>OY720639.1:922500-1522500 GCA_963169105.1 Ceriagrion tenellum
AACGGCTAATTACACTGTTCTGCAAAAAAAAAGTTCAAAAAATGCTCGGCTACAATTTAGGGTGTTTCTGGCTAATTTTGGGTCGCTGAATCCGAAAATGACCTCCGTTTTTTTCTATCACCCTCCATTTTTACGAGCAACCCCTAAATTGGGGAAACCAACCCCGTATCTAAACTTATCGCTTTTCAAGGGACTTTTACTAATGTTATCTGCTTCTGATTAAAAAAACTGATGTTTTGAGGCTATCAGGGTCATGAAAGAGACAAACTTGACTGGGGTTGAAAATATTTAGGGGGTGAAAATCGAAAAAAACCTTAAAAAACCATCGAAATAACCATTTTTCTTCGCTTTTTATTGCATATGATATGGTAGCTTTGTGTACAATACATTGTAAAAGTTACTCACCACATGTTTTGACACGCTTGGACACGTTGTAACGTGTCTTCATGTGTCTTGGCAGTCGCACTTGCTGATGTTCATCTATGAAATAAACCAGTGGTCTATTCAGTACGTCACTCTCTTTCGTGCGTGTCGGGTTATAATCTTCCAAGTTCTTTCTTTATTTTTCTAGTGGTGTGTTCGATTTAGCGTGTTATTTTGCGAGCGATGAAGTGTTTTCTCGCGATCATGCCGCGATCTTGCAAAAATCATCCCAATTCATTTTGTTACATCTGAGGGGATTTAACGTTTAAAGACCAAAGGAAAGCGATGACTGCAATTGTGCGGAAATCTTATGAACTTTATTTCGGGTGTAAAATTGGTGACCAAGACAAATCGTGGGCCCCTAAATTCTGTTGCAGTGGTTGTCATAGAAGTCTTTGTGAATGGTTAAACGGGGGAAATCGTTCCCTAAATTTCGGAATGCCAATGGTTTGGCGTGAACCCACTTGCCATTTAACGGATTGCTATATTTGCCAAACCGACACTATGGGGTTTAAAAAAAAAACAAAGCTCAAATGATTTATCCGAATGTACCGTCAGCAATTCGCCCGGTGAAGCATAGTGATGCTCTTCCTATCCCTAAAGCTCCAGCTACTTACACCCTCGATGATTCTGATGTCTTAATGAACGAAGCTACACCGGAAGTGGAAGCAGGTCTTAGCCACCGAGATGAAGATTACAGCCCTGATGTGGAAGAACCCCAGACTAGTCAAAAAAGGGCACCTCATCCAATAACACAAGAGGAGCTAAGTGATCTAATACGAGATTTAGATTTGCCAAAGTGTAAAGCACAACTTCTTGGCTCGCGTTTACAGCAGTGGAATCTTTTGGCCGATGGTTTCTTATTACAGAGGCAGACAGTCAACCCTCACTCCATTTTTTTCAATGGATGGTGAAAATGGTGATCTGATTTACTGCACTGATATTGAAGGACTGATGAGAGAATTAGCAATTACTTATGATCCAGACCAATGGAGGCTATTCATCGACTCGTCGAAGACAAGTTTAAAGATTGTTTTACTGAACAACGGCCACGATTTACCTTCGGTTCCTGTTGGATATGCCACTGTTTTAAAGAAAACCTACGACAATTTGGAAAGAGCTCTGGAAAAAATCAATTGCGTAAGGCACCAATGGTATATTTGTGCAGATTTGAAAGTTGTAGCTATTATTGCAGGTTTACAAGGAGGCTATACAAAACATCCCTGTTTTATTTGCGAATGGGACAGCAGAGCATACGCGAAACATTACAAGCAAAAAGTCTGGCCCTTGCATCAAAGTCATGTGATCGGGGAAAAAAATATCTCTAACAAGGCTTTAGTGGATCCAAGTTAAATCCTTATTCCTCCCCTCCATCTAAAATTAGGCCTCTTTAAGCAATTTGTGAAAGCTATGAATAAAGAAGGGAAAGGATTTGAATACTTGAAAACGAAATTTCCGATGATCAGTGACGCGAAATTGAAAGAAGGTGTATTCGTGGGACCTCAAATCAAAAAACTCTTTAACGACGAAACCTTTGTTCAAAGTTTAGGTAGAAAAGAAAAAAGAGCATGGCTGGCATTCTCCAACGTCTGTCACAATTTTTGGGTAACAACAGATCAGCCGACTATCGAAAACAAGTTCAAAAGCTTCTGTCTTCATATGAGTCACTTGGATGTAATATGTCACTGAAGGTCCACTTCTTGCACTCTCATTTAGACTACTTTCCAGCAAACTGTGGCAAAGTGTCAGACGAGCAGGGGGAACGCTTCCATCATGAAATCGCGAACATGGAAAAAAGGTACGCTGGCAAATGGACACCGAGTATGTTGAGAGATTTCTGTTGGGCACGCATCATCAGAGAAGTTCCAGAGGAGCAGTACAAAAGGAAACGAACAACCCATTAGGTAAAATTATACAGCTTCACTATTTTTTTACATTGCTTTAAGGATTTTTACTTGGAAAAAATCACTGATTTGTTTTCTTACTTCACAAGTACGTAATCTATAAACAAATTTAATTTTTGTATCCAGATTTTTGAGGCAGCTCTTTATACCACCTCCTATACCCCCCCTTCCCCTCTTATATTTTATGCAATATTAATCCTTTACAAAAGGGGGGGGTGGAAAAAGGTTTTTTTAAGGTTTTTTTCGATTTTCACCCCCTAAATATTTTCAACCCCAGTCAAGCTTGTCTCTTTCATGACCCTGATAGCCTCAAAACGTCAGTTTTTTTAATCAGAAGCAGATAACATTAGTAAAAGTCCCTTGAAAAGCGATAAGTTTAGATACGGGGTTGGTTTCCCCAATTTAGGGGTTTCTCGTAAAAATGGAGGGTGATAGAAAAAAACGGAGGTCATTTTCGGATTCAGCGACCCAAAATTAGCCAGAAACACCCTAAATTGTAGCCGAGCATTTTTTGAACTTTTTTTTTGCAGAACAGTGTTATTAACAAGGTGAGGACGCAATATGCATAACTGTAAACCATTTTTGCTTTTTTGGATAGAAAAGAGAAGACAGGTAAAAAAAATTATTACCTTAATTCCGGAGAGATTGTTTTTATCTCAAGTGTAGTTTGGTGGTAAAATTCGCAAAGTTTTTACATTACCTAGCAAACTCAAGTAGACATCTTTAGCAACAGGAAAGGTAACGGAAAAATGGTACTTACTTGAAGGAAAGTCATTAAATGTATGAAATCTGAGCTATTATTTTCATTATATGCGGTCCTAATAGAAAACTAAATTCAGAGACAGAAAGTTAACCAAAAATTATAACGAGGAAAGTTTTGTATTATTCCAGATCACCCTAGTAACAAGGCATGAAGGTACGTGGAGAGAGTTCGATTTCACATAAAATCATTTCATATTGAAATCAAATCCTACAATTGTTGTAACAATGTCAAACATTCGATATAATGAATTTTTGGAAATGCATATTGGATTGAGACGGTTAAGTTTAATCAATTGATAGCCAAGGTGACCCCTGGAGGAGCATGCATCCGCTGCCAGACGTAGGGGAGGCTAAGGGCCGTATTTATGGTCGTTACCTAGGGATCCGCCAGCCCCCAGCAAGCCCCTTCGTCATAAACGGTATTTATAGTCGCATTTCAGCCCCTAGGGTCCCCTTAGCCACCCCTACGTCGAGCAGGGGATGCAAGCTTCTCCAGGGGTACCCTTAGCTACAAATTTACAAAAATGATCTAACATAAACATCTCAAACCGATGTGCATCATCTTTAATTCATTATTTCTAAGGTATGGTGTTGATACAACAACTATAGGTATGATGATTATCGTATTAATAGTTCAAATATCATGTAATTAATGACCTCCCTCAAGATAGTGCCTCATTTTCGTTATCTTTCCCTACTGTTAGTGATGTCTATTTGAGTTCGCTAGGTTATGTAAAAACTTATTGATTAGGGGTGTAAAGATGAGTAATTTGACTCGACTGTGAGCTATAGCATCGTAATCTGATCGCTTGTAAATTAGTACTAAAGTGGACAAACGGTCATCAACCGTCACGTTATACGTGTGAACCAGGACTACTGGTTTCTTTAGTGTTCAAACTGGAAAAGATGTCCTCAGATTGCAGAATGAAATATTGAAATATTGACTTACAAAACTAATTTCCATAAATTGGGATATGATATGTCCTTATAACATAGAGAAACACATACATATTCATTCAAAGGTATACAAGTATGCACTTGTACAAAATATACCAATATACACATATAATTACACATCGGAAAATGGAATGAGACAAATCATTTACCTCTAAGATTCCCAGAAAAAAATTTTTACAAAGATTTTGTATACAGGTGAGCTGATATGAGCCTTTTAAACTGATATGTATTTTTTGCATTGACAATTTGGTCAGGGATATCATTCCAAATTCTCATTGCAGTATTTAAAGGTGATTGCTGGAATGAGTTTGTTCTACATTTAGGTATTTTGAAGCGTCTTCGAGCCCTAATAACCCTGTCAGAATTACTTAAGTTGAGAATTATTCTTTCATATAAGTACTCGGGAGACTTGCTTGACAACAGATTGAACATAAAAGTATAGAATTGTATTTTTTTTCGGTCTTCGAGTTTTAACCACTCAATCTTTAAGTAATAAGGCGTAATGTGCTCATGTAATGCCACATTAAATATAAATCTTACAACAGCATTTTACAAGATTTGCATTTCAATGTGCAATTCATTAGTTAAATCAGACATTACGAGTGAACAATACTGAATATGAGGAATATACAAAGAATTAATCAATTTTTTGCGCAATTCAAATGGTATTAACTTTTTAAAATGCTTAAAAAAATGAAAGTTGCGCCAAACTTTTGTGACACCTATTTGAAATATGCGCCACTTGTTCATCCCAGGTTAGTACATTATTAATATTAAATTACTCCTAAATTTTTAACAGATTTAGAATATGGAATTTTGAAGCCTTCAACACTGATTTTAGTCAATACATCAAAATTTAATTCGTTAACAAACTGTGGGACACCAATTATAACCCCTTTTGTTTTTTGAGGATTGATTTTCAATATATTATCACAGGTCCAATTACAGATAGGGCTGATGTTGACTTTTACCTATTTAATGGCATCAAATAAAAAATGTGTAGATGGCAGTGGAGATACATTTGCAAATCATCCACATAGAATTGATACTTGGAGTGAATTATTGCAGAAGGCAAATCCCTGATAAAAATTGTAAAAAGTAGGGGGCCAAGTATTGACCCCTGCGGCACGCCACAAGATATATTCGAAAAGCTGGAGAGTTGGCCATCGCTGCCTTTAACCACTTGCCTTCTCTCAGACAGATAGGATGTAATCCATTGAAGAAAAGAGATAAAGAATCCAAGTTTTTTCATTTTGATTAGTAGGAGGTCATGATTAACACTGTCAAAGGCCTTAGTGAAATCAACGAGTACCAGAATAGTGACTTGCTTACCATCTTTTCCAGCACCAACGTCTTTGGTTACTCTTATAAGAGCAGTTTGGGTACTGTGGGTGCTGCGAAAACCAGATTGATATTTGTCGATTCGATTCCTTTTACCTAAAAATTCAAATGTTGAGTAGTACACAAACCTTTTGAGTGGCTTAGAGGAAGAACACAGCAAAGATATGGGGCGAAAGTGACATAGTTCAGTGGGGTTTTGATTTGTTTTAATGGGTTTAATTGTAGCCGTTTTCCAACTGAGGGGTAAGGGTGAATAGTTCAGAGAACAATTATAAATATCTAACATCACTGGGAAAATCAGTGGCAGAATATGTTTTAGTGTTTTAGTATCTAACCCATTTATTCCGGCTGAATTTGATTTAATGCAACGAAAATAATTCAACATGAGTTCTGGAGTAAAATGAGGACAGTAAAATATATCATTAGTGAACTCCTGATTATCTCTTAGGTTAGTTTCGTTGGAAACTAAACATCTTGAGCATGTCTCTAACAGACTTGAGTTAATGTTAGGTGAGTTAATAAAATAGGCGTTTAATTCATCAGCAGAGATATTAAGTTTTTCGTTATCTATTCGAGATTGAACCAGCCCGAGCCATCACATCTCATTCCATATTGTCTTTGAATCCCATTTATTAGAAAAACACTGGTTATAATACTCGTTTTTCGCCTATTAGATGAGACTTAGAGTTTCATTCCCCAGTCGTTTATACTCATGGTACAATTCTTCGGTTTTATTTCTCTTAAATTTACGTCTAATTAAATCCCTTTTTTTGATCATGTCCATTGAATTTCTAAAGTCACCCATGGAATAGGATTTCTCTTTGGCAATATCATTCTGAATGGGGCATGCTTATCTAACAGTTTATTCACATTGGACATAAATATGTTCAATTTATCATCGACCGTATTGGCAGACGGAAGATTGGCCCATGAAAGACCACCAAAATCCTCTTGAAACTGCCAGATGGAAATTTCTGAAATCACGAGACAATATTACATTGATTTTGCATTTAGGAATGTAAAAGCTAGATTTGATAAATATCAATTCATGGTTAGAAAGAAATGGAGTAGATTATTGACCATGCTCAGTAACTTTTGATAGATCATCAACAATAAACAGGTCTAATAAAGTACTGGAGCCAGGGAGGTGATGAGTAAGTTGCAGCGGAACAAGCGCCAGATTACAATGGTAACAGAGCTCCTTAATGTATTCACTATCATAAGTGACTTTAAGCAAGACAGAGTTAAAGTTCCCGCACACAATTACATTTTTATAATAGGGGAATATACTGAACAACGTTAACTCAAAGTGATCATTAAGATGACCAACTTAAGGAGGTCTATAAACTACTTCAACTACTGCTTTACCAAATTAACAAGATACTTCTACAAACAGGAATTCAGGTCTGAAATTTTCACTTGAGCTGGATAACACCTTACAACTAAAATGATTTCTTACATATAAACATACACCGCCACCGATTCTGACGAGACGAACGTTTCAAATCAATAAAAAATTGTCCAAGCTCACGCATTCATTTGGAATAGAGGGTTTTAGCCAGGTCTCAGAGACTGCAATAACATGGTAGTCAGTACACAAAAAAAAGAATTTCGGAATTCATCAAGATGTGCTGATAATGATTTAGCGTTAATATAACAGATATTTAAGGCAGAGCTTAGAAAGCCTCCACGTGAGGAGCACTTACTGGCAACACTAATGTAGTCACTGTTGTCATCCGCAACCGAATTACCAAGCCTCAAATAATTTGAATTGTTCAGTAGTTGTTATTCGAGGCTACGAAGATTTTCATCTATTTTCATGACGAGCCTCTCTATTCCATCTTCCACTCTACCAAAAATTTTCCCACCTCTGATCCATACACATTTAAGTTTTCCTTCTTTCTTTAAATCTCTTGCTTTAGCGTAGAGATTGCGATTGTTAGCACTTAAAGATTCATTCACATAAATGGAACTCTTTATATGGTCACTCACTCCAGCCTATATCTTTCGTCGAGAAAATCCTTCGCGCTCTGCGAGCATCCAGTATCTCTCGCACAAGGTTAGAACGAATGAGGCGTACTCTCATTGCTGGAGGTTTGTTTTATTGTGTAAAATCGGCCTTCCAATCTGTTATAATAGTTAATGTCAGCTGCATCTATTTTGAATCCAAGGCTATTTAAAGGAACTCCGTGAACTTCAATAACGTTCCTCAATGATTCCTGCTCAGCCCAATTCAGTTGTGCCCCGAGATTATTTATACGCTTAATAAGGCGATGGTTTTCATCGGCTAATTCATCAAATCTAGCGCACAGATTAGCATCAGATTCATTTATGTATGCAATTGCTTCAGTATGTTCGTCAATCAAATTCTGCCACAAAGATACAGTCTTACTGAGCTCACTTAATTCGTGCTTCACTGCAGTTCTAAACTCACATCAATCCTTCTGCAACTCCTTGACACGGTCCAGCAGCTCGTTCAGCATCGAACGTGAATCTTCGGAGTGCCCAGAATAGGAATCGATTGGCCAAATGCTCAATTGATTGGAGTCGACCGGAGCAAAGGTTATTCTTCAAGAGCAGACAGTTGTGCAATTCCAGCGACCACGATTTTGATCCTCAAGTAGGTTCAGATCAACCTCAGTGAGGGAGGTGCAGGAGAGATTGTTGACGAGCCCACAATAAAACACATATCACGGTTTTTTTAGAACGTTTCGTGATTACAGAGAAGCAAGCACGATTGGGCATAGCGAACATGAGGAGGAAACGGAAATAGATGCGTTACGTGTATTTCGCAATTACCTATTATTACCAATGAGTGGATAAATAGTAGCATATTTTAAAATAAAATCAAATCCATTTTTATACCGTCTTGTAAATTTATTAACCCAAGAATGGTTCTAGGATTTCCCTAAATCTAAAATCTAACTATTTAGTTTTAAATAAACAACAAAACTGAACAAAAATTGGTTTCGCAACAAAGTCTATCAATTTCTCCGTTAGGAATGAAGAAAGTTAATGAAGTGAATATAAATGAATTGTTTTACGTATTCTTGTTCATTCTTAATAATTCTCCAAAGGTGTCTTTCAAAACCTTTCCATGTATTTTTTTTCTAAATTTGGGGGCTTTTGCCGTTTTTCTGGCCGAGCTTGAAAGTTTTTATGGTATTAGTACACTACGTTAGTGACTCTAGAGACACAGCCGCAGGACATATCATCAGAACATAGCCCAATAAGATGCGACAATATTTCAAATCCCGACTCCAGTTTATGTCCATGGAATGGTCATATTTCAAATATAATAAAAAATTCGTGACTGGGAGAGAACTTCCTCTCTTTCCTCGCAAAATTTGGCCTCATGGGCATCTAGGTATTTCCGCATCTTGACGCTTTTGAATTCCATCTATATTTTTATTTCACCGTTATTACGAATGTAATAAGTCCTTAAAAATCATTAAAGTGCATCTCCTAAATTTTCCAAAGCAACGACGGAGCAACTAGAACGGGTTCGAGAAAAATTCGCGTCGTCAAAAAAAAGGGATGTGTTACAACGCGTTCCATTCTATAACACAAATATAAATCTTCAACCTTCAAAAAAAGAAGTATTTTCGTTCTTTTGGTTGAACATGTAGTAAAAACCGCTGTCATAGTGATCCACGTCAGCACACAAAATGGTTCCGGAAATTTTATAATGGCGGTGTTGCGCACGCGCCGAGCGGCCATTTGTAAATAAAACTTGACGTGATTAATAACTCCGATGAAATTCATATTTTAATAATGTTAATGAGTCTTTGGCCAAAGAACCACACTTTAGAAGTACAACGGCGTCGAAATGATAAATTCCAAGGTGAGATTTTGAAGGAATTTACGACAGACGACGAATAGGCATGATGCCACCTGCACAACCGGATTTGAATTCGATCGAATCTTTTTTTGGAAGGAATCGATCAAATCCTCGAATCCTGACCTCCTTACTAGTAAAAAGCCAAAATCTATTATTACGATAAAAATGACCATTCGGCTGAGATAATTAGTGTTTAAGATTTACCAACGGACTTATTCTCATCAAAATTCTCATCATGTTTCAAATTAAATATTTTCATAGCAGAAGTAGGGACGGTTAACATAGCAGAAACAGAAATCAATTGATTGTGGCGCTACGCTGCGGAACGGTGAGAAGGAATGACTCATAAATAAAAGCTATTTAGAAACGTTTTACAGTTACACTATGTTTTTAATGGAATTTAAATGTTATCCAATTTTGACCACAGTTTTAAAATCTGACTTCTTTCCAACTAACCCTCCCTGCCCCTGTTGATGTCATCATCATCATGTGCTCGTCCCTCATTGTTGTCCTTCTCTTAGCCTCCCAACAAACTTTCATTCCCCTCCACCCTCCCCCTTGTTTCCTTTTCCCCCATGAAACCCCCTCCAACCCTCCAACCCCCGCAACTCCCAACCCTCTTACTTGAGTTAGTATAAATAGGTTCACATGTGTTATTTTCCTCCTGTTTGTCTTGAAAATGACGAAACCGGTAGACAGAATTAAAAATATAGTGGGATGACACATTTTTCTTTTATGAGTTATTAATTTATGGCAGTACAGAGCGAATATGTTTTACTGGACTCGATGCTCAATGACAGTAATGAAATTTCATAGAGAAATTTTGTCACTCATGCAAGTGAAGTTATTTACCATTAGCGATGTGCAAATATGATAATTTTCCTTTGTATTGATATAAAAACTTAACTTTCCTCAATTTTGACATGAATGAAAATATCATTGAGTGCCGATCGGTGTAAATGCAGAGCACCGATCATCTTCACCAATGATAGTTCGCCCTCATAAGTTATTTCTTTGATGAAGGAGGTATTTATGTATTACTATAATATTGTAGGAAGCATTGGAAAACAAAAGCATTTTCTCCTCTGCTTGGTCCATCCAAAAAGAAGCCCCATGAAATTAGGCTGGCGGAGAAATATTGCAATTAAGACACGGGATATCAACTAACAAGTACCGCCAGAAACCGGTGCTCAGGAGGATCCGAGAGGTCAGGAAAAGGCGGGAAGATTTTGACCAATCAGGAGCCTCCTCACCCTTCTGCCTGACATATCCGGGAAACCAAGGAAGTCACGACATTCTACCTCTAAGACGATGTACGACTCAACCATCGAAACAACGCACAGTGGGCTGAAAAAAGCTGGCCAAAACCTCTCAAACTTTTTTTTTTGAGTCCGGACGTTGAAACTTCGCGGTAACATTCTCAGATAGTTTGTGCATGACATGTCGCATTTATTTGTTCTTGTACTTGCACATTAACAATATATATGGGGTCAAAGTTGAACAAATTTCGCCAAAAACGGCCACCTTCGATTTTCTCTGTGAATTACCAAAATTAACCTCTTTCTGTACTTTAATGGATTAACTTATGGAAAAAGTTTTAAACCATTTTATAACAGTTATTTTTCTTTCATTTAATGTTTTTTAAAGATTTAATGTTATTATTAATCATAGACACTCAACAAAATGGCGGAGCCTATTTTTACATATTTGTTGAGAAAAAGTAGTTGGTACCGCCTGGTTACGCTAAGTGACTCATACAACGTCATCCTTCAAAGCTTACAGGTTGTGAATCTAAAGAAAAACCTTGCGCATATTTGCGACCCCGAATATTACATCGTTTTTTCGAGCGCGCGGTCGAGTCCGGTTCCGCCCGCCGGCGACGGGGAGTACGATGATGCGGCAAGTGCGTGGATGCGGTATGGCCACATTCACTTTCCTACAGTGATCGTCGATATATAGAGTTTGCAAAGATCCACATAAAGAATAAACAATGCTGATATGATTATGAGTATCATTTGTAGCAACGAGAGAAGAACATCGACAGAGCAGGAAAAAAGCTGATAAAATACTGAAAATAAAGAAAAGAAGCATTTAAAAAACACGGTAGAAACTATAGAGCAGCTCGGAAATGAAATTGAAAGCAAGAAGTTCTATCAAGCATTAAAACACATGAGCAAAGAATTTCACCCAAAAGTAAACTCATGCATGAACAAAAATGGCAAAGTCGTAGGGTAGGAGTATCAGATAATAGAAAGAAGGGGCAGAATACTTTCATGAACAGCTTAATAGGGAAGTATCCTCAGAGATCGAAGAGTATCTACTAGTTCATGGTATATCAGCAGAATTGGAAAAAAAGGAGGCCCAGAACTAATGGGAGCTCTACACCAACTGATCTGTAGTATTTGGAAATCAAAGGAGTTTCCAGAAGAGTGAAGAATTTTTGGAATGGTTTGCCCAATATTTAAGATAGGCGATAATATGGATTTCAAAAACTATAGAGGCATTATGTTACTTAATGTAGCGTATAAAATCTTCACTAGTATTCCCCTGACACTATCTGTGCTGAAGACGTTCTAGAAGAATATCAGTTTGGCTTTAGATGTGAAAGGAGCACCATTGATGAGATATTTGTAGTGAGACGAACAGCGGTGAAGGGCTATGAATACAACGTTGATTTCCATACACTCTTCATTGACTTTCGTCAAGCTTTTGACAGTGTGAATAGGAAAGAAATGCTCCGCACGCTGAAAGGGTATGGTATTCCAGAAAAGCTGGTTAATTTGGTGGAGATGACACTGAAGGAATCCCAATGTAAATCCTTTGCTTTGGGTAGATCAAGCAGCGCTTTTAAGGTGACCTCGGGGGTAAGACAAGGAGATGCTCCCTCTCTCTCTCTGCCGTGATATTTAACTTAGTTTTGCGTAAAGGAATGAAAGAGTTGAAATTAACGGGAACTATTGTGTATATACCCAAACAAGGTTTTGCATATATGCTGATTATGTATATAGCTCTGATAACAAGAAGTGTGGAGGATCTTAAGGAAATGTTTGCTATCATTGAAGAAAAAGGGAAAAGAATGGGCCTCGATGTAAATGAAGATAAGACCAAATGCCTGAAAATGTCTCCTTCACAGAAGAAACGAGAGCTACAAAACCTAATTATTGGGAATTCCAAGTTTGAGAGCGTCAGAAAATTGACATACCTTGGAGTAATAGTAAATAATGAAAATAAGAGTTCTGAGGAGATTAATCAAATGGCAATGGAAGGTAACAAGGCTTATTTTGCAAATTTACCTCTGCTCAGATCAACTCTTCTGTCTAAGAAAACTAAATAGAACATTTATAAAGCATTGATAAGACCAGTATTTACATATGGAGCTGAGACATGGGTCCTATCCAAACAAGACGAAGAAACACTAACAAGATTTGGAAGGAAAATGATATGGAGGGTCTATGGCCCAGTTAAAGAAGAAGAAACGTGGCGAATAAGAATGAACTGTGAAATAATCTAAATATTTGGGAGAGAAGGATATAGTTATGTTCTCCAAGTCATTGGGACTGTCATGGTTGGACCATGTTGAAAGGATGGAAGAGTACAGGATGCCAAAATTGTTAATCAATAGCAAGGGAGTAGGAGGAGGAGGAGAGGAAGACTACGCAAAAGCAGGCTTCAAGATGTTGAAGAGGACCTGAAGACAGTGAGGATTGGAAGATGGAGAGAGTGAGAAAGCAAAAAGGAGAGCCGAACGGATGCAAATGACGTATAACTGAGGAAGCCATGGCCCACAACGAGCTGTGGAAGAAGGAGAAGGGGGAAATGAGTAAACAGCGGTATTGTCAATTGGGAAGACTAAAGCAAAGATAAATATGCGGCAGGACATAACACATCTGCACTATATGCGAGAGGGATTACGAAGTCGCAGATAAAAGATGGATCAGCGTAAGATACAGTTAAAATATGGAGTTGGAATCTAGTAACTAGAAGTACAATAAGTCAATTTGATACTGTCGCATGAAATAGATAATAAATTGGAGTGCGTCTCGCTTTTAAACAGCATTAATAATAAGTGGTGGTTGTCCCGTGCCGATATTTTCAACTTCTAAGGCTTGAGAAATGAGGACCAATCGTCGTCGTGTGCTTTCTGTGTGCAACGACAAGTCGAAAAAGGAAAATAAAGAGTTGGGACTACGGAACCCAAGCCTCTCCAAAGCGGAAAGCGGAAAGTGCTGTGTTGTGTAGATGGAATCGGAAGTGAGGCATTTTCTTATCAGTATATTTTTTCCGCTATTTCCGTTGATCCTGCTCTTTCTCTTTTGCAGATTTTTACGTGTTGTTCATCCCTTCATATGGATTAGCATATGATTGATCGGTACAAATTCTTTGTTACAACCTGCTGTATATTTTTTTACTCTTTAAATATAGAAACTGTCTCTCTGAGCCCAATTTCATTTTTCCCCCTTCCTGTCTCTCGTTTTCATTGTCGTTCATGTTCTTTGTTACGAAATGTCTTCCTGGGTAGTTCCATGTAATGTTACCGTTAGCTCTCCATCAGTCATTGTAGAATAACTCCTGGGAATTTCTCTCCTGTAACATCTAGTGGCTGTAGTTAACTTCCTTTCTATAAGCACACTTTTATCGCTCTAAGACTATACTATTTTGATTTTTCACGTTTAAATCTTCTGGTTAATATACCTAATTCGTGAGGAATCGTAAGCCTTTTCTTTTCTGATGAGGGATGTTGAGCAAACTGAGAATTGTTCCATAGCTGCCGAGTGGAAAATATTAATTTACTTCAAATCTTGTCTAAACAATTTTTGGTTAGTTTCATATCCCAGACAAGGCGAGCCATTTGTCTTCGGTGGCTCCTCGCATTTTGCTTACTTGGCATTGTAGTTTTTTCTACAGATGTCCCGTAGATGACAAATATAACGTGGCACCACTATCGAGAGTAATTTTGAGTTAGCAGGTTATAGTGTATATAGATGTATTTTATAAAATTGTCAAACGATGTGCCCTATCTTTCGTATTTATAAGTATTCTGAACCACTGTCAGAGTAAAGATGTTTTGTTCTACCCGAACGCAATATACAGGTGTAAATGGTGTACGCTTAGTTATCCTACCGCTAATCGAAAGTTAGTTGCCATTAATGGTGTTTGGTGGAATTCTGAGGTGTCTAATGAGAGGGGGCGTAAGACACCAATATCTGTCGTAGGGTTCGTGAAGTCGCCATAGTTGCGAGTAGAATAATAACTAAAGGGTCGACCTTACGTGGTCTCGGTTAACGGCACGAATTTTGCATTTACATTCGTCTGAAGTGGGTAGCTAGTACGTGAATACGGTGATGCCTTCGAGGGCAGGTCTGATTTAATAATTTTTTCTTTGTTTAATTTGAATTACACACGTCTTTAGAAAGTCATACGATTTCTTAAAGTGCGTGTACCTGCTTATTAATTGTAGGAAATCCTCGGCTTGGTCCGTTTATTGGATGATATTACATCTTGCATGAACTGCTGGCAGGCAGTTCCGTAAGATTCTCAGAACACTCAAGGAATCAGCGCCGCGAGTGGCGACTTGGGTGATGATAATAAAATGCGCGGGCCCTGGCAGCACTTTCATTCAGACGACTCGGCAATCCTCTCTGTAGAATCCTTGGACAAAGCAATTGATATTCCAGAAAAAGCACGCAACAGCCGGTTCAATCTACCTCCGTATCGATCATGGATTGCCACTAGCGCCTCCAAGTGGTCTACTCCGTAAGCCTAAGTTCTTCCTCCCCTTAGGTGGTGGCACCAAAGAAATTCTTCCAAAAGCTCTTAAAAATTAAAGTCCAGTTATTAGCATTACTTTGCCACACTATGCTACAGCTTAATTGATTGATTATTGATTGACCAAGATCAATTGAATGAAAGAAAAAAGTGCATTAAAGTATATCTTAAAAAAATTAATACATTGATCGATTACACAGGTCAACAGGGGTTTTGGTGCCGGGGGATTCGGAGCTGATTTGACCTTAATTTTTAAGGCCTGAATTAAAATATGGCATTAGTTTTTGCCTAGGAGCTCAAATTTCAAAAGTATAACGTTATTTTATTATTACTTTAGTGAAATATAATTACACTACTTATTATTGATGTTCATGTCGCTTTATCTTCTCCAAAGCTAAAGCAATGGTGTCATTGATTCATCTTTCATTTTCGTTGAGTGAACAAAGTAGTTGAAAAGTTGAATGAAAAGTAATGACCAAACAACACAACTGGACAACTCGAAAAAAAAAACATTTTTCCTTTTCCCCTTAATTTTACCCCCACCCCTTTATATTGGTGCTAAATAAAACTTTTAGAGGCGTGCAATTTAAATGCAACTAACATCTCCACAACTTAATTGAGGGCATATTTACTAAAATCAGTTTTTCATAGAATTTAAACGATCCAAAGGAACGAAAAGTGACAATTTTGCTGGAACTGCGATTTTACCCCTTCTTTGCTACTATGTACCTCCTTTGCTATTGGTCGTGATAACAAAGTTAATTAGTAATTCTTGTAGGAAATTTTGTCCCCTACAAGAATTAATGTGAAGCAAATTTGGCTACGATGCACCGTTTAGGAGTTATAACCGAAAAACTGGAAAAAGTGCCGTTTTTCGGTGGTTTTTTCAAAATGGCGGAAAACGCAGAGGGGTGGGGATGACGACAACCTAGGTTTTTCACTTTCTAACCATCCCTAACAACATATAAAAAATCAGAACTACCTTTTCATCCCTCTAGCGACTGGACTATTGTGTAGAAAGACACATTTAAACTTCGCTTTGAGCTGTCAATAAATAGGCGCCAATCATCTGGAAAATATTTAGGAAGGCCCATTTTTCCCAGGAACCCTATAAGATCGTGACAAAATACACGATTGTCTTCTTGAGAGAAACAGATGGCAGCAGATCATTTTCTCTTACATGATAAAAGGGAATTTTGATTATTTGTTCCAGTAAATTTGTGTCGTTCAACCTGGAGGCAAGTAATTTAGAAACTTTTTTTGACTGGTTGAGATCTCTGGTGAGGCCCTTTAATTCATTCCAGCTGAAACGTTGAGGAATTGATTACATCTTCCCATAATCACTGTCACCTTCATCGGCATTAGCTGGGTGATTAGAGAGACAATACTCACCCTCACACAGTGCTCTGGTGGTTGGTGGAATGTTGGGATTGGCACTTCCTCTGAGTCTTGCAGAGACAAAGTCAGGATAAGTCCACTTGCTACGATTCTTTCGATTGATTCCATTAATAATTACTGGGCAGAAATAACGGTCATCGAAGTGGTTTTTGGGTTCCCTCCAAATCGTTGGTACGCCAAATTTCACAATTTTCCTTTAGTAGGATTAAATCACTGAATAATGCCCTGTGTTATTTATGTATATTTATATTGACAGATAATTAACTATCGATTGACTGATTGATAAATTAATGTTATGTGATTACAGATAAATACATATTATTGGAGAATAAATACTATATTACCCATATTCAATGATATATTGTAACCCACGTTCGTTTATTTTAAGTAAATAGTCCGCCACAATGCGAGATTCGTTCCTACCTGTCTTCATGTCTTAGGTTCGTACGTACATCTTTACTAGTTTGTTTAATGTCACCTAGTCTAAAGTGTAAATGTAACAAAAACCAGCGGAATAACTCATAGATGCGAAACCCTCTCTTCGCTAATATTACAGCCGGGGAGCCGGGGGGGGGGGGGATTTCTGCGGCGACAAGTGCAAGGGTCCATCAACTCTCAGCAGCTCTGAACCTTATCACGTGCAATTGTATTTTTCCCGAGTAGAATCATCTTTCGTGCACTGTAACGCCAGTGATGTTATGAAACTCATATAATTATAGTGTCACCGAGAAACAGTTATCTTAGTAGTTCAAACTTTTGGGACATTTCATATTTGACTCATGAGTGATTTATTAGATGTCTTGCGCTGCCGAACACACTCTGTTAAGAACACTATTTATCATTATAACTTGTGAAAATTACTTTCTAAAACACTTAGAGACTGTTACCTAACTTACATTCATTGTTAGTAATAATGCATACTGCTATCTACTATAAATGCCATTAGGATTGCGTTTTGGCCAGGAATTATAGTTTTCCTTTGTAAAATCTGAATTTCAATATTGCGAGTTTAATATTCACGAAAGTCTGCTCTAATGAAAATACAAGCACCCAACTGCATCGGGCGTATCGGAGATCAGAGAGTACATCCGAACGATTCGAAAGGTGAAATGTCAAGTGATCTCGATTCCACATTGCCTCCCTTCCTATCCCGTCTGCTTTCTCCCGATCTTACGTTCGAGCAAGAGAAATCGAATGACTTTTTTACAACCACGCATCTGTTATAAGCTCTTTCTTTATTAGGTATGAATCTGGAGTAATAGTACATTCCACTGTAAACGATAGGCACTGTGCCTTTCTGGGGTGTATATAATTTTGAGACATAACTCTACGTGGAACTCACCTCATCACACGGGGTACAAGCATCTCGGTTGATGTAGTTATCCAGGTGCTCCTTCACCTTGCTGTCCACTCCACCACTGCCATTCACTGATCTTGCAACACCACTCTCCCCTTGAAGACCTTCACAATTGGAAGAGACATACATTTCAGAGATTCAATAAGTCATAACGCCTCGTTTACTCCTGCCATCAGTCGATCGACGCGGAACTTATCATAGTTCGAGAGTTACATAAATTACATCAATGGGAGACATTTATATTATAAAGTATAAAACAGGTGATCTTGAACGTTACAAAACTCCCGTAAAAAAACTGAAGCCAGGTCAGCACACTTTATAGATTTTTAACTTTGGAGGAAGTAGTCCTGGGAGGAAGCTTCCTCACCGCATGTTAGAATAAAAGATACATTTATGCCGTATAATACATTATGCCCACCTCATATTACATCCAGCATTTAAGGTTAGGTCTTGCCCTCCCTTTCTCTCTTGGAGCAGTCGTCCACCCAAATGCCCCCTTTTTGCAGAAAGGCCATGCTTAGCCGACCAACTGGGTCTCCCCACCCTCACCAGTTTAAGAGTCATAAACTACCCCCAAGACCCCGGGCTTTCCGGACTTCTGGTAACCATATGCCCAAGCCATGCGAGCAGCCCTCGAAGAAGCCTGTGGTCAATTTGTCCTCTCACACTCTTTCACCCTCAGAATCTTCTCTCCTCTCCAAGGGCCTTTCCTTCTGTCCCACCCCCAAATTTGACCACTTTCGACTTCTTTCGGACTTTCACGCTTTTGCGCGTAATATTCGACTAAAATTCCACTTCTCTCATGGTAACGTCACCCCTCAGAGGATGAAACTCTACCACCCCAGAATCCTCTCGCGAAATTTAAGGAACCCTCCAGTTTCTGCCCGCCCGCCCTCCCTGCCAACCACCCGCTTGAATTATATCTCAACCATATTTCCTCCCAACTATCTTCCCAAGACTTCGTGGATTCCCTATCGTCCGCTAAGAATATTTCGCGGGATGAGTTACACGCTCTGATTTCCTTAAGGCGTAACGAGGAAATCATAATTCTTCCAGCGGACAAAGGCTCCACTACGGTAGTCATGGACCGCCCGAGGTACGAGGAGGAAGACAATCGGCAACTAAATGACACCACCTTCTACAAATTAATGACCTCCGATAGAACCCCTACTAGTGAGCATCTAAACTCTATATCAAAACTCTTACGTTCTGAGGGCCCCAAGGAGGGCCTCTCAAAAAAAGAGCTCGCCCTCTTAATTCCTCCAAATCCCCGCACCCCTACTTTCTACTTACTCCCTAAAATTCATAAAACTGGTGTCCCCGGCCGTCCCATCGTCTCCAGTTACGGCTCACCCACTGAGAGAATCTCTGCTCTCCTTGATTCGCACCTCCAACCATTTGTCCGGCGCCTACCGTCATTTATTCAGGACACCCAGCATTTTCTGAGCCGCCTTAAATCCCTCCCCTCTCCACTTCCACCTGGCGCTATTCTCCTAACAGTTGACGTGTGCTCCCTTTACACAAATATTCCCCACATAGAAGGTCTGGCTGCTGCAAAGGAACTTTTCAACGGAAGACCCATTGGCTCACGCCCCTCTACCCCCTTCCTTTTGAAACTGATGAGGATGGTGCTCACCAAGAACAATTTCGTTTTTGGCGGGCGTCATTTTCTTCAAGTTAAAGGCACCGCTATGGGCACGAGAATGGCACCATCTTACGCCTCCTGCTTCCTCGGGCGGTGGGAAGAAAATCTATTATCTTCTTCCCCACTTCAGCCACTCGTCTGGCTTGGTTATATAGACGATATTTTTATAATTTGGATCCACGGGAGCACAACACTAAATCATTTTATTAAAAAAATTAATTCACATCCATTCCTTTCTTTCACTCATCACTCTTCAACTTCTTCAATCACTTTTCTCGATGTAGATATTCACTTAAAGAATAACAAAATTAGCACATCCGTTCACAAGAAACCCTCCAACCTGCAGCAGTACTTGCATTGGGATAGCTGTCATCCCGATCACTGCAAACGCTCCCTCCCATTTTCTCTGGCTCGTCGAGGTCGACGTATTTGCTCCGACGATTTTAATTTATTTCGTTATTTGAAAGACCTGGAAATAGCGTTCGTGAGCCGGGGATATCCCCTCCACCTGGTGAGGGAGCAGTTCATCAGGGCGGTTGAGCCCTCAAGGAGACCGCCTTCCACGCCTCAACCGGACGATCATCTTTATCCTGATGAACAAATCTTTGTAACCACCTTTCATCCGGGTCTAGATGCTGCACTGAGAAACCTTCTCAAGTCAGCACACTCAATTCTCGCCTCTTCCCCCTCTACTTCTTCTTTTATTCGAAGACCTCCCGTGCTCTCCTTTCGTCGCCCTCCCAATCTCCAAAATAGTCTCTGGATCCGCGAGATCCGACAAACCTCACTTGAGGGTAGTGTGGCCGATCCCCCTCTCGTTGGATCAAATCCTTGCAGCAAGCCCCGTTGTCTCACCTGCCCACTCAACCCTTTCTCCCGAACTTTCACGACCCCCGTCACAAATATTACGTATCAGATACTTACTCGGGGAACCTGTTCCTCGAGTAATGTAATTTACCTCCTCACCGGTAAGCCTTGCCAGGCCTTCTACGTTGGCCTCACAAGCACATCTCTCAATGTACGAATCAATAACCACAGGAGCAGCGTGACACAACAATTGAAGCTGCCTGTAGCGGAGCACGCCAATTCTCATAACCTCCCCTTCAACGACTGCTTCCAAGTAAAAATCAATCGCGCCCTCCCACCTGACACATCTATCATGGAGCTCCGCCATTGGGAACAATCATATATTTCAATCCTAAAATGTATTTGTACTCCCGGGCTTAACCTCCGCTAGCTTTTTCCGTATCCCCTCCCCTTATTCCTCCCTCCCTCACTTCCTTCCAACCAATCACTTCCCTCAAAAACCAACCACCCTCCTAAGCAGACCCTCTACCCTCAACTCCAGTGTGACACTCTTCAATTGTGATTTTCTCCCGCTGAGGAAGGGTTCTCACCCGAAAGCTTCCGAGAGCAGTGGACACCGGTGTCGCCATGGACCGCCTTTCTGTGAGTGTCCACTGATATACCTATCTATCCATCCCCAACCTCAACGCCTTGTTGCTAGCTTATATTTCTAAATTTATTTCCTTTTTCTGTAATATATATATATAAATATATATATATATATATATATATATATATATATATATATATATATATATATATATATATATATATATAAATACATAAATATATATATATATATATATATAAATAAATACATAAATATATATATATATATATATAATAAATAAATATATATATATATATATATATATATATATAACTGCACTTAGGATCACTTAAGTGACGAATATATAAAAGTTTGCCAGAGGAAGGCAGACGACAAACACAGAAAACAAAAAAATGATGAACACACTTACAAAGTTTCTTGATATTTCGGTGCCACTAGCACCTTGGTCGCAAGAGCGAAGACTTTTGTAAGTGTGTTCATCATTTTTTTGTTTTCTGTGTTTGTCGTCTGCCTTCCTCTGGCAAACTTTTATATATATATATATATATATATATATATATATATATATATATATATATATATATATATATATATATATATATATATATATATATATATATATATATATATATATATATATATATATATATTACACACACAATTAAAGAGGAAAGTTACAGGGGGGTAAGAAGACGAAAGTAAAGAGAAAGTCTTACTTAGAGACGTTTCGGGTGTTAGCCCTTCCTCAGGGAGATACTGCACTTTGAGATAAAAGGGAGGAAGATGGACAATAAGGAGGAGCTAGAAATAAGGAGGAACATGAGTAAATGTAAATTACTAAACGACATCCTTTTTGAAACAATTTCCCCCCTCCTACAAGTCTCTCTAAACCTCACCGAAAGACGAACACCCAGATCCCTCCCGCCCAACTCCACACCCGCTGATAACCCACCTCCACCTTAACGACCCTTTCCAAGTTAACCCACCCCTCCCTCTACCTTCCATCCCTCGCCCCCACCTTTCTCACCAACACGGTCCTCCTAAGGGTTTTCCCTAATTCTCACCATAACCGCCACCCCTCACCTCTCTCCGGGTTTCCCCCTCCCACCCCTCCTCCTAACACCCATTCTTCCAACCCTCTCCAACTTCCCCCAAGACCCTTCCAGGTATATATTTGCTTAAATTTTAAAATTTTTTGTACTTGAAAATGACCTCTATGTGTCGAAACATGTCGTACCAAAAAAATAAATCAGTGGAAGAAAACGAAGTCGTTTTTTCATTTGTGAATATCAACTTCCACATAGTTGAGCCTGATACCATTGAACGTGTAAGCCAAGTTATAAAATCGGCCCCAGAATCGATAGATACGGCTCAAGAGCCATTCGGTCACGGGAAAGAGCCGCAGAGTCAAGGTAAAGAGTCGGTGAGTCAATGTAAATAGCCGCTGAC
Source organism: Ceriagrion tenellum (assembly GCA_963169105.1). Taxonomy (NCBI): domain Eukaryota; kingdom Metazoa; phylum Arthropoda; class Insecta; order Odonata; family Coenagrionidae; genus Ceriagrion; species Ceriagrion tenellum. Next base: position 944,761 of record OY720639.1, read on the forward strand.
TTATGGGAAAGACTCCTAAAGTCACCGCGGGGAGATCTGAAGATGGTCACGCCGCCCTAGATGTTGGAGTTGAACTACGAGAAATGGCGTCTGTTCCCACTTTTACGACGTGCGCTCGCTTAGGTGGGATTATAATTACAAAATAACTGCTCTGACGGCAGCAAAAGTGTTCTTCGATCGACAAGAGTCCTCACTGTCAACTGTGACGCAATGGCAGACAATGAAGCCCAAGGCATAATAGGCACAATGTTACTCACACTTCAAGGCGCCTTCCTTGGCCTTCATCCGCTTGATGCAGTGCAACGTTTGCGTGAGGGCCGCCATTTGCTGCAGGGCCTCGTCGCCATCTTCCTCCTCCTCCTTGACGACGCCGTCGGCACCCGCATCATCATCATCGTCACCACCTTTCATCACGCCCTCTGGCGGCGCCGTAGAGGTCGCATCTGCCGTCGGCTCGACCGTCGGAGACGACGCGCTACTCAGCACGATGGCAGTCGCCGCGGCCAAAGCGGATGAGACCGGACGTTGCACGGAGGATACGTCCGGCGCCGCACCTGCGACGCCGCAGGGCGACGATGCCACCGCTGCCGGCGCCGAAGACGAAGTGGAGGCGGCCTCCTCGCTGCCGTCCCAGAAGGCGCTGCTGGATGACTCCACGGCCACCTGCTGTTTGTGCTGCTTACGTTTCTTCTCCTTCCTCTTTGTGCATAGTTGCGGCTGAGGGAAGCCATCGTCGTTCCTGAGTGAAGAAGGAAGAAAGAAAGGCAATCGAATCCTAGTTCCACTCCACGCTCTGCCCTTCTTCCTTGCTGATGTATAGTGCAGGGATGGGAACGCGAGAGAGACACAGGGCAGGCGAATACGTTCCACGACGGATGGGCTAAACGATTTATTGTAATCTCCCCACAACCAGTTATTATACAAGCAGGTAACATTCCATTTGTGTATAATAGTCACTAAACGGCCTAATGTGTACGTGAATTCACAAGTTCCACCAAACTATTGGCTGAAAAAAGAATAACTTTCTACAAGAGAATGATTGAGAAAATGAAATCAGGTTTGATATTTGTACTTCAAATGGAAAAAAATGCATTTTATCTTTAAAAATTCAAAATATATTATTTTTTAATTAAATTGTATCCTAATTAAATTTAAAAAAGAGTGCAGCGAACCGAGATGGTAAGACGTGGAAGTGCGAATATCGTTGAGGCGACAGAGAGCACGCCACGCAAAGATGACAAACAATCAGTGGAGATCCATCCTCTGATGATCGCGAGTTAACTTTTGAAAAATGTAAGTTGTCTAAAGTCACTACAAAGGAAGCGTTTAAGAATGCATTCATGGATTTCAAGAGGAAAACACTTGTAGACCAGTTACGGAATAACACAAAAGCATTTTGATTATACGAAAGGGAAGTTCAAAGCAGAAGATCTACAGTAAATCCTCTGAGAAAATATAATTGCGAAGTTCCGACAAACAGCTCAGACAAAGCTAACTTATTAAACTCCTACTTCAAAAGCGTGTTCACCACGTCTTCACAGAATATTTCGTGACACCTAACGATCGTTGCCAGCAAAAAATGCCACCTATTGCCATTTGTGCTCACAGAGTAGAAAATTTGTTGAAATGGCTTAGTCCAAATCAAATAAGTCACCCGGCCCTGAAGAAATTCCTTCCCGCATGTACTGACAACTAGCTTCAGATACAGTCCCCTACTTGCAGATCATATTTAGAAAATCCATCAAGGAACAATTAGTACTCAAAGACTGGAAAATTGCCAATGTAACGCCCATATTTCCAAGTGGCGATAAGGAGCAGCCATCGAATTACATACCGATATCCCTAACATCCATCCCATGCAAAGTTCTTGAACATATAATTGTAAGCTCAGCCATAAAACACTTAGATACGCAGAACTTGCTGATAAAAGCAAAATACGGATTAAGGAAAGGAAGATCCTGCGAAACTCAATTAGTACTGTTTGCCCAGGTTATTTTAGTCTCCAGTGAAGATAACGTTCCAGTAAACGCGATTTTTCTTGATTTAACAAAGCATTTGATAAAATGTCCCACAGAAAATTATTAATTAAACTAAAATCTTACGGCTTCGACGATGATGTAATTTCCTGCATCAGAGAATTCCAAACCGATCGCGTTCAGAGAGCAGTATCAGTCGGTGCCATCTCCAATGAGGTAAAAGCTATTTCGGGTGTCCCACAGGGGAGTGTCATAGGTTCAATTCTATTCCTCCTGTATATTAACGATAATAGTGAAGTAGTAGACAGCTAACTCCGACTATTTGCAGACGATGCTGCAGTGTACATGGAAATCTGTAGCGATAATGATAGGAAGCGTTAACGAAGGACTTCAAGGCAATTCAAACGAGGTGCGACGCGTGACAGCTAGATTTAAATTTGAAAAAAAGTGTAGTAATTAACTTCTAGATACGGAAAAACTCCTCTCAGTATAGTTATTACGTACGAAATGCCCAATTAGAGATTGTAGAATCTGTAAAATACCTCGTAGTTAAAATAAATAATTATCTTTTTGGGAGCAAACGTTTTCGGGAAATAACTGGTCAGGCTAATCAAAAGTTGGAATTTGCCATAAAAGTACTTAGAAAGTGCGACGATAAAGTTAGATAAATCAGCTACTTCTCCCTAGTTAGGCCCCAGTTAGAATACGCTGCCAGCGTTCGGGATCCTTATGAGGTAGGCTTAAAAACAGCCTTAGAAGGCGAGCAGTGAAGATCAGCAAGATACGTGAAAGGCCGTTATTATAGTCTCGTTAGTGTTACTGACCTCTTGCAGCAACTTGGATGGAAATCGCATTCAGACCGTAGATTGAAAATCAGACCTAATCTTTTACGTAGACTCAAAACAGAATTACCCGACGAAATTATCAATATTCTACGAACTCCATCATACTACGGTAGAAATGAACTTCTAGAAAGTTCATTACTAGATAAATCATAAGAATAAAATAAGGGAAGGAGATGGTAGAATAGACATTTTTGAAATTCCGTTTTTACCGCGATCTCTATGAGACCATGATGGTTGCGTTGAGACTTTGAAGTAGGTCAGTTGACGGTAGTGTAGCTGATTTATTCATATGCACCCTAATGTATATTTCTAAATCTACTGAGAAGTGCTAACTCCATGTTTGGCATTCTTAGCTTGGGCTATTCTCTGCTTGATGTTCACTGTACATCTTCCGTCCCACGTGATGGTACTTCTGAGATAGGTGAAGGAATCCACTTGCTGTATTTTCTCTCCTCTTAGGGTGAATTCCGCATACAAGCTTCTCTCTTCCGCGTACTAGGATTTATAGTCTTTGTCTTATTTATTTTCATGTTGTGTTCCAGGACAAATTTGTCTATTATGTAACATGACCTTTGAAGATCATCGCGATTTCTTGCTATGACTGCGATAACATCTACAAAGCGGAGCACGCTTGTTTCTTCTCCGCTTATATTTTGATCTTTAGAGTCCTTTACCTTTAGAGTCTTTTACCTTTAGAGTCATTCTTCTGCTGACTCTCGGAGCGAGCGGACGTGCCTGCCTGACCTCTCCCTGGAACCGGTTAATCCCCTCAGCATGGCAGACCCCTACCTGCGCTGTGAACCTGCTTTCCCGTTGCCGTAGTTCGTTGTACTGTGTAGTGATAAGTAGATATTTGTTTTGGTTTTATTTTTTTCGTTGTGCTAGAGAGTTTGTGTCCTTATTTATCTCGTAGTTTAGTTAGCTCTTTGCCAGGTGTGTGGTCTGTGTTAAAGTTATTTCGTAGAAGTATTATTGTTACTTTGTTCATTGTTACCGAGTTTAGGATCGCTCAGTTCTTTTGAGTATAGCCATCTTTTTGTAGTTAAGCTTTCTTCCTTGGGAGTTCATTGCGAGTAGTGCTAGGGTGTCTTCGAATAGGTCACCTGTTGGGATGATCAAAAACGCCGGCGAGTGTGCGGCTCTCCGAGCCCGCATCGCCGAGTTGGAGATAATCCTGCGGGAACTCCAGTCTAAGGTCGAAAGAGTGGTATGCGTCCCGAAGGTGGATGGAAATTCGGGCCGCTCCTCGAAAGTTCGCCGTGCCCTGCGGGCCGCACGAGTTCGCTCGATTGCTTACAGCGGCTGGACGATCGAGAGTTTGCCTGAAGGTCCTTCTTCCGATGAAGGGGCAGTACAACTCCGTAAACCGGAGGTCTGGAGGGTCGTGTCTCGGAGGAGTGGAGGTAAGGTCACTCTGAAGCGTGGTTCAGGAGATGCTTTGGCACCTTCCATTCCCGTTTCGAACAGGTACCAGTTGCTTTCGGATGGAAATTCCGAGGTGCCTGACGTGCCTACTCCCCCTCCAAGACCGGCACCTAAGAAGAGTCGTCAGAGTGGGAAGGGGGGAATTGTAGTGATAGGTAGTAGTAACGTCCGCCGTGTGATGGTCCCATGGCGGGAAAAGGCAGGCTGTGAGGGTATAAGCCACCGTGTAACGTCATGGTGCATTCCAAGTGGCGGTGTTCTGCAGGTGACGCAGGCGGTTGGTGCGGCGGTCCGGGGCACGAAGTGCTCAAGTCTGCAGATTGTGGCCCATGTCGGCGTCAACGACGCCATGGACCGTGGATCGAAGGAGATCCTGCGTTCCTTCAGGGAACTGGACTCCGAAGTGAATCGGGTAAGTCGCGACGAGGGTGTTGACATGACGCTTGCAATTTGTAATCTTGTCCCAAGGATCGATCGAGGACCCCTGGTTTGGAGCCGAGTTGAGGGCATAAATCAGAGGCTGCGTCGCTTCTGCACGGACATTGGAGCCTCCTTCGTCGACCTTCGGCCGGCAATCCGATCATGTCGGACCCCTCTGAACCGTTCTGGTGTCCATTACACGGCCGAGGCAGCTAGCTGTGTAGCGAGTAGCATACTCGATCACTGTAGACCTTTTTTAGGATAGAGGGTAGGGCAGAGAGTAGGTCAGCTAGTGGGTCGAATCGGGTACCATCGCGAAAAAAATTTAATAGAAAAAATATCCAAGAAAGTGTTAAGTCTAACGAGAACAGTAGGAGGCCAGTTTCAAAAAAATAGCAGTAATTTAACTTGGAATATACCTAAGAAAGCTAGTTGTAATGAGAATACACTTTCCGGGAATACGCTCATTGATAAATCCTTTTCTCTAGTGGTAGTAAACTGCCGTAGCTTAAGAAATAAAGTAGCTGACTTCTACCATCTAATTGAAACTACTGACGCAGACTTAATTATAGGGACGGAAAGTTGGTTGTGTAACGAAATTGCAGATAATGAAGTATTCCCGAAAAATTTCACAGTTTATAGAAAAGGTAGAGTCGAAAGAACCGGGGGAGGAGTTTTTATTTCAGTGAAGGATTGTTATATTAGTAGTAGAGAGTCATTTTCCGACGACCAGGTAGAAAGCGTATGGTGCTCCATTCAAAATCCTAAAGCAAAAACAATCTATGTGTGCGCATATTATAGACCACCAGATACCCATGTAAGTTCAATATTAGGACTAGAAAGTCAACTCAGTAAGTTAACCACTCAAAGAAACGACTGTCATATTATAATCGGTGGGGATTTCAATCTTCCGTCCATAGACTGGGACACGTACAGTTTTATCACTGGGGGAAAGAAAAAGACCTTTGTGAGTCACTTCTGTATACATTCACATCTCACTCACTGCATCAATTAGTCACTGCTCCAACTAGAGGGAAAAATACACTTGATCTTTTAGCGGCAAATATTCCATACATGGTTGTAAATATAGATACGGATAAGGGAATAAGCGACCACAAGATAGTTAAAGTTAATTTTTCCGTCAGCATGATCAAGAAACATAATCCACAAATAAAAATGTACTTGTTTAATAAGGCTGACTACGAAGGTATGAAACGAGAGTTGCAAAATTCATTTACTAATTTTCAAGAAATAAGTATCAACAGTAATACTGAGGTTTTGTGGAATACCTTCCTCAACGTTACACGATCAGTAGTTAGCAAATACATACCAAGTAAATGGAAAAGAGCCAGTGCAGAGCCTAGGTGGTATAACGCGGAGGTTAGGAAAACATTAAAGAACCAGAGAACATGTCATGCTAGGTAAAAAAGGCAAAAATAAACAAATCCTCCGAAGAACTATACAGTCACCAAAAATTACAAAATATCTAAACTCTAAGCAAAAAAAGCGTGCCGAAGGGCGTTAGCTGATTTCAAAAGTAAATTACATGGAGAACACTTGAACGATAATCCCAAGGCATTTTGGTCGTATGTTAGGGACACACAAGGAAATAAATCAACAGTACACACGCTTAAGAATATCAAAGGGGAAAAGCTAACCAACAGTCTACAAAAAGCCAATTCGTTAAACTCATTCTTCAAAAGTATTTTCAGTACTTATACACCACATCTTTTCGATCCGCAGCCAGTTCGTTCCCAAACATTTATGCCTGAAATTATTATAAATTGTCGCGGCATAGAACATCAGCTAAAACATATCAACCCCAACAAATCCCCCGGTCCAGATCAAATACCTGCTCGCGTATATATAACATTGGCATCAGACATAGCGCCTTACTTAGAATTAATATTTACCAAATCATTACTAGATCACGTGGTGCCTAAGGACTGGAGAGTAGCAAATGTCACACCTATATTCAAAAGCGGCCACAGGGAAGACCCTAGTAACTATAGGCCTATTTCTCTCACATCCATTTCCTGTAAAGTATTTGAACACATAATCGTAAGCTCCATTATGAGTTTAGATGGGGAGGAATTATTAATAAATAACCAACATGGATTTAGAAAGGGTAGATCTTGCGAAACACAATTGGCCCTCTTCGTTCATGACATCTTGCTCTCGGGTGAAAATAATGTTCAAGTTGACGCGATATTCCTCGATTTTAAGAAACCTTTCGATAAGGTACCTCACGTTAAGTTGCTCTCAAAACTATAAGCATATGGAATAGATAAAAACATTATTAGTTGGATTAATCAATTCTTACATGGGCGGGAACAAAGGGTTGTCATAGACGGTATCATGTCAAACACAGCGTTACATCGGGTGTTCCTCAGGGAAGTGCCATTGGTCCACTTTTATTTCTCTTGTACATAAATGATATTAGCAACGTCGTTAAAAGTAAGCTTAGACTCTTCGCAGACGACGCGGTTGTGTATAGGGATATTAACAATTCCGAAGATAGCGACTCGTTAAAAATCGACCTACTTGCTATTCATGCTTGGTGCGAAAAGTAGCAGATGGAACTAAACATAAAAAAGTGCGTAGCAGTCAGCTTTTGGAAAAAGAAAAATAGGCCAGGTAGGGCTAACAGAATTAATAATACGGAAATTATTCACGCCGAGTCTGTTAAGTACTTAGGAGTCACAATTACTCACGACATCTGGTAACCATATGCCCAAGCCATGCGAGCAGCCCTCGAAGAAGCCTGTGGTCAATTTGTCCTCTCACACTCTTTCACCCTCAGAATCTTCTCTCCTCTCCAAGGGCCTTTCCTTCTGTCCCACCCCCAAATTTGACCACTTTCGACTTCTTTCGGACTTTCACGCTTTTGCGCGTAATATTCGACTAAAATTCCACTTCTCTCATGGTAACGTCACCCCTCAGAGGATGAAACTCTACCACCCCAGAATCCTCTCGCGAAATTTAAGGAACCCTCCAGTTTCTGCCCGCCCGCCCTCCCTGCCAACCACCCGCTTGAATTATATCTCAACCATATTTCCTCCCAACTATCTTCCCAAGACTTCGTGGATTCCCTATCGTCCGCTAAGAATATTTCGCGGGATGAGTTACACGCTCTGATTTCCTTAAGGCGTAACGAGGAAATTATAATTCTTCCAGCGGACAAAGGCTCCACTACGGTAGTCATGGACCGCCCGAGGTACGAGGAGGAAGACAATCGGCAACTAAATGACACCACCTTCTACAAATTAATGACCTCCGATAGAACCCCTACTAGTGAGCATCTAAACTCTATATCAAAACTCTTACGTTCTGAGGGCCCCAAGGAGGGCCTCTCAAAAAAAGAGCTCGCCCTCTTAATTCCTCCAAATCCCCGCACCCCTACTTTCTACTTACTCCCTAAAATTCATAAAACTGGTGTCCCCGGCCGTCCCATCGTCTCCAGTTACGGCTCACCCACTGAGAGAATCTCTGCTCTCCTTGATTCGCACCTCCAACCATTTGTCCGGCGCCTACCGTCATTATATATATATATATATATATATATATATATATATATATATATATATATATATATATATATATATATATATATATATATATATAATTTCACTTAGGATCACTCAAGTGACGAATATATAAAAACAGTTTGCCAGAGGAAGGCAGACGATAAACACAGAGAAACAAAAAATGAACACACAAAGTTTCTTAATATTTCGGTGCCACTAGCACCTTGGTCGCAAGAGCGAAGAAGACTCAGTGCTGAGACTCAGTGCTCAGAGCAAAGACTTTGTAAGTGTTCATTTTTTGTTTCTCTGTGTTTATCGTCTGCACACACACGATGTTGATAGGATGGAGGAGATAGACACAAAAAAAGAGACAATCACACTTACATTGCTAGCTTCCGGAACTAGTCCGTCTTCGAGGCGTATCACGGCACAAATGTCGTGTGCGCTGGTGAGGATAGGGGTAGGAGGGGCGGAAGGGGAGGGGAGGGGGGAAGGGGTTTTTCCAGGCGGGTGAGGAACGGTTCTTGAAAAGGGAATACCAGCTCGTGTCTTGGCCGGAGAGAGCGGAAAGGGTCGAAGTGGAATTCCGAAGTGTGGAGGGGGGGGGGGAATAGTGGGGGGTAAACGGAAAAGAACGGGAAGCGTGCAATCAATGTATTTTATTTAATCCGGGCGCGGCGTACGATTACAGCAACCAGATTAATGCCTGCTCCTTCTTGCGTACTTCAATTTACGGGTCCGGGGGAAGGGAGAGAAATATTGCCACCTCGAAGCACTTGTCAAAAGACAAGCCATGTTTTCGCACATGAGTAGGGACGGGGAAAGTGGAATATGGGTCTTTACAGGTGCACCGATGATTATTGAAACATACATAAAAACTTAAAAACAGGGACATAGTTTGCATTGTAAAACATAAACTAAGTTGTGGGAATCGCAAGAGCCGGAGGCTTTGATGTCGAATGGCGTCTCTGTGTTGGGACTTTGAAAAGAGGATAGGGAGCGAAACATGTTGCACGTTATGCACCGTCCATACTGTTAACCCCACCGATGAGTATTTGTTGTCTTAGTGACAGTTAACTTTGTAACTCTCAGCAACCAGACCATAACTTTGGTTGCATATTCTCCTCGGGTCTTTTCCTTAAAGGCAACTATTGATTAGTGTCACTAATTGCCGAGGTTTTATAAGCAAATGAAAGCTCTTATCCACAATAACATTTGTTGCCTCGTTGTATTAACATCAGTTAAGTCACCATATCTATCATATTTTAAAAGATGGAGATGTGATTTTTGCATTGCATTGAATGGAGAAATAACTTTGCAAAAAGTTTTATTCTAACACATTTTTTGATGTCTCTGAAAATAAGAGCGCTATCGTACAGTGGCGGAAAAAATTAACGCAAAACTCATTGGCGTCTGAATGCGGTGTACACGGAAACTAATTGAAATCGCTTTTCCTTCGACAACTTGACAACATTGAGACAGCATATGGAAACCGCGAATATTCAAACTCTCTATGAATTGATATCGATTTTACTCGTCATGTAAATAGTCATACTAATAAAGTTTACGTTCGCGAGATCGTCTGGGAGTTATAAACGTGTTTGTGCTTGCTTTGACCCGCACCCAGTCGAGGTTCTGAATTCGTAGTTGATTATATAGAGATGCTTACCATATTTGTTTAGAGCTTTGGACCGTTTAAACAAATTTCTTGGTTGAAACTTAAGAAACAATAAGATGAAAGCATTATTTGTTGGGACATAAAAATTTTCAATCCTCCAGATCAAATTCTCTAACAATAAAATGTATTTCCGCGTGTAGGGAATAGCTGTGGATGAACATCGTTTTAATAGGCCTCAAACTACTTCCGAGAAATATGATGCATTACAATTAACATTTTGTCGTAATATCCTGTGAATTTCAAGTTAAAGTATGGGAAATCTGGTAGAATAGAATGGTTTCCATGAGGAGAAAATTTTTCTTTACAAGCATTTCCAATACCTTAAAACCCTACGTAAGTTTCCGCCCTTGTGCATTCAGGTCATCCCAAACACTTAAATTTCTGAATTCCTCCGAACGTAATATTATTTACTTTCTGAGAACTACTTTTAAAAATCCAGAGCATTTTATTTGGTCCAGTTTTTAAAGGAAACATTAAAATTCCCATTTTTCGTTGTATAGTAAGAACCACTGGACGCTGCTTTCTCTTGATGGATGAAATAGCCTAGAGGGAGAGCGTTCGTCTGCGGCCAAGAATGCGTCGGGTTCAAATCCTGGCGTGGCCTCTTTTAGTGCCTTTATAATTAATCTACGCGAAGTGACTTTATTGCAGCCGAAACTTCGCAGGAATCCGCGGAAGGCCCAGGGAATGGATATTGACCTCAACCATGAGTGTGTGATTTTACGCATATTCGGGCTTTGTAAAAGAATCAGAGCGTTCTCCTTGGTCGTCGAATGAGATGTTTACTTCCCATTCTCGGGTACTCGACCCCATTTGATTTCTACGTCCTGCCTGTTGTATGGTGCTCATATCCACTCATTTGCCAGTTTACCACTCAATGAAAAGCTATTCATGAAGGAGGGAACAGACCGGATCTCTGATTGTGTCAGTTACTCGATTTAGTGATCTTACCTGATGCTACATTCGCCTTTAAATTACTTTGATATGATTTAGTAAAGAGGGCAATTATTTTTATTAGGAATTAGAGTTTGGTTCTATCTGCCGAACTTGTAAATACCGATTACTTATCTGAGTGAGAGACCAAACAAGTGTGGAATTCTCTTCAAAATACCTTTAAAACGGTTTTTGAAGCTTTCCCAGCATTGTTTTCTAGGTTTGCTATGAACAATATATTAGCCGTGTAGTTCAACAGTTCAACTTATAGGATGGAGGATAATACTTAGAGGATAAGTTAAATTAGTGAATCACTTAAATACCTTTTGACATATTCGCAGTGAAAAATGTTTGGCTAAACTTATGCAGTTAAATTTTATGAGGAGCACTTTTATACCCACGCGTAAGTAATACTCCGACAAAAATGCATCGCGTATTTCCCCCTATGAAAGAGATAAAATACTAAAAATAATCTTTTTCCATGTAGACTAAGCAGTAATTAGATATTTTCCCTAGGGTCATTTGTATACTCCTCATAAATCCGCAGAGTAGTTAATGGAGTACAAATTAGGAATGTGCACCATCAAAGATTATACGATTGCTACGTTCCTAAAGAGTCTATTTCTCTTCAAATGTGTCGTAATATTACTGCTTCAATGGAAGTTAAAGTTGTGAGTGCCACCACATGAAGATATCAAAAGACTTTTTACAGGGTCATAAATTTCATCTCTTAGTAGTAATGTATTTTAACGGATGTTGAAAAGGACACTATAATGCAACGAGTGGAAAAGGGTAAAATATATGCGTAATTCTCTAAATTTGAGTTATGTGTGCACATGATCACAGCAATTGATCATCAAGAAATATGCTGGTATTTACATAAAGAATGTGGATGTTTATTAGCCTTATAATCATACCATTCCCCTCCATTCTCGATTTCCTGACCAAGTCTTTGTGGCATGGAGTTGTCCACATTTTGGTCTCCTCTTACTGGCTTCATTTCCCATTCTTCCTCCACGATTTTCCTCATTGCATCTTAATTCTGGGTTGTTTCGTTTGAGGGGGTCGAAAAACGTTTTTTTCTCGCATTGTCCTCATAATGAACGCTGCGCTCCGTGCAGCCCGCTCCATCTATGTTACATGATTTGTTTTGAACCATCTCCTAAAATTTTGACATTTGTGAACTCGCAAGTATTCCTAGTTGCGGACGAAAAATGAATATTGATAAACATTTGAATAAACATAGTTCTTATTATAGCGGACAAAAATTTAATGATTTTGGTTTGATAGTAGTGAGAAATAGGTTTTTATACTTTTAAACACCAAATAAAAGTTCAGTGGGTTAAAGTCGAAGGCGCAACACCTCTTCGGGTAATTTTTCGACGGATGTTTTTGCCTTTTACAAACCTACTATCCGATTCCTCCACCTGGGAGAAAAATGAGGCATACTTAAAGGCTAATAAGATCTTTTTTCCCCTAAGAATTTAGGGAGAGGCCGCTAAAACTTTGAACAATATCTCTGCTTGCGCTGTCCGCTCTGCTTGTTCGTCTATCGACGCTCGTCTCCATGAAGCAGTCATCAGTAAACCTTAGCCAAGTTCCAGGTGGTGATGGACGGGGTGGTTTGTTGTTGTGAATAAGGCACAGGTTTCAAATTCTCGCTGCACCAGAAAGAAAAGGCTCGTCGCGCTTCGAAAACATCGGAATCACCCGTCAAATATTGTAAAGGGCGTAAGAGAAGTCAAATACCACTTCTTTCCTGAGAGTTAAACGCCTGACGTCCGAAACATTATCTATGGCAGAAAAGGTATCGCCCGCAACACAAGGGGAAAGTAAACTCTTATTAAAGGCATACTATTTCCCAAATCAATATAATGCGGCCTTCATACAATCCAATTTTGAATGGATTCGTATTGGTGGAGCTTTGTATCGACACAGGGGAACCTCCAGGGATCTTCAAAAGTCCTCCAAGATTTGCTTTAACTCAGACTTATGGTAGCTGGCCTCCAAACCCATGCATGATGGGAACTAATGGCGTTTGATTGGAATGGTCTGATGAGGTGAAATCTGAGAACTACTTCTTTCTGTTTGTATTCCCGGGGGAGTAGTATGCTTTTTCCTATCCTTTAGTTATTTTAAACGTTCGTAGACAATACCACCACTCATTTCAAAAGTAACTTAGTTCATAGTAACGCATACGGACGCAAATAAATTCACCGCATGGATACGGAATATCATCTTAAATTCACCTTGACATAAGAAAGTTTAGTAGTTGTTACTGGGTTGCAAACCTGAATCGCAATCATGGTTCTTCATGATAATATTGTTCGAGTACGCTCATGATTTCGAAAACGCGATCGTCATCAAGAAAGACCCAGTGGTACATAGCAGTGGAGTGCGCTCCAAGGACCTTGAGCATTGCCCTACTAATGCGGCTTGCCTTTTGGATGACGATAACGACCATAAAAAGAAAAAAACCGTGACCCCACCCCTGGTCGAGACATTGTTGAGTTTTTCATTCAATTTCTGGTCAAGTAAATTGATTTTTATTAGGCAAATTTTATATCTTTTGTATTTAAAAAATTTCATATTATCAGCCAGTCATTGCAGCTACACATTACACTCATTCATATCGCCAATATGAGAAAACGTATATAAAAACTCATTTGTGTTCATTAAAAATCGAACACGGACCACTCTATAGGTAGCCAAATACATCTGACAGCTACAACATTAACCGTTACCTATTAATTTATTTCATTAATGACATTTTACTCCAAACTGAAGTCTTTTAAAAGGCTTTTCTGTTAATTTTAAATGTGCGGCGAATTTATAGCTAAGCATATAAGATATTATGCAGTCAGACGTAATAGAGTTGTTTATCCATAACTGAACCTAATTTCGGTAAACTTTTCGGAATGTTTATTCGTATATCCTGCAGTTACTAGATAAAGCTTAACAGAGGACAGCTCGTCACCAAGCTTCCTGTGATAAAATGAAAGAAATATCGGGAAAATATGCCTAGATTATTCGGTATCGATGCGAGCACATTTGTTTTTATTTCTTGAAATTATATATATTTACGTATGTTTTCATAGTTTAATCCCATTCTGACGAACTAAAAACGGATTTATATTGGGTCAAGAACGATTCATTAATAAACATCCGTTTTGAATTTAATAAATATCTGTCTAAGGAACTTCGTCAATCTACAAATGGAAAATCGTGAAAAATTTCATCACGTACACTATACTTATTTTAATTAAATCTTTTTTGTATCGACATTTGGTGCGGATAAATTTCGATTTATATCATTTCGGTGAAAAAGACACAGTACACGTCATTCATAAAGATTCTCGGAAAGTCGACCTTGGTGGGATAAGATGAAGATTTCAACATATACACCGAATTGGGTGGGATAGTGAATATTTTTTTATGACCAGTCTTTCTGTATAAATGATATCATTCGACGTAAGAACCATGCTGATATAAACACAGCGATACACCGCGACTGAATGTGCGAATAATATGAGAAGAAAGCTCGAAAATGAGGCGATTGATGACTAGGTTTTACGCTCCAGCAAATGTGAGTTCCATTGCGGATTTCAAATATTTGCGGTAGACGATGTTTTCCGCAGTGTTGCCAGTCTTTGGAGTGTGTACTGCTCCTAGAAGTTCCCAAAAACGCCGCATTCTGGCGCGCGAAAAATTTTGCGTTAATTTCTTCCGCCAATGTACATAAATTGTTTTTGAGAAATGAAAATTTCGACGAATATTCGAGAGCCATTTTGAAAATAAAATACCGTTAGAATTGATGATTGCAGAAAGAGAAAAATACATATGTTATGCACCATTGTGAAAAGTTTCGATCTCCTCAATTGCTAATATTTATTGAAATTCTGTGTTTTCATTGTGATTGCAGAATTCTTCTGAAAAAATGTTTACGTTGCCATAGCTCGGTAACTAAGGATTTGCGACCCCATGTTGCTATGATAAAAAATGCTTAAAATAACCTCCCCTACCTCCTCCAGAAGTTCAGCGAAAGGATTCTGATGGTGAAGCTGGAAGGAGAGCCGACTGACACACTAGCCGACGTCTACTCATACGGAAGGAGAAATAAAAGAAGTGTACGAGCAAATTGAAGACGTCCTCGGGGTAGTGATGGCGATAGACAACCTCATCATTGTGAGAGACTGGAACATAGTGATAGGAGAGGGGAAACTAGGAAATAATGTAGGATATTTCGGACTGGGCAAAAGTAATGCCAAGGGAGAAAAACTGGTCGAGTTCTGCTGTGAGAAGAAATGGTTATACTCTTCTTGAGCAACATCCGCGTGAAAGGTACACATGGAAGAAGACAGGGGATATAGCCAGATACCAAATGGAATACGTACTTGTAAGAGTTCGATACAAGATCCAAGTAAAGCAGTGCAAGAGCGATCTCGGTGCGGAGACAAAGAGCGACCACAACCAAGTAGCCATGAACAGCCACACTTGAAACAAGAAAATCAAGTGGCCAAAACGCGAACGAAGGTGAGACACAAAAATACTGTTCGAAGAAGGCAACAGATAGGTTCGCAGCAGCGGTTGACAGGAAACTTGAAAATGAGGATGGGCATCGGAGAAAAATGGGATGAGCTTAGGGCAATCGCAGAAGTAGCTGAGGAGCAACTTGCGAGAAAGACGGCCGACACGAAGAAGCGATGGATAACTACGAAGATTAGGAAACTTATAAAAGAAAGGATAAAATACAAGAATCCGGAAACAAAGGTGTGGCAACCGTATAAAAGAAGCTAAGAAACCAAGTCAATTGAGAATGTAAGAAGGCTAGGGAGGATTGAATCGAAAATGCTGCGAAGAGGTCAACGAAAGCATGAAGAAGGGAGACACCATTACAGCATACAACCTAGTGAAGAAACTTCGAAGAGAAGAATGCGAGAAGTAACAATATCGGGGATGCTAACAGGAGTATATTGATAGAGGAAGAAGACATTGGAAGTAGATGGAAGCAATATATCGAAGAACTCTACCAAGGGCAGGCACCGCTGGAAGAAAACGTAAGGAATAACGAAAGTGAGATTGACGAAGAAAATCGGAGACCACTTATACTGAAGGGTGAATTTCTTAGAGCAGTAAAATACCTAAAAGAAACAGAGCACCTGGAGCAGCCAACATAAACGGAGAAATCATCAAAGCGCTCGGAAGTAAAGTCAAGGATAACCTGTACGATATAATCAAAAATAGCTACCAAAGCGGAACACTTCCACAGGGGTCTTGGGGGCAGTTTATGACTCTTAAACTGGTGAGGGTGGGGAGACCCAGTTGGTCGGCTAAGCATGGCCTTTCTGCAAAAAGGGGGGCATTTGGGTGGACGACTGCTCCAAGAGAGAAAGAGAGGGCAAGACCTAACCTTAAATGCTGGACGCACAAATTTGAGTTTCTTATTGAGAGCTGCCCGGTGCGAGCGTTTTTGTAATGTTGCACGGGAAAAATAACTCTTTGTATCAATTCCTCTCAAGTGAATAGCTTGTTTTAGCTGGTTAACTTTACAAGAGTGAAAATTTGCCAACGTGCGGTACTGAGTAAGGACCGCACTGGTAAATGACATGGAGAAGTTATATTGGAGTATTGCAAGCGAATGGCGGCAATCAGGGTTTAGACCAGAGAGTGGTAATTGAACCGTGAGACCATTAGGGGGGGATACCCAGGCCAAGACATGAGTTAAGAAACTCAATATGGCATGTAAGGGATGTCAGTTTACCGAGGTGATATCTCAGTTGATTAGTGGTCTCCATAGTGATACAGAAAATAAGGTTGTAAAAAGAAAAAGGAAAGAGTGTAAAAAACAGTAAGGCAAGAGTTGCGAGTTGAGTTGTGACTAAAAAGAAGTAAGAAATTGCATATAAATATATTACAGAAAAAGGAAATAAATTTAGAAATATAAGCTAGCAACAAGGCGTTGAGGTTGGGGATGGATAGATAGGTATATCAGTGGATACTCACAGAAAGGCGATCCAATATATATATATAGTTCTTGCGAAGATTCCACGAACGTGGCAAACAATAGAAAACTTCGTCACAGGGTGACACTAAACATAAAACATATAAAAAGGAAACTCACGAGTTTAAAATTTTCGGTGGGTCGCCCGCACCTTCAGTGATAGAATCTATCACTGATGAAGGTGCGGGCGACCCACCGAAAATTTTAAACTCGTGAGTTTCCTTTTTATGTTTTATGTTTAGTGTCACCCTGTGACGAAGTTATATATATATATATATATATATATATATATATATATATATATATATATATATATATATATATATATATATATGTATGTATATATAACTGCATTTAGGATCACTCAAGTGACGAATATATAAAGTTTGCCAGAGGAAGGCAGACGATAAACACAGAAACAAAAAAATTAACAAAAAATAAAATGTGCTAGTGGCACGGAAATATCAAGAAATTTTGTGTGTTCATTTTTTTGTTTCTGTGTTTATCGTCTGCCTTCCTCTGGCAAACTTTATACATATATATATATATATATATATATATATATATATATATATATATATATATATATATATATATATATATATATATATATGTATATAACTTCAATTAGAATCACTCGTGTGATGAATATATATGTATGTAATTCACAGACGTTATTGATATATTTTCCCTGACTGTTGATGCAAGTGATAGGGGTCAGCATTTGTTACTTTGTAATTTATCGTTGGCATATTTGTATCTGAAATGTGGCTGAAATAAATATTTGAAGTGTATTTATATTTCTTATATTTACCTCGATTCTCAATTGTCACAGCAAATATTGATACCAACGTCAATAAATTTCTTGAGGAAAATAAACTAGTGATCATACGCAATGGAAAAAGGAATATTAATCTAAAAAGGCAAATCTAAAATTGGATTCTGGTACAGAGGTCGAGTGTGACTGGCCCGCGATATGCGATCTGCGGTTCTGTCTGAAGTTATGACCCCCGCTCATCAACCCCTTTAATATTCCCATCTCTCCCTTCCCCCCGTTGGCTCATCGGGGCGTAAGCGAAGGACACATGCGATTGAACTAAGACAAATGGGAATGAGTCAATGATGGAGACCCTGTGCAAGTGTGTAGAGAAAAGACAAACCAATGTAACGTGAAGTGTATCGTTTTATCGTTCTGAAACCTGTACTCAGAGAAAACAAGGAAGAGAATAGGGAGCCGGTGCTGAAGAAGTGGGAGTGAAAGAACCAGGAAAAAGTGTGTGGAGGACGGGAAGGAAAACAAAGCAGGAAGCTCTTCGAACTGCGGACGATGAGGAGGGGAAGGAGGGGATTTGAGAGGTGATTTGAGAGGAGATGCAGATGGCGCTTAGATGACGATGAGAGGGGACGAAGGGAGGGTGGGTGGCGCTAGCTCCGACGAAAGAAATATAATCAAGAGGTAGGTGCTGGCGCCAATAAAATTCTAGAGGGTTTTTTACTCTCTACCACGACACCTAGACCATAGTAGATCACCAATTCATGACAATAATAGACCGATCTATCGCATTTCCCCGCTAAGCGCCTTTTCCGTCTTGTCTCTCATACCAAGGGTGCACACATACCACCAAGTGCACCAGGCACCCACGCCACCACTACTCACCCGCTGCTGAGGATGGACGGTTGGCCGCAATATCCACTGCTTCCGCTCGAGTTACTGTGTCTGGATTTGCTGCTACCATCACTGAAAAAGAAATGGATCACATATTTCAGTGCTGACATATGGCTGAATGCCAAGGCACATGTTGCGGTCAATAAAACACGTAATTATTATTTTTCCCCCTACGCGTCTGCAAGTATATGTATTCAAACAAAGAATAAACAACGTTTCGAAGCATGCAGAGCGAAAGGAACCTCCTTCGTATGAACGCAAACCAGGCGATGTTCACCACTTACGGCCCAATCCGGCCCGCTCACGGTTTTAAACGCTTCTTGGGACGTGCAGGAAGAGAGCTGGGCGCTTCGCGCCTTCTCATTTGTTTTTGAGGAAGGAGATAGAAAGAAACCGGTAGATAAAGAGAGATCATCGGTTGATCAGCTTTCTTGTTGAAATTAACAAGCAACTCTTACATCCCTCGTGGTTCACTCCCTTCAAAGTTTCGTTCCTAGCGTTCACTCCCTTCAAAGTTTCGAGTTGCAGTCATCTTCTGGAATCCCGATTATCCCCGCGTACGATCAGCGCAACAAATAAGGAGTTAAAGCCTTCACTGTGTACAAATTTCGGACGACTTGAATTTTAAAAAACACGTTGACAGAAAGGAAAAAAAAACCTTTTCTCCGGAACCACACATGCTACATACTATCTGAACACAATTTCCAAGGTGAGTGTTTTCACCCTCCTCGAGTCCTTACAAGTTTCAACAAAATCCGCGTAAACTATGAAAAGTGTAAAAGACCGCTACCCAAATTGGCAAGAATGTAACTTCAGAACTGTTAGCCCGAGGCTCTCTAAATTTGACTGGAACCAGAGACCTCTCGGGACTGCGTATGATGGGAGGGAAACGGAAGTGCTGCCTTTTTTAAATTTGCATTTATTGCTGCTTTTCATTTTTTCCAGAATGAACTCCGCAAGGGATCTGGAAAGAACAATGGAGGAAGCAGTCCCATCGAGTACAGTTTCAACACCAGCATTAGCATTCGTCAGGACCTCCAAGAAGTCAGCTCATCACTGAACTCCCTTAGGCTTCTCTGAGTCTCTTGTTTAAGCCTCCCACTCGGCTTAAGGAGTTCTAGGCCACCTTATACCGGCACAGGATTCGTGTCGGGGGCCAATAAAATTTATTGGATTTAGTTTATTTATTTAGTGGATAGCCGAGCGATTTATTGAATAAATCGCTCGGCTATCCACTATATGTACAAGGGATCGAAGAAGTTAGCCCGCTGGACATTTGAGCACATTGAGCGTCGAGTTGAGCTTACAAGGAGACATCGCGTAACAGTAATTGAGGACGAAGACAAGACATGTTATATTTAAACTGTTGACGGCTCTACTTGGTGGAATAACATAACGTGGGAGAATTTAAAAACACTGAGTAATATCCCACAAAGATTTATTTTCCCAACCGGTTTTAACGCTGACGCGTCATTATCAAGGGTACAATTCTCAAAGTTCTTAGGAGGTGCGCCACATATATATATATCCAATTCTCAAGGGGGGGGGAGGGATCGGGGGTTAAGTAAAAAGGGGACGGGGGATGGATAGGGAGGGAGGGTGAGGGTATTGCGAAGAAGCAACCGTCAAGGTGAGGGCAGGGGCTGTGGGTGTAGCACAGAGGTGAACGGAGAATATTGAAAAACAGAACAGTCATTTAAAAGCACAACATCAGGAACACCTTGTCTCATACTAATTTCAAAATTCCAGTTTAAAACCTTTGTCATTAACATGTAAAACCTCAGGTTTAAAATTACATTGGTGACCAGTTTCAATTATATGATTAGCAAAACCTGATTTTGGGTCATTATTAAATAGATATTTCATATGTTCCTTCGCTCTGGTAGCAAATTTGCGACCAGGTAGACCCACATAAGCACCATTGCATCCTTCACACTCTAATGAGTACACACCACACTTTTACAGAATGTCCATCTTGTCCTTGGAGTTGAAAAGGAGTTTTCCTAATGTCACTGGGTTATAGAATCCTGTTCTTAACCTGTCGTCCTGGATGTGTCTCGTTATTTTGTGAGTTAATGCCCCTAAAAATGGGAGTTTGCACCATTCATTGGGTTTGTCTAGGCTTATTCTGTCGAGGGTTGACAAAAGAGAAATTGCTTTCCGTTTTATTTGCTTGTCTAGTAGTTTTTGCACAAGAGAACAGTTATAGCCATTACTTTCGGTGATCGTTATTATTGTTTTTAGTTCCTCTTGATAGGAGGAGTCCGACAGGGGGATGGATATTAGCCGGTTTATCATAGAATATATGCCAGCAAATTTGTGGCTGTGGTGGTGAAAAGAATTACTCGGGATGATTACGTCCGAGTATGTGTCCTTTCGATATATTGTAAAGGAATGTTGATTCGTATCAATAGAAATTGTTAGGTCTAAATAATTAATTTTACTGTTACCCAATTCCATCGTGAATTTGATGGCTTCGTGTCGGGAGTTTAAAAAGGCTAAAAAACTGCTCTAACTGTCTGCGGCTTCCCGTCCATAAACAAATAACATCATCTACAAATCTATAATAATATACAACATTTTTTAACAGTGGATGGTTTGAATTGAAAAGGTTATTTTCTAAAGAATCCATAAACATGTCTGCAAGTTTAGGGGAGAGCGGGGAGCCCATGCTGAGGCCGTGATCTTGTTTGTAATATTTCCCGTTAAACAGGAAATAATTCTGCTCGATGGACAAGGTGAGAAGTTGGTGGAAGTCGTTGATGAGGTCTTCTCCACACTTGGCTCTTCTTAACCAGGAGGTGGCTACACCGATGGATTCCTTGGCCGGGACGGACGTAAACAAATTACACACGTCAAAAGATACAAGTTTCGCGTTTGAGGGGGGTTTGACATCTACAATTTTGTTGGCAAGGTCCTTTGAGTTTTGAATACCATAAGTGGATTTAAATGAGGACAAATTCCTTAGGAGAATATTCAATTTCGTGGACAATAGATGCGCCGGTGCGGTAACGTGGGAAACCACTGGTCGAACAGGAATGTCTGTTTTATGTGTGCCCCATTCTCACCCGGTCGGCTTCGGGAAACCCGGATCCTTGGGTCGATCCCTGGGTCAGTGACCTACCCGAAGAAGCCTCCTCCGCTCCGATTAAGAAAGGGTTAACGGTCCCTTTACCGCTTGCATTTTCCAAAGGAGCGAGGAGTGTGCTCCTGGCGCTAGAGTAATGGATAAAGAATGACAGCGAATTCTGCGGAAGGCCGGGCGAGGGAATTTCCTGGGTTGACGTTTGGTCGTCGGATCCGCAGAATTCCCCGGTCGCTCTTCTTCCTAGAATATCGGGTGCACTAGTGCACCTATAGTAGCCATCGATAGATTGTATTCACTGCGTCATTCTCACCCTTTCGGCATCGGGAAACCCGGATCCTTCTGTCGATCCCTGGGTCAGCGACCTGTCTGAAAGACCCTCCTCCCCTCCGATAACGGTCTTTTGCCCCTGGGATTTTCCTAAGGAGCAAGGGGTGTGCTCCCGGCGCTAGAGCAAGTGGAAACGATGAATGAGAGAAAAGGATCTTCATCCGCGACACCTTGGATACCTTAAAACAAGTGCAAATGTTCCGGTGAGAG
This sequence comes from Ceriagrion tenellum, assembly GCA_963169105.1. Classification (NCBI taxonomy): domain Eukaryota; kingdom Metazoa; phylum Arthropoda; class Insecta; order Odonata; family Coenagrionidae; genus Ceriagrion; species Ceriagrion tenellum. The sequence goes on from OY720639.1 coordinate 966,857, forward strand.
CTTCATTAAATGCTCTCATTGTAAGGAAATTCTTTGCTTCAAATGCTTTTATGATGAATATCATCCAAAAACATGCTATTCAACGTCATGACTGAAATTTATAATTCCTGCAGTTTTAATAAACATGGTTTTGGAAAGGAATTACAGTTTTTTTATTACCCAATAATTTTCCTTTACTGAAATGGAATTTCTTTTTCCCGCCCTCTCAACCCCCCCCCCACCCCCAGTCGCTTCATTAAATACGTTGTCCCATATTAGCTCCCCTCAAGCCTCTTATCCATACTCTTGGCACCTGTTTTAATCTCTTTTCTGGCAGGAAAATCTTCGCGACTGAAGGAAAAGTTGAGTAAAAAATATCCGCCTTGGAGCAGAAATTTCCAGGAAATTTAAAGCAATCAGATCGCTTCAAGATAAACATTAACATTTTTGTCTTCCGTTAATGGCCTCCAGAAAGTCTCACGACTAATCGGAGTCATTCCTGTTTCAAAAAGTTTCAAAATCGGAAATACTCGGCCAATGACGCTCCTTTCTCCTCCAACTCTCCTTCCGAGCAAATGATAAAAACTCCACAATTGTCTACAACACTCTGGGCAGTAGAAATTCCAGAAAATAGTTTTCAAACGAAAAAAAACCGTAGTTACTGTCGTATACGTTCGGAATCTGGCATCTTTCGTGGTTTCCGAAGTATATTCGAGCGAAAAATATTAGACTCGAACCGGCGACGTCCCGCTCCAACCCGGCATAAAAGGCGCTATCGCCTTAACCTCCTCGGCCATAAGGCAAAAGGCGCGAAATCGTAAGTATTTGCTGGGACGAAAATGTTTATTAGCAATTTTCTCACGAACCCGGGAACATAGGGCGGAAAGACATTACCAATTTCCGGAATTTTCACTCCACTTTAAGATAACATATGTCTTGTCTTCGTCCTCAATTACTGTTACGCGATGTCTCCTTGTTAGACGATTGGCTAGATAATAGGTCAGTTAGTGATCAGACAGATTGGGTTCTTCAAAGGTTAGTAGTTTCGAGAAGTTCATATAGTGATGTCAAAAATTCCGCATTTCCGGTGAGGCATTTTGTAAAGAGTATTAAGAGTGTGGGGCCCTGGGGTACCTTAATCGACGACAACAAATTTGAAATATTTCCGATAAGCAACAATGAAACTTGTCAAGCAATAATTGCAGCAGTAGTTAATTGCCTCAGTTTAAAAAACAAGATATGCCCTATATATTGGAAGACCTACAGTTTCATAACCGAAGAATGGAAACGAAGACATTTTAGAATCTCTGCTACACACGCTCTCATAAAACGCATTACACCAGATAGCTATGGAGCACAAGAAAGGAAATAATAGTCTTGATTTATTGACAATAAATATACTACATCAAGTGATTATGGTAGACACTGTAGAGGGAATTAGTGACGATAGGGTAGTTACTGCTAAATGTTGTAACATCAATAATATTTTCAAACAATAAAATAGGCACGGGCCGTTTCGACTCTTCGCTTTTCGGTTCCGCCGGTTCTTGAGCCAAGGACCGGAACCATAACCGTAGCCAAAAAAAATCGGCAACGAAATAATTGGCAAGAAAATCAGTTTAAAAGCCTGGTGGAATACGGTGCATATGTGCTTTAAATTTCCCGCAAATTAATGAGATGCATACGTAAAAAGGACTATATGAATGATTTCATTTAACATTCAACCATAGTATACGATGAAATAGTACCGCATTAAACGTGTTCTAATAGATAAATGTAATATGTTACCTCTACCTTGTGTGGAAGTGATTGTCATTATTTTGCTTTCGTGAAACATAGCGAGAAATAATTATAGAAATTTCGTTCGTGCGTTGGATATCACTTTTGTTAATTCCACCTTCACACTAATTGCTCTTCATCTGTTTTCCAGCACTAACTTCGCTCACGAAGGAAGAGAGGCGCTCTCTCCTCCTTCACGCTTAAAGGCACTCTATAATGGGGTCCGTCCCCCACTAGGCGTCTGACAATAGTCGTCATAGTGATAAATTTGAAAAATGAAATTACCTAAGCGCAAATACATAGAGTCGCCAATGGAAGGTATCGCAATGTGCTGTCTAACTGAATTGTTTTAATTTCGATTTCCTTCCCATGATGCAAGGGCCGTGTTCAGCTAAGTAAACATGGAACGTTTGCGCAACTATGCTGTCCGTGAACATTTCAGCTTTCTCTCTTTGGAATTTTATAGGCAATCATGACAAGTACAATAATGAATTAACTTATTACTTTTAATCTTAAAATGATTCCTGCATTCCTACCTGAGGAGAGAAAACTTTTTTGCACGATTTACAACCTACGGATAAGTGACTGAAATAACTTAATATGTTCCAACGTGCGGTTACAACTGCAGAGTATATTGGCAGTAGCACATGTGTGTATTTTATTTTAAGTGAGACATGTTGGTAATTGCAAAAAAGTGGCCCAAAGATCGAAATCGGAGTCTCTTTCGTGGATTATACTTCATCTCAAGTATGATTACCAGGAGAGAATGTGCTCTAGTCGTGTGATGCCATTATTTTATAGAAACACTTACGACCTCATGTTCGCAGAGTTCATAGACAATTAATCAGGCAGCTTCAATTAGTACCTGTGTTTACCGACAAATAGCTGCGCTGCTGGTTTTTAAAATGTCATTTATATATTTACGTACAAAAAACTAAGTCTTCTTAACGAGGACGAAAAATAATATTTTTACCTCCGATGGAAAAACGCTGGATTTATTTCTTCTTCCTCATTCTGCAATCTTAATCCGCCAACTACGGCACCAGACTGATACGTTAGATATTTTGGAGGAATTCCGAGGCGATGTTGGAAAGCAGACTCTTTTGTTGAAATGGAAATGATGAATCTTAAATATGTCAACGCATTCCATCAAGTTACAAGATGGACGAACTATGTAAGTCATAGGTGAAGGAAATCGATCACACCACGTTATTTTCAAATGCCTGATAATTAACACTTCCTATTTATCCAGCCATATTCTTCACTTTGGCTTAGCGCTATCGATATTCGACATGCTATAGATATTTTTACATCACATTTGTTATTATTGATAACATTACTTAACACTCGCGCGCATTCATACTCGCGCAAGCATGAGTTCCCTATGGAATACCTTCCGAGTTTGTAAACACACACTAAGGTAGATGCAGCCAATGAATTTTAACCGACATGAGATACTTGTCATTCCGTTACATCCTTGGGTGCTCATGAGTTCTCTTCTAACCTTAAAAAAGCATGCGCAAAAGACGCATAAAAAATGTTCGCCAGCCCGACAACATCGTCAAAGAAACTGAATAGTTCACTAAATACGACGAATGTGTGCGTGTGACCATCCATTCTGGGCCAAGAGCCAGAATAGAAAGTGAAGAATGAAGTTAAGTATATGAACTTGCAATCGATCAAGTAGAAACTATGGCTTAAACATCTCCGGCTGAAAATCAATCCAGCAGCACCAGTCCCTAACCTTTGTGGTAATCGTACCTTATCGAATCTCTCCGAAAGGTCGTCCTTCACCAACTGCAATTCCACTTTGCAATCTGAATAATGATGTTGCGGAAAAATTATAATGAATTGTTTTGCAAGGTGCAATTAACAAGGTGATAAAGATCGAGACCACGGTTTAAATGTTGAAAAAAAATGACACTACCCTGCATTTTTAAAACGGTTGATTTCAATGGGTCCAAGTGTCATCTAAAAATTTCCTTTCACGTCTTCCAAGAATTAAGCATAAAGGCAGACACGAGTGGTTGGAAAGCTTATCTTTCGATCGTGAATTCAAGAAACAGAAAATATATCCCAAGTAAAAAAGTGAGAAGAGGACCAAGATGGCACGACGCGGAAGTGAGAAAATCGTTGAGGTGGAAGAGAGAATGCCATGCCGAAACGAAAAAACTCCGTACACATGAAAAACCCCTGCTGATGATCGGGATTTAACAGTTGAAAATGTAAGTTGTCTAAAGCCGTCTCGAAGTAAGCATTTTGGAATGCATTCATGGATTTCAAATTAAAAGTTTGTCGCACAATTACGGGATAACTTCAAAGTATTTCAACCTAACGAAAGGGACGGATACAGGTCGATTTTCTTATACTATTCCGCCTATTGATATTCGTGCTCGTGGAATAGAAAAGTTGTTGAAATCGCTCAGTCCAAATAAGTCACCAGGTCATGAAAAAATTCCTTTTCGCGGGTAGAGACAACTAGATCCCGAAATTTCCCCCTACTTGCAAGTAATATTTAGAAATTGCACCAAGGAATACGCATTATCTAAATGCTGGAAAATGCAAATGTAATGCCTATATTCAAGTTGGGGAATTCCATCGATTATATTGACAACCATAATTACACCATTCGGCCTTTTCCAATTCTCATTAGTGTCGTTTGGACTTGGTAATGCTGCTCAGACCAGGCAGCTCTTCATCGACGAAGCGCTCGAATGCCTAACTTTTTGCTTTCCTTATCTGGATGATCTCTTGGTATTTTCGCGCTATTAGGAAGGGCAACTCCAGCATCTCCGGATTCTATTCCAGCGCCTCTCCGACTACGGTGTCGTCATCAACTCAACTAAGTGCGTCTTTGGATCTCCCAAGATCACATTTCTGGGCTTCCAAGTCAGCGCTGACGCCTGCTCGCCCTTGCCTGACAAAGTAGTCACTATCAACAACTTCTCTCCGCCCAAGACCATTCGCGACCAGCGACGATTCCTCGGAATGCTGAACTTCGACCGCCGGCACATCCCACGAGCCGCATCTGTCCAAGCTCCACTCAACGCACTCCTACAGGATCCAAAAGTCAAGAGCTCCACTCTAATTTCGTGGGCGCCATAACTTTAACAGAGTTTCGAAGATTGTGAAGCTCGACTCGCCCAGGACACAACCCTCTCGCATCCAAACATCTCAGCACCTCTGGCTCTCGTCGTAGATGCCAGGTAAACTGGAATCGGCTTTGCCCGACAGCAACTTTCTGGGAACTCCTGGCAACCACTTGGTTTCTTCTCACGCAAGCTGAAGCCCTCCCAGCAGAAAAGGAGTGCCTATGATCGCGAGCTCGACGCCGCCTACCAAGCAGAGAAACACTTTCGGCCGATGGTAGAAGCCCGTGACTTCGCCGCCTTCACCGACCACAAACCCCTGTCCTACGTCATCGGCCCGCACACCAGGAGTACCGACACCTGCCCACCACGGCAATTTAACCATCTTGAGTTCATCTCGCAATTCACCACGGACGTGAGACACATCTCCGGACTGGACAACGTCGTCGCGGACTGCCTCTCCAGGGTAAAACCCATAACCACCCCTTCTCCGCCTGACTTTGCCGTTCTGTGTCGATCCCAAGACGACGACGAGGAAATCCGCAGACCCCTCCACGTTGGAACAGCTCTTCAGCATTCTCGGATACCTGTACCCGGAACATACGTCTCACTATGGCGCGACACTTCCATGCCAACTCCACGCCCCTACGTTAATCCTCAGTATCGTCGGCGCATCTTCAACAATGTCCACTCCCTTAGTCATCCTGGTGCCAAATCCTTCATCAAACTCGTCTCCCGTCGGTATGTCTGGCCATCCATGCCTAAGGACTGTCGCTCATGAGATCGCAGCTGCCTCGCATGCCAGCGTTGAAAGGTGTCTCGTCACATCACAACGCCGTTCAGAGGCTTCGTTCTGCCAACCAAGCGTTTCGACTATGTACACATTGACACCGTGGGACCTCTGCCACCAAGCGCTGGCTACCTCTACCTCTTCACCATGGTCAACCGGTTCTCTCGCTAGCCAGTTCCACAACCCCTCGTAGACATCACTGCACTCAGCGTCTGCCGCGCCTTTCTTCTTAGTCGTTGCTCACTACGGCTGTGCTAAATACATCACCTGCGACCGCCGTCTTCTATGATCTACCGTATGATCGGATCGGATCTACCGTAGTGCGTTAGGATTCCTAACACATTGATGACTTCGTCAGAAAATATCATTTTTAATTTACCTAAAAGATATATTTTAATATTAAATCGACGGTCTGAAAGCGATTACCATCTCAGTTGTTGCAGGAGGTCAGTAACATTGATGAGATTATCATAACGGCCTTCCACGTATCTTGCTGACCTTCGCAGAACTCCTTCTAACTCTGATTTTAAGCACATTCCATGAGGATCCCAAACACTGGCAGCGTATTCCAAGTGGGGTTCAACTTTTATGACCTTATGGTAAAACTTTCCGAGTACTCTATTCCCAGAACCCAATTTACGATGATCTTGACCAGTTCTTTCCTGAATATAATTTCTCCACGAGAGATCATTGGTAAGTTTAGCCCCAAGGTATTCAACAGTTTCTAAAGCCTCTACTGTGAGAATACCGTATGCAATAACTGTATCAAGGGAGTCTTTTCATTTCTAGAAGTTTATTGCAACACTTGCAAAATATGTATCTCGTCAGGCATCGCTATCTCCATCATTAATCCCTACTTTTGCAGAAAAAGAGTCAATTGTTGGAAGGCGATTCGCATTATCTGAGGCAGGGCAGGCAGCATTTCGAAGGAGGTGAATCAAATCCTGAACAATTCTCAACCCACACTGATCAGTCACAAGTATAACAGAAAAATTTCCAGCGCCTCGATCCCCTTAGCTAGAGTCACAGACGGAGGCTGCTCACCACAATCATTTTCTTCTCTTAGAGATCAGAATTACAGAAATATATGCCTCATAACGGTGATTATATTCTCATGGATATGATTTTATATTTTTTTTAAGCATCGAGGTTTGGCAGATTCTAAATGACAAAGGGCTGTTTATTCTACAATCCGTCCGCATTGGACCACAGAAGAACAGTAGAACTCTTAGCTTCGTTTACATCTGTGGAACGACTCCGCGTGAAACACTCTGCTCTTATCAGGAGGCAGATAAAAGAATTCCCTATGGAATCTGCATTGAATGCCTCTCTGGGCATATATCCCATACATTTCGAGGGAATAGTTTCATTAACCCTCACGTCAATGGATATTTGATCAACAGGCTGAGGTATATTTGCTGGTACAAAATTCCTTTTCTATTCCTAATCCGATCCAATCCTTCCCTCCTCCCTAATCAGCAACCCAGCCCAAGTATTTCATTTCTTTAAAAAATCGCCAAAACAGTCATTCATTTTTTCTTATTTCTCATTTAAATGTTGTAATATCATTTTAACTCATTAATATCTGTTTCCGTTCATCTCAGTTTTTAAAAATTGCAATTGACTCCTTTTGAACGTGAAGCCACAGAAATGTCATTTACATAGTATGTATTAAAATGGTCATTTTAGGGCGCGTACCGTCCCACCACCACGCCTCTGTTTCACTCCACAGGCCCGTAGCATTGTCAACTGACGAGAGATGGGCATGAAGAAATGTATTTTTACAACAAGGCTTCCTTCCATCACCTACACCTTTCTTTTGAACTTTCTTACCTAAATAATAAATCAATTGAGTAATGTGGAAACTAGAAGATTTCACTTGGTGGAAGGACGTCATAATAAACAACATAAAAATTTGTGACTTCCAAAGTTTGTGTAAAACTAACGACCCATTCCGGCTGTCACGCACGACGGATGGAGCGACAGCCTAAACCGGTCGTCAGTTATCAATAAATTGTGGAAGTCGCAAATTTTTATCTTCCTTATTAAATTAACGGAGTTCATTATCGTATACACTTTCTCAATCATCCAAAAAAATGCATCTTGACAATTCACGAAAGCCCAAAAGTGCCATTTTCCTCCCTCTCAAATTCCAAAAAATTGCAAAAGCTATTTTTTCCGCTTTGAATGTTAACTTAAAATTCAGAGCGTCAAACTCATTCAAAACACTCTAAGATAATATAGTCAATAATTAGTTATATCCATCACATGTAAAATATTTACGGATTAATTAATTACTTATCACATTTATAAACGAAGAATAGTCTAGTGAAATTTCCTTTCATACATCTCTAATTTACTGGGATGTTCGTTCAAAGACGAATCGACACGGAGGACATCCCGGAAAATTAGCCACGCCTACTCCACCACGCCGCGGAAGACTTCCTCAATATTCCTTTCATATGTGGCAAAAAATCGTTTTTGTACCATGGGAAAGAAGTATTAATTTGTAACCTATGCTTTAGCCAGCCGAGCCGAAGGTGAGGGTAGCCATATATCGCTGGTCGCCAAGTCCCACTTTCCTCTTAGTTACGTGATACATATATTGTTTTGGCTGATGTGACGGAAGCGAACGTTTACTCGCAGGCTATTTCAATACTGCTTGGTACACGACTGAATTTTTGGTGCTTCTTACGAAACTGGCTTTTTGGGAAATAACCGCCAAGCATTCCTACAGTTATCTCGGGTTTCCATCCAGGGGAGAGGGTCCACGATGGCGGACGTTTCCATACTTGACTCGAACATCTTCCTCGGGGCAGAGGTGAATTCCGTGACTTGGAAAGGGCTGCCTATTCATAACAAGGGCCAGGCCAGGCACGAGGTCAGTTAGTCGTAGGCTGGGAGGGTTTGGCTCCGTGTCTTAATTTTCTTAGAAAGGAATTTAGACAAATTCTCTATTCCTCGAGACACACATTTGCTCGACAGACAAATTTGTTCGAAAGTTTTTCGAGTTCGAGTTCGAGAAAGTTCGAGATTCGGCCCTCAGGACCATTGACCTGGCTTTGAGAGGAGAAACCTCTAGGGACGGTATCAAAACGGAACATCGTAGTAGGTCAACGGATTGGATACCAGACGAGTCTCCGACACTTTGTAGCAGGGTCATTCGGGGGGAGAGGCTAACTGAGTCCCTCCTTCTCACCCCTGGGTGTGTCGCCTGCTGCGCCGACCCCTGGTCGTCCCACCTGGAAAGAGGGCCCCTAGTAGAGTAGATCTACTGGTGTGAACCTTGCATTCCTAGGAGACCCGGGAGGGTCACCTCGGTGGGATAAGGGTTCAGAGAGTAGGTAAGGGAGGGACCGGCGAAGGCCTTGTGTGCCCCCTGTCGCTCGCGGCAGAGGATCGGAGGGGTCGTCACAGAGGTCTCTCATTGAGATTCTCCCCCTTCCACTAATATAGGACAGGAGACTCGTCTGGAGATATTCCACTCGCCAGTCAAGGGTAGACAAGGACAGTTGAGGGATAACGAAGCAGAATCCAGCAATCAGCAAGGAAATTTAAATATTGATGAAAAACAAATGGCTGCAGCGACGAGCGCGAGAATAACGACGGCTAGCGTGAACCTGAGAGACCCAAGAATCCGCCAGTATGATGACGTACGGAGCAAGGACGCAACAACTGAGGCAAGGATACCAATCCCCGCAAACATATCCAATGTTTTGTTTGCGAGGGAGAACAATGGAGCTAGAGTCCAAAAAAGACGAACATCAGATGCAGCGAAAGCGAAGGGAATTACGACACCAGAGAGAGTAATCAAATGGAGACTGAAAACGCCGGGGGTAATGCTCAGGCTGAGATAAATAACGGAGTAGAAATTTTTGACGAAGCGAACACTGAGAATATTTTTGAAACGGTCGACGAAACTAGTAGAAAAGTAAACGGAAAAGGAGCAACGATAGCGCGGAAGAGGACGTGATCCCGCAATAAAACAGGTATAGTCCCTTGAAAGGCTGTCAGTCACGGGAGCAAGGACACTGTAAATAAAGGTGACAACAACGCGGAAAAATCTGCCGCCGACGATAGTGGTTTGTAAAATTAAAAATATTAAGGAGTTCATTAAGAACATCAACAAAATAGTGTAGAACAAAACCTTAACGATTAAAAAGGTAACTGAAGGGTCAAGGGTTCAGCTTAAAAATAGGAAGGACTACGACGAAGTACTTAAATTCCTTGACAAAGAACAAGCCCAAAAGCATACTTGGGCCCCGAAAGGAGAAGGCGTCGTACGCTACATAATACACGGACTGGACAGGGGCATCGATTTAGATTACATTAGGGAGGATTTGGAATTTTCATCCCTTGCGTGTCACTTAGGACCGTGGCCAAGAAGAGCGATGATATCTACGTCATAACGGTCAAAAGAGAAGGATTCAACCACAAAATCATAGAGAAGATTAAATATGTATGCAGACATCCGGTAAATATCTCTCCATATCAATATAAACATCCGCAACGATGCTATAGGTGCAATGACTATATTCATGGATCACATTTTTCAACAGGGGCCCCGAGGCGCTATCTATGTGCGGGTTTGCACTAGGGGAAAGATTGTAAAAACAAAGATCGACACAAAAAGTGCTGCAATTGCAACGGACCCCACGAGGCCGCGAGATCAGTTGAATTCCCCAAATATCAGGATGAGATTGGGAAAAAGCAGGCAGAAGAAGAAAAAAGGAAACAGAGGAAAGAGGAGAAGAAAAAGAAGGGCAAAAACGAAAGCGTATTAGTTCTCGCCCCGCCACCCAAAAGTAATGCATGGGAACGGCGGGCGTCGCAAAACAGAAGCGTGATATTTAATGAAAATCAAACCACGGAACAGCGTGTCGTAACATAACACGAGACTCAAGCATCCAATAACGAAAATCCAGCTTTGTATACGAGTGAGAGAGAGGTATGCAATTCATATACGAGTTTTTTGTGAGGAACTTTGTCTAATACCTCCTTGAAATCCAGGGATATCGCGTCGACTTGCTTCTTTGATTCACCTGATTTAGGATATCATGGAGGGAGAGCAGAGGCTGTGTTTTTAGGACCTTTGTTCATTTATCCAGCGCGTCTACTGCCCCCTTTGTACTTTTGTAGTCGAGTATCATCTTTGGTATCTTACTCAGTTGCTTAGTTCCTTGCTGTTATGGAAAATGATCATTTCATCAAAAATCTGTCCTTCTTTGGGGAATAGAATACAACTGCAGTGGGTTAAATAGAATTTTGAGCTTCGAGTAAAATAGAATTTTGAAAGTAGAATGGTAAAATAGAATTTTAGGCTTCCAGTGGCTTCTTTTCTTGACAGATAAAGTTTTATTTTTCCTCATAATCCATAACATTGTAATATTGCACCTGAAGATCTTGAACAAACAAATACGACGTGACAAAAATGGTCACATTTGACGTCATAGCTTCTCAGCTGGCTGTTCAGAACCATTACCAAACATATGACCTATTTTTTCTCATGTGCCTCACCTGGAGGTTTTCCTGTATAGTTCTGCACTTTCAAAGTCTTCTTTTTTGATCTCGTATTTTCCCGGCTTCCTAGGGATGAATTGCTTGAATGGACAATATCCCCTAAAACTATCAAGCTGCATCGCAAAAATAACATTAGCGCCAGGATTGTAAAACATTGGAAGAAAATCGACCCAATCTTACCAGAAATCTCTGATGGCCGCTAGTTTGTCATCTGCTCTTCTCGCTCATCGATCACACTTGTCATTAAATCGTAACACATGAGGGATGAAATGGATAGTTTTGAGTAGCATTGTTGCAGAAAACGTGGGCCTACCTATTTCTTGGTTTCACAGGCGCTTAGTTGATTCCCTCCAATAAATACCAGCCAGCAATAGAATACCAATGTATGCATTGAATGTAATTGCATCCCAATCTTCCCAGTTGTCCCTGTACACTCTCCGGCCGTGAATGCTTGACTTTTACAGACAATGTCCTTCAAGTAATATTTCAAAATGATTGCAATAGAAGATCACACATCAGCCGTTTTGGATGTAGCAAATATCGTGGGACCATGTGGTCGTTTACTTATGTTAGCACATGACGCTCTTTCATACTGGGGAAAGGGTTCTGCGCTCCAAGTGATTATTTTGTCTTTCAACTGAAAATTGTCCCTATCCATTTCGCCGTATGAAGTATCACAGCCTGACTCTGACGTAGGCTGAATGCTCGTAAGATTATCATCTACTGATGCTTCTCCTCTCTTTCCGATGCGTAGAGTAACGCCACTAGTTAGTCTTCAGGAATAAATTGAGTTTCCATAACATCCAAAAACAAAATATCCACTGGACAATATGTCATCATCATTGGTAGACTACTGTTTAGCAGGTCCTCGGTAGCCTCTCCTCCAGATAACTCTGTCTTGTGCCGTCCTCTTCATCCCCGCGTAGCCTCCTGTCTCCTCTTCTCAATCATCCGTCATTTTCTTTCCTCTTCGTCCGCGTTCACCCTTTCCTTCCACCATCCCTTCGTATTACGTATATATCTCCTTCATCAATCTCTTCTTAATATATTTCCCAGCCAGTTTTGCCTCCTTGTTCTAATTGTCTTCATATACTGGACCATAATAGTTGCGATAGGTCAGTTCTGGGAAACTTTGACTCTCACTGGGTTAAGTAGGTTTAGCACTTGTGCTAAATGTCGAAGGGAAATTCTTTCCCTGCCACGAGTAGCATGAGAATTTTCTGTATTCCTCTCTACGGAGCTCTCTCGTGGCTACGAATCGCTCAGGTATGCCTTTTGCCAGTTTTGGAACCCCACTCAGCGGGACACTGTGTACTTCCCCCGGGTACTCGGCTCGACCTCCTCTCAACCCTTCCTCTCTTGATAGGAGGCCACTGTAAATTTATTGCATTAACGTTGTTATCTTTTAAATAATTCTTTGCAGTTTAAATAAAAAACTTATACCTTTAAATGAACTTCTAATGTTATTCTGAGCGTTTTACAATTTTAAACGAAATTCTAGCCTTAATATTAACAAATTTAAAGTTCTATTTAGAGCTCTAACTATTGAGAGTTCCACACAAGAACTCCGTTCCTATCAACGCTAGAATTTCGCTTGAAATTTGCTAAGACTCAATTAAAAACTAATTCACTTCATTGAGTTAAAAATTTTGAAGAGTGAAAAAATAATTGCTTCGAAAAACTGTTGCTAATACATCAAATTAACCGTGGATCCATGAAGCAAAGAGGGCAACTAATGATGCGGAAGGTCGAGCTCACTTGCGGAGGAAAGGGTCTGGGCTGTCCCTAAGCTGGGACGCAAGGGTTTACTGCATGCCTAGGATTATTGTTCCCGTGTCGGTCACTTCTCTTCCCTCGCGGCGTCGGCTATATACCCGACATTAAGGCCGTTTGCGTCGTAAAATTCATAGCCGACGCTAGGCGCGAAAGGGTTAAAATTGTTGAGTTTTGTTAAATATTTTATAAAATGTTTGTTTTTCTTTTGTTTCTGGACGAAATAAATTTCTTTACAATAATTGTAACGTTATGATATTAGGAATGTGCGTGTTTGTAAAATGATTTGAATATTATCTGGATACTGCTCAACCCATATTCATGTACTCTTAACTGAGACTCATTGTACCCAAATTAAAGTTAAAATCGATGGAATTTTCCCCTAATTTTCAAATTAATATCGTAAACAACTTAATGTAAGTATTTTTCATTTAATAATCAGATATGCTATATGATAAAATATGCTCATCAGATACTTTTTATAAGTTTCTTTTTTCATGGGCAAAAATTTGCAAAACTCCAATTCAAATTCTTAGTTATATACTACCAGAAATAATTAGATTTTTTAAAGGTTGTTGAAGAAAAAATATGCCAAATGGAGTCGGCCATACTGTATTCTGAATTTTGCATTTCAAATTCCTCATCGGCGACCGGAATAATATGTTAGCATTGATTTTTATTCAAATTAATACATTTTTCATTTTTAATTCCGCCATATTGGTTTTGGCTGTTCTGACTTCATATTCGTAATCTACAACCTCGATCATCTCACGGCATCAAATTTTGCATTGATTGAACGTTTACTCCATATTTTCACCATCTATTCGTATCAAACTCTCTCTGTCTCTCCGCCGTTTCATCCTTAAGTATATGCGGACTGCTCACTCGAGCAAGTGCTTATGGTCGCATATAGGATAGGATGTCGTATGAAAGCGTCAAAGGTTTGAAAGTATACGTAATTATGCAAGCATATCTTGTCATTAACTAAATTGGCCAAAAGTTTCATTCTAATTTCTGTTGGTTCCATATGTTGGGTAAACCGTACGGTTATTGGCCACTGAACAAAGACAGTTTCGTGTTTGATGTGGAACATAAATTACTGAAAAAATAGAACTAAAAGTGACTCTCGATTTATTTCGAAACGTATAGCAATGTGTTTTCAATGGCAGTTCGTCGACATAAATTTACGATGGGCCCGAAATCCCAATTCAAGACAGATCATTTGATACAAAATTAAAATGGTTTGAAAACCCAAAATGGTCCAATACTATACTTATTTAAGTTTCTTATTAAATTACAATCCTAGGTCTCCATTAATCAAAATGGAATACGTAGATAGAATAGACAAACGAATAGTACTGCCCCCTAAATGATATTCATACTGCCTGCATCACTAACAATTTTTCAACCACTTCCAAAATCTCTGTCTTTCCCAGGAGCATTCTTAATAAATTTTCCATTCCTCAGGATATGCTTTTCTAGTATCAAAAGCACCCCATGATTGCCAATAGACCATTCCATGATTGTCTCAGTTCCCTCATATTTGCTGATGAGACCCGGATAAAACAATAACATCGATTGTTTAGGGACGGCTTAGCAAAAGACGCATCACTTTGAGCAATTTTATCATTATTTTTGTTTTCAAGATTTCAGAGAGTAAAAGAAGTTTGGGAATGAGAAAGAAAGGTTTTATTTTCCATTCCTTTCGTATGGCGTTTGTCTCGACTTGATACGCCCAGTATTTCTGATTAAGTTGAGTGAAAGAAAGACCTTACCGCACCCCTTAGCGGTGGCCTGCTTGGTTTTTAGATGGAAGAATGACTGCAAGCGAATTAAATAAACGCAAATCGGGCATTCCCTTGCAGGATAATGCGGTCCGGCAAAACGATGGACTGGGTAACTTTGCTTTTCATTTTAACCAAATATCTTGTCTGCTATCACTTGATGATACTTTCCTACTGAGGATATTAAACTGTCAATTCTCAGCATTCTTTAAACTATATTCATTGCCTTTTGATTTGACTTTGAGGCATTAATATGTTGTTAAAAATGTTATTTTTAATTTACTTTTCACGCACTCTCAAAGTTACGAAGCTTCAACTGAAGCAGTGATAAATAATGATTGTGGTTGAAATTTTTAAACCACGCCTACTGTGCCATGAACCAAAGTTTTATTGCAAAGGCACAAGGAACATTTTGAAAGTATTGCTGGTATTTTTTCCTTAAAATCTTTATTTTACATAATCAGTCCGCATTCCCGTTGTTGCTAAATGTCCCTACTTCTGCGATAAAAATCCTTTGATACTTTTTTATTATTAATTATTTCTTTTATCTTATTATTATTGTTAATATTATTATTAATTTATAACATATATATGTATATATATATTATAAATTATATTGAATAAAATATATTGAAATTATCAATAAAACCTACTTTGAGCTCTCATTCCTAGATTTAACGTTAACTTTTTAACATATGATAATGCTACGGACTTTTTCTATACTTTTTTCAAATACATATAAAATTTTTAAGGCGACTTTTTTGAAAAATTACTGACTCTTTTGTGCTCCAATGGTGATCAACAAGATAACTCTCTCATTAATTATATTTCAACATTTCTCACGTGGATTTTTATAGACGAGTGATTTAAAAATTGGATAATAGTGACAACAGTGGAAGTCGTAACAAAAATCCTCCCACCAACACAGGTCATTTAAAAGGTGTTTTTGGTAGAAGACAATATGATCACAATTTTTCTTCACTGAAACTTACTCTTATAAATTGCATCTCTCTTCCGCCATATATACTCGGCCGAGATACCCTCATCACAAGTCTGAGTACCTGTTTTGAAGACACAGATTTTGTTTCCTCTGTTATTGATATCGAACCGTCTATTATTATCAAAACTAAAAAATGTGACAGGTCTCGGGGAACATTTCATAATAAACATTTCTGCAACTTATTAGCATCCGCATTTACTGATTACCAGGAAAGCAGCTCCATATTGTGAATGCATATTTTAAATCCGATTATTAACTTTTGTGCCTTACAGTTCCTTGTCCTGTTTTTTCAGTTGTTTCAATTCAGTGTCCTGATTGCACAAATATTATGGTACTCTTGTAACCTCGTACTACCCGACACACTCCTTATCATATCGATTTCATCATTCGGGGAAATTAACATATTAATTGCTATACCTAGGCTAGTGCACTATGAGAATAAGGATACGGACACCGGAAAGGAAATAACCGCGCTTGTTCCGAAAGGGAATCGCAAGAATGGGAGGTATGTATTCATTCATTCATTGATCGTTAAATCCAAAGATTGGTTGACTGCTCAGCCCTCAACGCTTCCCTCTCTAATGTTAATTCCCTTTACCTCCTACTACCTCTTCCCGTGTATACTTTCCTCTTTATCTGGTCCATGAACTTATTCCTGGGTCTTCCTCTGATGGGACTTTTCCCTCCATTTTACCTTCAATCACGTTCCTTACAAACCCACTGTGTCCCCGAGGGTATGTCCAATCCATCAGGTTCTTCATTTCTCTATGGTGTTCTATATGGCATTTTCCTGCTGTATATGGTATCTATGGTGTTCTATATGGCATTTTCCTCTTCTACTCTTCTGTACAGTCCTTCATTTCTTATTTTATCCGTCCATTTTATCTTCAGCATCCTCCATCACAAGGTTTCAAAGGATTCTAGTCTATTCTGGCCAGCTTTTCCCATGGTCCATTCTTCCGATCCATAGAGTGCCACTCCGCTCCACACGAAGGTTTTCACATACTGTTTCCTAGTTTGTAATCCTATCTTCTTTTAGCACAGCAGTTGTCTTTTTCCCGTGAGCGCCTTCTTAGCTTGGCCTATTCTCCGCTTGATGTCCGATGTGTTTCATCCGTCTCACGGGATGGTACTTCCGAGATAGGTGAACGAATCCACTTGCTCTAATTTCTCTCCTCTCGGGATGACTTCTGCATTTATCTTCTCCCTTGCGCACACTATGATTTTCGTATTCGTCTTACTTATTTTCATGTTTTATTCTGGTAGAACTAGGTTCAAGGCCTTTGATTGACCTTTGAATATCATCGCGATTTCCAGCTATGACCACGGTATCAATATCTTAGTCAATATCAATATCTTGGTCGATATCAATAACTTAGTCGATATCTTTGTCACTATTGCAAATAAAATTCATACAAAAGATGATGAAGAGATAAAAGAACTGCTCATTCTTTCATTTAGGAATTTATTCATGAAATATGACAACTCGTGGTAAAACTTTCTAGAATTGCAACTATTCTTTAAAACTAATAACAATTCGTTACTACCAGGAAAGCAAAAATTAGTCGGAAAATAAATATCAGTCATCTGTCAAGTAAATATCGCTCATCTGGCCCATAACTGTGCGCAGTAGCCAATGACTATACCAATGTGCATTGTTTGACTCTAAATTCAAAGTTCTTTTTATTAATTTTTCTTTTTAAATTGCATTAACAAGTCTAAAAAGAAATAACTAAGGTTTTAAAATAAATTGAGAGTCACTTTTATTTCAATTTTTTTAGTAGTTTATGTTCCACTTCAAACACGAAACTGTCTTTGCTCAGTGGCCAATAACCGTACGGTTTACCCAACATATGGAGCCGACAGAAATTCGAATGAAACTTTTGGCCAATTTAGTTAATCACAAGATATGCTTGCATAGTTACGGTCGCGGATATAAGGAACAACGTTGAGTTTCCACGATGTCACATAGATCGATAGCTATATTGCTTCTATATCAAGTTAGCACTTTGCCACAACAAAACAACCCAATTTTCCACGGCTGGTCCACTAGGAATCCAAACGAATCTTCTGCGCTACAAATGAATACTTAAAGAGGTTTCTCTGGGGAGCGCGGGTATATTCTCGGGCACGTGTTGACTCAACGCTTGGAAGGCGCACATATTACTCTTCGATTTCGTCCAAAAAAAGGGTAATTCAAGAGTGACAAAAAGACAAATTAAATCTTAAAATTGACCAACCATTTAAATTTCGAAGGCAAATGCAACAGTTGGCTGCCTGGCTTTCGCAGACGACCTGGCTATCCTGAATCGGGATTAAACTGCAGAACGGAAACATATTGAACTCTAAAAAAGTAAATGCGGACGGAGTGGGTCTTCAAATTCCATTCCAAAAAGCCGAGTATATGACCTGCAATAAAATGGCACCCTAATTTTTAGAAACGAAATATGTTAAAATTAAGAGAGTCCACCGATTTAAATATTTAGGCAAAACAATTATATAATAAGGCCAAGAGAATGATGCCAATGCAATTCATTGTCAAAAAATGTAAACTACCCTCAGACTCAAACAAAACATTAACAACAAAGATGCATTTGTAAATATATCAAATTAAAACACAATAAAACAGTAATAAAACCAGAATGACTCTATGGAGCTGAATCATTAATTTTTTATAGAAAAAAGTTATCGGGGAAATCCAAAAGAAGGGAAGAAAATTAGTTAGGAAAATTTTTGGTCCAAAATACAATGCTCAATAAACATACGGGTTATGAATGAATCATGAAATTAGAAAATGCACATGCATGCATTCCCATATGAGAAAATCCAGGCTTAAATTCTCTGGAAATATTATAAGAATGGACCAGACTAGATAAACAAGACAAATTATAGAATTTAATGAAAATTGAAGTATGTCAATATGTGAAACAATGAATCCTATTCCCACAATCTAAAAAGACCTGAAAGAAGCAGAGACAGCACCTCTTAGGCAGTTCAAAATAGAGAAAGGTTTTGAAAACAATTTGCAAGTGAATGGTGGCCGAACATGTGGACGAAAGAGGACCGGAACCACTTGCACAGATGTGAGAGGGAAGCATCATTCGGAAAGAATGAAAAATATATGGTTGCAAAGAAAGGCAAAGCCAAGGAAACACCTCTAAATTTGTTCAGTGGAGGAAAAATTAACGCAATACCCATTCGCGTCTGAATGCGGAGTACACGGGAATTAATCGAAATCGCTTTTCAATCGACAACTTGAAATCACTGAGACAGAAAATGGAAACCGCGAATAAATGAACTCTGTATGAATGGCTATCGATTTTACGTGTAAAGTAAATAGGAACACTAATAAGATGCACGTTTGCGAGATCGCGTTGGAGTTATGAACATGGATGAGTTTGCTTCGCCCCGCAGCCAGTCGAGGTTCCGAAGTAATTTACGTAGTCATACTTTCCATAGTTTTTAGAGCTTTGGACCCTTTAAGAAACTTTTTTCTCGATTGAAACTTAAGAAATGTTACCATGAAAGAATTATTACTTGGGACAAAAAAATGCTTTCATTCTCTAGATCACATCCACTTGCAATAACATTTTTTCCCGCATGTAGGAAGCAGCTGTAAGATGAATGTCCTTTTAATAGGCCTCAAACTACTACCAAGAACGATGATGCATTACAATTAACATTTTGGCGTATTATCATGTGTATCTCACCTTGAAATAATGAAAACCTGGAAGAATAGAATGGCTTCGATGAGAATAAAGTTTTTCTTTACAAGTATTTCCGACACCCTAAGTTTCCGCCCTCGCGAATTCAGGAAGTCTCGAACACTAAAATTTCCTAAGTCCTCAAAACGTGATATTAATTACTTTCTGAAAACTAGTTTCAAAATTCCTGGAGATATTATGTGCTCTAGTTTTTAAAGGAAACGTGATATTGTCTGCGAACGTTTAATGAAACTATAAGGAAAGGAAAAAGTAAACTACTCTCACTGGCACACAAACAGAAAGAAGTATTTCACCTAATCAGCCCATGATGATTTAAAAGATGATTTTTAGTATTTTAGCACTTTCACAGGGGAAGATGGACGATGCGTCGCAGTCGAAGTATAACTTACTCCTGAGTGTAAGAATACTCCTCATAAAATTTAACTGCGTAATTTTAGCAAAAACTTTTTCACAGCGAATAGGTCAAAAGGTATTAAAATGATTCAATTATTTACCTTATCCTCTAAGTATCATCCTGCATCCTCTAAATTGAACTGTGGAACTACTCGGCTAATTGGAATTGCTCATAGCAAACCTATGAAATAATGCTGGGAAAACAAAAAAAAAAACGGTGTTAAAGATATTTTCAAGAAATTTCCAAACTCCTTTGGGGGTCTTTCACTCAGACAAGAACTAAAGAAAGCTGTTTCTCTCGGTTATGAAATTTAAAAAAATCTTGAAGCTTGGCACTATAGGATGATGCAGTATTCTCGGGAGAGCGCTATTGGCGGACTGTTCGGTGAATACACCAACGCCTTTCTAGGATACACAGGAGGAAAGTGGCTGGCCGGCGTGGTGTACTATCGAAGAAGAGAAAAACGAGTACTTGACAGCACTTAAGGAGATAAAAAGAGTGGAGCTAGACAGGGATTCCATCTCCCACAACCCTCGCAGGAGAGCCCTCGAAAAACTCCGTCTAAATTCATTCTAAGGGAAACTAGAACAGCGGAAAATTTGACAAGGACAACTGTAATTAACAAACCGGACGCTTTGAATTCCCTGCTCACAATGTGGAAGTTCAACGCATAGTGTAAGTGAACGAAGAAGCTCCCACTGGATGGAAACTGAAGAGGCCGTCTCCCTGACTCCGACAAACAGCATCATTTTGGCCTGTTTCACCACGACCCATGCCAGATTGGAACTCTACAAGTACCTGAAAATGTTGCAGAGGCGATGTATTTACCACGATACGGATTCCGTCATCTTCACTCAGAAACCCGGAGGGGTGGGCACCGCCAATCGGTGATATGACCAATGAGATGGCTCCCCTTTGGCGAGGGTTGCTACATTGACGAATTTGTTTCCGGTGGGCCCATGAATTACGCGTACATAGTTAAATCCACATGTGATCCGACGTTCGTGAAGACGGTGTGTGAGGTACGCGGGATCACGATCAACTCCTCCAACGATAAATTTGTATGCTTCGGTACTCTGAAATCCATGGTTCTCGACGATGAACAGGGGAGGAATATAAGATGCAAACATAAAATCAGACGGATGGTGAATTATGACATTGTGTCCCGCTCTGAAACCAAGCTCTTTCGAGTAGTGTACACGAAAAGGAGGCGTACTTTGCGTATGAAAGAGATTCAGGCGTAACTTTGTGGAAATATTCAATATCCATACGGGTAAGAATGAGAAGACGACAGTAAATTTCCACACTGTTTTAATAAGCACCGACCATGGTTTCGACACTTTGTCATTCTTAAGGTACAAAAATTAAATTTCCATTTCTACGTAATCCCCTAAGCAAAACACATTAGGTGGAGGGGGTGTTCTGACGGTGGAGAGGGAACATACAGAGGTGGGGGAGTTCAAAGTGACGTAATAACAAGTAAATAATAGTGAGGGAAACCAGAAAAAGGGGGAAAGAGAACAGGTGGAATTGAAGGTCAAAAAACAACATCCATATTACTGAGACGCAGGATGTGTAGGGAGACTGAAATTCAAAAGAGGTGATTGAGTCATTAAAACTACGTCATTACAGATATTATCCGGGCCATTCGCAACTTCATACTTCTCGCAGAAATCCAGTTTTGGCCCTTTGTCATTGAAATGTAAAACATCCCAAGTCAAAATTGCAAAAATGGTTAAAACTAAACAAATTTTTGGCAAAACAAGTTTGACGAAAGAAGATGCTCTTTCACAAATGAAAAAACGACTTCGTTTTCTTCCACTGATTTATTTTTTTGGTGCGACATGTTTCGACACATAGAGGTCATTTTCAAGTACAAAAAATTTTAAAATTCAAGCAAATATATACCTGGAAGGGTCTTGGGGGAAGTTGGAGAGGGTTGGAAGAATGGGTGTTAGGAGGAGGGGTGGGAGGGGGAAACCCGGAGAGAGGTGAGGGGTGGCGGTTATGGTGAGAATTAGGGAAAACCCTTAGGAGGACCGTGTTGGTGAGAAAGGTGGGGGCGAGGGATGGAAGGTAGAGGGAGGGGTGGGTTAACTTGGAAAGGGTCGTTAAGGTGGAGGTGGGTTATCAGCGGGTGTGGAGTTGGGCGGGAGGGATCTGGGTGTTCGTCTTTCGGTGAGGTTTAGAGAGACTTGTAGGAGGGGGGAAATTGTTTCAAAAAGGATGTCGTTTAGTAATTTACATTTACTCATGTTCCTCCTTATTTCTAGCTCCTCCTTATTGTCCATCTTCCTCCCTTTTATCTCAAAGTGTAGTATCTCCGGTCTGAAGTCGCTCTCGTGGTTCTCTTCCCAGAGATGTTTGGCGAAATGGGACTGCGACAGATTGCAGTTCCGGTAACATCTCTTATGTTCCTCGATTCTTCTCTCGAATGTGCGCCCTGTCTGACCAACATATGCAGCACCACAGTCGTTGCACTTTAATTTGTAAATGCCACTTCTTTCAAAAGGTTGCACTTGGTCTTTTGTGTTACCCAGGAATGTTTTGAGGTTTTCACCGTTATAAAATGTCACTCTATACTGTTGTTTTGGAAAGAGGTTTCCTATTTTTTCAGAGATCATGCCATAATATGGCAATTTACACCATCGAATCTTTTCCTTTTCCATTATTACCGGAGTGAAGAGCAATTGCTGTGCTTTGAAAGAACGTTTTTTTCGGAGAATTTTGTCTATTATGTTTATGTTGTAACCGTTTGAGATGGCTATTGATTTTATTGTTTCTAATTCTTTGTTGAATGTGTTCTTGGAGAGAGGGATACATATCATTAAATAATCACTAGATAACATACTTCAAAAACATTAGAGATAGAAGCCAGATTTTGAGTTTGGCACGAAAGAGGCAGCCTAAGAACATCAGATTTTTGCCAGAAGCATATGACGATGAGACAGAAAAACCTCATAGTGATCTATTTATTGATTTAAAACAAGACACGCCTCACGCCTTTCAGTGTCGAACGGAAATATTCTGGATGACAAAAAATTTAATTCTATCGACCGAAAAAGCAAGATCCTCTTTTCAGATAAACTATATATCGTAAGATCACTCCTGATTACTTATAGTTGCTATGATGCGTCGGATAGGCAAACACGCCGGCATTCTACGTTATTTTGCAGGTTGCAAACCGGATATACGCACTGCGATACTCAAAGCTGCAGACCCAGATCTCATTCGCACCATCTGTGAAACCAAGGATATTACTCTGTAAGGCTGCGTTAGTTTGACTCGAGCACAGAAAAAACGTTAGTCGAGGCACAAGGGTATGCTACGCAAAACTGCTAAATGTAGAGCCTGTTGGAAGAAAAAGATAATCTTGCAACCGGGCGGGAGCATTATACCTTTACTGACACCTCTGATCGGTAGCGTACTAACCAAATTTCTATAAGTATGGAACACTCAAATAAAATGGTACTCGTTCCTTAAGAAACTATGCCCTGAATAACGAATTCGGTAGTTACGACGACGAGTACGTATCAGACACTCACCGACCTGGATCGTGAGATTGTGAGAGATCGTGACAGGAAATTCTTCGCATGCTGATGAGATCCACGAAAAATGGGCATTGTACAGAAAATGTCTTCATTTTGCCGGGGATGAGCAGAAACCCTCATTACTTCCTGTAGTATCCGCGGCGGTACGAGAGCATTCTAATAATTCAGAGAGCGTCGAAGGAGCTGTTCCTTTGCACTCCGAAGTTTTATCTTCCTTGCCTTATAAATTCCGAATGAAGGCTGAACTTCTGATCGGCCGGCTAGTGGCGTCTGGTAAGGTAAACTGGAACCCTGAAGGAATTGTATCCATTTAAGGCATTACGATTCCGGGATCGAATATTATAATCTCGTCGAAGACGCTATGAGAGCCAGGAAGAATGTCAACGCTAGAGGTGAGCAGGCTTTCATGTCCCTGCTAGAGGAAATAAACGTCCCAAATGAATTAATTGGAAATCAAGAACGCCTCAGTCTCATTCGTCGGCGCGCTTCGACAGAGAGCATTACTTCTGCCGAAGAACATCTAGACCGAGAGAGTAAAACACAGGTGGTGACGGACATTCCTGGTTCGATTAATGGTAAAACTATAGATCGTTCGGTACCATATCGCTTTAAAAAATGAAGAGGCGTCTAAACACTATTCTCTCAAATATTTATTACGACCCTTCACATCCTGCATCCTATTCTGGAGTAGAGAGGCTGTGGAAGGCGACTTCTCCATCTGTTAGGAAAAAACGACGTCCACGAGAGGCTTTGGGAGCAAGATACTTACACTCTTCATAAGCCGTTACGGAGAAATTTCCAAGGAAATAGATATACGGTGGACAACATTGACGATCCCTGGTAGGCAGACCTAAACGACGTTAAACATATTAGGAAGCAAACCGATGGATGCAATTACATCCTTACAGTAATATACGTGTTCGGTAAATTTGCCTGAGCGGTCCCACAAAAATTGAAAAAGGGTGACGACGTTACACGGGCACTTCCTAGAATAATTTAAGAGAAACAATTGCACTTTTCCACAAAACTTTTTTTAATGCGTACAACGCGTTTCGGCTCACAGAGCCATCATCAGGTACAAGGTCATCATCAGGTCTTGTGCCTGATGATGGCTCTGTGAGCCGAAACGCGTTGTACGCATTAAAACAATTTTGTGGAAAAGTGCAATTGTTTCTCTTAAATTATGAATAACTTCCACGATATCTCGCCTGAATCTGTTGAACTTCCTAGAATACTGAAAAATGGAAACGAAAACCCAACAAATTGATGAAAGATAAAGGAACAGTTCATTGGTAACAAATTTCAAATTTATAAAAAAAAGAATTCGATCGGATACTATCACTCAACTTATCCAGATACCAAGGGTGGAGCGTTTGAATCGAACTCTAAAGACAAAAATGTGGAGATACTTTACCCAATACGCCACAAGTAAATACACGGACGTGCTTAAGAAAATCGTTGACTCATATAACGCGACGATACCAAGTACTATACAAATGGCACCAAAAATTATTAGCGCCCGCAATATCCTTCAAGTGTGGAAAAATACGTTCAAAGACAAGAAGTCAAAGAGGGCCAACTTGAAAGTGGCAGATCATGTAAGAATTAGCAGAGAAAAGGTCTCATTCACAAAAGGTAACAAATCCAATTGGAGTGAAGAAGTATTCTTGGTTGCAAAAGTTATTCAGCGGAATCCACCGGGATTTACAAGGCAAAATAATCGAAGAGGTATTCTACGAACCGGAATAACAAAAGACTGTCATGCGGGAATCTCGGAATTTTAAAATAGATAAAACAATCGCAACAAGAAGACGCGGGGTCAGGAAAGAAGTCAAGTGGAAAAGGATATCATTCCAAGTTTAACTCTTGGACACCTGCATCATCTATAAAGAAATTGTAATAGATGAGAAGCTTCACTTGACACTCCCAAGTAATAGTTCAATGACAAGCCAAGGGGCTAATATCACAGCTAATTTTACGACTCTCTTGCCCAAGAATTATACTCTGGAGGTCAACGGGAGGTAGCTTTGGTTGAAATCTAGTCGCCAATAACTTTTTGCAATGCTCATGGAAAGCAACGCGAATATTTTGCCTCCAATGGTGAAAAGGTCGAGTATTTCATAGGAAGTTACCCATGGGGTATAACGGGAACGCTGATGATTTCATCGATTCTATGAACCTCAAGCTTTCGGAAATTTCCCTTCCGCACGCCGCATCACTAACTCTCGACGAGTCTAAGATAGTTAAATATTGCTACTAAAGGAAATGTATCTATAATCACATCTGAAATCATGGCCATGCAATTAGGTTTCAAACCAGAACTTGATTTTCTCCCTGAGCTCCAGATTGGATTCCCGAATCAGATTTATGTGTATTGTGATGTTGTCGAACCACAAATTATCGGTGATTCTGTATCACCACTCTTACGAATCGTTACTCATCGTCCGAAAGGAACAAATTTGGCTCCAATGTGAGCCACGTTTTCACTAGACCCTTTTACTTACCAGTAATGAGAAGAGAAATTGAAACCGTCGAGATAGATTAAAGAACGCACTCGGGACTGCCATTACCATTTCTTTATGGAACGTCGGTGGCTGTGCTCCACTTTTGTAGACGAAAAAACCATGGTGAAAGTAAATGATTCCCCTAAACCGTTTACTCGTCACTACCTATGTCAGATAGGAAACGGGGTGGGGACGGTATACCCCGGTGCGAGTTAACAGAAAGGTCATGGCATCGGAAGCTTTCTCGGTGGCATATTTCGAACAGGTCTCCCTCTACTCAAAAGTGGGGCTGAAGCTGTAGGTCAAGAGGCTCTTTATGCCGGTACGAACGTCCTGAGTGACCTGCCAACATACGATCAGCGACCAATCAAGAAGGTGATACGCAAACGGGTTCAAGAGGCCGGGTAGAATCTGGTGAGAAAAGCGGAAAATAAAATACAGAAAATGACTGGCGATGGATATCCTTTCAGAACACGACAAGGGAAGCATCGATCGAAGGCAGACTCTCGCGTGTATGGAGTAAAAGACGCCGATTTTGAAAAAGAAGACGAATAAGAAAAATAGTTTGAGACCAGTATCTATAAAAAATAAAACCATCAAGAAAGATATATTTACCTAAAATGTATATCTAATATCATCAATCGTGCAAGTGTGTAAAGACAGAGTTAGATTTATTCATCCTTCCACCAACGCAGACAAGCATAGAGGATGGTCAGTGGATATACTACAAGCCGATTTCCACGTTAGCTGACGAAGCTCCGTTCGAGTTTGTCATACAAGGATTCGGCGACCACTACATAGATCTTTCGCACACCCTAATAGCCATTACAGCAATTATAGAGCATCGGGCACAGGCTGCAGAAGATAACTCCGTTATACGACCCGCGAATTTATGGCTACACTCTTCATTCACGCAGGTTGATATTTTTCTGAACCAAAAATTAGTGACTCCACCGAGTCACACGTATCTATTCAGGGTATATTTATAAACTCTTCTTAATTTGGGTCCTGTGGCCAAATTATCTCATCTGACCACACCGTTGTGGTATGACGACACAACCGGAATCATGGACGATTGCCATCACAATGAAGAAGCTACAAAACGTCGAAGTCACACGAACGAAGTAAAAAAATGGAAATGATGGGTCATCTTCACTGTGATTTATTCAATTAAGAGATATTCCTATTGAAAGGGGTAGAAATACTCATCAAACTCGTTAGATCGTAGAACGGATTCAATTTAAAGGCAACATAAGATTATGAAAATGTTGCAGTTAAAATCGTAGACGCAGCACTTCTTGAGCGTAAGAGCCCGCGCACACTACAGAATTTTGATCGCCCGAAAGTTTGATCGGTCGTATAATTTCCATTGTGGCATATGCTAGGGCGCACACTCAAGGGATTTGAAATCGGCCTATAAAAAGTTTGATGGGCATTACGATTCCCTTCAAACTCAATAGTTGGCCAACTACATAGTTAGCCAACTACTAGTAAATACAAGAGGATTCAAGATCTTTGATTTGGAGTGGGGAGGAGGAAGGGAGAAGGGAGGCGGGTATACCAACCTTGAAAATATTATTTAAAGTAGAGTTGTGGGAAGAAACGTGGGTGGCGACAGGGAGGGAAACGGAAACGGAAGGTGGATCATTGCAACTAGAGCGGTGGCCATTCATGTGGATGTTAAGCGGAGTCGTGGTCAAACCAATGTAGAAGCTAGGGCATACCTCTTGCAGTTACTTATTCTTGGCCATGATTCCCTCAACTCTTACATCTCCTCCCTAAACTCCTCCCCCTCTGTCTCCTTCACTTCTAATATTTCTGCCTCCAGCATCAACTTTCTGGATGTGGACATCTCCCTAAGTAACCTTAAATTTCACACTTCCGTCTATCTCAAGCCTACCAACAAGCAACAATATCTCCAATTTAACAGCTGCCACCCCTCCCATACTAAACGATCCCTCCCCTATTCTCTCTATCCGTGGTCACCGAATTTGCAACAACCCTGACTCTCTTGACCTTTTCCTCTCTAATCTCCACCAATCCCTCCTTCGCAGAGGCTACCCTGAACGTCTCCTTGAGAAAAAAATCCTACGACCCTCTTCTTCTAAATCTTAGAATCTTAGAATGCCGTTCTGATATTTCATATCATTTAGTCAGTCAATCATGTCACCTGGACTATAATGACAATCCGAGAAGTAAAATGACCAATATGAGTCTCTGTGGAAAATTCAAATGAAAATTACTAACTCTCTGGTTTTCCGCCTTTCATGAGGATTGATCTAAAATACAATTTCCCGAGAAAAATTACAAAAGCAAAGATTATTTATTTCCACAGAAAGTTTATGCTAAAAATAAGGTTTAATACTGAGTGGAGCGTAGTTTTTTGTATTAATTTTAAGCATTCTTTTCCAATAGAAGCCGAATCATTCCTTTAACAAAATTTATGAATCACTTTTAGTTAATGTAAGAAATTTCAGATTTATTTTGTTATCTTCATGAATAAAAAGTTATAAAGTAGTCTCAAAAACATTTTGGTCAATAACATTCGTGGCACTATGAAAAAACGCAATGTCATGTCCCTATGCCAATCGTTCCGGCCGGCAATTTTCTCTTTGCTAAGCTTCCATTGGTCATGCGCCGTTTCGACTGCAATCATCTCAACTTTTCTTCTCTGGAGTAAAGGTCTAAAAATAATCAATATTATATTTAATAAATGAGCACAAAATTTATTATACATCGTTGCATATGTTACAAAAATTTTAACTTCTTTTGATTTTTTTGAAAAACACCTCAAATTCGCAACAATATGACAAACCGTAAATAGCAACGAAATAAACTTGGAAAAACTAAAATTTACAAAAAGCCCTCTCAGAGGAATTTAAAAAAATCACCTGGTAATACTACATTGCTAAATGAAGTATTAATTCAGCTTCACTGCCCTACACAGAACGTAGACATTCCGCCATCTTGTTACATGACACGGAATGCATAGCCAAGGAACAGCGGACGTCGTCTGCACAATTGTCTGGCACAAAGCATTGCATTCGACGGGTGGCGGCCATAAATTTCAAAGTGACTGCTAATGGCCGCTATGGAAGCTACGAACGCTAAAGAAGTAGCTTCTATAGCGGCCTACTTATACGATGTCGGTGGATGTCAGATTAGAATGAAATAGGACTGGACATAGCGGTCTCACCTCCTCTGGTACTGGCTGTTTGAGCTGTTTGAGTACGCCGAGTCGGAGGCTTTCGTCTTGCTCGTCTCCGACTCCTCCTCCATTGTGGCTTCCACCTGAGGCGAAGGAGATATAAAAGACATCATGATGAAAACCACCTTTAAACTGGAGACTTCAGTGAATAAAAGTTAAAAAAACTTTTTTCCTTATTCTTCCACACCTATAGAGAAAATGGTAACTCTGAACCATTAGACTATAACCAGTAATTTTTACTTATAAAAGGTATAAATATTCAATTTTAAGTAACCTAATATTTATTTGTCTCTTCTATCAATATGAATGAATAGATACAATAGATTATTCCATTAATATTTGAAAACAAAGTAACAGCAATTATAAATATATAATGTCAAAATAGTTTCAATCAAGTATCTCGAGAACTAACCAGGCCTGTAGTTCGTCCATGGATTACAGTTTTGACATCGTCAAAGTTGTCCAGTTGTTATATATTGTTGTAGTTGTTGTTACAAAGAGAAAAGAAGACAAGGTAAGAAAAATAACACGCCCCCTTTTTCAGAGTCGCCGCGAGACTCAAGCCTTTCTCGTCTCATCGCGACTCTTGTCTCGTCTTGACTCTCGTCTCGAAAACGAGAATGAGAGGAGACCGTAGAGGAGAATTCGAGACGAGGCTCGAGACGCGACCGCTTTTACACGAGACGAGACGATACAACTTCCACGACACTCTCGAAATACAGAAATGTGTGATTAAATGGCATTTAGTGCAACATTATCCCTAAAACTACGTCCTTCTGCTAATACAAAGTAAACGTCACGTTTTCCTAGAGTATTCAACTTGAAATATAATTCAACGATGACTTTGCGATAAATTGGATAACTACTAAAGAATTTTTAATTTTTATTAATAATTTTTTTTACCGAAACTTTTCTGATGGCATGACCGTGCCTTTTGGAGCCAAATAAATGAATGTTATTGGCTTACCACTTTTCCTTATTACCTAATATAAATACCTTGAAAAACTTATTCAGCAAAAACTGCACTATTTTCAAAAGCAGTAATTTCCAGTGCTCACTTCTACGAAAAAAACAGCATGGATTATACTCGTATATTGTGTAAATTATCGCCCAGTGGACCTTGCATTCCTGCTTATAGCTTCTCTTCTGAGAAAAAAGGATGCCGCAATTTCGAATTGCGCATCGCACATCACATCGACGAAAGTATTGATGACAATCGAAAGCACTATGTACCTCTTCCTGCATGGTATATCTTCCTAAGTTAGTGAGGATGGTTGGCATAATGTCGTTAAATTGTGTCGAGGATGATAGGAGAAAAAAAAGGATAACAACAACTGGCTTTTCTATGTCTTGAATTTTTTCATTTGCGGTTATTTTTCAAACCAAAATACCATTCAATCAAAAAGTCCACTACTGGAGCTTCTAACCGACATGAATTCATCAGCCCCTCATTCAACCAACTCCATTCATCCTACTTTTCCCACATATACCTAGCAGGTACTCCATTTCAGCTGCATTCAGTCCATTCTTAAAGGGGTAGGGAACCACGCGAAAAAAAACTCTTTGCAGACTGTCGACTTTAACACTGCAACGATGGATTGGTGGCAGATAAAAAATCTATTGTTTCCATGATTCGCTGTAAAGATACAGCTATACCGCATGCCATCTTTTGTATGAGATTCCTTCCTTTTTGAAGCGATAAACGCGTTTAATAATTCTAAATCAACCATTATCAACTATCCTATATATTTCAATCGATTTCCAAGTCTCTCAAATCTCTCTTTGCGAAATGTCTCTCTCTACGAAATGTCACTCACTAGAACGCATAATTAGAGTGCAAAATTATCGCATTATCGAAAAAAGTGAACTAGAGAGAGTATTCAATTTGATTTCAGAATGATGATGAAAATAATGACTTCGAACATGCAATATTTTAATGGATAGTGCAGAAATACCTCCCTTTCCGATTTTTTTTATGATAATGATACTCTAAAACTTTCTTAAGATTTTGTATCCCACCGTGACATTCCCTTAAAGGACCACGTTGCGGCAGATGGTACTTCACCGTTGTAATATAATGTAAAAGTCGGTGTTGCAGTTTCTGACACAAAATAAATCCAAAATGTCTTTCACCATCGCTGGCTGGACATCCATAGCTGGAAAATCCTACCACGGAATCACGACTAATTTCATGGACGAGAAGCGGGAGCATCAATTTCTTACAATTGACTTCGTTCCATCCCAAGGTAATCACACCGGAAGGGATATTGTTGAAGTTTTTGTGAAAACCCTAAAATTCTTTCAGATTGGGCACAAGTTGCAAGGAGATACCGTAGATAACGCATCCGCGAACACTTAATTCATGGAGGAACTCGGCGAGATGTTACCAAGTTTTGATAGCACAGATCATCATTTTAGATGCATGGGCCATATACGATACTTAGCCTTGCAGTACAAGATCTTTTAAGAATGTTGTCTTTGGAGGACAGACTTTTAGAATACAAGCTTCTATAATGATGAAGATTTCGAATTTGAAGAATAAAATATAACTTCAATTGCCAAAATAAGATCTTTATTTTCTTAATAAAAAAAGAGCAGTAACAAAATAAATACCGTAGGTGAACCATTACACAACCCAGTAATAAATGTCCCCAACGTGGTAGAATTCAACGGACGATATGATTGGAACAGCGCTTTACGTGAAGATAGGTATTATAATTCTCTGCAATTGCATCAGTGAACTGGGGGGTCATTCTCTGTATTTCGTCGGTTCCGTACCGATCGGTAGCCTATCGACGGCATGGATTCAGAACCGAAAAGGTCACCGTCGGAGTTTTCTCGGGCGATTCTGTTCCAGTCGGTTTGATAACTCCTCCCTCTCAAGATACCCCTCCCTCCCAATTTTCCGATTGTTGCCGAAGCTGAGGGTCACATGGACCATTTCAACCAATTGAGATGAGGGAGACGATAGAACAAACAAATGACTAAATGAAGCCGCCTAGTGTCATCGCGGTTATCAACCAAAACAACATCCAGTGACAAATATTATAATACACAGACTCAGTAATGTCGAAAGTAAAGTTATTCACACACAGTAATGTCGAAAGGAGGAGGACAATAAAGTTCTGTGAATTGAAAGCTTGACAATGTATATTAGTGCAATAAAAAAGTGCTCCATATTTCAAGTACATTGCAAGTAGCTTATTTATGAACATGAAGTTTTCCAAAGAGATGTTGTGTGCAACGAGAACTAATGTGTTAAGACTGTATGTATGTAGAAATATGATTTGTCAAGTATACCAATTTATTCATTATATGTATGTGAAAATTAACGCGTGTGATAGAAAGCAGACATTTTATCGCGTTGTATATATTTGGTCTTTCTAGCCGCAGAAGTGGCCTCTGTGTGGAGTACAAACCTTCGGAAGATCGTTCGAATTAATAGTTGAAACTAATTGAACAGTATTATCATGAATATAGAATGGCCATGAAGTCCATATTTGTGGGGGTGATTGTGAAATGTTCGCATTTATATGCTTTATTCGTGTATATAGCAATGATATTGCTGCGCGCTCGTGCCATGAAACATTCATTTAGCGTCTTTGAGGAACGAAGTTGAATGTAAAAATGACTTGAATGAGTAGTATTAAAAACTATGGTGAGAGAAAATGAAGTGGAGGTGCCGCTAAGAATGTCGTTGAACACTTCCTTGCTTTGCTGTTGTAGCATGTATGTCATTGTAAGTACAAATATATATTAATTAATGTCAGGAGCCCTCAAGTTTTGCCGAAGCTTGCTTCCCTCCGTAACAACCTAACTCCTAGTTCTTAGCATATTACGCCGTGCAGGAACGTTTCTTGTGGTTTAAGTGGAAAATTTGTCGTTCGAGTGTGTTACACTATTGGCAGTATTTATGTATTGATCCGAATTAATGGAGGCATAGTGATAATTGACAGTTCAGTTTAAAAGGTGCTTCAAAATGTTTTGTTTAGTTGTGAAAACAGGGACTGAAGCGCAAAAAACGCCAATAAAAGCACAGATCTCACGATATAGCCTATTTTCTCAAATAATAAACTACTGTAGTGTGTATAAGTGGGTTTCATGCGTGGCTTAATTAACAAAATTAGACCATACGGGTAAAATTTCAAATTTGAGAATATATATTATGCCGCAATAATTACTGATATTTGTTGCGGAGGATTTTCTGAGAATTAATTGCACATACTATTATAAGGTAATCCAACATGCTTCGGAGGCAAAATATTGGCCTATGTACTTGATAGCGCCAAATAGTAAAACATTATGAGGAGCCAAGCGATCAATACAATGCTACACATCGGAATGCTAGTTTTTTTGACGTTTTTCTGTTAGGCCGCCACTTTCATTATCATTATGTCCACTTGTAATATATATCTCTATTAATCCTGTGAGTAAATTATATCGCTATTACAAGCCTCAAATAAACCTATTTCAGACATAAATCTAAATACGTTGTCAATATGTTACGGTGTCTCTCAAGCAAACCGACTGATTACCCTCGGTACCGAGAGCTCTTCCGTGTCGGTAGGATTTACCGACGGAAGCCCTTCGGCGCACCGATCGGTTTCATTCAGAATACCACGGTAGTCGGTGAGACGTCCCACCCGACGAAAAGGCTCCAGTACCGATCGGTTCGGAGTTACAGAATGACCCCCCTGAAACGCCTCAAAAGTAGTGGATCCGAATGGGTACTGCTTGAAAATGTGCACAAAGTTGGAAAAACTTTTAAGTTTCGATTAATAAATTATCAGGAGAAAATTACGTTACCCTTTCACCCGTTACCGTTCCATTTAACTTGTCGACTAAGCTCGAAAAATGGTGGAAATACTGGACAACAAGCATGGAAGAAATGAAGGAGATGAAAAACTGTTGCTTGACTGTCAAGCTGCTCGGGACAAGATGTTAAAGCACTACCGCCTGACGAACTGGATTTATTGCGCGGTATTAATATTAGACACTCTTCATTAATGTTAAACTTTCTAAATGACGCCACGATAAGTATTCCATTCGAATGCAGTCCGCTCAATCAAGGGAATATTGAGTGGTCTGCTTTGGTGTAAAGTCATGAGGAAGACCTACTAGATGTATATTCTCTGTATAAGCATGCACGACCCAATACTGAGAGGTAATTTAAACTAAACTTTTCCTTTTATTTACGCCTCGTCGATTTAGTTCACTTACCTTGACTATTTTGACCGTGCAGAACAGAAAAATTAAATTTACCTCTGAACTTTTATTCAAATAGTTTTGACTTATCGAAGAGTTTTCGCCCCTTTTTTGTTATCAGTTAATGGTTTCACCACATTAACCCCTAATTCGGTCATCCCAGTAGAAAGAGTGGAAGAAAGAACTTGAACACTTTCCTCAAGAGCCGAGATCCCTTGCTAATGTATGCATATTGACTTTGTTGAAGGCAAAGAATTGTATGAGCCAACTTTTCCAGTGCTGTCAAAAATGGCACGAGACTTTCTTAGCATTCCCCCTACTTCTGTTCCATGGGAAAGATAGTTCTCACGGGAAGTGTTGACAATGAAAAAGCATAGAAACCGCTTGGGACACGAATCTGCCAGAAGTTTACTTTGTGTGAACTCGTAAGTGACGCGCAATTTGGCCAGTAAAAGATAACATGATTGCAATTATGAACATTAACAAAGCACGCTTACAAATTATAGATCACAGAAAAATCATGGTCGAGCTTTCACGCGAGGCAGACGCGGTCTGGTGCTCCGCTACCGACGGGCAAGTGCGTCAGTGATGTGTTAAGTTCAGTCAATTGTATAAGTGTGTTCAACTGCGACTTTAACTTATTACGCTGTTTGAGAGCAATAGTTATCGATATTAAGTTTGAGCCGCAGTTAAAAATGGCAAATTGCAGTGTTTGTAACGTGAGTGTTCAAAAGAGCCAGTTAAAGATTACTTGCAGTGATTGTGAAACTCAGTGTCACGCTGTGTACGCATGTCTAAAGAAGACATTGAATTTATCAACGCCTAGAAGCAAATTTGGCGTTGTCCTAGCTGTACTGAGGAAAGACGTAAGAGTATGACCGATGTTCCTCTGGCGGACTCGGGCACTGCTAATATTTCGCAGATCATAAAACTACTAAAAGAAACCAAGAAGGACAGAAAACGTATGGTAGTGGACCTGAGCAAGGCCATTGAGTTTGTGCACGATAGACTAGATGAAAATACGAAAGCTCTTCAAGAAAATTCAACTCGAATCAGTGAGCATCAACCCACGATAGACTCGCTTGGGCAAGAAAACATAAGTTTAAAATCTCGTGTGAGTGAGTTGGAAAAGAGGTTAGATGACAACGAGCAGGCCTCTCGTGCTAGTGACCTTGAAACACACGATATTCCTCAGGAACCGAATGAGAACACCTTAGAGGTCGTCAAAAGTGTGGGGAATGGCCTTGGGATTGGAATAACAGATGGTGAACTCATGCCACCGAATGGGAAAAGAAAGGAGATGACGAAGGGTCGAGAGGCATCGTTGTCAAATTCGTTCGTAGACTTACAAAGGAGGAGATCCTTCAGAAGAGGCGAGATGAAGAGGGCCTTTTCTACTCGGCACTTGGGCCTGGCAATGGATACTCTGATCTTCATAAACGAAAGCCTGAGTCAAGGGTGGAGGAGGCTCTTCGCGGCCGCGCGATTTGTGAAGAAAGAAAAGGGATACAAATATCTATGGCTGAGACATAGGACAATACTTATGAGGAAAAAAGATAATGATCAAGAGATTACTCCGAAATCCCATGATGACTTGGAGAAACTGTAAGCACTCTGTGAGTGACCTATGTAAGTTATATACCAATCTTTACTAACATAATGATGAGTATTCTCAATGATCTTGGAGTTAATGTAGACAGGTTCTATATCTTACATCAACATATAAAAAGTCTCAGATCGAATTTCGATAATTTTGTATTTCAACTTATTAACCTTGAAATGAAACCTTCCATAATAATTTTAACCTAAATTTGGATTAATGACACAAGTCAAATATGTATCAAATAGCTGGATATCGGATTTTTGATAAATTTTTGACGATTTGAAATAAAATTGACGATTTGATTCTTGGTAACAACAACCACAGGGCTGGAGGAGTGATTGCATGTGTGGCAGATAATTACGATTGTTTTTACAGTGAATTAGGTGAATTAAAAACTGCAGATATGGTTAAATTAACAGTAGGGATTAACACTTCCTCTTCCATATCTGTTATTGGTGTGTATAGGCTTAATTTTACTCCCGTTGAAAATTTTCTACGGGAATTGGATCGAGTACTAACCATCTCTCAAGAGAGGAACTTAATAATAATTGGTGACATGAATTTATGTGTATTACAATCTAACGATATGTCATACGAATATCAAACCATTATGGCTAGTCATGGACTGGATCCACTAATTCAAGTTCCAACTAGAATCAATAAAAATAGCAAAACCTGCATAGATCACATTTTTTGCAGAAGTAGAGATAACTTAAACTATGACGGAAAAGTGATCGATTGGGGTTTAACAGACCATCATACTATAACATGTACTTTGGATCTGAAAGCTATCATAAATACCTGTGAGCAAGAAGGTCGAAGTCATCGCCATATTAACTTTAACCATTTAAATAACATTCTGGAAAGATGTGACTGGAATGTTTATTCGCAAAAAAATGTTTCAGTAGCCTATGAGCTATTTATGAAAAAATTCAAATGCTGCATTGAAAAGGCTGAGTATGTTTCAGAAAGCGGCAGAAGGGCACGGCAGTTAATTAAATCTTGGATGACTTTTGCTTTGTGCAGAATGATCTCTAGGAAGAATTTATTATGTGTATAAATGCCATAATCTGGTTGCTAAAATCGTACGCCGCGCCCGGATTAAATAAAATACATTAATCGCACGCTCCCCGTTGTTTTCCATTTACCCCCTTCCCTTCCCTCTCCCCCCCCCCCACCCTCACTGCGACCCCTTCCGCTCTCTCCGGCCAAGACACGAGCTGGTAAAAATTTCCCCTTTTCAAGAACCGTTCGTCAACCGCTGGGAAAAACCCCTTCCCCTTCCCCCATCCCCACTCCCCTAACCTACCGCCCCTCCTGCCCCTATCCTCACCAGCGCACACGACATTTGTTCCGTGATACGCCTTGAAGACGGACTAGTTCCGAAAGCTAGCTATGTAAGTGTGATCGTCTCTTTTTTTGTATGTCTATCTCCTCCATCCTATCCACATCGTGTGTTCATCGCCGCATGGCTGACTCCAATCCATCAACGTATTTGTTTGCTGCCCGCTGCTCATCTTCTTCTTCATCGTTACGCCTACGTAAGTGCGCTGTTCCTGTCTTTCCTTATCCTATTTAAACCCTCCCATCTTTCTCTTAACTTTCCCTCTTGTTTTTACTCCAGTATCGTGTCTAGGCATATCATCTTAATCTCGTCACCTCCCACCTAATTTTCCTCCCACTCACCATCGTGACTATGAACCAACCATTGGCGCATTGGATTTCCCAAGTCAAATTCAATTCCCGAAAGATATCTATGTGCAATGATCATATTTTCTTTTTAAATTCCTGCCTTTCAATGGGAATAGCCCCCAATGGCCTCACCATTAAAATTCCAATTGACGCCATCCCTCCACAATTGCGCTCTCCAATCTATCAACTGAAGTTTCAAACTTCATTATCATTTACCCGGGTACTCCTGGCCCAGTATACTTCAATGCGAGAATTCCACATTCAGAATTGGCTCTCTTTGATAAAAATTATCACCTGCTCTTTTCCGGAATATATTACGCACATTAACAATATAATTTTTGTAACGCTGAAAAAACAGGAGTTTCGCCGTAATAAATTATTAAAGAAACTATCCGCCCTATACGTTTCACATTTAGCGAGAGGTATCTCTCATCCCGCCCAAATACTGCCCCCCACTCCCCCTCCCCGGCCTCTCCTCTCGGAACGGCCAGATCTCGCCACCTTATTCAACCTCCCGGCGCCGCCCAAGGGGCCGCCAACCCCTCCTAAATACAAACCCCCACCACCCCACGGCCACTTCATACCTGACGGAGGGCAAGAGTCAGATGTTCTCAACCTTTCCTCTACTGCACTCACTGAGAATGATGTCTCTGTTTTAAGTAAAGGACTCACTTTCTCACCGACTCCCAAAGTCAATCATATACAATTACTCTCGGATGTCATCAGTTTCTGCAGAAACCTCAAATGGCGGCACTTTTGGAAACAAAACGACGGCCACACTTCAAATTTAAACCCCGCCATCAACAAATTTCGTCCTAAATCCAACTATGAACCTAAACCTTTGGCCAATAATCACCCAATCGAGGTATTCTGCAACCAACTTTTAAATCGTGTGTCAGATCCTCAGTTTCTCAATTCCCTCACTCCTGCCCCAAACCTTAACAGAGAGGAATTGTCATCTCTCAGTCGCCTCCGCCGCAATCCCAACATTACCATCAGTAAAGCGGATAAGGGATCAACCGTTGTGGTTCAAGATAGGGAGGATTATGTCGCCGAAGCAATGCGACAACTCGGTGATGTTTCTTCCTATCTCCCACTCACAGAGGATCCAACTGCGGCGTATCAAGCGGAAATACATGACTTCTTAATTTCAACAGGCCCTGATGAAGGACTCTCCAAGTCCGACATCAATATTCTCTCGCCCACTCACTTCAAAACCCCGTATTTCTATCTCCTTCCCAAAATACACAAAGAAGGCGTCCCCGGACGCCCTATCATCTCCAACTGCAATTCCCCAACGGAGCGCATATCGGCCTTCGTGGACTATCACCTGCAGCCTATAGTTGCTAAACTCCCTTCCTTCCTTCGTGATTCCTATCACTTCCTAGACATCCTGAAAGCAGTAAATATTCCCTCCAACAGAAGCGTCATCATGGCTACGGTGGATGTTACTTCATTGTACACCTCGATTCCTCACCATGAAGGTCTACAGTCCATATCCCATTTCCTTTCGAGAAGAAATCACCCTCGAATTCCCTCCACCAACTTCCTTATCAAGCTAGTTGAATTCATTCTGAAACGCAACGCCTTCACTTTCAATGGGCGTTTCTTTCTTCAAGCCAAGGGAACGGCTATGGGCACAAGAATGGCCCCTTCTTATGCCAATCTCTTCATGGGAAAGCTCGAAAGTGATTTCCTCGCCACCCAGGAATTACAGCCGGAGCTCTGGGTTAGATTCATTGATGATATTTTCATCATATGGACCCACGGGGAGGATACCCTGGCGAACTTCCTCAATTCTCTGAATCAGTTCTCATCCATTCGCTTCACATCGGCCACTTCTCCTTCTCAAATCACCTTTCTCGACGTAGACATTTCCATCACAAATAATAACACCTTTGAGACTTCGGTCCATATCAAGCCCTCCAACAAACAACTGTATTTGCATTACAACAGCTGCCATCCCAAACACACTAAGCACTCAATTCCTTATTCGCTGTCGATCCGTGGCCACCGGATTTGCAACTCCAAAGAAAAACTTCATGAATACCTTGATAAGCTTCACAATTCTTTATCCAATAGAAATTATCCCGAGCCACTTCTAAAAAAACGTATTTTACCCTCCTCTGCTAATTTCACCCCACGTAAAAAAGACACCCCCCTGGACGCCCTAAATCTTCACATCACATATTTTCCTGGCGTCCAAAAACTCAAGACCATCCTCAAAGACTTATTCCCAATTTTAGATACTAACAGATCGACAGCCAATCTCCTACCCAAATGCCCCACAGTATGTTTCAGACGTCCACCTAACTTAGCCAATCTTCTTCGCTCCAATTCTTCGCGAGAGGGTACATCGAATGACACTCCCCGTCCCACCACACAGAGATGCAACAAACCACGGTGCAAAACGTGCAACATGTTTCGCCCCCTTTCCTCATTTCAGAGTCCTAACGCAGAGACGCCGTTCGACATCAAAGCCTCCGGCTCTTGCGACTCCCACAACTTAGTTTATGTGTTACAATGTAAAATATGTCCCGGTTTTTATGTGGGCGAATGTATTACACCCCTTAATATTAGAATGAATAACCATCGGTGCACCTGTAAAGACCCATCTTCCACTTTCCCCGTCCCTACTCATGTGCGGAAGCATGGCTTGTCCTTTGACAAGTGCTTTGAGGTGGCAATATTGATCTCCCTTCCCCCGGACGCCCCGTTAATTGAAGTGCGCCAGAAGGAGCAGGCCATAATCTGGTTGCTAAAATCGTACGCCGCGCCCGGATTAAATAAAATACATTAATCGCACGCTCCCCGTTGTTTTCCATTTACCCCCTTCCCTTCCCTCTCCCCCCCCCCACCCTCACTGCGACCCCTTCCGCTCTCTCCGGCCAAGACACGAGCTGGTAAAAATTTCCCCTTTTCAAGAACCGTTCGTCAACCGCTGGGAAAAACCCCTTCCCCTTCCCCCATCCCCACTCCCCTAACCTACCGCCCCTCCTGCCCCTATCCTCACCAGCGCACACGACATTTGTTCCGTGATACGCCTTGAAGACGGACTAGTTCCGAAAGCTAGCTAAGTAAGTGTGATCGTCTCTTTTTTTGTATGTCTATCTCCTCCATCCTATCCACATCGTGTGTTCATCGCCGCATGGCTGACTCCAATCCATCAACGTATTTATATATATATATATATATATATATATATATATATATATATATATATATATATATATATATATATATAAATGAGGAAACAACCTGACAACGAAAAATTGAAAAGGCATTATGAATCATATAAAAGACGATTTGAAAATTATACTAGTGTGTAAAGAAAATTATTACTTGAGACTCTTTGATAGTAATGTTAATAACAAAGCTGCACAACGGTGCATTTTGGATTCAATTATCGGTGGAAAGCGTAGAAATGAGAATTTAGTGAAAATAAAAGCAAGTAATGGCATCGTTGTTACTGAGTGTCAGGACATTGTCAATGAATTTAGTTGTCAGTTTGGAAAAGTGATTGAATCGTTGGACCTCTCACAAGATAATATGGGCAAATATCAAAAAAATGTTTCCATCCATTAATTTACGTAATTGTTTTTTGTACCAACAAATGAGATAGAAATTAGCAACATTATTAAAGAACTAAAGCGAAAGAAATCCAAAGGTATTGATAGTATTTCTGTACATGCTATTAAAGTAGTAGATGCAAATATTTCGCCTGTTCTTGCTTATTGTTAATTTAAGTATGCACAAGGGAATATTTCCGAGTCAGTTGAAAACAGCAATAGTTGTACCTATTTTTAATAAAGGTGATAAAATGGATATAAATAATTATAGACCAATATCTTCACTATCTGTGTTTTCCAAAATTATTGAAAAATTTATTAAAATTCAGTTTCTTAATTATCTAAATAAGCACAGTTTCTTTAACAATAATCAATTCGGGTTTCTGAGTGGTAAAAGTACAGAAGGTGCCTTATTAAAATTCTGTCCAGACTTGAACGATGGACTGAATAAGAACTGCAAAGTTGCGAGCCTGTTCGTGGACATAACCAAAACTTTTGATTCTGTTAATCATAAGATACTAATGAAGCAATAATGGGAAGCTGGTATACGCGGTATTGCGTATGATTGGTTTAAAAGTTATATATGTGATCGAGACCAATGTGTGCGTCTACAAAATTGTTATAGTGACTTACCTGTGGTGTACCACAGGTAAGTCACTGTGTAAGTAATGTGTTAGGCCCCAAACTATTTTTAATTTATGTAAATAATTTATGTGGTGGTAGGTTTAAAGGTAAATTCACGTCTTTTGCAGACGATACTGCACTAAGCTATTCTGCTAACAGTATTGATGATTTATATGAACAGATGCAAAGTGACCTTAAAACTCTGAATGTATGGTTCTCAGCAAATTGTATGTTGCTGAGTTAAAAATGAAATATGTCGCATTTATCACGAGTAAAACTACTTTAAATAAAAATAAACTATACTATCAATGTGTAAATATTTGCAAAAAGAGATGTTATTTTCTGCGACAAATGTATTTTGATGGAACAGGTTAGTCAAATTAAATACTTAGGCTTATACATTGATCAAAATTGTACATGGAAGAT
The DNA here is from genome assembly GCA_963169105.1 of Ceriagrion tenellum. Taxonomy (NCBI): domain Eukaryota; kingdom Metazoa; phylum Arthropoda; class Insecta; order Odonata; family Coenagrionidae; genus Ceriagrion; species Ceriagrion tenellum. The sequence continues at coordinate 1,009,072 of OY720639.1, forward strand.
TCATATAAATAAGTTAAAATCAGAAATGATTTGTATGGTAAGAAAATTCTACTTCCTCAGATACATTTGCCCAGAAACAGTATTGAGGAATGGTGTATTATGCTCTTGTCAACTCTAGACTGCAATGTGGAATTACTTGCTGGGGTGGAGCATACTTTACCACCATTAAACCGTTACTGGTGGCGCAAAAAAGAGTTGTCAGGGTTATGACGCGGTCGTCGAGAAAATGCCACTCATTCCCTCTATTTAGAAAACTAAATATACTGCCATTAAGGCACTTATTCATTTATAAAGTACTAAAGAGTCTTTTACAATCGTGGCGGCGAAAAGGCCAAACCAAAAACATATTACATTAGACTTGAGACAGGCTATAAAATACCTAGGCCAAAGAACGAAATTTTTCGTCATTCGTATCTATACCTGGGGCCAAAACTATTTCGTACTCTGCCTAAGGATGTGGCAAAGAAAGACAGAATCGAGATTTGCTTCAGATTTTTAAAAATCTGAAGCAAATCTCGATCTAATGTGTCACGCGGAAGTTGAGTCTTTGTTTCAAAAGATTTTATAAAAATGTACTGGGAATGCTAATAACTAAAATGGGGTTGTGTTTGATTTGAGATTGTTTACTGTCAAGTTAATTCATCTGTTATATGTGATATATGCATTTTTTGGTTCCTAAATATAAGAGTTTCTGTTGAATTGTGTAAATGATTGTCATTACTCAAGTTATTGTAAAAACTCGAGTTAACTCAAGTGAACGCGTAATAACTTGAGTTTTTTTTTATAATATGAATGCACAATAAGGTATAATAGAAGCACTAGATAATTTTGAGATAGCGTGTTTGATAACTGATCAGCACCAGCTCTGCCACAATAACATTCAGATGATGGTCACCCCAAATCAGGTAGTTCCTCTGGGGTACCTATGTTCCTATACTTTGTATGAATAACCAAATGTACTTACATATGAATGGAATAAAGAATTTTACTGTTATTAATTTCGAATTTTTCACTTCTCAGCCTTTTTAAGGGCTGGGAAACATTCACCTATCCCTTTGGTGCAAGACAACACCCAAGGGATTTAAAGGCTCAAATACTGTTTTTTTTTAATGTTCATTTAAAAATCTTCGTACTATTATTGTGGTTTTCCGAATTTTCATGTGCATATGATTTTCTATTCCTATTGTTTCCAAGCTTTTGTGCAGGTTTTTCCGGTATCACACCAGTCGCTGATTGGTACAATTTTAACTGTTTTTTGCTTTCATATTTCTTTTATTTCTTCAGCCTGAGGAACATATTTCGGTATTTTTTCTTCGTATTTAGCGTCTAAATTTTCTGTATTTGGGAAGGATATATCTATTAAGTATGTTATCCTGTCTTCTTTTGATTGAAGAGTTATATTCGGTCTATTGTTTGGGCGAGGACGGTTCGTTATAATACTTCTATTGTAATATATTTTGACAGCTTCATTTTCTATTACAGGCGGTGGTGTCATCAGGTACGATGGTTTACTTTCATGGGATGGGATATTATTATTATTATTACATTACAAATAATTAATAATTTTTTCCTTGGCTATAATTTTTTTGATTCGGTTTAAATTGTAGGACTAGATAATGTGTAAACATTGTCGTGCATTAACAACAAAATACGCGTTATAAAAATTTTCACTCGTCATTTTGTATTTTTATTAACTCTCGCAACTTTTGGTGGAAATTCAATGCTGTAGATTACGTATTTTTTCCTATGCTGAGTTACGAAGTTCATGAAGCTGACAAAACTGCTAAATTTAGGGTGTGCGGTGTCGATTATTGCATTAACGTGTCTGCATTTATGGTTATATCATGTAATAAAAAACATTGCTGAGATTGAAATAAATCTTTGAAGTGGTGTAGTAAGTATTGCACAAGCATTTACACGGACCAACATATAAAATCTCAAAGTACAGCGGCACATCATTTTGGCACCGATAGCGGGTCCTTCGGTCCTGTAGGGCGTAGTCCTATCTTCGAAGTTAAATATCTCGCTTGTTTATACACTGCCAACGACCAAACTTGTTTCTGAGGGAAGACAAAAGACTAGCGTGACAAACTAGAAAAAAATTCTAATTTAAAAATGGTTGTATTTTTGTTAATAAAAATTAAACATTTTAAATTTAAACAATTACAATAAAATTTAGTTTATTTTCCAACATGATCACACACTGTTGCTTTAAATTCTTTTGCAAACAAAAGAAGATGTCAACCGTTTCTATAGCTATTTTCGTTTAGGAGATATAGCAAAAATAAAAAAGCTTTAAGGGCAATATGGTCGAAACTTTGATCGTTTCTAGATCTGCCAAAAACGCTTTTTTCAACAAACGCTTCTTCCCTTTTTCATATAATGCTAGAAGGAACCGACACAAAAATGTTGGTTTGAATCTGAGACATCAAGGGTCAACTCACTGCTATCTGACGTGGAATGAACCAAATATTATTTTTGTGACAACATTTCCAATGTTTAGCACATTAACATTGGCATTTAACTGTTATTGTTTTTTTACATAAGTTACATATGAAGTATGAAAATTATTTCCATCGACACTTATTGACACAAAGGTTTTTGCATTATTAAAAAATGTCAAGAACGTACATAAAGAATCAAAAGAAAAATCCTGCAGATACCTGCTCTTTGGTGACTTCTGGCCATTAATCTGTCGCGCAACACGCTTCACCGCGCCACGACAACTTCCTAGCGCACGGTCCACATTGGAAGACTATTCCTCTTTAGGAGAGAATTAATTAATAAACCGAATTTATTACTTCATTTAAGGCATAACATTCTTTACCATAACCTTTACCATAACATAAATAAGGCCTTCTTTACATTTTGACACCATACACACTTATTCATTTGCTTTGCTAGTTCCCTAACCGAGCGACTACTTAGTCGCCCATTCCAAATAAAAAAGATAACACACAGAATTAAAGAAAACCTCGAACCGACATTCATCAGGCTAAATGCGATAAAAATTTAGTACTTAATAGTAAATTTCCGTAGCGTAAAGAACAGACGTGCAGAAGTTGAGCATATATTTGAAAACGCAGGTATAGTAAATGGAACAGAGAACTGGCTTTCGGAGGATATTAGCGATAGCGAAATTTTTCCGACAGGACATAAAATCTATAGACGTATTCGACCAGATAGGACTGATGGCGGAGTATTCATAGCAGTGAAATCGCATTCGAATAGTTCCGAACACAAATTAGACGACAATGGAATAGTTTGGTGTACCATTAAGCAACAAAACAAAAGAAATTATGCTCATTTTACAGGCTACCAGATTCCAAAATAGATGTTTTGTACAGATTAGAAACTCAGTTATCATCATTTAGCTTGAGACAACAAAAGCGTAATAATTATCGGTGGAGATTTCATCCTCCCGGCTATAAAGTGGAAAACCAATAGCGTTGAAACAAGTTCAAAGGAGGGTGATATAAGCGAGGCCTTACTTAACACACTTTCACATCACTCTCTTACTCAAATATAAAAGAACATAGTAATAAAATATTAGACCTTTCAGCTGTTAGTCACCCTACAATGATTAAACACGTCGATATCTTCGATGGCATAAAAGATCATAGAGTAATTTTTAAGACTTTGAAAACAATAGTAGATTTCACTGTAAAATCCAAACGTAAAGTCTACTTATTTGAAAAATGCGATTAAGTAAAATTCGGAAATACGTTAGAACTTTTATTCACGAAATTCGTAGCCTCAATTAAGAACGAGAGCACCAAAGTATCATGGAGATATTTTTTGGATATACTACGTAAAGGAATCGATGAATATATTCCATAAAAATTAAATAAAAGAGTAAAGAACCTCGTTGGTACAACCACCAAATAAGGCGGGACCTTAGGAGACAAAGGCCACTACATTGTCTACATAAAAATTCTATTAAGTAACAAAACAACGGAGCCTGTTGCGAGAGAAATATACGTTGCTCAACGCTCAAAAAAGAAGAAAATAATGCGCGCTACTCTTCAAAACTTCAAGAAAAAAAATCCTCGGTGAATTACTGGATGAAAACCCCAAGTCATTCTGGTCTTACGCGAGAGAGCTCCAGGGCGAATCTTAGACAGGAGAGTCTTTACTGGATACAAACGGCAAAGTGGTCACCAACGGTATCGACAAAGCCAATATATTAAACCATCACTTCGAAAGTGTAATCGCTAAGGATGACACAACTCGGACATTCCTGACTTTAAAGAGCCGATGGCTGACATAATAATTCAGCGTGATGGAATAACTAAACAACTGCGTTCGATTAAAAGTAACAAGTCCCCAGGTCCAGAAGGAATACCTCCATGCGAGTTTAAGGATTTAGCGCCACAGATTTAGAAATTCTTAGAAATTATATTTAACAAATCATTATCCGAAGGCAAGGTACCCCAAGACTGGAAAATAGCAAACGTCACTCCGATATTCAAAAACGGAAATAAAAGTGACCCAGGAAATTGCCGGCCAATATCGTTAACATAACTTTTAAGCAAGATCCTCGAACACATTGTCGTTAGAAATATTATGGAATTCCTGGATAATCGTAACCTCTTACACAGCAGTTAGCATGGCTTCCGTAAGGGCAGGTCCTGTGAAACACAGCTTTCGCTCTTCCTTCGTGATATCCTAAAATCAGGTGAATCGAATAAGCGCGTCGACGCGATATTCAGACGATAAAGTTATCTCGAGTAAAATGAGCGAAGACGCGGACTTTGAAGCTCTGTCATCGGACCTTAACAACGTTCATTCGTGGTGCCAGGAGTGGGCGTTAGAATTACGTAAATATCAGCAAATGCATCACAGTTTACTTCCTGCGAATGTCGTCACAAAAAAAGCCATTCCTATACCGTGGGTGGAGTAAACATAAAATCTTCAGATGCAGTAAAATATCTTGGAATTACCTTAACTTCTGATGTATCGTGGGGATTACACATACAAAACATATGCGGCACAGCATTAAAGAAACTAGGTTATGTTAAACGTATAATAGGAAGGTCCTCGGATGGAAAAGTCAAAGAGAAATGCTACTTCGCTCTGGTTAGGCCACACCTCGAATACGCCGCGAGCACTTGGGACCCTGGTCATTAAGATTTAACCAAAAAAATTAATAAAATACACAGGAAAGCAGCGCGCTTCGTAAAAAAGTGCTACGAGCGCACATTTGGTGTCTCACAACTGTTAGAGGGATTAATGTGGGAGCCCCTAGAGACTCGGAGGCTACACGCCAGGCTTAGGTTCCTTGAGAAATTCAGAACTGATATTTTTCAGAGCGACGTAGAGAATATTATCATTACTCCCGTATTATTAATTCCGTGTGGAAAGTTACAATTGTTTTTCATTTTGAAATGGGCTAACTCTAACAAACTAAATTCATGATTTAGTGTTTCCTTTTGCTTTGAATTATGTAATGGTCTATGATTTTATGAAATGAGGGTATGTGATATGATAGTTCTTCAATTATTTTGTGCTATAAACCAAGTTAAAGTCTTGAATTAGCAGTAAATTAAAATTTTTTTTTTAAATTTACACCCTTTTAAGTTTGTGTTTCACTAACAATAAGTCATCAGCTGACTTTTTCCAATAGACAATATTTTTAAGATGTGGATTTTAAAATATGCTGGTCTGACTATATTGCTATCAATTCTAGATTTCCCTGTACCTCATTTATTTGCTACAGCTTAAGTTTTCTTCTTGGAAAATTCGCGCAATATCATCGCTCCTGGTGGAAATTGTTTTTGTTTTGCCTTTTCCATTATACTACCAAAACATTTCACCTTTAAGTGTCTCATCTGTGACTGCTGTATTATCAAACAGTCATCCAAATATTGTGCAATTGAATGCATTCATTGATTCATAACATAATTTTTAAAATGTATGTAAACATAATTTATAAAATGTACATGGATTGTACATGCCCATGAAATTAATAAACTGAAGATCGATCTCTCTTGAATTTATGATCTTTGCTTACCTCTGTCGTGTACACACTCTTAGCCTTCCTCGAATTTAGTTTGATGTTTATTGAGGTAAAGTAAGAGCTTAACATTTTCTTATGACCTTCCTTTGCCATAGGGAACCTTTATGATAATGTTGAATGTTGACAGTCCATAAAAATATCTTAGAAAGGTTTGTAACATTTGAGGCAAATTAAAAGGTATTGCCTTTGCATGGCGTATATTACAATATTGCATCAATGTGCGCTGGGAATAGACTCTCTTCAGGATTTAACAAATGATTTATTGTAAGAAATTCATTGGGATGTCCCAAAAATATCACAAATACAATCTTGTCGAGTTTTTACAATGAAGTTAATCATTTTTAACTTTTGGAATTTTACGATGAGATTTATCGTTTCAAGATAATAGGTTTTACAATAAAATTCATCGTTTGAAACTCATTGGAATTTTACGATAAAATTCATTGTTTTAAAATTATTGGGATTTCAAATTAGGAAATACTGTTTGAAAATTATTGTATTTTTACAATGATTTTTCATTTGTATGACTTATTGGAAAAATACGATGAACATTAAAGGCAATTACAGGGCCAATGATTTTTGTCGCATTTTGTCAAAAACTTTTTACAGTGTAGAGTCACGTTGGTTGTCCGTTGTGATGATTGTTTAGTGAAGCAGGTTTTGCTCGTGCGGCGTGACAGTGTGCTAATGTGTTGAAGCCGCCGATGTGTTTGTAATCACTTGTTATTCTGTTAGTAAAAATATTGTTTTTAATCAGTGAACAATGAACATGTCAGTGAAATTACGTAGTTCTACAAAGGGTACATTTTCAATGGGGTAAAACACCAAATAAAAGGTTCAAAACTACCCTCAAATGGACAAGTTCTGGCAGTTTTATTTTATAATATCCGTGAAGTGAATTTAACTGTCAATGAAAGTGCAAATCTCACTATTCGCGAATGTGTTATCTTTTGGGAAAAGGCGCATATACCAACCAAATCTTTTCCTAATTGTGTGAAGAAATTAGTGAACCTATATCAATTTTGGAGGGAGTTACAAACAAACTTTGAAAAGAAAATTTAAAGAATAACGTTTTTTACATGTTAAACAGTAAATAAACACGATTTGGTCATATTGGTGTTTTATTTACTAAATAAACAATAAGTTCTAAAATCCTTCCATACTAACTCGATGAAAATTTTCATTTCTCACGTTTGGCATCGATTCGGCGCGTGTTATCACTCTTCAATTGCAATAATATTTATAACGTGAGTTCATAAGGTCAAAGAGAAAAAATAGAGGGTTTGCGTATTTGATTTCGCGAAAAAAAATTTCCCTTATGTCTTGAGACACCCTACACCTCACTACATTTCTAGGTCTGACATAATGATGCGATAAAAAAGAGAGATACACTGCCGAACAGATAGGTACACAAACACGTTCTTTCCGCGCACAATAAGTAACCACGATAAAAATTGAGCTCCAATAAATACACTCCCATAATACACGTCAACATTTCATCTCCAAAACACTTACACCTTTACACGGCTGGTGACCTAACACCCCCTGCCACACGCCCCTGCGGCGGCTATTTAGGTGTAGAATGACTTTTCGCTATGAGGCAATATTAAAATATTGTTTATTTCAAGCATTGGCAATAATTTGCTTTTTGGTTACTGTACAGCTTGATAAAATAACAGATACTAACAAAAAAAGAAAAAAACTTGAAATTTCTAATACGTTTAACCGCAGGAGTGAGGCGCACGCGTCTGATTGCAAATAGTAGGGGCAATGCGATAGCAACACCGATGACGACATTCAGATTGTACGGCGTGCCGATGGGAAAAGGTTTAATCGAAGGAAATTTGGCGATTGTTATGGAGAGTTAGCACGTGACTCGTCTTGAGCTGCATGAAAGTGGAAAATACAAAAAAAGTTTAACTTAACATTGCGGAGGAAATATATTTCCGAGTACTTGATAGGAACATTCAGAATGACTGGAGAAGAGGTGGTCAAAATTACTGTAAAAATATCTTTTCAGAAGAATTAATTCCAGCGCTATACATGGAAATGGAACCAAAGCTTTCTACCATATAACGTTTTCCGAGAAAAACAAAGGAAGTTGCTAAAGTCATAAGTTTAACACCAGGGTTGAAATTTGCTATGAAAAAAAAATTTCTTAGCGAATTTCAACCCTGGTGTATATATGCACCCGTGCGAGTGACTTCGTACCACATCATTTGTTAAAATGCATTGTTTGGAAATTCATAAGTTTAACTCTACCAACTGAAGAGCGCAAGTGATCTACCTTCAATTTAGGTGAGTCACCAGCTATTTTGAATAGTAGTAAGCCTGGAATTAGAATACAGTCTTAACGGTCTTAACCGACTTTATCAGATATAAATATCTTCGATCATTCTTTTTGCCTCTACGGACGAGTCATCTCGTGGTCAACCATCAAATCTATTTGGGAGTTTCATCGAAAAATCCAAACCAAGATAAAATGAAAGTTTGATGGCTGACACCTCGGCTGCTGAGCTATCTTTTGCGGCATCGTTGAAATATCCATTCGATGGTGATGAGGCTACCGACAAATTGATAGAGGAGATCACTTCAACAAGAGCGAAAGATACTCTAAAGGAAATTGAGGAAACAGATGAGAAGAAAGGCGATTTTTCAACTTTAGAGGCCCTTTCACTAGTAGTTTCCGTCGATCGATGTCACCAAAAATCAATGCTCACTTCCACGGAGAAGCGGCATAAAAATACGGGTATTAGCTCTATCCAAGCCACGGGAGTGTAAAGTTTGCAACATATTCAACCTATCTAGAGAGAGTTGTTGCCAGTGGAGAAAAGTCTGAAGAGGGTTTTTCTGTAATACGAGTAAACACCGCTCGCAGAATCATCACAAGCATATCATTCACAGGTGAATAAGCATGTCAAAAGTTGTGTACACTTGTAAGTTTTTTTTTTGCGCAAGCACGGATTATATTGTGGTTATTGAACTTGAACACTCTCTAAGGTGAATTTTAGTGACGGAAGTAATCACCAGGTGGATCGAAAGTAAAGTATTATCCAAAATTTATTTAAATCTACTATGGGCTTACTGTAGACATTCCAAAACAGAGCTGTAAAACTTCCAATGATGGAGGTACTGCAAGAAGCTATTTTGCGGAAAAGAATCTACAGAAGTTACAGGTTCCTCTCTATTACGTAATTTTCAAAAGGTTTCTTAAGTTTATGTGACAATTATGGCAGCAAGTCCAATCTCATTAAGTCTTTCATAACTATGGCATAGTGTGGAATGATTTGATGGCAATGTTTTATTTTTTAGGGACCGATGAGGATTTGATTTCGGGAGAAAGGCTTTCCCGGCGTATGTAGTTGTCGCTGGTTATTTGGGCTTCCCACTCTTCCCGGGCCAAACTCTCAATCTCGGCCGACGTTTCGATGAACGAGTCGTCCATCGTCATCAAGGCATGTTTTGTATCGTCAACTGGTCCGGCTTATATACCATTTGGCGCATATGGTCAGGTGTCTCGTGATTCGCTCGTCCGCCCGCCTTTTCTTCCCCTATCCTCTCGCATGCATCTCGGCACCGATTTCCATGTCTGGGCGAGGGAAAGGTCACCGTCGCGATTCATGGTGTCTCGCACCTTAATTCCCATCGCTTCCCTCGTCAGTCTCACCAGAGAACTTTTCCAGCGGACCTTCGTCATCTCCCAGCAGATGGCATGGTCACTGGAAATGCTGTGCTCGGCCTCGGCCGATATGTCAGGTTAATTTCGGGGTTTTCGGCCATTCTGAAGACCAGCGGCCATACCACACCTTGCATTATTTATCTGCTGCAAAGCACATTGGAGCCACATATTTAACTCTATGTTTGGTACTATTCTTTCCACAGTAAACAAGGTTATCATACACCAATATGGTGCGGCTATGGCTAAGGAATCTATTCTTTCAATCCGCCAACTTGTGGAATTGGTGTACTTTAAGCGAGAAATAAGGACATACGCAAATATAAGAAAATAGACACCAGAAAAATGTAACGATCGGCACACAATGAATAGCTGATTAAAATTTAAATGTTGAAATCCTATGCTATCATTTCAACACCAAACCTTCCGCCAAAAAAATAAATTAAACACTCGACCCCTTCAAAGACTTCTGATTACCTCCGTAGTGACTGTGGGTCGCTTGCGTCATCGCCCAAAGGAGACGAAACGGATGAGGAGACTTTCGATGTTTTCCGATTCTGACTTCGATGTTCGCGATTCTAGGTCCGCGAATTAGTTGTCCCATGTAATTTCCTTCGGTAGAAGTCATTTTATTTTAAAATATTACGCATGGAGTAGATATGGCATACTTGTATTGTTGCTGTAATTGTACAACAGTTTTCATACGTTTCCCCAAATCTGGCTTTTCCCAATGTATCACAACAATATTTGAATTTATACAATAGATGCGGTTCAACTAATGTCAAAAAAGAACAAATTGGGTAAATTATACTTTTGATTAACGTTTTGAGCACCTTAACACAGCTTCTGATTTTTGGCCATCTTTTCCCGAATTGAGCCCACTGTGCGTTGTGACTATAAGCATAGCCATTTTTCACCAATATTATGTTTTATAGTAAGAGTTGATAATGCATTAAGTATCAATAAAATCATTTATTGTACATGCAGTTTGATGTATTCGGTGTCCAATTTAAAATATATTTAAAATTCACGTAAATTTCATTACTCTTTCGAAGATACCGATTCAGCGATTACGTACGCAAAGGAAACTGGGCTTCTCATTGTATACTTTATTTCGGGAGAAACGATACGAGACTGGCTCAAGTCTCGTCTCGTCCCGCTGCAACACTACCTATTTTACGCCAACTAAGGCATTCAGAATGTAAAAATTCTCACATTCGGCGGAGTGATTTCATTTTGAAAATTCATTTAAAAAACGCCGCTGACCGCGTCAGAACAGAGAGAAAACTGGAAGCAAAAAGGAAGGTGCACCTCCCGTAGTATTTCCGACACACACACAACACATGCAAAACACAACACAGAATCAATTCCTATCTTCCTTATATAGTCAATGTAAAAGTGCGAAGGGTGAGTCACCCAAACATGTCACCTAATTACTCCACATGAGTGAGGGCTCAGTTATGCAATACAAAAACTAAAGAAATTATTAAGTTTGATATTAATTAAAACAAAAGAAATACTTGAATTTGTATGACTATTTGCAATAAATCCTCTTTGACGCGAATCTCACGATAACACGAACGAAATTTCGGTTTCGGCCCGGCATGTTTGAGTGCAATATTCGTGTATTGTGAGTTTCGCTTCGAATGCATTTCAAAGACACCCCTCGACCACAGTTTCATCGTTTGCTCGCTCAAGGCGAACCAATCTTATTTCATTTCAGGGAACCAAAAATACCACCATTTTGATTTTCTTTCTTTGTGTTTTGATAATGTTAGTCGCGTGAAACTGTAGCGACTTTAATACGTAAGTCAATAGTTCTCTTTCATTATTCAAGAAACAACCTCAGCTGAGGAAAATAAGTGAGCGTCAACGCTCGCAAACGCTGCCGAAAACGCTCAGTACCGAGATATATACCGTTCTTCAATGCGGTTTCAAAAAAGGCTTCATTGCGGTACCAAACCATAACAGACTCGGCGCGTAGATGAAAGATTCAAGGAACATCACTGGGATCATTTATTCACTATACTCCCTTACTCTCCTGTGGCGTTATCATTCATTTTACGGAGATTCAAGTACAGCCATGCCAGGCGTGCGATATTTTTATATTGTGTCAAAAATAAATCAGGGAGAGAGCAAGGCCACATAGAGAAAATACATCCCGATTCAGTTGGTGATTTAACAATATTATAAAATATTTCTGCATCGTCATTTTATTAAATGAATTTTCTCGATATAGAAACGTTTCCGAACGCTCTTTTCGATCGAAATGCCACGAAGTGATCCAGTTATTAGTCAATTGAATTTTTTCACAACTATTAAAAATTAATATCTCCTCTCACCAGGGGTGACACAACGCATTAACAATTCATAAATAAAAGGTTCACGTTAAAGTTTTGAAATGACCCCCTCATAAATATTCGTGCAAGGACGAAAAGTCGGCAATTTTCATAATAGAAACCCAACGACGCACGCAGCGAGAGAAATTTTCTGCAAGCATTGAATTTGTTTTAGTGAAAACCGTTTCGCATTAGGACAGACATGAAGTAGCGGCTTTAAATTGAACTCAAGTGACCGGGACATTTCGCTCGGCGACCATCTTATCTCCTGGTGGCCCGTGCGTCGAACGGCATTGGTCGGGGTAGGGTGGGTGGGGTTGGTTCCCTAAATGGAGAATGTATGTGGGGGGGGGGGGGAATGGGTTAGGAGGGACGGAATGAGGTGTGGGGGGAGACTGTAATCGTCATGGCAACGGGTAACAAGGCGGAGGAAGTACTGACGTCATGCGTATCCTTCCCGACAGGCCAAAGCGGTTCACATATTGTCCACGAAAATCAGACGCCGGTGCCGACGGGATAAATCCGAGTAGGTAATCATAATTAAGAAGTACTCGTCTAACTGCGGCTGCGGACCACGACACAGCAATAAGCGCTGATAGCCGCCCACGAGAACTGGAAATGCACGACGAGACGCAGAAGAGGGCAGTGGAGCGCACTCACTCCGCACGACGACGAGTGATATCAGCGATCGCGGCAAGAGGAAGGGAGAAAGGAATAAAAAAATGTCGAGAATCGATCGCAGCGCCTCCGTTGTTCTTGGGAGTCACTAGGGCGACGGGAGGTGGGGAGTGGGTGGGAGGGGAAGGCCACTCCCTCCCCCCTCTCCCCTACCCTTCCCCTCCCTTCCCCTCTCTCCACAAACCACTCGCCTTCGAGACTCACGTGTCGGCGACATACGTGTAAGAGAGAGGGCATTATTACTATGTATATATGTACTACATATTATGTATGTGTACGGCAACACGACTTAAGAGAGAGGAACGTGAGGAGGAATGAGTTGTCGCACCGATTACACATTCGCGCACCACAGAGAGGGAGAGAGAGAGGCGCCGTGTGCAGCAGCAACAGGCGCTAGCACGTGACCCGTGCGCGCGGACCAGCAGCGATCGCCGTCACGGTGGCTGCTTGCTCAGCGTGCACACCCGGGAGCGACGACGACTCGCCCGACCGCCACTAAACAGGCGGGCGGGCGGCGCACGGCGGTGTGTCGCACGGTGGTGGTTGTTTTTTGTCAAAATGAAGGGCACGACGCACTCCACCGCCACAGTAGCGCATTCCTCCCGAGTGTCGGTGATTCGCAGTTGTTTTGCATCCCTCTCTAGGTCATAATCCTCCCCGGAGGCCGAGTCCGGATGAGAAGAGAGGAAGACGAGAGAGTCATATGAACATATAAAAGCAATGGCATACGATACGTCTGCTATTGGAAAACGTCGTGTGCATGAACATTGAGAAAATCACGCAAACATAATCTCCAATAGTTTTCAATCGACATTAAGTAGTGAGAAATATGTGAATCGCCGCGAGAATATTTCTTCAGAACTAGGTTTATGATTACCTTATTTGATACAATTTGCACGACGCCATATGGTACACTTAAAATTAGCGTCAGAGAGAAATACGCATTTCTATATAATTTCCCGGCAACTTATTGATCATTCTATTTGAGTATTCTATAGTTCTTTATTTACGGGAAAAAATATTTTTGAGAGCATTTAGGAAGCTACTGTAATCAACGTTTTAATGTAACGCCCAGAAGGAGATTAAAAAATAAAGAGATTTCTCCAAAATATAATACATGGAGGCTCTTTTCAAAGTCTGAATCTCGAAAATCTCCATAGCGGAGTGGATGCGATTATACGATCCATTGACCATTCCACACACTTGTCGCGCCACCTTGCAGGCGGGTTGGACCAGACTCGACCGCGCGATCGAAAAACTGATGTGAAATTCAGCGTCGCAAACGGTCGATGCATAACTCATCGGATTCGCACTGTGGAAGCTTTGCAGAGTTTCCCCATTTAAGTTACTTTGTCATGTTCGGCGATGCAATTAACTATTTATCATGTATATTATTTCTCAAAGGTGTTTTTTGTCGCAAAGCCATAACTCCCATAATTCTTCATCAAAATTAATGATTCAAACCTCGTTTTAAAGCTTATGCTTCCCGCTATTGACGAAAAATATACAAATGGTTTAAAATTAAAGTTTTTGTTTTAAAAATTTAAAAATTATCAAAAATTAACAGTGCCATCTGTTGACAATATAATCAACTAATATGTTGGCTATGGTTACGTGCTTAAAAGACTGTAGGAGGCGCCATCTATTAACACATCGTTTAGTTAGATTGTTTACATTCTACTTGCAATCAGTGTGACCGTTTACGTTACATATATTTAACACAAACATAAATAGCATATAATTTTCCATGGGAAGAAACAGGTATAAGAACAGGAAGAAAGAAGGAAGAAACAGGAAGAAGCTGCATACTGTGCGAAATATTCGCACGGGTCAGCCAGTCTACATATATGTAAAAAATGACCAAAAATGAGGATTCGACAATTTGTATAATATCTTTGGCAAATAATTACAAAAATGCAAGTAGGCTACATAAATAAAAAGATAAAACACTATCATCTAATTACATCAATTGTTATATTAAGTCGTTACCCATGAAGGTTTAGCTTGATTATGACGATTTCGTGAGAAAATTGAGTGAAGACCATTTTTGCGAAATTTGTACAACTTTGACCTCATGCAAATGAATATAATTGTTGCCGTCTGACGCCCAAAGAGGGAAATGAAAATAAGAAATACAAGAAACACAAGAGGCCAAAACCTCTTGATCATTCGTCATAATTGCAGCACCTCGACGGGTGAGATCAAAGAAGAGCAAATCAAACTGCAGAGGCGGGTTTTAGCATTGCAGCAGAAAGACGGAATCGTGTTCTTTTGACGATAATGAATTAACCATTTTCCAGGCCTAGGGAAGGAATTCACGGCCACCCAAAATAATATCATACGACATGTTTAACACTTCATGTCGACGATCAACGGATGACTGAGATAACGCTCAGTAAGAGACACTTTCTCGCAAGAGTGCAGATATGGCTGGAATTCATTCATCCCATTGACAACCTCCGCAGAGATCCGAATATGCGTATCCGCTCATATACGGATATAATGAGCGACACTAAGCAACTACATATTACTCAGACCCATCGATGAGGAAGAGTTTAATAATGGACTCCGTAGTCTCCATGCATGGATAAGGAGCTTTGCATACATATTGCAAATATCACATATATTCAGAAGAAAAATGGCTAGCAAAAAATGCAGGAGAGAAAAGAATTGCATGAATGATGATGACGTTAATCGTCGAAACCATTGGTCGTAAGTCATTAAAAATTATTGAGGAAAACAAAGTTTACCCTATTCATTCAAAGTGTTTAGCAAATTCCACAAAGTATCGCCGGAAACCACCCACTTTAGGAAAAAGTCTATCATCAAAATATTCGGGAGGGAAGCAGGCCTCTATTTATGTACTCTCCAAAGCAAGGCTGTGGCACTATTTAGGACGGAAATACTGCCCGACAATGTTTGCCACCCCTGCTTCATCGTCTAAGGAGAGTATGAGAATTTAATTAAAAAGTGTGCAGAGTTTGTCCGCATTTGGATCTAAGCGTGCTATCAATGTCTAAGTATTTACAGAACACACTCTTACAACTTCAAGGGAAAGCGTTAAGTTGTGCGGTTGGTGCTAATATGTCCGTCTCTATCAACAAAACTCTGCTTTGTGGATTGTCATCACAGCTTACGCTCTTTCGCAAAGTGTACATTTACCCGAGGAACGTCGGCCATCTGTCAACTAGTACTTCAGAAAATAAAGAGTGAGTAGCTCAAAAAAATATGTTTATAAAACAGACGGTAAATGAATGTTTCCTGAACACAATCTTGGCTTAGTCAGATTCTACCATTGCTTTGCAAAGGAAGCTCCAGAGAAAATTAACCCATTTAATCCTACAGAATCACAGCCTCTCACACTATTGAGTCAGAATTACTATTCATATGAGATAATAGTGGAATGTGGGGATGATTAATACCACCTGATCATTGACCTTCCAACCCGAATGAAATCCCGAGAAGCATTTCTGCATCTATATCGCCTGAATTTCATGTTAACCACCCCAATGATTAAAATGGAGAAAGTTTATCATTAATACTTGGTATTTTGAATTAACATTCATTCGGTGAAATTTCTCAGCTTTTATTCTCCTTCTCTACTCCGGCACGAGTTATGATCTAATCCAGTAAAATGTAGTTGACTACAAAATATGCATTAGATACAAATGCTAATGCATGGGCGAGCTGTTTATGACCCAGGAGACGGATAGCCGAGCTCACTTAACCACTCTCGCACACTCGGTGATTGAACCCAAGCAAAGCGAAACCATCCACGTCGGCTTCGTTAATCCTCCCATGCGTGCCATCAACTAATACCAGACCCCCTTCATCAACATCCCACTCCCGCTTACCTACTAAGTGTATTTTTTACGACTAACTCTACATTTCACGACCCCATAACCAAAAGTCACCGCTAGCCTATGGCTGTTACTTACCTCATACAGTTAGGCTTACTGGTGATCCTCTTGTCCTTCAAACGATTATTATTGGTTAGAATTCTCCTCTAACTTGAATATTGTTATCATCCCATAAGCTCCTCTGCCTTCTCGTCCACGAAAATTCCTCAACCGTCCAATGTATTTCTTTCTCGCCGCTATCCGCCATCGTAAAATGGAGAAATTTAACCCGTACATAAATTCTGAAATTACATCACAGTCCACAAGCACCTAGCCAAAAATGTTTGCATGTATTTTTAAAGGGGCCTTCCGTAATAGTAATATGACACCCAACTGTTCTCTCCGCGTGCCTATTCGTCTTCTCCGAAACATTAACCCTGGACACGATCTTAAATTCCGTCTTTCCATCTTCTAAATATCCCTTCCTCAGAATTACCGCCACTTTAATGACCTAGCAGCTCAGAACCCTTCTGTTGATCTATTTACCATAATCACTTTCAGCCATTTCTTGTGGCATACTATTTGTTGTGATTCGTGATCTTATGCGTGGTTTTCAAGCGAATATAGTTAATGTTTCTTTTAAACAAATTCAATTTACTTATAAATAATCTCCGCCAATGGAAAAGACCTCCGCGCTCTTTTCCCCTGCATGGAAAATCTTCTTCTTCTTTCTCTTCAGCTTAAATCCCTTCTTTCTCTTCAGCTTAAATCCCTTAAGAGAGACTAGGGATTAGGCCTGTTCCTCGCTCCCCTTCTCCATTCTGAACGGTCGTTCGTGTCTCCTTAGATGTTAGAAGCATTTCTCCCTCAGGTCTTCCAAGATGCAATCTCTCCATCTCCTCCTCCCTGGGTCTTCCTCTGGTTCGCTTGCCGTTCAACTGCACTGGTCCCTTCATTCTCCTCCGAGACACGCCCCTCTTCAAACCCATATCACAGCTCTTGTACTTTCTTCGAAGCCACAACTACCTGCTCCCTGCTCTCCATACCACTCGTTCCTTATCCTGTGTCTCCTTTGTCTTTCCAATAGTCCATCGCAACATCCTCATTTCCACTACGTACAATTTCATTCGTTGCCTCTGCTTCATTCATGGGCCATGTCTCGCCACTGCACCTTAGGGCTGATCTCACGACTGATTTAAAAATCCTTCCCTTTGTCCTCCTTCCGATTCGCTAATCACATAACACAATGGTTGTCATTCTCCAGTTCATCCAACCTGATTATATCCTGTGGTTAACCTCCCTATCGAAATCGCCACCTTCTGTGATGCATGACCAAAGATACTTAAAGTACTGGGTCCTCCTCAAGCTTACTCCGTGCCATCTCACCTCTCCCACTTTTCCTT
The DNA here is from genome assembly GCA_963169105.1 of Ceriagrion tenellum. Taxonomy (NCBI): domain Eukaryota; kingdom Metazoa; phylum Arthropoda; class Insecta; order Odonata; family Coenagrionidae; genus Ceriagrion; species Ceriagrion tenellum. The sequence continues at coordinate 1,027,026 of OY720639.1, forward strand.
TTCCACCAAACTACAGGTACTCGTTCGTTTTCCTACTTATTTTAATACCATCTTCCTCAATTGCCTGCCTCCAAAGTTGCAGTATTTACTCCGCCTTCTCCTGACTTTCCTCCTCTAAAATGATGTCGTCAGCAAGCAACCCTGCCCAAAAAAAGAGGTCCTTGACTTGCTCTGCCAACACATCCATCAAAAGGTTGAATAAACAGGAGCTCAAAGCTGAGCTCTGGTACAACCTCACAGTCATAGAGAATCTGTCCGTCTTTAGGCCAACAAGATCTTACTTTAGTGTGAGTTCCCTCATACACATCTGTCACCAGACGGCCGTATTTCCCTATAACTCCCCGCATCCTCGTAGGCCTCCTCATATCCTTCCTAGGAACAGTGTCGTACGTCTTCTTATGTTCAATGAAGATAGGGTAGTGTTAAGATGAGACTTTTCCAACATCTGTCTCAGTATAAACAAGGAATCTGTTGTTCCCTTCACAGGCATGGAACCAAATTGACCTTCTGAGATAGCTGTCTCATCTCATGTATTCTTCTTTCCATAATCCTTTCCCACACCTTCATCGAATGTGACGTAAGACCCCGTAAGACGTAAGATGGTTTTTTCTGTTCTGGATATCTCCTTTCCGTTTTATATAGCTCACGCTTCACACTCATCACGCTCACAATTACTGGTCGGAGTTGAATAACCACACACTCACCATTTATCACTTTACAGTTTCGAGCCTCTCCAAGATGTGTCTCACATAAAATGAAGTCTATTTTACTTAGAGTGCTGCCACTCCAGTAATTCACGTACTGATGTTCTGCTTTCGTGAAGAAGGTTCTTATCACAGCCTTATCACATGCCTCAGCAAAACCCAACTCACTGTTTCCTTCTGCATTACTTTCCTCCCACTCCCAACCACCCATGTAATTCCGTCTATTCCCGTCCGATGGCTACCTATGCGGCCATTTAAGTCGTCCCCTACTAAGAATCATCTTCCCTCCCAATGGTATCTCCGCCATTGCCTGGTCTAACGCTCTCCACAACTCTTCTTTTTCTTGGTCCTCGCACCCTACACGGGAAGAAGCGAAGCGAAGGCGCACGCGATGTTTACAGCATTCATTCCTTCCTCCGTCCAAAGACATCACCCGATCACTCACTCCTTCGGTTGAATTCCTTCCAGGTCTTATTAAGGATAATTCCCGTGTCATGTCTTCCGTCTTTGTGCGGAGCACTGTGGCACAACTTGAACCCTTCCCCCTCGCATTGTCTCCTTTCCATCTGGGGTCTTGAACACGCAGCATGTCAATATTTCTTCGTGTCAATAGGTTGGCCTATTCCCTTCCTCTTACAGTCAATCTTACCAAGTTGAGGGTTGCTAGTCTAGAGGGCTCGCTTCTTTAGCGCCATCAGCCAACTGACGGGGTAGTCTTGGCTCCCTGTTTGCAGGGGGCAGTCGCAATTGCGCCTCACTTACGGGGGACGCCCTGCATTTGAGGAATTCATTGACCCACAAGATTACTCTTCCATCTGTTTGCATTGGTAACTGCCTCATCTTATGCATAAGCCATTCGTGATCAACTCTATCAAAGGCTTTAGACAGATCGACTATTACTGCGTATAATTCTATTACCGCATCTACAGAGTCGGCAATTTCATGACAAAAACCTAACACCTGAGTTTCAGGTGAGTGGCCTTTTCTATATCCATGTCGATGATTAAACAACCAATTCTCGCGCTCCCATTAAATCCCAAAAGGGTAATTTGCCACTATCTTTACTGACAACTTGTAGACTACGGAAGTCAAATTTACCGGTCTGTAATTTTCACCAAGATCTTTATCTCCGCCTTTGAAGATTGCTCGGGCCTTGTTCCAGTCACTACGGTTGAGCCGGCGGGAGTCGTCCGATGACAGAGGGCAAGTGAGAAAGTCGGAGGTGTGGAAAACGCATGCATGCCTCTCAGCCAATCGCTGACCCCCATATGCACACGTCACACCCTCGCCTAGTCATACGAGGTTGTCACATGTAAATGAATCACCAAAACTACTCCTCAGTGTCTCATTGAGCTCTCTTACGTGCGTTCTTTTAGCTACAGTGGTTTCGAAACTTTCGGGTGCATTTTTCTACTTTTTACAGCCAAACTTCCGGGTGCTTGTGAAGGAAGTATTTTACCTAAGTGTTTAGGGAAGGCTACCGTGAGTCATTTGGCGAGTTCTACCTTCTGTGTTTCTTCTTTCACCAAAGTATTTTTCTTCGTCTGACAGGATGAGTGGGAATAAACGTGGACACGGTGTGACATTGCGCTCTAAAACTGATCGAAGTGATCGTGAGTATTTACGAACATTTCGAAAAGGAAAAGCTCCAAGGCAGCCCCAAGTTCGTAATATATTTATCCCTTATTCCTTTAACAAGAGTGATGGAAAGAACTGCTCAAGCATAAGCTCAAAATCTCAAGGGAGGATCCTCAAGGAAAAATATGGAGACCTTAATAGTGAAAACAGTCCGACTCCTGTTTCAAGAACATGTTGAAATCGACGGTGTATATCCATTGGAGTGACACAAGTTGCTTACGCCAGAGAGACACCAACGAGGCACGAAATAAGTCCGAAGAAACATTTTTGTTATTCCGAAGGAATATATAAGAAGGAATATTCCGAAGGAAATTTATAAGTAAGACACTGTTCTTCATGGTAACATTGAATAAATGGCTGATGTAATTTAAAACGGCCAAACCACCCAATTTCAGTATATCAATAGAAATACCATCGGGTCCTACTGACTTATTCTTTCGCATTTTTCTAATTTTATCGAAGATTTCTGAGTTTGAGGTTTTAATCGGTCTCGAAATAACTAAACCATTTTCTTCCTGTTGCCCTATAGTTTGGATTACATCATTCATCGTGTCCATTCTATTTTCCATCCCCGAAAAAACTTGCGTACCAACTGTTGAGGGCATTGGCCTTCTCTTTGTCATCTGTAATTAGGGTTCCATCCTCATTTTTTTTAAATTTCTATTGTTCTCCTATTGTCAAGCCTCTACCTCATGTATTTAAAAAACAGGATGCCGTTATCTTTCGAGATTGTGTTCTGCAAAAATTTTTCCTCGGTTATTTCATTTTCCCTCTTTAATATGCGGATTAACATTTTATGATTTTTTTAAACAAATCCCAAGCTTTCATTCCGTTTTCTGTGACTAATCCTAACTTTTCTCTTCAGTGATCTGATTTTTTAGTTGTAAAATTCGGGATCAGTATTTGCTTTGATAAATTTCTCTGGGAGCAAAGATATTTAATCCTTCTTCCATTGTCTTCTTAAATCCATCCCAGATTTCTTCAACGTTTTGACCCCCCCCCCCCCCCCCGCCCCCTACCCACCCACCCAGGATACCTAATTCCTCAGAAACGACTGGTACTGTCCCCATGGTTATATTACCATATTGTCATTTTCTTTTCCGTCACATCACCTTGAGCGCCTTCCCAGTTGAGATATGCACACACTGCTGCATCAATGGTCGCTCATTCCCGGAAAGACATCAGACTCTCCGATTCCATTTATCTGGTCTTAACAGCATTACGTCGAGGGCGTTCTCTCCGCGAGTGGGTTTTCCTCTTAGAGTATATAGTTCAAGTATATAGTACTTTAATAACTCTCTGGTTTTCCGACTAAGTACCTGCATACAAAGCCCTCCTCGTTGGTGAGATGGTTGACTGCTCTCTTACGGCGACCGCGTGTCCAGACCACCGAATACCAGGAAGGTTTAAATCTCCTTGCAATGAGAGTGTGTCCCTCGGGATTTTCCGAACACGCATCTGCTCAAATTTCGACGGTTCCCATTCCTTCGTCAGGTCTTCTGTACACCGATATAACTTTTAAAATTTGCCTTTCTTTCCTACTTTTTGCCCGAACACACATCATCTCGCAATCGTTTCTTACCCACTCCAGAGAACTTATTACTTTGTTTAATAAATATAGCTCCTCCTCGTCCACCCTTATCCCTTCTGTAAACGATAAAATATTGCTTAAAACTCTCGTTTGTCGTAATAAGATCACCCAGCCAAGACTCCGTGCCGAGCACAATGTCGGGATTACATGCGTCAATCAAAGTCTCAAATTCCCTGCATTTATTTTCAATACTACGGCAATTAAACAGCCAAACTCTTAAACCCTTACCTTTCTTTTCACCCAGAATGACCACTTCCTGCGATCCCATTCCTTCATATCTGTCGAGCTAGAGAGTTCCACCTCTCGAATCCGTTACAAGTTTCCCTGATCACAGAGCTTCAGTGCAACGTTTTCAAACAATTTTGACAGAATATGGGATCCTTTCCTGTTCAAAAGCACTTTATCGCGGCCCAAATGCCCCTCTCCTATCCAACAATCCTATCCTAGGATCCTCTCCTATCCTAGGATCAACAATCGCCATTTCTTGTTGCGAGCAAACCCACTCAATTCCCTCGTTTATACGGTCAATTCTCTTGCAGTATACATCCCTTCTGCGAAGAATACCACTGATGACAATTTCAGCACCATGAACTCATTTTTTGCTGATGCGGCTAAATCCCACACTAAAACAATTAAATGACCATCAGACTTAGCACTTCTTAAATCATTTGTCCCTAGGGGGATTACCACTACACTTTCACCACCGTCACTAATAATATCACTTACTTTTCTATCCAACTGTTCGGATCTTATTCCTGGGAAACACGGCACACCCCTTACCGACCCTTACACCTCAATGCCTCCATGGCAAAACGCAAAAATGGAGTCCCCGATCATTTTCACAAGGGGGCCGCAGTCTCTCCACTCCCAAGTCGCATCCCATCCCTTCCAGGCAAGCATCTCCCTCCCAGCATCTTCCGCCCTTCTTCTCTCTCCGAAAGGGCCTGTGTTCCTCTCCGAGTCTCCCCGGCGGGACCATCGCATCCTCCTCACAGCCAATTTCATCCCTAGTCCATCCCGCGGATTCTTCGGAATTCCTCCCGGTCAGTGTGGACATCAGCTTCGAGACGTGGATCCAGCCGCAGCTTCATTTCCGCGATTTCTGCTTTCAGTCCAACGTTTTCAGCAGAAAGATCAAATATTTCACTCCGGACTTTTTCTAACTCAGCCCGAAACTTATCAATAGCTTCCTCTTTTTCCTCCATACTTCTCCGACTTGCCTGAATTTTGCATAAGCTGCACCTCCATTTATCCTTCGTGCAATCCTCCAGCTTGCTTTCAGTACGGTTAAAATGGCACCTCGCGCGACCTCCACTGCACTGGACCCCATTTCCCAAGAGTCTTATGGCAAAATGTGCACATGACTACATCTGATTTCGCCGCCTTGCCCGTTCTCACTTCCTCCACGGAAGCGAGATCTCCCTTTGCGGTCTCACTAATATGTATCTAATAATTCCCCCTCTCTTCCTTTCCGTCGCTTTCCCTTCCCCGCGGCTGACAAACACTCCTGCTACCCTCTCGAGGGAACGTGTAGAACTAATGAGGCGTGGAGCACACACCGCTCAGCTGATTAGGACAGAGAAAACCCTCTCCTATTTTGCACTAGTAAAGTTTGAGAATGATTTGGAGTTTGAAGTCAGTAAACAGGTTGGGTGACCCTTGAATACTTTGTACTTAATTCGGTTAGCTGCTGAAATATGCTTATGTTAATTGCTCAAGAATGTGATGTGTGAGGGAAGGATGTTGGGCAACAGGAAGAAAGACAATAGGTTTCATGGACGAAAAAGAGATGATTCCATTAGAGCCAGACGAGACACGCCCCGGAATGTGTAGAAAACCGGGAGGAGCTTCTCTGACATTCAACAAAACCTACCTTTAACCGGTAGAATACTCGAATTTTTAATTGTTGTTTGTTCAACATATTTGTTATGTTCCCGAGTTCCTCATATTCGCTCATTCGAACTTTGGAAAGAATCTGTCTTTAAACTGGCATTTTTGGCGAGAACATCTTCCAATCTACCGTTTATGCTTCAGTCTGAACCGAGCCAAACATGTTATACGCGAGTGATTGGAGAATCCTTCAGCTGCCCTCCCTCCAATCTTCAAAGCAGAACAAACTGTTTCTATAGCCATTTGCATTAATCAAATCACGCGATACGAAGGCAATTATTTTGGAACTCCATGTCTGTAAACGATGAGGGCCATTATTTATTTAATTTTTGATGGTTTCCCTCCTGTTACTCTTCTGGATGAAATATTACCAATTAACTCTGTAAGCACATAATCTCGGAGTTACCCTAAGGGTTACTTTCATGGACTCACCTTGGTCTTACCATTAGTAATAGGATTAGTACAATACTACGGCCCCTGAAATTCCATAAAAATGGTTTACCTCTTAATACTAGAAAAATGTTCACATCCACCTTGGTTTTCCGATATTTTCCTTTTGTAGCTCGATGTTTAATGACTCAAACAATGGCTTGAATCTAAAACATCAACGGGCTTCGAATTCGTGCATCACTAATGTTTTTAATGTCAGCAGAGATGAGCACATTTCTCCTTATTACATGGACTTAGGATGGCTCATAACACAGTCACGAAGAAAACATGTTCAGGCGGCTTTATGTGCATCCTTTTCCTTACATAAGAGGTTTCTTGATACTATTGTAACAAAACCTAATATCTCAGAAATACTTACACTTGCTGATGCAAATTTTTTTTCTGTCCATAGCATAGAACTACGGCATTTGACCGCTCATTTTTGGTGTCGGCCACCTTATAGTGGAACCCCCCACCTTCGCACGTAAAAAAATCCATCCTCCTCTCCCTGCATTTAAGTCAAAACTTATTAATTTATTGATGGAAGAACAAGTCCTGAGGATGACATAAACAGGTAACTCACCAATAGGGTCTTCATACTTCTTTGCGATTTTCTTTTTGGAAGCGAATAGCTGATTATCCCTCCGATAAAGTAATTGATGCATTCGGTCGTCAATTATTTCGCATTCTCTTTTACGAGGCAAGCCCATAAAGTAAAGTCCCACTTTTTTCCTCAAAAATCATTCGCTACACAATAATGAAATTTACGCTTATTAAAGTATGATGTTTTATCCACACACACACACTGATGTTTTCCACATGATGTACAAGTTCTATTGCCTTCTTCCAGCCATTCACTAGGGCGTGTCAATGCCCCGTCGGCACCAGTCCTCGCTCTCGTTATCATGGAGCCAGGGCTATCACTATGGGCGCCAAATCACCTCTTCGTCGTCAAAAGTAGTACTGTGGAAAAGTACTCAGTTCTGTCATTCAAAATGGATTAAAAATGTAATAAATTACGAAGCTATTTACATTCTTTTTTCCTCTTTAGTTTGTGCGTATTTGCGATCCTATTCTTGCAGCCTGTCCTCTGCAGAGGAGTCCATGAGCACATTGGTCAGCAGAGCACCCGAATGTAAGGCACGTGGGGAGTGCCATGATGACCTGATAAGACTTGGCGACCAAAGGAGACAAAAGCGTACCTCGAAGGTCGTTTAAAACGCACTGCTTTCTGTTATCAGCGAGTGTTTTAGAAACTACGGGGAATGAGCTTTTGGAATACCCTCGCAATCCTTAATACAACTTCTAGTTTCATTGTAGATCAATATTTTAATAATTTAAATGTCAAAATATTGATTGTTTCACCTTATTGGGAGTTCATATTTTCACTCGTCTGTACGTTTGTTCCACACATTCTACGAGTTTGTTGTAATGTATCATCTTTAGCAATTAAAAAGTTCTAATGTTGATCGCTTCACATCACTGAGCGTTCCATTTTCTCTTTTTTGTCTGTTAGCTCTTGCGGAGCAGACGAAGAGACGAATCAATTGTGTTCGTCCGTCCAGTCATACAGCACCCCAGGGATAAAATAATACTCATCGTATCTCCCTGAAACTAGCATGGTCTGAATTTTCCAAGTACTCAAGTCCAGCAAGTAGTCTTCGAGTTGCCATCATCGGCTCCCAACTAAGTCCTCACATCAGCTGTTTCACACTTTCTGTTCCCTCGCTGCAGATTTTAATGAAGCTCACGGATTTCCTTCGTTTGTCGTTTATTCCACGAACACATTGATGAAGCGCTTTTCTGTAAATGATCCTGGGTGGTGGCGTTTTCAAGATGTTGCCATGACCGGAGCAAATTAGCTTCTTTCCTTATTTTTTTCACCACAGAACCTAAGAAATATTTGCTTGATAAATCCAAGTTTCATAAATGAAGTTTTGCTAATGCTTCCTACTTTTTCCCCCACGAAGTCTGCCTGAAGTCACGTGACTCCAGTGTATCACTAATGCGAGGACAGACGAGGATATGTCGTACTCGTCAATTAAAATACTCACATCTACCAACCCACACACATACATATTCAACATTTGAGTTTCTCTCTCATCGCATGCCATTATTGTCATTTCATCCATATTATTAATATACACGTCATCACTGGATAAATGATTTGCCCTTGTTTTCAATTTAAGATTAAATTTCTCATCGAATGCACAGTTAATATTGATTTCCTTCGGCCATTATTGGCAGCGGCGAGCATCATCATATGCATTACATTAAGGAGAGTTGGGTTGGTTTCTGAGATTAGGGTTAGTGAGAAATTTAGGAAGAAAGGTTGAGAGAAACCCGGCATTAGCCGGTTTATAAATAAAAGCATCAAGGGGACAACGGTTTTACGTCCCATCCGACGGACGGAGTATTACGGATGATATGCTCTCGAAATGGCGCCTAGTCATCGATCGAGACTCTCATTCAAAATTTCCACCGAAACTGAGATACGAACTTCGGCCCTTGGGATGGGAAGAAAATGCTCAAGCAACTCCACCAACCAGATTTCGTTTTAATCTCTGCTGAAATGGCTGCAAAAGCGGCCTTTCGGAAAGCATCAAAGGAATTCTAAAGTAAAATATTGGACGAATGTTTGGAGGACAATTCGAAGGCATTTTGTTTTTATGTGAGAAAGGTTCAAGGGAATCATTCTACGGTAACATCACTAAAAATTGGTCGACGAGAAAGAGCAAGTGACAAATTAGTAAAAGCAATTATCCTTAACACCTTTTTCCAAGTGTCTATACTACATGCCCTGAGAATATCACCGCCACATTGCCTTGCTTTTACAAAAATCCAATGCAGTCTATAAATATTTCTAAGTATGAAAAAATAGGCACTTCCACTGGGATAAAATTTCTTCCGATCGGTTTCGCCTTTAACGGCATCTTCAGGTGTATGCTTCAGGTGATCTAGGTACTCCAGGTACAGATGCTGTAAAAAGCGAAACCGGTCAGAATAAATTCTATCACAGTGGAAGTTGCCTATTTTTTCATACTTAGTTATGCTCCGATTCCACTCCATCAAGCCTGAAACCACAGAGTATAAACTATAAATATTTATTGTCGCGGCATAGAAAGTCACCCGAAATCCATTAACTCCAAGAGATCATCTCGTCTTGATGAAATTCCCGCCCAAGTTTATAAAGAATTTGCGTCAGATATAGCACCGTACTTGAAAATAATTAAGGAAAAATTTCTTTTAGAACATCGTGACCCTTACGATTGGAAAATTGCGAACCTAGGTATCTTTGAGAGCGGTGATAAGGGCAGAGCCTTGTAACTCCCATCTCCCTCGTGTCTATCTCATGCAAAATTCTGGAACATATAATCGTCAGTTCAATTGTGGGGTATTTACATAATAAAAACTTTTTAATTCAAAGCCAGCATGGATTCCGAAAAGGCAAATCCTGCGAAACCCAGCTAGCTCTCTTTCTTCACGCAATTTTTTACCCTGGAGAAAGGATCGTCCATGTTGGGGCGATACACATTTATATCTCAAAAAAGCTTTTGATGAAGTTCCACATTAGAAATAACTTGTTACGCTGAGGACCAATGGAATAGATTACAATATAAGATGCTGTATTAAAGATTTCTTAGACAACCGCGAACAGTGAGTAGTTCTAGATGACCTAAGTTCAGATACATAAACAGTAAAATCAGGTGTATCCCAAGGAAGTGTCATTGGTCCCAAATTATTCCTTTTGTATAATAATGATAACACCATCTTTGTTAAGAGCGATATCTGCCTCTTCGCGAACGACGCAGTATTTCCAAGAGCCTGGTGGAATTGCGTTGCAAAGAGACCTATAGGCACTAAACTGATGTCGCAATACTTGGCAGTGGGAATTACATTCTAAAAAGTGGGTTGTAGTGCATTGATGGGAAAAGAAGAAAAGAAAAAACTACAAACCGTACACAATTCATCAAACATTATTATCAAATGTATCATCAGCTAAATGCCTAGGAGTGACCCTTAATCAGGACCTGTCTTGAGGGAAGCACGCAGAGGGAATTTGAGGAGAGGCCAATCGTAAGTTGGCATTTATTTAAAGATTGATAGGGAACGTGACGATAGAATAAAGGATTGGTGTTACCTTTCTCCCGTTGAATCTCACTGGGAGTGTTTCCAAAGCATTTGAAGCAGTCCTTATGAAGCAGGATTAGTCTCAGAAATGGATCGAATACAGCGAAGAGCAGCAAGATATATAAAATGCTGTTACGACGAACTTAGCAGTGCTAACAAATAATGGAAGGAATTGGAGTGGGAAACTTTACCTATTGCAGGAGAAAAATAGAGGTTAAGTCTTTTCCGCGAGTCCGGGGTGGACGAGTTTTTTCTAGACCTTCAATATATTTTGCTATATTCCAGCTATTACAGTTGAAACTATGACAGGCATAAGATAATGGAAACTGATTTCAGAGAAGATGGATTACAAAAGTAATTTTATCCACGAGCAATAAAAGATCATAACAGTAGCAATGTATCAGTTCTATGAAACTCCCAACCTTACTAGGCAGAGAAGATGTGTACTCATGCTCATTAATACCTTACCATCATAATCAACAAACCAGTCCGCTTGAAATGCCCGAAGTGATTTGTGGGGAGGGAAGCGTCGGCTGGCTGGGGACGGGGCTGGAAGGAAATAAAGAGGGTGATCTGGGATCGTCAGAGGGTGTGATTCAGGATGGGTGTTTCAAACATGATGGCAGTAGGGTGGAAAAGGGTCTCGGCTAGACTCAGTGCGACGTCCAAGAGTGGGGAATAGTTCTCAAAGATGTTTCGTTCAAAATGTAACCCTCTTTCATGTGTTTCCTTATCTCTCTAACTACTCTCATGAGTCCACCCTCCGTTCATTTTTCTCCACGTTCTCAGGGACAAGTCACATTCCCATAGGTGCTTTGCAAAATGTGATATGTCAATTTGCCCATTCCGCAAATGTCTCTTTGTGTTCTTCAGCTCTCAGTTTGATCGATCGTCCAGTCTGTCCCACGCACACGACCTCACCACCACAACATTTAACTCAATATTTACAACTTTTTATTTCTTTTTTGTTTGTTTTGCCCTTGGTTGTTCCATGGTTCAATGTTGCCATAAAGTTGCACTTATTGAGGCAAGCCATTTGGAAATTTTTTTTTAAAAAGGTACGCACTTATAAGAGAAAAATGTCCGTAGTAGTTAGGCTTCACCGCCGCTTCTTTTCCACTTTGTATTTTGATGATTCACGAATGAGCCCACGTGCTCGGAAGGAGCGTTTTCTCTCGAGCATTTTCTGTATGCACTTAAATCCTCGACAAGGTTCCTCACAAAAAACTCATAGATAAATTGCAATTGTATATATATTTATCGGTTTACGACGTTCTATGTCTTCCGAATCCCAATTTCCATGCCTCCCGATCATTCTACAGTTCATCTAATCCTCATTCTCTCATTTCTTTCTGTATCCCTTGTGTCCAGCTTTTCCTAGGTCTGCCACTCTGCTGTTTTCCATTCCGGGTTCCACAGCAACATTTGTTTTGGAAGTCTTTCATTTCACATTCGTTGCAAGTGCCCAATACCACCTCAATTGTTGTGTTTTTATTCCATCTTCTATAGTGTCATTGACATTCATAATTTCCCTGATCCTTTCATTCCTTATTCTTTCTTTTTTTGATTTTCCGGCTGCTCTTCTCCAGAAGTCCATTTCAGTGGTCAATAAAAATATTTCTGACTTTTACAGTTAGCGGCCATACTTCACAGCTGCAGGTTACTATGCTCTTTACTAAGGTATTATAAATTCCCTTTTTATTTTCATTGGATATTGGCTGGTCCCACAATTAGCTATTCAATAGTGTTAATTTTAAAAGTAAATTGCACTTATGCAGAGTTAATGAAATATAATACTGAGTGTGAAATAATAATAATGAACTGAATAAGAGCCTTTTTCAGAGATCGAAAACAAAAAGTAGTTATTTATGGTTTTAGCTCTGATGTGGTTGGAGTCACATCCGGTGTTCCTCAAGGAAGTGTAATCGGCCCACTTTTATTCATTATTTATATGAATGACCTAAGTTCTCGAGTAAACAGTAAAATAAGATTATTTGCAGACGATCTACCGCGAAATGAGCGAAGACGCGGGCTTAAAAGTTCTGTCGTCGAGCCTTAATACGTTCATTCGTGGTGCCAGGGATGGGTGCTAGAATAAAATCACAGTGAATGCACCACAGTACACTTCTTGCGAAAGTCATCACACAAATGCCATACCTGTAATGTGGGTGGAGTAAACATAAAATCTTCAGATGCAGTAAAATAACTTGGAATTACCTTAACTTCTGATATATCGTGGGGATTACACATACAGAACATATGTGGCGGAACATTAAAGAAACTAGGTTTTGTTAAACGTATAATAGGAAAGTCCTCGGATGAAAAAGTCAAAGAGAGATACTACTTCGCTGTGGAATACGCTACAAGCATTTGGGACCCTGGTCATGAAGATTTAACCAAAAAAATTAATAAAATACATAGGAAAGCAGCGCGCTTCGTTAATAATGCATTATTACCTTTTTGCTGCATAGTTATAATACATATGTGGGTCATTCCACGTCAGATCAGCAGTGAGTTGACCCTTGTTGTCTCCGATTCCAACCAAAATTTATAGGTGAGTTTCATCTGGCGTTAAATGAAAAACTTAAGAAACGTCTTCGGAAAAAAAAATTTTTGGCAGATCTAGAGACAATCAAAGTTTCGACCATTTTGCGCTTAAAGCTTTTCTCTTTTCGCTGTATCTCCTAAACGAAAATAGCTAGAGAAACGTTTGACATCTTATTTTGTTAGCAAAAGAATGCACAGTAACAATGTGTTATCAGTTTTTTAAATAAATTTAAAATTATAAATTTAAACAACAAAAATACAGCCATTTTTAAATTAGATTTTTTTTCTAGTTTGACACAGTCTGTTTTCTTACCTCAGAAACAAGTTTGGTCGTGGGCAGTTCATAAACAACGGAGATATTTAATTTCGAAGATAGGACTACGCCCTCGTTCGCCACGAGGGTCGGCGTTAAAATGATGTGTCGCTGTACTCTGAGAATTTATATCTTGGCCCATGTGAATCCAAGTGCAATACTTTATGCACCACTTTTAAGATAATTTTATTTTAATTTTATCAATATTTTTTTATTTTATAATATAACCGAAAATGGAGACACGTTACTGCAATAATCGACACCGCACTACCTAAACTTAGCAGTTTTGTCAACTTCATGAACTTTGTCACTCTGCCGAGGAAAAAATGCGAAATCTATAGCATTGACTTCTCACCAAAGGTTGCGAGAGTTGATAAAGATACAAAATGGGAAATTTTTTAAAACGCATATTTTGTTTTTAATGAATGAAAATGTTTAACCCTATATGAAAATCTTATACCCTGCTTCGACAGAGATGGCAGTCTTTTTCATCAAGCCGTCTTTTTCCCCGCAGTTCAGATACGTGTGTAATTACTCACTTCGAGACGTACTAGAGTAATGACGGTTGAATATCGCGCGTTCGATCGTCCTCCCTTCCCTCCCCCTCCGGGAAGTAGTTTTCTATAATGCTTTTTCCAGTTAATTCTGCGAATGAAAATAATTGCGACAAAATGTTTTAAAAGGTTCGCGTCTTTGAATGCTCGCGCAATCGCGCGTCATTTCGGAGGAAATTAACTCCCGTCGGCCCCGGTGGCGGCGGGGTAAAGCCCTCGCCTGCTACTCCGAGGGTCGTGGGTTCGAATCCCGCCTCGGGAGATTATTCACTACCCAGGACATGGATGTTTGTGTTCGTCATATCCGAGTTAACTGTGATAGAGGACTGTACTGGCCTGAATTCGCTCGTAATCAAAAGACAAATTATTCTATCTCTCTCTACACATATGCTCCATAAGAAACCCTGTTTTTCTTTCATTTTCGACTTCGCCTTTAGTTTTCCTTAATTCGCGCTGCTGTGCTGACCGTCGCTTACGTCGAAATTTCTGTTTATACTTAAATACCTCTCTGACCGTATCATTTACGTTTTCTCGAGACTGAAATCAGTGCTTGGATTCTCTATGTAACCTGTCCATTGAAACCTCTTAAGCGGAAAGGGCTCCATTAAACTTCTCTTACGAATGGTGAGACACGCAATCGGCTGTTCTTTTATTTCCATCAATGATGTTGAAGTGCATAATATACTGGGAACGATAGGTGTCAATGAAAGGAGCACCACAACTAATCTTTGACAAATTTTGAGCGTACGGGGCTTTTCTCAGTCCAACCTTCACGGAGTCCGCTGAATCCGTTCCGGGGTCTGCAAATTGTTATTCGTCGCGATGCAGCGAATAGTGGAGTAGGCTGAAATTGAAAAAAGCTGGCAAAAATTCCAAACGTGTATCTTTTCACTCTGGAAGTTGAAATTTGGAGTAGTGACTCTCCTTCTATTGTGTCCATTATGATTTGTGTGCGTTTATCTTTTATAGTTGTTATGCATTAACAACATGCAAAGAATATGCAAATAAGAAGAAATCAAGTTTTCACTGAGATTCTCCAAAATTAAGATGTTTTGTAGCAGCTTAATGGAATAGTAAGGTGTACAATTTCAAAGAAAAAAATATTTGTCTTTGACATGTCATAATTAAAAATGACGTTGAGAGATATTTGCTCTTCTTTCAAGACAAAATGTCGGACTCTATTTTTTACCGATTTTCTCCGAATGACGTACTGTGACGATTACCATAACACGCTATACAGTCGTGAGCTTACTTATGGCGATCTCCAACCATATCTACGTACTACATCTACGTACTACCCCGCGAGCCACCAAGAGGGTGTGTGGCAGGGGGTGAAGATCACCAAACATGCACTATTGACATGCAAGTAGGATATTTAAGGGAGATATGCTAGATAATAGGGTCACATGGAGCTAGATGGTTAGTATCTACATAATAAGGAAGGGATTATTGGTTGTTATTACATGCATCATGCACTACAGACTACTCTTAACTATATTTCACCAACCTATCCCTTTGCTACGCTGCCTATTGTTCTCTCTTATGGTACGAGGGAAAAGCGATGACGATGGGCTCTCTCTCTCTCTCCTCTCTTTCTCTCTCTCTCTCTCCTCTCTTTCTCTCTCTCTCTCTCTTATTGGCCTTGTAGGTACTATTCCAGAAACATTCGGAGGAATGGAAAACACAGACGCGCACACTTTCGGAGGTGTATGGCTTCCGATGCCTTACGAAGGGGCTTTGCGTTTGAAGTTCATGAACCTTGTCTGTAATGACCGCGCGATAACAAGTCGGCATAAAATAGAACACATTGACCCTGAATTTAAAGAAAGAAACAGAATGTTCGTGGAGTCCATTTACACCCGCTGCACCTTTCCGCCGCCACCACGGTGACCATTTTGATTTTAGTGGATGCAACAGAGGTGCTCTTTTGAATTCTTCCTTTTTCAACGGGAATTTGCCTTTACATTTCAAGATACATGCACAAGGCAAAACAATTGCAGCCACAGCCACGTTGAATGCTTATTTTATTTCAGTAAATTGATCAAGTTACGAAAAATTGTGACAGGTTGGTAACACACCATTTTTAATAATTAAAATTCTAAATAACGAGCTCCAATATTATTTCCAACTGTTGTACAACGTATGTATTACGTAGATATTTAGAATGTATATTTGGGGTTTCCGTACTATTTTCTCATTACTCGGTCATAGCTTATAAGGCCAGCGCGTGGAGGACTTGCAGATTGACCGAGTCCACAAGGTGGACTTATATACCCTGGCCGAGCATTTGAACTCCATCAACATCTGGTACATACATGTGTTTACCTTTTTGAGGGTAATTACCTTAACTCGTAAGCAGAACTTCACATACGACGCACAGTGGTCGGAGAAGCCACTTTAGCGGTCAAAAATCGATGTTTTCAAAATGTTGAATTAATGTCGTAGATGTTTTTATAATAAAGAGAAATAATCAATTCATTATTAACCAAATGAAAATGTATCCTATGAATACCATGTCCGACTAAAACAGACGGACATCGGGGGGATCAGCACCACAACTTAAAAATCATTTTCTCGCGCTCGAAAAGGAAGCCAAATATAACTCGATTTAGGCATTTTTCCACCATAAAATTTCACGAATCACTCATTTTGAAATCTATACTACATTTTTACTCTGCCAAATCGCCTCTTCTTGTCGTTTTTAATTGACAACAGGCAGATATTATTAAATG
This sequence comes from Ceriagrion tenellum, assembly GCA_963169105.1. Lineage (NCBI taxonomy): Eukaryota > Metazoa > Arthropoda > Insecta > Odonata > Coenagrionidae > Ceriagrion > Ceriagrion tenellum. The sequence continues at coordinate 1,043,555 of OY720639.1, forward strand.
GTGCTACGCCACGCACTTCACCGGCAACGATTAGGCGTTTGAAAAAACCTTACATTATCTTGTGATGAAACCATATACTAGGGCTAGCGAAAGCCTTTTTCTAAAGGAAGTAACAAGATTTATGTGCTTTTAAGCGTCATTTTTTAAGCTATGGGCACTTTATCCCGAAGCTCATGGGTGCTGCCGCTAGTTGCTCATTCTCGCACTCCATCTGAGCAGTCCGCGCTCAGAAATAGCGGTCTGTTAACATTCTCAATGAAGTTAAGTGCCTTAATATTAAGTTTATTCATAACTATACACTCTAAATGAAATAATACATATTGTTTATTCATTCTCTCCCGTCCATAAGGCAATCAAAGCGAGACACATCCTCGCGTATTCAACGCCGACGCGACGAGGCGTCTTTTTGATGACTGAGCAAACGAGGGGCGCCCGGAACTAAGTAACAGAGGCGATATAGTCCTTCCGCCGTGCCGATATAGTCCACCGCCGGTGCCGATATAGTCTTCCAAAGCGGCGCCACCAGTCGGTCTCCGACGATAGATCGATTCCCGTCTCTCCCGACCCGCGCTCGTCCCTACTATAGTTCACGTTCGGCACTGAAATGTGTTTCCCATTGCGGACCCTTGCTGCTATAAGGACATGCACCCATCCCGAAAAATGGCGACCGCCTCAACTTCATGATCTTCAATCCAAAAATCATAGACACCATCGCAAATTACACTGAGATGTCAACATGTATCGCGCGCCATCTGCTCCGTCGGCTGACAAACTTATACGGATTCGAATCGTCACCGTCCATCTCTACGTCCGAGGCGACAGGATTAGTCCACGCGGAAGGTGCATTCATTGCGTGACATTCTCGTATCGAACGACTGACTCCATTTCCAAATCTGTACTCTCACCATCCATTGCTATTCTTAACACCACCACTGGCAAATCCCTCGTCATTTCCTTCTCCTTCATTTCCGGCCACGGACAGATTGTAATGTGTCCACCCTTCCGCCTTTCTATTTACAAAATAACTCTTTCACTCTTTTCTCTGCACCCTCTACGGGGGGGCCGATTTATCCTCAAAAAAGCACAGGAAAATAACTCCTTCAAACGCACAAAAAAGGTAACCGAAATAATTTAAAAATGGAACCCTTTCGATCACAATCCTTTCCCGATATATTTTTCAGACAGAAGAACACAGCCGCTTTTGACGAAGCGCTCCGTTTAAATCGGTCCGCCGATAATAGCGGACGACCGTAATCAAAAGCACAGAAATAGACTCGAGAAACAATGACGCAGAGTTTCCCGCTTCGGACGCAAAGGCGGCGACGACGGCCGGCGCGTGGCAGGCGCAACAATGACGCAACAATGGTCTCTCGTTCCGAGCCGCGGTCGCCGGTAGCAACCGAACCACTCCCCTACTTTACCCCCTCCCCCTCTCATTATCCTTCCCCTCTTTCCTTCCCCGCGAACTTGCGGCCCGATGACCCAAACACCTGACGTGACAATGGAGTCGAAATGATAATGAAACTCCATTTTGATTCGTCATTTCGCGGAAGTGATTATTTCCGGAAAGCGCGACAACGCAAATGACGGGCGATGGTTTTATCCAGGTTTCGAGTGGACGTGCTATGACTACGCGGTCATTGGGCTCTGCGCATTCTGGCGACCGATTGACCTAAAATAGTGTTTCTTTCGCCGTAAACAATAATTCAGATGAAATAAAATATTCAGATGAAATAAAATATAAAAAACAAATGAGTTAGCCTGGAAGAGACACGCTGCACAGTGGGCTGAAATCGAAAAAAGCTGGCCAAAATTCAAAAAGTGGATTTTTCAGTCTGGAAGTTGAAATTTGGCAGTGACTCTCCTGGTAATGGTGCATATGCTGTGTGATTCATTTTGCATAATTCTTCCGCATTAACATTATACGAGGGTTTAAAGTTTAACAAATTTTGCAAAAAAATCCAGAAATAAGATTTCGCTGAAAATCTCTAAAATGAAGAGTCAACAGAACCTTTTGTAGGAGCTTATTGAAATAAAAAGTTATATTAGTTTAAATAACAAACACTGCTCTTTGGCATGTTGAAATTTTGAATGACCTAGTGGGATATTTACCCTTTTAATTGGGCAAAATGGCGGACCATATTTTTCACTGATTTTCTGGCTTTAGGTAGAAAAATAGTTGAGAGGGACTCGGAGTAACCGTAAGTAACTTACATCACGGTATTCACTGAAGCTTCTAGATAGCGAATCCGTTGAGAAAGTCTGCGGCAGTCCGCGGCGCCGAAAATAAACTCGGTTTTTCGATCGCGCGGCGGGGTCCAGCGTAGCGCGCCAGCTAATCGGAATACAGTGACGCGGCGAGTATCATCATACGCTATTCAGCCATGAACTTAACTATGGCAATTTTCTAACTTTATATGGGTTAAAGGATCGCTAAAGGTGCTATAATGGTAGTTTGAAAAGACAATCCATTCTCTTTCACATGGTCCGATAGCCCTAGTTGTCTCTCTTCGAATACATTCAAGGAGCTAAACCAGGCACTTCACGCTAACATTTAAGGCTGTGAACAATTAGTTCAGCTTCTGTGGACAACATGCAGAGCCGATTGAACATGCACATTATTTCCCATCGGCTAGAAGCTGGTGTCGCACCACCATTCTTACCCCCTCCGCAGCCTCCTCCCCACCTCCGTGCCACCCAGTGAGTGTTCGCAATAGGGGAAAAAGATGGCTTACTGAAAAAGACTGCCATCTCTGTCGAAGCAGGGTATATCATGAGCGTAATTCTTTTCCGATAGTCTTCCGAAGTAAAATGACACCGACCGCCAGCCAAGGCGTCCGCCTCCCGCCTCTGGTCAAGAATCACCATGCGCATGCACCGAGGGGGGTGTCTTATGTTTGGTGTCGTAGCGAGACACCAAACAAGAGATTGTCGTAGGGCGCACACAAGAGCGTGCACGACTGCCACGGGTGTAGGGATCAGCATGTTAGGGTCGGTCCGTCAAAAATTACGCATCAATTGTTATCCAGGAGGTCGCGAATCAAATCTATTTCATTAAACCTCGCACCATGATACCCCGGGGCTGACGGAAGAACAAAATTGCAAGAGATCCCCGCCCTATCGAACTGAAGTCGGTGCAACATGATCCCCTTTCCGCGCATCATTAATGACCCAAGTAAAAACATAAGAGAGAATAGCAGGCCAGGTTTTATGATCTATATCGAGATATTACCACGATATGAAACCCGAAAGTAACGCGTATTGCAATGAACATCGCTCACCCCAGCTAACCGATAGTCTCTTCAGGATTATGAACCCCCACATCTAGGTTAACCTTTACGAAAAGGTGAAGTCATTTTAGGGTAACCATTGACCGGACCTAAACCGGACCTAATTGAAAGACCCATTAATTGACCCCTTGACCGGACCTAATTGAACCGGAGCTAAAAAATCGGTGTCTGCACACTGCTTAACTAATCCTCCTCTTCCAAATAGTTTTCCGTCGCCTTTCCATGCACTCACACCCCATGCCACACGCCACCGAAGAGCGTCAGGGCATCGAATGCTCATTTATCGGTCGCCGCGATTCGCTCGAAGCACGGAGCGAATAATAAACACGTGACACGAAGCCGAGAGCGATGTAATCAGCTGGTCGCGTACACCAACACGCGCACGAATGCACGTGCACGAGCGACACGCGTAAGAGAGAGGGTTATAGACAGAGAGAGGAATGCGGCACACGTTGCACGCAGCGTGATCACCAATCGAAACATAAGTCGAAATTGACAAACCACAGCCCACGAGGCAGACAAGAGAGAGAACCACCCCTTTCATATTGTGGTGTCCATCTTGTCATCATCGCTCACACCGCCTCAGGCCTGACTCCGACCGACCCAGAAGAGAACTCGGCGTTCGATCCCTTATCCGCGAGCAATCCCTTGTCCGAATGGCGATCCCTAGAGCGCATTCCATCCCCGTGCACCACTCTCTGGACTTCCATTCATCAGAGAAGAGAGAAAGGACGAATGAGTGAGAGACAAATGAAGACGAGACTCACCTTGGACTATTGCTGCTGCTGCTGTCGCTGCGGTGCACGTTCAGCGCCTCGGCATCGAAGAGGAGTGTCGTGATGCAGGCACGGCACGATGCGTGCCGAGGAGGTCTAAGGGCGCGTCGGACGCACGCATTCAACGGTGCAATGCAAGAGGGAATGTAATGTCCGTCTCTGTGCACTGCGCCTCAATTCCAAGGGAGTAGTGCTCTCTGTCTGTGCGCCACGATCACTTCTAACCGCTCGTCCTTCCCGGAGTCGACTGATTCGAAAGAGTGAGACGGCTGTGTCTGCTGGTCACGCACTCGTCCACGTGAGTCGTTGGGGACGCCGCCACCGCCGAACAACGAAATCACACAGCGAGTATGCGCGCGGAATGGGAAGGAGGGGAAGGCCTCCCCTCCCCTCTTCACGCCCATTCTAGCCCTCTCACAGCAGAAGAGGAGAGGGGTTTTAATGGCGAATTATTCCGCGTCTCCACTGCGATCATAATTTCAAATATATGGAGGACTGTTCGAGCGAACTTTTCTTCCGACCACAGAATAGACTGCATAGTTGCAATTTCGTCTTCTCACTGAAATAATTGTGACGACCATTGGATAAGTATAGTCATTCTGAGGATCTATAAACTTTGTTTTTAAAAGTAAATTTATAATCAATTAGTGGGGTACGGTTAAATAGCTCATAACATAGCGACTACGCAATTCTGTTCGTTGAATTTCGTGGTATCGTAACGTGAGTAGCGATAATTTAACATATGACCGTAAAGATGTTTCAGAGGTAGAGTTAGTATGGCGCATTTGACAGTAATCATCTGTTTACTGACTGGAGGAATCACGTGTTATTTTAAGATGCAAGTAAATATTGCGGGTGAAGTGTAGCTCTTTTGTAAACCTGTTTCTAAATGCTATGCGAAGGGCGGCAGAATTGAAACCAGTGTCGAAAATACTGGACAACTTTGATTTTTTTTCAAAGACCATTGAAGGTATATATTTTTAATCTGATTATTTCCATTAATAGCTAAGTTACACCCAGTTTCAGTGCATTACAATGTAATAATTGAAGCAGAACATTAAGTGTTGCTAAGATATATGTTTATGTTAATTGAATCTGTAAAGTAGGTATGTCCCACTGTCATTTGAACTAATGAACGTCATCCTCTCTTCTCAAATGATAATTTTTCTTATTCCCATGAGATGTGTTTTGGTGCATAATTAGGTGGTTTGTGAGTACACGACAACTGTTTATGTTATATTCACTAAAGGATACATTGGCCAGTTTTTTCTTGACCACTGTATCCCTTTGGCTTTGTTCCATTTACTTTGTTTAATGACTTAAGGATTTCCCTTATTCCCTACAAGAGAGTTTAGAGTGAGCAGCACAAATTTCACATGTTGTTACACTAAATAAAATATAATGTAAAGTATTCCTGCTTATGAATAACTATTCGTTTATAATAATTGTTACCCTATACATGTATGTATATGTATGCTACCCTATGTATATGTTTGGAAGGAATGTTAATGCCGGTAAGTATCAATAAAAGCTTGGTTTCATAACGCCACGATTTATTTGAAGAGTGCATTTTAAAGCACGTAATCCGAAAATCATTCTATCCTGGCCAAGCGGTTATTTTGCTTTTGTGTCGTTGTGTTACTTTATGTTGATACCATCAAATTTTGTGTTTCGATTCTCCATATTATTTTATTAGTGTTAATTTGAAAAATGCTAAGTTTACTTTGTCTATATTAGTGAGAGAAACAGTATAAACAGATGATGAGCATTTGGTTTGCATATGAGAGCCATTTGTGCTAGAATGCACAATTTTCATTCATATTGACATACTTGTCATATTTCCACTACAGAAAGTTCATTTCACTGGGAAATTTTACACTGATATACACGCTTTGGTTGTTCGGATACTTCTTTTATTATCAATAGCATTAGGTTACAATCTCTTCCTCTCATGTTTGTACTCCCTTAACACGAGTTATAGTAATTGTAGGCGTATTATGATTCTATCCCTCGTAACTGTCGTAAATGTTGAAGTTGTTGGCAAAGTATGTATTTTTGTACTTTGACATGACACATACAGTCGATTTATTTTGGCAATAAACTGTTTCTCAAGTCAGTGATTTCTGATAAAACAATAAAGCTCTGCGTTTATTGCCTCCTTTGTTGAAGATAGTCCTATTTCATTCTCAAAAACGCCAAAGTTAGGAGGGGGTCTCAAACTTACCTGACTGTGGAAGTTATTGATGATCATTGCCTGAAGGATGCATTAAATGTTATGTCACATCATCAGCACCTAAAAAATGCACGCAATCTCTTTGAATCAATAAAGCACTCATTCACGAGTATTCAAAGAACTGATAAGGGATAAATGGAACTCCTAAAGACCTCAAATAGCCTGAAGGAGGTCTCGTGTGCTTTCAGTGGAACAGCTGGTATTTGTTTTGCAAATACAACCTGGAGTCATGCCTATATCAAGTATCATAACTCCTAATGGAATACACACATCACAAGGAGCAGAACGCATTCCGGATTTTAGACTTCTGGATCATACGATCAGCTACTGTTGGGCAGGATTACCGCCTTCATCCGAGTCAATTATTGATGAGTAGAAATATTAATTGTGGCCAGGGTCATCAACGTAAGCCTACTTTGATACTTATGCGGGTTAAGTTCCGTAAGACACTGAGGGAATGTTCAGCAATGGAGATGGGTTTTAATAGTTTATTCCCTGGAACAACAGGAGAGTCACTCATCGCTCCCTCATTGCAATATCGGCCCCAAAGAACCATAAAGATGCTTGTGAAAACCACCACGCCTATCATTCATGGAATATCCCGTTCAGGTTCATGGGTCATTGATCCAAGATTGTTTCAATCGCTAACATGTAGTACCTTATAATGACACTGCGCCTTGCAAATAATTTCAATGCTGTGGGGGGGGGGGGGGGGTGCTGAAGAGAGTATAACGAGAGATAATCCCTAGTCAAACCAAGATATCTTTATTAGAAAAATGCCATCAAAGATATGATTCATTATTTGTCTAATCCTCAACTGATTGCTTTATAGATGAGCAAAATTCTCCCATGACTTTCTTTCGTAACTTAAGATCCTCATTTACCCATTTTTCGGAGAGATTGACTTTTGTTTCATAGCGAATGGAGAATGAAATGATATCCCAAATATTTAAGACGATCCCCCTAAAATTTTAATTTAAGGCAAATTAATTGAGAAAAGTTAAAATTGGGTTCCTTATATAGCCAACTTACATTCATTTTTCAAGACAATAATCTATTTTAAATATATGCATTACAAGAAATTAAGAATATCAAAAAATCTTTTGCGCAAAGTAATCTACTCCTATGCGTAGCAAGTAAAACTCTGAAGATAACTTTTATTCATGAGAAAATAAATCTAGAATATTTTTTTCGACAATGTCAGTCCTAGGTATTAATTTAATAACATGAACGTAAATAGAAAGTAAATGAGGTAAGTTTCCTTTTTAGGAATAGTACGCCAATCTCTTGGAATGTAAACAAACAACTGCAACAGCATCGCGAACTTCAAAATCTCTTTTCCCCCCTTGTGGTTCAAAAGCTTACCATTGGTCGAAAATTCCCAGTCCCGCCGGCGCGCGCTTCTGTTCGCATTCTGCTTTCATGTTATAACCAGTATTTTCCATCCCCCTGGCTTCCAATTGCAGCGCATCACACGCAGCATAGGAAGAAACAGAATCGTGCTCGGTTCCACCCAAGCGCAGGAAATCGTTATAATATCGCAACTTTGAATTAGCTCATGTAGAAACAGAATCGCGAGCCAGGTCAGCCGACTTAACGGTTGATCCTCCCGCGTGGAAGCATTTCTCGGCTGATGGCTCCGCTCAGCAATCCTGGGACCCTTGTAAAGTAATGCCCTTCGCTTCTTGTAGTAATTCAGGTGGTATCGCGTTGTACTAAAACAAGAAGGCGTTCGGTGTAGGTATCGGTGATTCTGTTGAAATGGAGGGAAATGTGAAGAGAGTGATTGTAAAAGTGAGGAACTGGGTTAATGAGGTGTCGAATGGTTCTTATTGAGACACTGGGTGATTTTGAAAATGCTGAATCCGTATCATCATGGGTCGTGCACATCCATTTGTTTGTTGCATTACCAATCGACGAATCTGCTGTTCGCGCATTAACAGTCGTCTCACATTGTCAATAAACATCCTACATCGATCAAACATATCCGTTTCTCAGACAGAAACGGCAAGGAATTTGAAAGATGGCGTATCTTTAAGGATGGATGGCTTATCTCTGTATCTCACATCTTGTCTTGGAAAAACAGTGTGAGATCTTCAACAATAGCACTTTTTTAACGTTATTACGATGTTTTGGAGTCTCTGGCCCAGTGCGTTGGACATTTCATTCGGGATGCCGCAATCTTATTCTTATTGGAACAATTTTGGGTAACAAGTACGTATCTTAACTACGTTGACAACAGTTCGCAATATATCTCGGGCCTTGACGCATCTGAAGGCTAAAACATTCCAAGTATAGTACTTCTTCCTTCCACGCCCGCCCAAGCACTCACTCAGGCAATCCGACACCTTCTGAAAACCCTTAATTTTTCGTAGAAACCGAGCGTCCGATCAGAACCCATGAGTCAAAGGCTCTGATCTTTCCCCCCTGACTTGTAGAACCTCGTTTTTCTATCCAATTTACTTCTTCATCACAGAATTCAGCGTGCAAGGGCCAACTTAGTCCATAAGAGACCTAAATGGCTGCGTTGAGACTTTGAAGTAGGTTAGTTGACGGGCAGTATAGCTGATTTATTCATATTTATTTATTTATTTATTTATTTGAGTAATTGCTCACATACAGCATTTCTGCCAGTTTACTGTGTCGCAGTAACAATAAACACGTAATGTAGACGTAAACAAACAAACAAAACAAAGAGTACATGATAAAATAATGCAAACAAACCAAAAAGTAAGGTGGAATGGGGGGAAAGAGGGAGTGGTTTAGTTATTTCCCGAGAAATGGGACATGGCAAGATTGATGAAGGAGTTGGAAGAGAGCAAAAAGGGATCAATGTTAAATGCACCCTAATATAACCTAAATATGCACCCTAATGCATGTTTCGAATCTGTCGAGTAGCGCCAGCACCATGTTTTGTATGTTCCTTGCATGACTCTTGTGTAATGTTTACATAGTTACATTATAGATTATTTCAGTTGTTTCCGTAGCATTTGTAGTATAGATACCCATTATGTGGTGCATGTTGGTGAAAGTTAATTCCTGCACTGTGGTTCATGTTGGTGATAAGTCACCCCCTGCCAATACCCTTACGGTAGATTGAAGGGTAATAAGTAGATGACGTTGCAGATCTCTGCAAAAGTAGAGCCGAGCGATTCGCAAGGTTTCGGAGAGAGGTCCGTTTTCAAGGCGACACTGAACGAGAATGATGCGTCGAATAGCAAGGAGGGAGGGAGGGGCGGGTCAGGGAGGGAAGAGGGGTGCTAGGGAGGGGGAAAGAAAGACAAATGAGTAAATTACACCCGCACTTCATCATCTCACCGGATATCCCATCTACGTCCGCAGCCCTCCCATTTTTCAGTGCTCTCAATGCCGTGATGACCTCATTCTCACTGATCTCCTTTTCCATCATCACATTCTCGCATACTACTTCGCAAGGCTCATCCTCGGCGCCTGCAATATTATTGTATAATTCTTCAAAATACTCCCTCCAGCAGTCCCTGATATTGCTATCATCCCACAAGATCTCTCCACTTTTGTTCTTTACCGCATTCATTCCCCTGTCTTCACCAATCTAACCCCTTTATTCACGTCCAAGACAGCTTTTTATTGCCTTCAAAATCGCTCTACATCTTGCTAGCTTCATCCGCACGCATTCTCTCCTTGCTCTCTTTCACAACGATTTTGCAGGGGTTAAGAGAGGGAGGGGTTGTTTTCGCCCTCTTTTATTGAGGGGGAAGGAGAGGGGAAGGAGAGGAGAGGGGAGAGGGTGGGGGAAATATAGAGTGACTGGGAATTATTTCCACTCGGTCGTCTCTTCGGGTCAGACAAAGGAAGAAAAGAAACGGAGGGGAGGGGAGGGGGGGGAGGGGTGGGGAGGGGAGGGGAGGGAGAGCATAAAGGAGAAAAGAAACCTTGTGGAAGAACTTTGTGGACTCGAGTGAGAAGAATTGGGAGAAGGAAGAATTAGTGGGCTTCATTTAATCCGGGCGCGGCGAATGTGATCTGAGTAACCAGATTAGTGACTGCTCTTTACACGTCAATGAACAGGGCAGTGCAGTGCATAGGGAGAGCAGAGCAGGATTGACTAAAAGCAAACCCTCTCGTGGGAGAGGGAATGTGGAGGACGCGACTTTGTGGTGTGAGTGCAACGGTGATTATTCATTCATTATGAAGCTGCGAAAGAAGAAAGCCGCCGGGCACAATTTACACTGTGTATCACACGTACGCCAACTTTTGGGAATCGCAAGAGCCGGAGAGGCTTTAATGGCGAGTAGGGAGGCTTGGCCTCTGGAAAGATGAAAAATAGTGGGATATTTTGCACATATTGCAACACGGCTTGTTATAACTCTTTGAAGTCGAGCGGGGGGGCGTCATCCGTTCGCCGCTACGCTACCTTAGTAAGCTTCATCCATCCCTAAACAGCAGAAAATATCCCGATCTACTTTAAAAAAAATTTATTTCCCCCCTCCCCCCTCGACGCGTCCACGGGGTCAGCCCAGGGCGGGGGTCATGCGCCCCAGCATAAACAATGTGAGCGCAAATGCTTACACGGAAAACTCCAGCTAATTGCAAAATGTATTACAAACCATATAATGAACAGCTTGTAGTTTATATTTGGTGTCTAGAACTGCTTAATGACCGCTAGTTACGCGTTAACGCCTCATCTCCACTGAAAAGGTATACTTAGGATAATTGATTGTTTGGGTTGTTGGATTAGTGGATCCAGATACAGATGCGAATAATAGACTCGCCGTTCAATCGCAGGATTCTTAACTTTATTGCACTATTGACACTAAAACAATGTCCTTATAATAAAAGGGATTGAGAGGTGAGCTGCTTCGAACACGACCGTCTCTCTTGGCCGCAGAGGGCTGGCTATCCGTCCATTGCTTCGCCGCGCAGGCGTAGGGATACATTAAATATAATTTTAACATAATTGTAGCTTATTTGCATTCATTCATTTTTAAGTCATGCGATGGTGCCTCTACCAACACTAAAACATACATACATACCAATCACGCCGTTCCCTTCCGGGGTAGGCACAGTCACAAAGCTTCAGTCATTAATACATAATTGTACATCTAACTCTGCTTCAATAATTTCCTCCATTCTGACCTATCCTTGCAAACCTCTTTTGCCTCATTTACCCCAATAAACTGCTTCATACGCGCCCTCCTGTTTTTAAGACTCCTAATATTCCTCCTCGTAAGAATTTCCTCAACCACATATTTCTCGACCTACCTCTACCTCTCGCACCATTCATTTCACTCTTATATATCTGTTTCGTTATTCGACACTCAACCATTCTCTCAACAAAGCCAAACCAACGCTTCTTCTTTCAATAATGTCCATTACTGGAGCATCTAACCCACATTCATTTATTACCCACTCATTCCTGACCCTATCCGTCCTACTTTTGTCGCAAATACTCCTCAGATAACTCATACCCACGGCGTTTAGTCTACTCTTATGTCTATCCAGACAAACCATTCTTTCACTACCATGCAACAAAGTGGGTAGAAGTACACTTTTGCACACGGCGATTTTCGCTTCCTTAGACAGGCACTCATTCCTTGATATGCTCCACATGCTAACTAACAATTTCCTTCCAGCATTCGCACGTCTCTTCATCTCCTCATCTATCCGTCCTTCTTTCGCACATATCTTACCTAAGTACACAAAATCATCCACTTGTTCAATTACCTCACCATTCGCCCTCATCATCCAGTTATTCTCCCCATTCTCCTTATCAAAAACACTACTTTTGTCTTGCACGAATTTACCCTCAATTCCATTCTCTCTGTTTATTCACAAAACTTATCTAGGAGCGTCTGCAATACCTGTTGGCTCTCTGAGATCAAAACAGCATCATCCGCATATAGTAGAACTCGCACGATTACATTTCCAATCAAAAAACAATCGTTTTCACAACTTGCATCTCTAACACATTTATCCATAAATACATTATACAGCCATGGAGACATTACGCATCCTTGCATTACACCCCGATTTATTACAAACCAATCACTCAGAACCCCGTTGACTCTCACACTTGCCTTACTATTATCATACATCGCCATCATGACATTCAATAGCTGCCCATTCACTCCATATAGTCCTGCAAAACCTTCCACAACTTCTTTCTATTTACCCTATCATATGCCTTCTCTAAATCAACAAAAGCCCAATACACTTTCTTTCGGACGCCCATACATTTTTATATCACTTGCTGAAGCGCGAAACGCTACATCCTCTCCCAGCCGTAAACTCACACTGCAAACCCATATTCTGTCAAAAGTAATATTCCTCACTCTTTCGCTTAAAACTTTGCTGAACACTTTTCCCGGTATGCTCAATAAACTACTGGCCCGATAATTATTATATTCGGTCTTTCCTCCCTTCCCTTTGTATAATGGAACAATTATTGCTTTCCTACAATCAACTGGAACAACAGGAGCCTGCAAGCATAAGTTAAATAGTTCACACAACCGACAAATGAGTAAATTACATCCACACTTCAACATTTCACTGGAGACCCCATCTACGCCCGCAGCCCTCCCATTTTTCAGTGCTCTCAATGCCGTGATGACCTCATTCTCACTGATCTCCTTTTCCATCATCACATTCTCGCATACTACTTCGCAAGGCTCATCCTCAGCGCCTGCAATATTATTGCAGAATTCTTCAAAATACTCCCTCCAGCAGTCCCTGATATTGCTATCATCCCACAAGATCTCTCCACTTTTGTTCTTTACCGCATTCATTCCCCTGCCTTCACCCATCTTTGCCCTTTTTACCCAATTCCAAAACAGCTTTTTATTGCCTTCAAAATGGCTCTGCATCTTGCTAGCTTCATCCGCACGCATTCTCTCCTTTCTCTCTTTCACAACGATTTTGCATTCATTCTTTTTCTTTCTGTAAATCTCACATGCCTTAGTGCGCTCTTCCTCTGATTTGGCAGCATATTGTTGTACGCCTCTTTCTTTTCCCTGATTGCTATTTTCACTTCTTCATTCCGCCTAGCATCTCCTTTCATTTTTCCTACCACTCCTTTTCCACATACACTTTCAGCACATTCTACAACCACTCCTTTTAAACACTACCACGCATCATTTACATTCTCGTTTCTGATATACTCGTCCCATTCTCTCTGCTTCAAGGATAGAGCATCCTCAAGCATGCAACCTTACTGCATTTTTTACTTACTGTCCAGCAACCTCTCCACTTTTACTCTCAATTGCTTACGCGCAACATTCTTCCTTGGCACCCACTTTCTGCCCAGATTCACTTTGAAGAGTACTATATTATGGTCTGTTCCACATTCAGCACCCCTCATCACTCTTGTGTCCCATACTAACTCCCTCAATCTCTCATCACAACGAAATCAATCATGCTTCTACAATCGCCCCTTTGCCTAGTATACATGTGTATTCTTTTATGTGTAAACCATGTACTCGACACAAACAATCCTTTTTCCAAGCACACACTCACCAAGTTTTCACCATTATCATTCACTCGAGGGTCACCAAATGGCCCAACCACTCTCTCAGATGCATCCCGCCTCACACCAACCCACCCATTCACGTCACCTAGTACAATTACTCTCTCACCAGAATCACATTCATACAAAACCTCACTCACTTTTTTCCAAAACTCATCTTTCACACTGTCACTCTCTCCATCCACTGGTGCATAGCACGCCACAATCACTACTCGCCTAATGCCTACTTTCATGCGAACCCAGAGCAATCTAGGGGATACGAACTCGTACTTCCTTACCAGTAACTTACCTCTCTCATTAAGAATGAATCCTACACCTTGACTGCCGCGTACATTATCGTCAACTCCTGACCACAGTGCCAGGCCACCGCCATCTACACACAAAACATCCATTCGTCTCACTTTCATTTCATTCAACAACTCATGCTCCTTTCCATATAATCCTCTCATATTCCAAGTACCGAGAGTCCAGTTCATATTGCTAAGTCCGTATCTTGGTGGGTCAACCTTATTCAGCTTTCGCCGCCCATCGTGGCTTCGGCTGCCCGAGGCTACTTCGTGACCCTTATGAGTAAGTTGTAGAAGAGTATGCAAGGTTACCAGCCTTTGCAGTACCCGCACCATGTGCAGCTTTCCCTGCTAAAGGTTAATGCGCTCTACCGGTCAGTTTTGGCACATTTTTGCCAGTATGCCACAAGAGAAAGCCAAGCATAGTAATAACCTAGGCCCGCTTTCCCTATTCTACTCAAGCTAGGATCCCTTCTGAAAGGACTACCTTGAGAGCCAGCATACCGTTGCCCGCGACCCACCACTAGGAGGTATTTGCGGTATACTGACACACCGGGTCACAATACTAAAACATGTCCCTCAATAAAGAGATAACATTCAAGTTTATTATCAAAATATTGCAGAAAGATATTCCTGTGAAAAAGTATTCTTTTCCAGTTCTTCATGATAACGACTTTCTTTTAGTTTGAATCTACATTTTTTCAACTCGAGAAATCTTTTTCGTATCTCTATTTTAAAACTTTTTCTTTATTTTAGTGTAAATTGCTAAGTTATCATATAACTTTGTACTGCCAACATGGACATTTCTGACTGGCTCGTGGCTGCAGACAAATTTGGTCATATTCTAGTCTCTGGTTTGTAATCCCAGAAGCCTCAGATGATCCAACCCCCGATCAGCTCCAGTTGTGTAAACGACATCTAAGAAGAGAGTGATGTTGCCACTTAATCACCTCTCATTTCAGTTTTCTGTCTGACATTGGAACAGCAAGTTGGACAACAGAATAGACTATAACAAAAGATTCATAAAATAGCTCTCTGAAAGATCAATCGGGGGAAAGGCGAAAACACCGAACACTCCCTTCAGCTATTCTTTATCTCTTAGACTCCCTCGACACACAGGTGGTGATTCGGGTCACCCAGCAAGGTCTAAAAACCCCCCACTTGGTCTGCTAGCCTTCGCTTATACCCAAGTGGGAAGTACAGTAGACCCTCGCTTTACGATATTAATCCGTTCCGGAGGACCGATCGTAAAGCGAATTCCATCGTATATTGAATCGGCATTATTTCCGGACGAGGAATCGGTTTAAAAAGCATTAGTGCCAGTCCATTCAGTGTCCGCGTCAGAGCCAATGTATACGAAATATCCTGGATTAAAATTATTTAAAATATTATTAAACCAATATTTAAAACACTATCGATATTTAAAACAAAATCGGAGAAATTTAAATTTTAAAAAGCGCGCGCAAAATTAGCTCAGATCGTAAGACGAATCCATCGTAAGTCGAACCCATCGTAAAGCGGGGGTCTCCTGTAGTGAGAAAAAGGATAATAGGAAGGGAAGGTTAGCAAACCACAACCCCTGCGAGGCCGACACCATGTGGCGGATTGACGTCAAAAGGACGGCAATGGGCCTCCGCCTCCCCGCAGTCCTCGTTATCTGTTAGGTTCCCCCAACAACGTCAGACGAGTCCCCGTCAGTCTCGCTTTTACGAAAACTTACCGCACATCTTATGAGAACCGGAGGAGCCCGATGCCCAAAAAATTGGGATTGGGTAATCCCCGACTCCCTTTAACGGTCGGCGTCGTGCGGTCTGCCGGAGTACTTCATCGCCTAGGGATCCTCCGGACCAATGGATGGTCAAAACGGACCAATTGTGGTCAAAAATTGGGTCCTTCGCCTCGGTACCCCCGCCGCCCGATTACCTCGCCACACAGACATCTCCAACATTTTTCATTCTCTCATGAACCTGATGTGAACAGATGGCGTTAAAGCTTACGTCAGCGTAATGGGCAATGAATGCCAAATACGTGAAAAGAAGATAATTTTTGGAAAACTTTGAAGAGGTTTTCCATAATTTTACGGAAAAATATTTCAAAGACTGGGTTCCATTTTTAAAACTTGCAGTATCAAGACTAAAACAGTAAAGAAATTATCTTCAGCCTTGCCGTAGCATAAATACCCACACCTCACCACTTCCCATTTTGTTTTTTACAAAAAGGAGCGGTTTTGCTCCGATCCAACCCATTTGAGAACTGTGCCAAGTGGTTTGTGGACTATTATTATTAGAGGCTTATGACACAAATTTCTGCTCGATATCTCAATTTTTACGGCAGTTATCGCGCGGAGACACAGACAGACAGACGGAAAGACAGACAGGCGGACATAGCTAGATGGACTCGTAAGGTGATGTTGATCATTTCTATATATGTACTTTTCGGTACTTGCCACGCCTCCTTCAGTGCGTTACCTTTCTGCTGCGACCAAAATCAATACACTCTGACCACATGTAGTGGTGTACGGATATAATGAGTGCGTTGTTGTAGGAGTCTCACAAATTCACATGGTGTGTGCATTGGTCTGGTGCAGCAAAATGTTTTGTGGGTGCTTCAAGGAGCAAGGTTGTCGGCACTGAATCTAGGGGAAGACTCGCAACCGTTTATGTCATATAAAAGCTATTTATGTAATGGTAAAGGCAATGCAGGGTTATCCTAAAAAATCTTCTTCTCTGGTTACAATCCTAGGATTGGTCTGCAACAGTCTTCCACTTTATCCGATCTTGGGCCAATCTTTTCACTTCTCTGTACGATTTGCAACCTAGTTCCTTCATCAACTGTCCCATATACTCCAGTCTATGTCTGCCCCTCTGGTTTTTTCCCTCAACTGTACCTTCTAGTACGGTCTTAACCAAGCTTTCGTGTCGGAGAATATGGCCAATCCAGGTGTTCCTTCTCTTATTTAGCATTTTGAATAGACACCGACTTTCCCCTATAAATATTTATGTGAGTATTTGCCGCTGTGCGGTCTGAGTGAATGAGTGAACGATTGTATGCCCTGAACGGGTCATTTCCTACTTGGGTTAGCGTACCCCGAAACGCCTGTTCTATATCTTTCACCACTGTCTGTGTGCTTGAGTTATTCTTTCATTTCGCCTTCTGTGTATGTCATTCTCTCTCTGCCGGTGGGTGAAAAGCTGCCCGCGCGCCATCTACTGGCCGCTCTCATGGGTCATGCCTTGGGGAGTGTTTGTTCATATAAATCCCCGCCGATTCCAGTGGATTCTTTGTAGACTGGGTAGCTCGGTGGTCTGAGCTCTCCTTTCCTTGATGCATTCTATGCGTCAAGAAATCTTCATAAAATGCAGTAATGAAGCCATGATGCATTCTATGCGTCAAGAAATAAAATGCAATAATGAAGCCATGAGTCAAGAAATAAAATGCAGTAATAAAGCCATGTTTCACGAAATAAGAGCAGAAATGAACAGGTGGAACGAGAGTTTTTCTCAAGAGATTTCGCAGGTAAAAGAGAAAATTATCGATATCGAAACACGGTGTGTAGATAGAGTAAAGAAGATGGCTAGTAACGTTCGCGAAGAATGCAAGGAAATTGTAAGTACAGAGATTGGGAGAGTGGAGGTTCGTGCCAATGCGTTGGAAAAGGCTTATGATGAAGTAATCACGACGCGGAAAGAAGAAACAATTCGCTGCGAAGTACGTGAGGAAAGGGTAAAATTACTCGAATCAGAAGTAGCAGCTTTGAAGGATAGGGGCGCGACCACGCAGTCGGCAGCAATCTCAGCGCACTCTCTTACGAAGCCGACTTTTTCTGCCTTCAGCAACGAACACCCTATTGCCTTCCTAAGGGAAGTTAATAATTATTTTTCAGTAGTGTCCGTTCCAGAGGCTTTACAACCGCAGGTGTTCTTCCAAATGTTGAACGGGGACGCTAAGACATGGGGAAACTCTCTATGGCCGGTTCCTTCAACACTCGCGGAATTTAAAAAACGATTTTTGGATAACTTTTGGGATACTGACACCCAATATAACTTCCGCATGCAAGTTATAACAGGGAGATATGCTAGGGGCAAATCAAACACAATGAAACAGTTTGCAACTGAAAAAGTAGCGCAGGCGCGATTGTGTTCCCCACCTATGAGCGAGGGAGAAATCCTCCATTTCTTAATCAGGCAGTTTCCCATGCATGTTCAAAATATGTTAAAATCCATAGACCAACTGACAGTAGAACGGTTAATTGTATTACTGGGATAGTACGATCAATCTTATCAGTCAGGCACGCTGGCGACTGTAAATTCTAACCATCCAGGTGCGCTGCAAGGCTCGGAGAATACGAGGCCGCGAGCAACTGATAAGGAATATCGGGTAAATTCGGTCACGTTTGAGCGAGGACGCAAGGTTGGGAAGGAGCGACTCACGGAGAAATCCCCCTGTTTACCTCCCCCCAGCGCACCTCCAGTAGAAGGTCAGGATCCGGCGGTAAACTCGCGTCGGCTGGTGTGACTCACCTCCAGTCCCTAGCCGAGACGGACAGAGTGAGGATTGTGTGTGAGATAATCTCCACATGTGAGGTGGTGGGAGAAAGTTTGAGGAGCGAAGAGCAAGGCAATACCTATTACGAAAAACGGGTGTGTCCCGTAGTGAAGTGTTGGTCTAATGGGATTCTAGGGGGAGCGTTATTGGATACCGGCAGTGAAATTTCCGCGGTTTCTGACGGACATTTAAGGGGGTCTGCCCGTAGGAGAAAGGAATGTCAGAAAGAAGTGCATTCGAATTTTCAACTCGGAGATCTCGTGCTTCGTCGGACCCCGAGGGTGTCTGATACCAGACTTGGGTTATTCCACAAGTTCTTTCATTTGTTGACTGGCCTTTATAGTATTTCTAAAAGGGTTGGACCTAATGCATACATTTTGTCGCGGGAGGACGGATCGTATGTGCGGATAGCCGGAAGTCGCCTCCAATCACTCGACATGTATTGTTATCGCTCCAAATACAAGGAATAGAGTTCGAAGTAGTTTGTCTCGTCATAAAAAACCGAATAAAACCATTGATTTTAGGGATGGACTTTCTGGTGGATAATAGAGTTCTCATTGATTTAGGACAAAGAACTGTAAAGGTGAGGGGTTCGGAATCAGCGATAATAAATTTTACCATTAATGTTCAAAGGAAACATAACATCGCTGAAGTCTTAGCCGTGGAGGACCGAGTAGACGGGGTGGAAATAGAGGAGGCGTTTAGGAAATCAAATCAGCTGAGCAGCGAGGAAAAAGATGACTTGCGTAGGCTCCTGGTTAGATACGACGCGCCATTTTCCTCAACTCCGACCCTAATAAAAGGTATCCGCCATCGGATTAAGCTTTCTGACAATCGACCTTTCGTCCAGAAATCCTACCAAATTCTCATAGTGTATAAGCAACAGGTGCAGGAAGAAATCGATGAGATGCTAGTGCATTTTCCCTGGTTCCTTATAGGTGTTAAGGAATCACTTAAAGTATGTTTTTCCTTGTTTTTCTCGTGCAGAGCGCGAACTCATTTTTTTTCTTGCGTTCTTTTTCATCCCGCAAAGAAAAAAAATTCATTCGTGCTGGGGGGCAATGTGACGGTATGCCCCGCACAAGTCACGTTTCATTTTTTATTCCATTTTTCGTTTCGGACGTTCCCTGTCTCGAGCTTTTGCTCGTTCATATTTCGCGGGCACAGCATTAGACGAGCGGCCTCACTTTCAACTACAATAGGGGTTTCGCATGTCATTTTGTGTTTGTGTCACGTGAACGACCGTATAAAACGGGCCCGGCGCAAGGCGTCGGGGAGTTATGTTGGTGGAAGGTGCGAGGAGGCAGTCCCATGTACTCCGTAGACTGGCAGCAAGGTTCAGCAGAGCACCGGGGAGCAAGACAGAGAGAGAGAGAAAAGAGGGCCGAGGTGCAGTGTCAAGGAGATTCCTCACGTCGTCTAACGCCCATACGCCGATCATCCAGAAAACCTCAGGCAACCAAAGACCTGTGGGTTGATGACGCGCCCAGCGGTGAATTCGACGTGGAGCCACAGCTTGACACATAAGTACTCTACAAATCCCCTTCTCCCTGGATAGTGAATTATCCACTCTTCCTGCTCCAACCAGCATTTCTCCACCGAAGAAGACACCTCGAGTGGAGGTGATCGCATGTAATAGTGACTCAGGAACAATTCCACTTAACGTTACTAAGCTTGTCACAAAGCAAAAATCTGTATAATTATTCTCCCGTCCTTGCGATTTGTGTTTTAAATCCCACTAGTGCTGGACACTTTCGCACGATCGGACGCGGAGCATGTAAAATTCAAGGTGGACAATCAACTCGACAATAAGAATTGTAGTAGAGATTCTTACAGAGGCCATTGTGAATTTTGTTATGTGTTAGTGTTAGTTTTTTTGGTGGGTTATTGCGTTTTTGTGTTCTCTTTCCATCAGTGTGTCATTCAAACAGATAATCATTTCATCCCTCATTAGATTTAAGGAGAAAGTTACTTGTGTTTATTTTTTGTTTTGCCAATAAATGCCTAAAACCATTCACAATCTGAACGAGGTCGTTTCGTCTTTGCTGTGCTTCGCACTGAGCTCCAAAATTCCCGTATTCTCCTTCTCTTTTTCTTCTCCTTCTCTTTCTCATTCTCTTTCGTGATCGCGTGCCGTAGAACCCACGTGGTTTTCCTTTCAGTAAGACCCGTCCGCCGTCGACCCGCTGTGGGTGAGTCAGCGGACTACGTGAAGGTATGCACTATCGCAGCTGGTTTCTAACCAGTGGGGCCGGGGATCGAAATCGTCCAACATCAGAGTTGGCGAGCTCGTCCGATGGTACGTATCGTCACAATATTTATGTATTTGCCGCTGTGCGGTCTGAGTGAATGAGTGAACGATATATATATATATATATATATATATATATATATATATATATATATATATATAGATATATATATATATATGTCTATCATTGTGTACTCTTCTGTTGTATGCCTAATGAAGTCAGCCGCGTTCTCGATTTCCCCTGACGAGTATTATTTCAAAGAACTTAAACCTCAAGATACCTCAAGTAGGATGGGTCCCAGGGCCAAAAGTGCTAGAAGTACCTATGAGCGTATTTACCCTTAACGCGTGCGATATCCAAAGTTTCGCGCAAAGAAGTAATTTTAGTCGAAAAATGGATTATTTGATCGTCATATCCATCCTGTCGTACCACAGTTGTCTGAAGTGAACTACTCCGATTGAGAATTTAGAGTTGAAACTTTATTAGATAAAGAAGGGGTGAAGTATGTTTTGTCTGGAGACAAGATAAATGTGACGGATCATGAAAAATCAATGTAGCGGTCACATGACAAGAAAGCTAAGTGCGTCATTGTACAGTACGTCACAGATCGTCACGCAGTAATTGTCAAGGACACGAAAACTTCAAGATAGATGGTACAGTCCCTGCAGAATGTTTTTAAATGTAAAACTCCTATGATGAAACTTTTTTTTTACCTTTATATAGCTTCTAAAAATAAAGTTAGGCAAAGAAAATGTGCAGGATCACTTCGTGAGGGTGAAAAGTCATCTCTGGAGCTGACTGCTGCGGGAGCATCGTTGGATGAGAGTGACAAGGCTTGTTATTAACTATGCCGGAGGATTACGACACTGTCTTCTCTGCAGTAGAAACCATATCGATTGGCATACGCTCTGGAATACAAAGGGAAAGCAGACTCCTCGATACCGAGCTAAAAATGCAGAACACCGGGTGAAAAGGGAATGGAAAAGAAAATGAGGACATTAGTACTTTCACAGCAAGTGAGTCAAATGAGTGTTTCATTTGTGGAAACCCAAGACACTACGAGAGAAACTGCTCGAAAATACAGGCACCTTTTAGAAGGCCGATACCACGGCGGTAGAAAAGTAAGCAAGTAAGTAATTTATTGCTTTCAACAACAAAATTGATTTTAAAAATTTGTTACATTCTCAAGTACAAGAAAGCTGGGTTGCCCCAAGAGGAAGACGTGTGCTGAGGCATCCTTCTCAGGTTTATCAGCATTGCTAACAATTACAATTTTTGTACACAGCAAGTGAGATAAAGATACATTAAATAATAGTGCCATAGCAATCAGAAGTATTTACAAAACATTAAATACAACTATAGTATGAGTGAGTCGGTTTTCTACAATCAAAGTGAAAAAAGAAAATCTGATAACATACGAAGACAATTAAAAATCTAGCAAAATTGTCCTCATTCAGTACCTTGTTAGTAATTGCCTTAGCTAAGTTGAGAAATATTTTAGAAGCTTTTACTTTTTTAATTTTATCTGGGAACATATTATAAACCTTTGAACCCATGCACACAAAGGAACGTTTAACAACAGCTAAATTTGGCTTAATAATTGTTACATTTCCCTTTCTCAAATTAAACTTACCGCCAGATATGGTCGGAGTTTTACCGCTCACAACATAGAATAATTGCATTGCGTTGAAAGCATGATAATGCTGTAATGAGAGCAACCTCAGGCCTAAAAATAAGGGATGCAAATATTCAAACCCTTTCTTAAATGCCATTCTTCTGATGATTCTCTTTTGCAGGATTACAGCAAGCCTTAATTTGTCATAACATGCGCCTCCCCAAAACATTCTAAGCCATAATTTATTTTTGAATCTCACTATTTTACTTTTTTTAGAGCTTGGCTGCGAAAGTTTTTCCAATTTATTAAAATAATTTCATATAAATTTTAATGTGAAAAAAATAGGATGAGAATAGGACGTTATGGTCGCTGGGTAGGACTGCAATCCCACTAAGTGCGCAAAGTAACATAATTCTCAATCCAAGGCGGCGGAAAGCCTTGCGAGTTGGAAAACAAATGTGTTCCTGAAGCGCTTAATCATCAAACAATTAAACTTCTTACATTTAAACAGAAAGTTTTAAAGATTACCCAAAGCGCGATAATTCCTACGCTACCGATAACTTTGTGCTGCTCCAGGTGAAAAACAACAGTGAATTTCAAGATTCTACAGTAACAGCAGAGACTTTAAAAAATGTCATAACGCTATTGTGTAGAATGTCGTATTGTTTGTGTCGTCAGATAACTCAGTCACCAAAATACAACTCTTTTTCAGTCATCATTTTTTATTGCGTCACCATTTATTTTATCACATTAATTTTTACATTCTAATAAAATACAGCATATCTTGGTTCCTATGAAGTCTTATATACGACATTGTATACCGGTGTATACCATCGTATTAGTGTCTGCGTTTGTAGTGTAGTGTAGTCTTTGTTTCAAGTAGCCACGCTTTGCCTTACTTGAAATTGATATGTGGTATATGAATTTGACTGTCAACACTGAAAATGACTCTTGTAAGTTTTATTACTGCAATTTCACGAAATGATTATACTGCGAGTAATACACATGATGCAATGACATCTACCTGCAAGAGTTGTTTGAAATATTTGTGCTGGCATAAACTCTGGCATTGTGGAAGGGAATTGTGAATTCACTTGAAAATCGCGAGAGATAGCGTTTATTTTTGCGATAAGTTTACACTCATGCGTATACATTGAGAGTATTTTGGAAACAATCGTAAATAAAACCTATTAAATGTGTACACGTCCCTCAACTGAGTTTCGTCTTCATTTGAGGATATCTTTATATATACCGTGTATTATACAGGGGCTCCTCGTTATATTTCGGTGAATGCTCAGTCACTATTTCGCTTTGTCGAAGGAAAAAAGCCGCTATATAGACGCTGAAGTCTGCAGGAGGTCAATGACGAGGAATTAAAAGTGAGTTAAGACGAATCCGACGAAGTAATAGACGATATTTACAATCAAACACTTAATATTCAAGAGAATTGAGTTAGGGATGAAGGAAAGAGGCGGAGCAATCAATCAAGCGATATATAGGGTTGTTGGGTTGCAGTGGGAGACTATAGACCCCTTGTTCTTGTGGACTAACATTGGGTTCTGCCATATTCGCTTTTGGATGTCACGCATACTTCTGGCATGCAAATTTCGAGAAAAGTAAGTAAAGTCAAGCTTGGATTTTTAGGCAGCCTTATTAGGCCTCAGCCTTATTATATTTAGGTAACCATTATCCAAAATCAATTGTGTAGAGGCAACATCCTGTCGACCCCATATATACATTTCTGGGAGAGCAATAAACATTCCGCACAAAGAAAGCCCTCCCCACAACCCTGGATTGTGAAAAGGCTCCACTCTTCTGAGAGTGACCTAAACAGGGCTGTGGTTTCTTTCTCAGCTGGGATTGGGCATGTCGGAGAAGTGTCGTTTTTGAGCTGTTTACAATCATTCGGGTTGTTTTGGACTTCTGTTTCCATAATAGTGAAGGAGAAAGGGGGCAGATCTGCTAAGTTAAACAATGTCAAGATGCCTCATTCGCTACAGCTTGAAGGTGCTGAGAGGATATGTCAATTAAAGGTGATAGAATACTGCTTTCTCTAACACCATGATGGCTATCTCTGGTCTCCATCGTCGTATATCTTTCTGTGATAATTTTCTCATCGTAATCTTAAATGTTAAAAAGTATTTATGAGCTGATGTAATACATATTGCATTTTATTTTGATATCTGAAAGATCTCCGTCACACCACCAAAAGCACCAACAAAACCGCTCTGAATATGGATAACGTTCATAAGGCTGACATCTCTGACAGGATCACAGCGGAAAGGTGGATAACCCTTCCGCTGAGGATTCCTACAAGTTGAACATTGGCGTAATCTTTATCCAGTCCAATTTTTCAACTGAATAAAACTGTCAAGGTTCGTTCATGCAATTCTGCAACTTTTGCTTGGCCCCAACGTTTCATGTTCTCTGCTGGGAACTTCGGTAGACTGTGCTAATGCCGTCCATTGTTACTTTACCATTGATGCAGGAAACTTCAAAGAAAAAGCTGGAAATATTATATTCTATTTTCTTAATTATACCTCCAAAAAATCATCTAATTAGGACTTTACCGTGACTCATAGTATAACAGCACTAACTGGGAAGTACGCGATGCAGATGGTAATGATGAACTTTGAAGATGATTATTGGGGTCTATAGCATATTTTCTCATCTATGCTTATCTAAGAATTCCACTTCGGTACGCCAGAGGCAATACTGAGAACCCCTAACCTCAGTCCCCTGAGGGAACCCTCGCCGTCACGAACCTTGGGTGAAAGAGCCTGACCGACCACTAGATCGTTCCTTCTCCCCCACTCCGATCTGAAAACAATGTCGCTGCCTCCTCCCCTCGAAATTCTTATGCAGGCCTCGCTAGGAAGACGAGCGAAGGTGGCGAAGAGGCTTTCTTTCGTTTTGGTGTCCTTACAGTTCACATGGTTAAGTTGGTGAATGTGTGATTACAACCAGCGCGGGCTTTCCACCACCGGTGGTCGTGTTTGTTCATTCTACGTTTAATCAGCAGAGGGTACCCGTTGAGATTCAGTGAGGGGGGATAAAATATGGAATATGACTTCGAGGATACAACCAATATCCTCTCAATTCCCTGCTCAAAGCGTAAAAGTAGACGTGAAGCAATTCATGGGACTCGGCAAGACAAATTCGTTTGCTGATTAGAACTTGAATGGTAAATAAATTAATGTGAATTCATAATTTAATCTATTTTAAGCTACTTTATTCTCATTTACAAAAACATTGTCCATTACGACAAAGAAATACTGTCCAATGATTTCTTTGAGGGCCACACTGTGTGGTTAACGTATTTAAATCGTATAATATAAAAAATAATGATAAAATTTAAGGAACATCATTCTGATGAGCATTGTCTAAAGTCTAATAAAGAGACATCCATGTGTTGTTGTATATATCCACACCCACCCGCACTCACGTTATAGAAACGGTCATCGAGTTGACCCTACCGCACGACACCCTTCTTCTTTCGTATCTTTAGGGGATGCTTGCTTCCGAAGAGTCTCAGTTTTTCCCATCCTCCTCCTATACCCGCTCCTTCCTATTGTCCTTCGCCGCGTCGCACCTACGTCTGTCTCCACTTACTTCACAGGAAAAAGCCCCCGACCTGCATGCCTGACCTCCTTGGCCCTTCCTCAAGAAAATCTTAACGATAAATGAGAGGATAAACGAGAATGCTTGGCAAATTTATGAAAACATTTCCCGAGACTGCAGTTAGATCAACAATGAAGAGGGTTGAAGTAATATTTTAGGATGGCGGCGTACATTCCCACCCATGAAACCTCTTCAAGAAAACGGCCAACAATACTCCCTCTCTTCTTTTTGAACTGCTTTTTGCGTAAAAAATCAATTATTAGTCATTGTAAAACACGAGATACAAGAAACTACATTATTGGCCCTAACCACTTAGGGGCTAGTAACTAACATTAGCATCAGACATAGCGCCTTACTTAAAATTAATATTCACAAAATCATTAATAGATCACGTAGTGCCTAAGGAATGGAAAGTAGCAGATGTCACACCTATATTCAAAAGTGGCGACAGGGAAGACCCAAGTAACTACAGGCCTATTTCTCTCACATCAATTTCGTGTAAGGTATTTGAACACATAATTGTAAGCTCCACTATGAGTCATTTAGATGGGGAGGAATTATTAATAAATAACCAACACGGATTTACAAAGGGTAGATCTAGCGAAACCCAATTGGCTCTCTTCGTTCATGACATCTTACTCTCGGGTGAAAATAATGTTCAAGTTGACGCGATATTCCTCGATTTCAAGAAAGCTTTCGATAAGGTACCTCACATTAAGTTACTCGCAAAACTAGAAGCATATGGGATAGATAAAAACATTATTAGTTGGATTAATCAGTTCTTACATGGGCGGGAACAAAGGGTTGTCATAGATGGTATTATGTCAAACAGCATCACATCGTGTGTTCCTCAGGGTGGAGTCATTGGTCCACTTTTATTTCTCTTATACATAAATGATACTAGCAAGAGTTAAAAGTAAGCTTAGACCCTTCGCAGACGACGCGGTTTTGTATAGGGATATTACCAATTCCGAAGATAGCGACTCGTTAAAAATCGACCTACTTGCTATTCATGCTGGGTGCGAAAAGTGGAAGATGGAACTAAGCATAAAAAAGTGCGTAGCAGTCAGCTTTTGGAAAAAGAAAAATAGGCCAGGTAGGGCTTATAGAATTAATAATACGGAAATAATTAACGTCGAGTCTGGTAAGAACTTAGGGGTCACAATTACTCACGACATATCTTGGCGGAAACATATTCGGGAAATATGCGGTCAAGCATACAGGAAGCTGGGGTTTATCAAGAAAATACTCGGAAAATGTGATGAGACAGTGAAAGAACGGTGGTATTTTTCAATCGTTAGGCCTCATCTGGAATATGCTGCCAGTGTATGGTATCCATATGTAGCGAGGTTGATATCGGAGTTAGATGGCTTGCAGCGAAGAGGAGCTAGGTTTGTAAAACGATGCTACCATAAGTTTGCAAGTGTGTCTGGATTGTTAGAAGAATTGGGATCGGAATCGCTATCACAGCGTATATCATATTATAGGCTTAACCTCCTAACTAAATTTCAGGAAAAATATTTCTCTGACAACGTGAAAAACATACCATTAACCCCCTCGTACTAAGGCAGATTAGATCGCGCCAATAAAATTAGAGAGATAGATTGTAGAAACGATAGGTATAAAAATGTCATTTGTTTCCGCGTACCATTCGGGACCATAACAGCTATTATCATCGCCATGAATAGTGCGAATAGTGAGATTAGCTAGATTGTAGATCTTTCTCTTATTATTCTCTACGTTCTTATTTATGCATGATGTAAATATTGATGTTTTTATTTATGCATGATATTTTGAATCTGTAGTAGTAGTCTTTGTATCCCTTGCATGTTGGAACGATTGACGATAGAATGTTTCTTGGTTAGTAGATTGTTAATTGGCGCGTTGCATGTGTGGTACGCTGGTTTCAATGTAGTTTCGGTATTCTGCCGAATAATTCATGTATGGCTGGTTTGGAAGCACCCCCTGCCACACACCCTTTTGGGTGGCTTGCAGGGTGTGACGTAGATGTTAAGCTGCCTGCTCCGCTTTAAGTTTTTTGTGGTCATTTTAGCCGGGGCCAAGGCATCTGATATATCTCGGAGACCACTCCATTCTACTTCAGAGAAATCGGTATTACCACCGTCTTTCCTCGGTATGTTTTCACATTCATCGCAGAATACTCCGCGAAGCTGAAGTAAACTTTCCACCATGTCTATGGTTCAACGCCATCTGGTGGGACCGGTTTTTTACATCTCAACCTCGATAAAAACCCTGAAATTGTCGGTGTTCTGAATTTTCTACAAACTTTTGAGAGCATCATTGACTGCAAGCTGGAGTGTAAGGGCAGTATTATCATAGTACAAATATTCACTCGCTGTTCGCTTCACTGATCGGGAATTCCGTTTTATTTTCACAAGCTCATCATAGGATCCCGCTAAACGCGGCTTAAGGGGTGTCTTTGCCATTTTCATAGAATTCACTCAAGAAATTCTCTTCTCTTTCCCATAATCCGGCGGGTCACAAACACTCCATTGTGCTTCTGGGTTGATACGACCGTCCTCATATGGCGGCCACCTGCACAGAGGGCGATTCTTTGGCGCACAGCATGAGTGCAAGGTCTTTGGGCCAGCCTTAATTTCTTCTTTAAGTGAGACCTTCTCGGTAAACCAGGGTGGGTGCAAGGGCATTATCTGTTGTACAGTGTTTTCGGGAATCTTTTGTCATTCTTTCTGCTCACTATTAACGATGCTGTGGGGAATTCCAGATACCCAAACGTGGTTATTTCTACACTCCTGGCATCAGACAATAGCATGTCGGTTACATAATATTGTATCTTCCCGGGTTATTTTCCCATTGCAGTCAGTGTCGAGCATTCGAGCAGTTGAGTTGTATAATTAATTTGTTTCAGAGAAACCAATAAAATGAGTGAAGGCGAGAGCAAAGTCTGGATTTAATTAAAGAGAGTAATTTTGGAGAGTGAGTAAGGAATATCGGTTTGGGAAATGGCTGACATTTATAACTGTGAAATGACCCAAATTAAACACATTTACCACTTACTCTAAAGTACCGGAGAGATCTAGGAAATGCCATTAAGGTCCTAGACCCGATGAAGGGAAATACCTGATTTACACCTCCCCGTGGTAGAGAGGGGACAACGTCACTTAAAATGACGGCTAACGTAGACAGGGACCGAAGGATGACCACCGGGATAAGTCATCATCCCAGCATTTGCAAGGGGCAGGGCACCCTCTTGTCCTGGAAATGGGAAACCGTTTCCGAAGGCGGAAGAACCAACAGATGGTCAACGGCATAGGATGTGGAAGGCAAAGGGAAGACACCGCATTAAAGATCCCAGGATATCCCAAGCATCAGCAGTAAACCATGTCTGTACCTTTTGTAAAATTTTCCGGAGATAAAATAGTCCCCCAATCGGATCTCCGGGTGGGGACTGCAAAAGATATAAACAAGGTGAAGAAAAACAATGTTGAAATAGCTACTTGGAATGTGAGAACCCTGCTGCAGTGCAGCAAACTAGAAAACCTGAAACTTGAAATGGAACGACTGGAAATTGATATCCTTGGCATATCAGAAATGAGATGGCCCCAATCAGGAGACTTCTGGTCAGGAGAATACAGAGTCATTCACACCGGAACTGATCAAGACAGACCAGGACTGGGAGGAACTGGAGTAATTTTTAGAAAAAACATTGGATCACGTGTCAAGGGATATGTGCAATATAGCTCCAGGATAATATTAGTCAAATTGGAAACTAGACCAAAAGACACCGTAATAATACAAGTGTATATGCCTACGTCCAAAGAAGCGGATGCGGTAGTTGACGAAATATACGAAGAAATAAGTAATGCCATCAAACATGCTAAGGGAGATGAAAACCTGATTGTCATGGGGGACTGGAATGCGAGTGTGGGTGAAGAACCAGAAGAAGGGATTGTCGGCAGCTATGGACTTGGAAGAAGAAATGAAAGAGGAACCCGACTAATCGAGTTCTGCTCGAGACATCAACTATTAGTTGCAAACACTCTTTTCCAGCATCACAAGAGAAGAAGATACACCTGGAAGGCCCCAGGAGACTTAAGAAGACAACAGGTCGATTACATTTTAGTGAAATCACGTTTTAGGAACCAAGTGAAAGACTGCAGGAGCTACCCATCTGCAGACATAGATAGCGACCACAACCTGGTCCTGATGAAAAGCTCACTCAGATTTAAATGTCTTAAGAGAAAGGAGGTAAAACAGAAATGGGAAATCGAAAAACTGAAAACTGAGGGACTCGCCAGACAGTACGCACAGGAAACGGACGCCCTTGCGAAAAACTTCCAACATGGCAGCGTAAAAGAAGAATGGGAGCAAATTAAATCCGGTATATACAAAGCAGCAGAAAAGATAGTAGGGAAAACTAAACCCAACAACAAAAAGAAATGGATCACAGCAGATGTTATTCAGCTTATCGAAAACAGAAGACTATACAAAAACGCCATTGATGAACAAGGAAAAGCTGAATACAGAAGACTGAGGAACTTAGTCAACAGAGAAGCTAGGAAAGCAAAAGAAGGTTTTCTTCAGGAAATGTGCAAGGAAGTGGAAGAAAATATGCAGGAAGGAAAAACTGATATAGCCTACAGGACAGGAAACAATTTTTTTAACAGACGGAAAACAACAATACCGGGCACAATAGAAGATAAAGAGGGGAAAATGCTGTTTGGTGAAGACGTGGGGAAGAGATGGAAAGAGTACATTGAGGAATTGTATGACGGACCACCTCTATCAGAGGGTGTAATAGGAAAGGAAGAGGAAGTTAACGAAGATGACAAAGGAGACGACATCCTGCTTGAAGAATTCGACAAAGCCCTTAAAGACCTACAGGAGAACAAAGCAACGGGTATTGATGAGATTCCTTCAGAACTAATCAAGAATGCTGGTGAAAATATGAAAACAATGCTGCTGAAAATGATTAGGGCCATGTACGACACAGGAGAGATACCAACCGACTTTCAGAAGTGCATCATGGTTCCTATACCGAAGAAGGCGGTAGCTACAAAATGCGAACAGTACCGAACCTTAAGCCTAATATCGTATGCGTCGAAAATCCTCATCAAGATAATCCTGAGGAGAATGGAAGGAAAGGTAGAGGATATGTTGAGTGAAGATCAGTTTGGATTCAGAAGAGGATCAGGAACAAGAGAGGCAATTCTGGCATTGAGGCTTCTTATTGAAAAACAAATGCAGAGAAATAAAACTACTTATATTGCCTTTATTGACCTGTAAAAGGCATTTGACAATGTTATCTGGAAAGAGATGTTCAGAGTGCTGAAGAAAGCAGGCCTAAAATATAAAGACATGCGGGTAATACTCAGCTTATACATGAACGAAATGTTTGTGATAAGGATTTTTCATCAAAAGCAAGAAGCAAAAGTTAGAAAAGGCGTGAGACAAGGATGTGCTCTCTCTCCTCTTATATTCAATGCTTAC
Organism: Ceriagrion tenellum; assembly: GCA_963169105.1. Lineage (NCBI taxonomy): Eukaryota > Metazoa > Arthropoda > Insecta > Odonata > Coenagrionidae > Ceriagrion > Ceriagrion tenellum. The sequence continues at coordinate 1,075,147 of OY720639.1, forward strand.
ATCCAGGAACCTATAGACCAAGTTCGTGAAACTACTGAGGTGGGGATTAAAATTAATGGACAGAAGATAGATATGCTGCGTTATGCAGATGATATTGCTGTGATCACAGAGACCAAAGAAGATCTAGAAAGGATGCTCGACACAATGGGTAGGATTTTCTGTAAACAGTATGGCATGAGAATAAACAAACGCAAAACCAAGGTGATGGTTTGCAGTAATGAATAACAATATGAACCCCCAATAATGAGAATTGGAGGAGAGAAGCTAGAAGTAGTAGAGGAATTTGCCTACTTGGGAAGCAGAATAACAAGAGATGGTAGAAGCCAGAAAGAAATTGTAAGGAGAATACATCAGGCCAAAATTGCATTCTATCTTAGAAATAACCTACTCACCAGCAAGAACATCAGTGTGGAAATAAGGAAACGGATGATGAAAGCATTTGTTTGGAGTGTGGCCCTATACGGGAGCGAAACATGGGTGGTAAGAAAACAAGAGAGAAGGCGGCTAGAAGCCCTGGAGATGTGGCTCTACAGAAGGATGTTGAAGCTCAGCTGGAGAGATAGAGTCACGAACGAAGAGGTACTGGAAAGAGTTCAAGAAACCAGATCCCTGTGGAGGCATATCCAAACAAGAAAAGAGAAACTCGTAGGGAACATTCTAAGACATGACAACATCGTTTTAACTATAGCAGAAGGAGCTATAGAGGGAAGGAATCGCCGGGGACGACCAAGGATGTCATTCATGCAGCAGATTGTGAATGATATGGGTTGCACCACATACACGGAAATGAAGAGGAAAGCAGACAGAAGAGAGGAATGGCGTACTGCTGCAAACCAAACCCAGGGTTGAACACTGAAGAAGACCACTTACTGGCTCGTGTAAAAAAGTCTCGTATCAGTCAAAAGAACCGTTCAGGAGTAGCGGAGAGAAATATGATGCTGTCGCGGACTCGATTACTGTCGGAATAATATAATTAATAATGCCATTGTAATTTAATAATATAATAATAATAATAATACGTGGCATTGTTTGAATTTGCTACGCATTACCGTTGTTAAAGTATTTAAGAAATTATAGTAGAGTAGGGAGGACTTCATTTTGAATGTTTCCGTGAGTCCCCTTGTTGTATAGCCTGAGGCTTATCACTGTAGATTTGCAAGTGGAATTAGCTATTTTATGCTGTTTCTATGCACATACTTTCGTGCGAATTCATCACATTTGAAACTAAATGTCAGAAACGTATATTAATTTTAATAAACGATGCACATTATCTATCCCATTAAAAATTCCAAGGGATCAAGTCATCAGTGGCTTCTGAATTCCGGCTGGACTAAGCTTACTCATTGTTCTTTCGCAATGTCTCCCAACCGGTTTCGCGATGTTAAGAAGTTACCTCATGAAAAACACACCCAGGTTTCCTATCGTTCATTGATCGAGAGAACACACAATGAATACGTGGAATATTATGCGCTGAGAAGGAGTATCATTGGCTGTACCGTAACTGTAAGCGAACGGACGGAAAAAATTTTCAAAAAGTGGTCCAAAATGCTGCAGTCGTTTCCGTTACCGCTGGGACCGAATCGCTTCACTTTAACAAAAGCGGTTCGGTTCGGGCCGAACCCCTTTCTTAACGTGGTAAAGGTTCGGTACACGTGGAACCGTAACGCCTAAGAGGTTCGGTTACTTTTCACATCCCTGGTATAAGTAGACGTGAAGCAATTCATGGGACTCGGCAAGACAAATTCGTTTGCTGATTAGAACTTGAATGGTAAATAAATTAATGTAAATTCATAATTTAATCTATTTTAAGCTACTTTATTCTCATTTACAAAAACATTGTCCATTACGACAAAGAAATACTGTCCAATGATTTCTTTGAGGGCCACACTGTGTGGTTAACGTATTTAAATCATCTCAGACGTCCACGATGTGTCATATAAAATATCCAACTCAAATCCAAACTCACAAAGTGATTGGAATTTGAAGTTTGATAGAATGATTATACATCCAATTCAACACAATTCAAAACCTCCGAGCGATAACAATTTGCGATTAATGCCTAGATAATGGAACCTCTATCGTATGTTAGACAACGACTTGTTGTTATCAGAAATGCAAGCGTAAAAAATGATTTCTATATTCGATTTGACCAAATTTAACCTCTTATCGCGACGGTAATAGACTTTCTGCGGCCTAATACGATGAAGACCCATCAAATTCAGAGAAAGTTTCCTGTGCGTCAATGAAGACATGAAATGGATCTTTGAGTTCTGTCTTTCAGTCCGTAAGGGTAGTAATCTTTGTTCCTGTAGCTTCCGAAAACAAGGAAGATTTTGCGACTTCGTCTTCCGACCAACCTTTCTCTCCATGCCTCCCGACCCCGACGGGATAAGACCGACACAATAGACCCAACCCACCCTCACCCCACGTCAGAAATAATCCCTCGCAGGTCAACAATTTTCGCCGAGGGGTGTTCCCTCTCGTCGAGTACGTTTCGAAGAAGGCTTCTTTTCCGTCCCGTGCGTTTATTGCTTTCCCGCGCAAGGGGGCGTGGTTCGTCGTTGCCACATCGACGTCAACTGGGGACTTAGAAATTTTTCGGCTCTGAGGTGGTAAGTTTTTTTTGGACAGGAGTAAACATCTTTCATAAGTATTCACCAAGTTGTCATTTGGAGAAAGTGATTGGAATTTGAAGTACCTAGTTTTAACTTTCGCCGAGGTTGTTATCATTGGTGGTTATACCCAAATACCTGTTGAAGTTATAGAAGATATGAGTAGGAAGAAAGTGCACTGGATCTTCTCTAATAAAATGAGAATTCATATAACCTCATAAAGTTTTTAACATTTTTCTATTTACCTTAAAAATTCCAAATTAACAAATTCAAAAGTCTGTTGTCCTGGTACAAATTGTATTGTATTTTGAAATACAGAAGTATGTGAAATAAAAAAAATCATGCCAATGGAACTGATCTGAAAAAAATTCACAACAGTCAGATGAAACAGGAATATAGCAAACAAAATACATCAACTCAGTCAATGTAGAGATCACATTACTACATATAATAATTGCAGATACTTAAATATTTCATGAGGGCACACTTCTATTTGCAGCCCAATTCAAAACAAAATGCCACTTCACAGTGAACCATAATAATTCTATTTATCCGAAATTATGACAACAGCATGGTAATCAATGTATTGCTTACCAATGCTAAATGAAATGCCGTTTGATGAAAGCAGCACGCTCAACTGCCCCACGTTGGTTTCGAGCTTGTGCTATATGCACGGGGACATCTATGTGCGGCACCTCCTGCTCGTGGAAAGGACCGTGAGAAGCTCGTGAGACCTCACTTGGAGTACGTCGCTAGTATACGGGACCCTTAAGAAGTAGGACTAGTTTCAGATATAGAACAAACAGAGCAGAGAGCAGGTAGATTTGTTAAAAATTGATATGATAAACATAGTAGTGTTACCAATTATTTAGGGAATTAGGGTGGGAATCTCTAATCGATCGAAGGGAAAAATATAGGTTAAATCTTTTGCGAAAGTTTGATGTACACTATTTTTTACCGGACGTTCAACATATTTTTACTAGAGCCAAACTATTATGTTAGGAACGGTCACAGGCAGAAGATTAAGGAAATAGCATGCAGAACCGATAGATTTAAGATGTCATTTTTTCCACGTACAATAAGGGACCATTATAGTCTCTATAGATAAATTGTAGGATACTTTGACTCTGAATTGGTAACATAGATGTTTGAACGTGTGCTAAATATCATAACATCATTATTAGCTACTAACCACGAATGTAATTTCCGGCATGATATACTATTGTATGCTTTAATATTGTAGATCTACATATCTGACGTAGTAATTACAACCAGTAGTCGTATCTTGAGTAGTGTACCGCATGGTTGCATGTTCTCCTACGAAACACTCTCCTAGTTTCTGGTCAGAGTGCGCACTGTTGTCCCTACAACTTTCGGTCTGCACCTGGCATCCGGGGGAGCGTGCGCAGTTCGGATTTCAAATGGGATGAGGGCTTCAGCCTGGAGTGGAATCACCCAGTGCCACACACCCTAGTGGTATCTTGCACGGTTTTTCGTAGATGTAGATGAAGCCATGGAAAGAATCCCAGCGTGCAGAAATCGTGTTCCGCCTTTTTAAATCGCATCGTGTTCTCTTGCCACGCCTGTACACCGTTTGTATTTGAAGTGGGTCGTCGGAGATGGACTTGCGCTCTCTGCCCCTTTATTATTTTTTTAATCTTTCACTTAGCCCACCCGGTCTGTTAAATTGTGAAAACTTTTATGGTCCTGTATTTATCACAATGCTTTATCTAGGTATTAGCCAACGCTTGGAGCGTTTTGTTATTACACTCTTTCAATTTTTAAATAATAACTAGCCGCCTGATCTCTGATTACTTCCTTTATACTGTATATTTTAGGAATATCATAAATGCCTCATTTCATTATCTATATTAGTTTCAAAGTTGACCTTGAGTGTGTTTTTTTCATTAATTCTTGTTTATGTATGTACAATTGGCATTTAACACCACTTCATACGCAGAGCGGCATGATACCAATTGAAATTGGAGCACGCGCGTAATACATTCTTGGGCGCAAATGCGCTCGTGGCATAAATGGCTCCCGCTGGACACTGTGTGCCGCGCGATCACTTCATTTCCGCTCCAGCGCGCGGCTTTCGGACGGACGCTTTTATTTGGGACTCGCCCAGCGCGGAGGGATACTTGTTTACTCAGCCCATACAGACGATCAGGACGGAACATCTGGAGGAACAATGCCATTATGACCCGCGACTTAAATAAATCCACCGCAAACAATGGCACCGTCCATTGAGCTGATGCAACCCCAGGATTCGAGGGAGTGATCGACGCGAGAGTGTGTTCTGTGTTTTTTTTATAATTCGGATTCGGTCCACCCGGATGTGTTCTAAAAAAGAGAGAGGAGAAGGAGATATTGCGGGAGATAGAGCGGGGATTAAAAATAAACGCCGATCATAGCCGCTCATCCTTCGCTGACACAAAGTGAAGAGCGATACGTGCTCTGCGAATGTGTGCATTCTCGGAAGCGTCTTCGAGAAGCGGAAACGTAGCGAGCGCCATATATTCGTCCCATTTATTCATTTATTCGAATAGGGGGTCTCCCCCCCCCCCCCCCGCTCCCTATTACCAAATTTGAAGGTACTAGCTTCATCTTTTAAAAAACAACGACACTCCAAGACCTGTTCAGGGGTTGGGGTACGGCGATATGTTGTCAGGGTGGACCTAAGGTTCCGAGTTTTTCGCCAAATTTGCTGCGGAACATTGTAATTTCCTGTTTTCTTAAATATCAATATTTTCGTACCTCCATTTTAACATGGGAGCTCGAGTTTGTTAAAACGATGGGATTTTTCCCATACCTTTCATTCTTTCAGTCTCCGTAAATGATAGCTTTTTAAATGCAGCGAAAATAATAGTAGTAGCAATGAAAATAATGGCGAAGATAATTTCATGACGAAATATGGCGACAAAAATAATAGCAAAAAGATAACATTATCTAACTAACGAAAAATAATAGCAAAAAGATAACATTATCTTTTTGAAATTGTTTTTCGTTAGTTAGATAGTTCGAGCTGTTAGTTAGTACTTCGCCAAATGGCGAAGTACTAACTAACAGCTCTTATCGATCGCGGGGAAATCGACGTTTTAAACATGTTTTTCTACAATCTATCACCCTTATTTTATTTTTATGATCTGAAGTACCGTAGTGCGTTGGGGTTCGCCAAATGGCGAAGTACTAACTAACAGCTCGAACAAAGAAAACTTATTAAACTCCTACTTCCAAAGCACCAAGTCTTCGCAGAATACTTACGTGAAGGTTAACGTTCGATAATGGCGAACGATACCGCCTAATAATATTTGTGCTCGAGGCAGATAAAATTTGTTGAAATGGCTTAGTCCAAATCAAATAAGTCACCCGGTCCTAAAGAAATTCCTTCCCGCGTGTACTGACAACTAGCTTCAGATACAGTCCCCTACTTGCAGATCATATTTAGAAAATCCATCAAGGAACAAGTAGTACTCAAAGACTGGAAAATTGCCAATGTAACGCCCATATTTCCAAGTGGCGATAAGGAGCAGCCATCGAATTACAGACCGATATCCCTAACATCCATCCCATGCAAAGTTCTTGAACATATAATTGTAAGCTCAGCCATAAAACACCTAGATACGCAGAACTTGCTGATAAAAGCAAAATACGGATTAAGGAAAGGAAGATTCTGTGAAGCTCAATTAGTACTGTTTGCCCAGGATATTTTAGTCTCCGGTGAAGATAACGTTCCAGTAAACGCGATTTTTCTTGATTTAACAAAGCATTTGATAAAATATCCCACAGAAAATTATCGAATACACTAAAATCATACGTCTTTGGCCACGATGTGATTTCCTGGATTAGAGGATTCATAAGCGATCGAGTACAGAGGGCAGTATTTGACGGCACCATCTCAAATGAGATTAGAGTCACTTTGGGTGTCCCGCAGAGGGGTGTCATAGTTCAACTTCTATTCCTTCTGTATATAAATGATATTGGTGAAGTGGTAGACAGTAAACTCCGACCATTTGTCGACGATGCAGTAGTGTACAGGGAAAGCCGTAGTAATAATGATAAGAAGGCGTTAACGAAGGACCTCAAGGCAATTCAAGCGTGGTGCGATGTTTTGCACTTAGAATCAAATTTTAAAAACGTGAAAGGCCGTTATGATAGTCTCGTTAGAGTTGCTGAACTCCTGCAACAACTTGGATGGGAATCACTTTCAGACCATCGATTGAAATTTAGACTCAATCTTTTAGATGAATTCAAAAACAAATTATTTTCCGACAAAGTTATCAATATCATACGAACCCCAACGCACTACGGTACTTCAGATCATAAAAATTAAATAAGGGTGATAGATTGTAGAAAAAAATGTTTAAAACGTCGATTTCCCCGCGATTGATAAGAGACCACAATGGCTGCGTTTAAACTTTGAAGTGGGTTAGTAGACTGACTGAGATTTATTCATGTATATATGTATATATGCCCCCTGTTATGCATGCCTACTAAAACTGCCAAGAAGTGCTAGCACCAATTTTTGCATATGCCCTTCAAGACTTTTGTGTCACGTTCATATAGTTATAATATAGATTATTTTAGTAGTTTCTGTAGCTTTTGTAGCATACCAATAGTGGAGTGCTTGTTTGTGAAAGAAAATTTATTCGCTGTAGTTCATACTCAGCACGTGAATGAAGTCGGCCGCAAGGACCACGGAAAAAATGCATTGGTGCGGACACGAGGACCATGATAGAAGAAGGTAGAATCCTCAAGTTTAGACATACAAACATAGAGGAGAATCGGCTTCACTATCAACAGCTTAATAGAAGAGTGCAACGAAAACTGCGTAGCGACAAGAATGATCACCTAAACCGATTGTGCGCGGAGCTCGAAGAACACTCCACCCGAAATCATCCACGCGAACTCTTCAAGAAGGTTAATGAGATCACAAGGACGTTCCAGCTGAGACACTAGGCAATAAAAGGGAAAAACGGGATGCTTCTCACAAACACGCGCGAGGTCATAAGTAGATGGCGGGAGTACTGCTATGAACTGATGAAGGATACAGACACTGAAATCAACACTGAAGCAACCACTAGTACAACACTTAACCTAACATTTTACCAGAAGAAGTGCAGAATGCCATAAATAAGCCAAAAACAACAGAAAGCACCCGGGCTTGATGGCTGAAGCATTGCAAGCTCCAAGTGAAAGCTTGGTACGTCTTCTTCATGTGCTGTGCAACAAAATATGGTCAACGGGTGCTTGGCAAGAAGAATGGGCGACATCAGTGTACATACCGCTACACAAGAAGGGAGACAGGACTCTATGTTCTAACTACAGGGCGTTATCCCTAATACCACATGCCAGTAAAATATTGCTTTATGTGATACATGAACGCCTGAAGGCATTTCTACACCCTGAAATACCGGAAGAGCTAACGGGCTTCATGCAAGGCAAAGGCATACGAGAACAAATTATGGTCGCTCGACAAATAATCGAGAAGTCATACGAATACAACGTAACGACCTACATCTGCTTCCTAGATTATGCAAAAGCGTTTGAAATGGTGAACGGGACATATGTATGGCGTGCATTACAAGCCGCGGGGGTGCATGGACATCTAATTCGCTCCCTCTGCATGCACAACAGCGCATATGCACGTGTCGATAACGTTCTGTCGGAAAAATTTCGTGCGGGGAAAGGCGTTCGACAAGGTTTTGTAATATCGCCCATCATGTTCAACATCGTCGGCGAATGGGTCATTCGCAATGTCCTAGATGACTTTGAAGGAGGCATCAATATCCGTGGCAGAAGGATTACAAATCTGAGATATTCACAGGACACAGCCCTCCTCAGCAACGAAAAACAAAACTTGGCCCCTCTGCTACAGCGTATTGTACATCAAGCACAGATGCAGGCCTGCAGCTCAATCGACAAAAATGTCAACTTATGGTGATAGGCAGAGATCCTAACTGTCGACATAATCTCATTGAAGACATACTGGTAAAGGAAGAAGTATTTTACCAGGGCGCATTACTGTCAAACAGGGGTGGCAGTGAAAAGGTAGTCAAGCGGAGAATAGCGATGGCCAAAACTTCAGTTGGAAAACTGCAAAAAATATGGAATAACAGAGGAATCGACATGTCCACCAAAACTATGTTGGTTCGAGCAATGGTCTTCCCCATAATGACCTATGGGTCGAAGAGCTGACAATCACAGCAGCCATACGGAAGAAGATTGATGCTTTCGAGCTCTATTGCTTCCGAAGAATGCTTCGAATATCATGGACGGAACGAAGAACAAACGTGTCCATTCTCGCCCAACTGAAAATTGTGGACAGAGACCGACTGCTGCCAACAGTATGTCGTAACTCTCTCAAATTCTTCGGCCACGTTGTGAGGCGTGATGGTATAGAGAGAATATATAGTGCTCCAAGGCAAGAAGGTCCAAGGCAAAAGACAGCGAGGTCGGCCACCGTTAAGACTGAGAGACCAAATAAAGACATTTACAAACCTAAATCTGAGTGAAGCAGTCCACGCGGTCCAAGGTAGAGGAAAGTGGCACCAGATAGTCCGAAAAACATTAGCTTAGTCCATATGGGTCACGACGCTCGATATCCAGCCATTGACTGAGAGAATTCATATTGATGATAAATCATTCCCTGCCAAACACCCTTATGGTGGCTTGCAGGGTAATAAGTAGATATAATAAGACAATTAGAAATAATAATAAGATAAGTAGAAATGAAAAAAAGTATTGTAATGAACTTCTGGCAAAGAAAAATCTCCCCTCAGTACAGCTACTACGTACAAAAGACCCAATTGAAACCTAATAGTAGAGAATCGGCCTGAAATTTTGACTAATAGTAATTGAGAAAACACTTCTTTATCTATGTAGAAAGATTCAAGGAATGTAATCGGCCTGGAATAATCCGACTATGGCTTGCTCGCTAATGAAGTACGGTAATTATGTACGAACCAAAACGCATACGTTGCATTCTTACACAGCACAGAATCTAACCCTTAGGCTGCGGGAACGTTTTTCTACGTTCTGCATGGTGACTGCGGGAAAAACGTTTTTCTACGTTTGACCAGTTTGACCAGAGAATTTTGCCAGTAGGACATAAATTCAATAGATATTGTTTATAATATTTTTTGAGGTACCTAATAATAAATAATAGGTAACTACCTTAAAAAATTTTGTGAAATAATTTAATTGTTAAACCTGAAATAATATTGTGAAATAAAAACAATCGTACTTACCCGTAATGTTCAGCTCTTCTGCAGTCATGATCCATGTTTCTGCCTTTTTCACCACATTTTTGTAGAACTGGTGTTAAGTGTCGTACAAATACGCGTACTTTCTCACTTTTTCCATCAACAGCTCCGTTTCTTCTCCCATTTTGAAATAACCTCTCAACAAACTGAAGTGGATCGCGCGATAATTTTGTGATTTTGCGCAAACGTATCGCCTGCCGCCGCGGTCAAGACTGTTTCGCTGCGACAGATCGTCTCGTGCGTGACGGGGATGATACAATGTTGTGTCATACAAACATATCGCCGGATCGCGGCGGGCAAATGTCGCTGCCCGCCGCGACAGACCGCGTCCTGTGTGCCAAAGCCTTAAGTCGTGTCGTCTGAAAGCGGCCGAAGATTCGCCCGCAATCCGTAAATGTCGTCGCCAGACGTCGCTGGGTTACGTAGTCAATGCACGAAGTAAACAATTCTTCCATACATGGCGATATCATTAATTATCCACTGATTTCCCTTTCACATTCTGCGTGCCTTAATCGTAAATTATTGAGCTCCTCGCTAGTTCGTTATCCCTAGCAAAGGGGGCCGAAATTATATGCGCGTGGTGTGGATTCATAAGAAAACTTATTAATTTATTGCTGACTCCATAGTGTGGAACGGAATGTTATGCCTGTTCAATCGTTTGAGTCAGTCGTCCAAAAGCTAAAATTGAAGAACCTTTTGGGAGCAGCTGAATATCTCCATGGACTACAAGATCCTGTAAACTCGTATCGGGTAAGTAAATACTCTACTTAAGTTACCATTAATTAATGGTTTTAAGTATAACTCTTCATAAGTATTATTGTTTTTGATTTTCTAATATGTCTCATATTGATGAGTGTCTTTCTTTAAAATTATACACGAGATAGTAGTTATTTCATTGAGTTAAGCACGGAGTTTTATAGGAGCCCTAGGCTCATAAGTGCATACTGTTCATAATATCCGTGTATTCCGTGATAAACTAAGTCATGCGTCGGCTCGGTAATTCTGCGAGAAAACATTCTTCCGCAATAGGTACTCATTCGAATGTGTGCCAGAGGCTCTTAAAATGAATATAAGTATGATGTTTTTCCATCCTGTCTCTCAGAATGGCAATAAAATAATTAGTAATTAGGATAAGAAGCTCCGAGCAGTGTTCTCGTCAAGTATACTGACAGGGCAGTTTTTTTCTCACGGCGAGCACGGAGGCCAGGGGCTTCGAGAGTGCTATCAAGTAGTATCAAGTAGAGAGGGATGATGGTTACCATATCGGAAAAAATATAGCAATTGTACCTCATTACAGGTTCCCACGGGGGCGTAATAGCATGGGATATAATAATCATCTTTGGTTATTACTCATAAAAACGTCACTGACTGAAGTTGAATTATTACTTAGGGTAAACTGGGGACGGCGACCGACAGGACATTGACACCGATAGATTATTAACCTCAATGCGGTGTGAAACACCACAGAGGAAGCATCGTATTGACCGTGATTAGAACACATATCCCTCGATATCTCGCCGATCGGCGAGTGTTTAGACGCAACCGAAGTGCCGTTACCAATAGGGGTTATTAAGGATATAACAGATCAAAATATGAAATACTGCAGGATACACAATGTCACAGAGGCAGTCCAAGTCATGCGCTAAGCTCCAGAGTCCGCGAGGTTTTTACCAATCACCTTTGAATTGAAGAAATTAGCGCTATTTGACAATATTTTAGGGTACCGGGACTGGGCACGGCATAATACGTTCGCAGGGCCTGTGCGAAAATCCCACTGAGGAAAACCAGTCACTTTCACCTGGATTTCTCGATACAGCGCCGAGTACTTAAATAACGTAAAAATCCTATGCTTCCTCCGACGTATTTTTCTGTAGCCACCTCACCCTAATGTCCCTGGGCCACTTGCATTCCTTTACTGCCCCGTTGCCGTGGCACACGCAACCGCACGAAGAAAAGGGCTCCAGTCAATTGTTTCCAGAGAACAAAGAGGAAAGGACGCAACTCGGGATGGAGGACTTGAGCTTTTCCGAGAACTATTCGAACCTAAGCTAGCCAGAGGGGTGCATCAGCCTGGTTGGTTAGTCGTGTTTGCGGAGCGTGCGTGAACGCCATTGCTGCGGAGGATCAAAGGAGTTGCCTTCGGCTTTAGTACAACGAGAATTCCCTTCAAGTTTCACCGTTTTTAGGGGGTAAGTTAATTCCACCGTTTCCATTTCCTGAATTTTCATCATCGTTTCCTATATTAAGGACTGCTTGCTGAATTCCCATTGCATATCCGAGTATCCTCGTGGAGTCGCCCACAGATCTACTGCGAAAGAATTATGGAAGACTGATTAAAAATTCAACTCTCCACGTTAAATAAAACGTCATGCCATGGAATGACATTCGATTGCAGTCTTTTTGCGCATCCTCCAAATCAAATCAGGGAGTACAATGAAATTTGTCTTATTCTTTCTTTTCATTATTGTTTTCAATCTTCAAGTTAGTAATTGATATCTTTAAAAACTTTCTTCTTTGTGATGAGCGTAACCTCCAAGAAGTAGCGGCAATAATCACGTATAACTTCTCCTCCACATCCATTAGTCAGCTTTTCTTCGAATATCGCGGGAAATGCGGTAGTGGTGGCGATCTTACGGCGGTGGTAAAAAAATTACAAAATACTTATATTCATATATTTACAAATATTCTACTTCAGTAGTTTATTATTCTACTTAAGTGTGAGTAGGTAACTCACACGGGAAAGGACATTTTACAGCAGCTGAGTTCCCTGTATTTCTCGAAGTCAAAACTAACTTTGTGAATAAATTCCAAAGTTGTATATTCTTAGCATACTTGCATGGATTTTCACGGAGTAGTAGTCATATCTGCTAATCTAAAGTTACTCAATGAAATCAAGTAATTATTAGATGTTCAGGATAAAATAACGGATTAGACATGACGGACTCTAGCGATAGAAAGGGAGCAGAAGACAACTCTGTTAGCATTTGAGGTAGAAATTCGCTTGAAATTTGCCAAAGCTCGGCAAAATACAAGGAATTCATCTCAATGTTTAAAAGTTTGTGATATCTAACGAACATTTACTTTAAAAAACCACTGCACGTAAAATCAGGGACGGCGAACGCAAGCTGAGAAGTGGCCCTTAAAGGGCTCGAGGGTCGAGCGGTTTTTGGCAAAGGGTCGACTCCCCTCCCTATTGTTTGGGAATCTCGAAGGGGGAGAGGCTACTCTTCCCAAATGTGCTTTCCCACCCCTCTAATTACCCCACACTTTCTTCTCACACAAGTCTTTTAGCGTTTGGAAAACGCCGACTGCTGCAACAGTAGGAATCATGATGCTCGGTGCAATAAGGTTAAACATGAGATATCAATTAGTTGAGTAGGGTACGGACTTTATTTCGAACTCATGGCTCGTCACAATTTTCTGTGTTAATGTCCGCATATTTGGGAATAAATTTTGCCATGCAGTGGCTCGGTGAGCATAAGCGGAGCAATGTGAGCGAAAAATGACGGTGAAGATGGCGCTCGCAATCTCACTAAATTCAAATAATGGTTCAAATATTACTGCAGCGCATCTGAAAGCAAAGCATTAGCTGAAAATAGGTAATACTTTTATACTTCTTGACCAATGCTCCGTGGAATACGTAAGCCGCTGTGCCTGCTAATAGCAGAATCAGCTTTCACTTTTCTCGGATGATGCTGATGATCGGCGGTCGACTTTAGTGACTCGGATGATTGATGCGGTCGAAATTAAGCACGAAATCTGTTCACCACTTCCACTTTCCGTGATCGTTAACGTTTTTTGTCAATGCTTCACTTCCTTAAGGAATTGCTGTTGATATCGTTGATGTAATTGCTAGTGTTAGACATGATTTAGGATGAATAGGTACACGCAGATAACAGATAATTTTACTTCGAAATGCCGCCAAGTATTAAAAAAATGGGAGCACCTTTTCAGGTAGCTGAAAGTGAGTTCGATTACACAATCAGGCAGTAAGTAGCATAATAAGTTAGGCCTACACAAATCACTGCCTTTATCAGTTCCAAGCAAATGGGTATTGTCAATTTGTGACAACGAAGGGAAAGAATGAACAACACGCTAAATCAGAAAAATTAAAAAAAAGTTTCACTTGTATATGAAATCAATCACATGCTGCATGGCAAAAATCATTGATGACGTTGTTAGTTTCGTTAAAAATTTTGCATTGCATTTACCTTTCGCAGAGATGGAGAGACCAAAGCAATTGAGGAAATTGAAAGACTACGCAGAGTTGTCCAGACAGGGAAAATTTTACCGTCTAAAGTCACACACTTTTGTTGCCCATTGCTGTTTCATTTCAACATTCAGTACTGACAAGTTTTGTTTGTGCTAGTTGTAGCTAATACATTGATTGTGTTGAAACAATTCCTCCTCAAAGTTCAAATCCAAGTTTTTCATTTTTGTTCTTTATTTATAATTATCTATGACAAATGTCCCCAAGCATTAGCTACCTTGAAAGGTTTTATAATTTGCTAGTATGTAATTTTTTTCAATCTGACATGCAAAAATCTCTATGCTTGCAGGTGAAATTTATGGCCTCAACGGGAGGGAGTGATTTAAGGAGATATATAAACCTGGCTATGCTGCGGATTATGGAAGATAGCTTGGCTGAAATGGTATCATATACTGGCAGGAGTGCCAGTGAGCAGGGAAAACTACAATTCAGCTGCCTGAGAGTTTGCAGAGGATAACATGGTAATGTTGCTCCATTATATTGCTCTCATTCATTCTTTTATTATCTACAATAAATACTACATTCCTTAAATGGCAGAAATTGAAATAATCCATCTGATTGACACTCAGCATTTTGAAATCAGACACAAGTAATTAATGGATGAAGTTATAGTTGAGAATAAATTCCAGACTGTGAAAGACAGTCTTGAGATGCTGCTACTTAAATTAATAGAAAAATTGTCTTGGTTGGATTTATCTTCCAAACTCCTCGTGTGGCACACTGGCATTGTGCACCACCACATATTCAGACCACCACTACCACAGAGTCAAGTGTAGTGATGGGGATCTATGGATGGCTGCAGTGGGTTAAATGCTATAGCTGTAGCATTTGTTCATTGGACATTGTCCACTGAGAATATACATAATGAAATATTTATTAACTATATTTTCTCTCCTCAGTTGCTGCCCAGAGGATCTTTACTACTGACGCCAGTGAGGAGAAAGTGAAAACTATCATATGTTCCTGGCTACAACAAGCAAAAAATAGGCGGCAGAAAAGGTTCTTGTAATTTATATACTATTATTTGAATGTTTAGAGAAATCTTATTTTATTGTTGCCACTACAATCAGTCCTAATGTGGATTCAGTTTGTGTTACATGCTATGAACATTAATCAGAACTTTATGCTGCATATTTAATTTAACTAAGTTTTCTACAACCTACTACAATCAGTCCTAATGTGGATTCCGTTTGTGTTACATGCTATGAACATTAATCAGAGCTTTATGTTGCATCTTTCATTGAACTAAGTTCTATACTTCATTGTTGTTTATTTGCCAGCACTGGCTCCATTTCAATAAAAATGCAGAACCTCCGTGTTTTGCAAATTTGAGGTTTATTGGACTCAAAGCAAGTGTGCGGCAACTGTATCATCTGATCCCTATAAATAATTGATGTTTAATTTGTTAATTAAAGGGTGCATTTGATTTGTCATTAGTGACTTTTGTTCTTCACTTCTTTCCAGGGAGAAGTCATGCAGGAGCTGTGATGCTGCCTCCAAGGAGGAATCATAAGTTATATAGAAAGCAAACTAATGTATATATCAATTTTATGTTGCAGTGATAAAAGAATAAATATTGTGTACACACGAATATTGCAACGATTTCATTATACTATCCTATTGACGCGATTCCTCGTTCTCGATGAATATACAATATTTACTTAATGCTTCTTACAAATGCTTCAATTAAAATTTGAATATGGTCTCTACCATTGGCGTCGTCAGCATCCACACTTTGGGGAGGACAGGATGGGGGGTCCAGAAAATTTTAGAAAAATTGTGACCTTGAAATGACGTTTGAACACTAATTTAAACCCAAAATCTTACATTTGTACAAGCAGGTTTTTTATTGAGACAATTTGTATTTTACCTGAAAACATGTCTATAGTTCGTTTTTTGAACCATTGGACTTGACAACAATGGAACGCCCTATACCACACGCTTGATTCCAAGTCCAATCGTTCAAAAAATAAACTATAAACATACAATTGAAAACTCATTCTAAAATGTATATAGTATATAGGTATCAAATAAAAACTCATTATCAGGTCAGGTTTAATATGCTTTATTTTACACACACTACTGTTATTATATACGGTCTATCACATTACAACGTAAACATTAACTTTAAAATCTTAGACTTGTTTCTCTTTACAGTACTTTATAAAAATTCAAATTGACCTCTTGCTAAACGGATGTATACTGGAACTGAAACAACCCCAAAGTGGTTTATTTATTATCCTTTACGTAACCAAAATCACCTCTCCTAGTTTTACATTTTGAAATAAACAGTTTTGCAACATTTTTTGCTTCTACCTTGTCCAATATTTCTTTGTGAACGTAACAAACAGCAACATGATTCAACCTTTTTTGAGTCATGGTTGATCTTAGGTAGGTCTTCAGTTTACGCAGAGCACTAAAACTTCGCTCTGCTTCACAACTTGAAGCTGGACATACAAGCATTAGTCTCACCAGGACTTCAACATTGGAGAACAGCTCCCTGACCTCTTTCATCATAGAGGTCAACACGTCCTTGGCGTCTTTTAAATTCTTTATCTTGTATCTTTGGTGGAAAAGCTCAAGTTCTGGCTTCAACATTTGACCGTTGATTTCCGGATATGGCGCTAGCACATTGACATCATAACCTTCTCTTTTTAGCAGGACTTTCTCGAGCTGTATTTGTTTTTTCATACCAGCCTGTTCAAGTATACGAGTTTTGAGACCATGCACAGCCGTGTCAATGACTTCAAAATACTCCCGTCTAAAGTGTTCTTCTGTTGAAGTAAACTCGTAACCATCAGCATTTCCCTCAGATATCTTTTTAGGCACTTTTTTTTGTCTTGGGAGTCTTAGCTCTTCTAGGCCCAACTCAGCTATGTACTTGTTACACTCTTCGAACACAGAAGAAAACTGCTGGTTGGTTCTGAGATTTTGTAGGCCATCAACAATGTGTTTAACAGATTCACATAACCCAGCCACTGTTTTATTCTCGCCTTGAAAACTTTTGTTCAGTAGTTCCAAAAGTTCAACAACTTTCCTACCCATAATCAGGCCTAAGTATGTGGTCCCATCTTCAAACACACTCAACAAACTCTGGCTCCTTCGTACTTGCGTTCTGTGAGTTCATTCAAAGTTTTCAAAATCAATGGCTACTTGTGCAAAATTTCATTGATTTGTCCTTTCCGGTATATCCATCTTGTGGGACAAAGAGGTTTTATTTTTGCAATGTTACTGACTGGACCTTGAGCTGCATCTTCAACTATATGTTTGTATTCATCTTTAGCTTTTGTGTTCGAAAACAATACTCCTAGCTGATGAGCCCAATCCATGGCGTTTTTGACAGTTCTTGAAGTCTCACAGCTTGCTTTCATTACTAGATTGACACAGTGAGCACCACAATGAATGTAGTCAGCGGGTGGTTGTTTGTCTATTACTACTGACTGAGTTCCCTTATGGATACCACTCATGTTACCAGCTCCATCGTAAGTTTGCCCACAAAGATTGGACAAAGGGAGCTGCAATCTAAGCAACACGTCAAAAATAAGAGCTGTTATATCTGTTCCACAAGTATTTGCCGATTCATAAAAGCCCAAAAAACTTTCGTAATGCTGGAGATCAGCATCAACCCACGTGACACAAACACTGACCTGTTCATTGCCAGCAATATCTTGCGTGCCATCACAAATGACAGAGTACATCAAAGGGTTGCTTAACTTAATGCTCTGAACTATACTGGACACAATTTCGTTTCCCAATATCTGTATGATTTCGTTTTGTATGGTAGGGTGAGTATAGGTAACATCTTTTTCTAGCCACCGTTTCAAAGACTGCTTGTCCTCACACCGAACTTTCAATAGTTCCATTAGGTTACCTTCATCATTTTTGTGACCTCTTACTGCCAGACCTTATCTAACGAGATACTTTACACTACTTATTACAGTCATAAGAGATTCTAAAGCAAGTTCTTGTTGTTCGAGTTTAACATGTGACAGTTGTGACTCAATAGGTGATTGTAACTGAGAGTGGCTTAAACAGCTTGGGAATGCGCATCACTCGTTTGGTGGTTTCCAAACTTTTCAATAGCTTTTTTCCAGTTGTTGAACCCTTTTTCACTAAAAGCCTTATCTGCTTTGGTAGCTAGCGTTTTGCCTGGGCACAATTGAGCACATCTTGCACAGTAAAAACAGCTTACCCCTTCAGCTCCAGCCACATGTAGCCAAGGAAATCTCTCGTACCAACTGGTCTGGAATTTCAGCACTCTGCCTGGAAGTTTTTGCACCGGAAAATCCCCTGGTAGAATCTGAGGTTGATGAGGAGAAGTGTGACGAACAGAGCAGTCCCCTGATGGCACTACGTCTTGGTTGTTTCTTCCATCTTGCTGTGCTTCAGTTGAAGGAGAGCAAACCGATGATGATACAGCTTCAGAACTCGGGATTATTAAATAAGTCGCGCATTATAAATCTGGCTCTGGTCTAAGAGCTGGGAGTGAAGGCGAGAGGGGAAGCGGGGATTGAAAAAATGCTCATCCGAAAACATTTAGCCTATATTATAACTCCAATTAAATGTAGCTGTTTGGTAATAAGATAACATGAGTCGCGAGTTTATAGATTGTCTTAGCATAGTATGCAAGGCGGTTAATAGCTGCAAGGTCAGAGTTGGATTTATAATGTGCGATTTATACATACCAACGCGTTCAATTGTTTAATAATTGTTAGAATAACAAATAACAACACCAAGATCTCTTTTAAAATACACTTTAAGACACTATGGCCATTTCAGGTCAGTAAACCCATAATCATCGAGAGGACAAGTTGTTTCTTTTACTCCCCCCACATAAACTCAATTACTATCTACAAATTCGCTTTATCTCTCACAAAAATATATAAGCTTTACTTACCATTGTCCTTTTTTTGTTTTTTTAAAAATGACAACAAATTTCGTTGTCCCTCTGCTCGCTTCATTTTGTCAAGAAACACTTCAACGTACTTCCAAAAAGTATCAA
Source organism: Ceriagrion tenellum (assembly GCA_963169105.1). Taxonomy (NCBI): domain Eukaryota; kingdom Metazoa; phylum Arthropoda; class Insecta; order Odonata; family Coenagrionidae; genus Ceriagrion; species Ceriagrion tenellum. The sequence goes on from OY720639.1 coordinate 1,094,296, forward strand.
CTAAAACAACTATAACCGTTGGATACAACACATAATGAAAAACAGTTTAACATACATCTAAATAGTATGAACCATTGTCGACTAAACACACACAAGAAGACCGAGCCACGTGGCCGCTGGAACTGCAGGTGCAGTGACCGATGACTCGTGTCTCTGAGACAAAAATAACCAACGCATGAGCAGTAGGGGCGGTAGGGTGGCAGTGAGAGGGGAGGTAGGGGTAGTGTGGAGCGGCGAGGAGAAAGGCCAGCAACGTGCTTGCTGACAGCGGCCGATCGGGCGGGCTTGCGCGCCTACTGTGTTATGTATGCAATTAAACAAAAATATTACGATTTATATTAAATTTTTTAATACAATTTAGGGGGGGGACAAAACTGACTTTTCAAATATTGGGGGGGACGCGTCCCCCATGTCCCCTATGGCGGCGACGCCCGTGGTCTCTACTATGACTAGGGAAAAATTGCGCTCATACTACCTTAAGGGAGCTTAAAAATCCCGCTGGATTCGTAGTTGATTCCAGCCTGAAATCTAGATGGATTCAAGTTTGATTCCAGCTGGTCAGGCCTGGTATGCTTGCTTAAAATCCAGTTTGATTCAAGCTGGATTCCAGCCTGGAGTGTTTACTTAAAATCCAGCTTGATTCAAGCTGGATTCCAGTCTGAAATTCAGCTTGCAAACAGCTGGAATTGTGTAAAAAGCACAGCTGGAATCCAGCTTGCACCCTTGAATGGTCCAGTTGGATTCCAGCTTGCTTTGCTATCTGGGGACAAAGTAACGAATATGAGATTTAATTTTTCCGCACACATTGCAAACAGAAACAGTATTGAGTCATAGGCAATGTGTTAACTTACAGTATATGAATGGCAAAATGCTTACAATGTTGCATATTGGACGTCTTTTGTTTGTATTATTTTTGTGGCGCCGTAGAGGGCGTTGTTTTATCTGTTCCACAAAGTTCCTCAATAAAGCAGCAGTATGCAGTAGTGCTGTGTCAATCCTAAACGGAGAGTCGTGTTTTATTGCCGCACCGCTAAATTTTCTACCCGTAACTTCTTTAACACAGAAATTGTAGTCATCACAATGACTGATCTCACCGTCAAAAAGAAGATTTTAGGATCTTGGAATGGTTCCACTCCTCATTCGAATTATTCCACAGATGTTTATGTTCACATATGAGTTATCCCAGACAGCACAGAGTTAAGAAATACTCGTGTTGTTTAGGTCGAAGTATCGTGCAGGGTCTTAAATGGTGTATATCTGGCATAATTTTCAGATTCGGTGTCACCCACCGATGTACAATGTATATTTATATTGAGTATATAAATTTAAGCGTGAAATGAGAATAAAAATCAAAAAGCATTGAATAGTTTAGACTTTCCACTTAGTAAATTGCCAATTGGTTCGTGCACAAATTATTGATTGAAAACGAGTTGCATTTATAATAGTCGCACTTTGTACAAACATCAATCAAACGAACTATCGTGGACGAGTACCTATATCTTCAAAATATTAGATTAATTAAATCTTATATTAATATTGCAGCACTGCAAGAAATAGTATCGCAAATTTATTTTCTAATACCCATAAGGACTTTTGAATATATGCGGCAGACGAGGATTTAGTTCATGTCTTCAATACGCGTGGCTAATAAAAAAAGAAAAACTATTTTAATGCTACGCGACTTCCTTGGCTTGCGATCATACTCCCTTCAATTCGTCCTCTTCATTGTTCTCCAGGCTCGTGCGTTGACGCCATTAAGTTCTGCTCCGCCTTGTCAGCTTTGTGATCCGCTCAGCCTCCGTGACTTATTTGATTCTTCATATTCACTGCATTTTCACCCATCCCTATTGATTTCATTTTACGGCTTTCCCTTCGTTCTCCCTCATCCAAATATTTTCCTCGCCCAATATCTTTCATCGATCTTTGTTTCACTTTTTATGCAAGTTGGAATATCTATACCCTCATCATCGTTTATTTGTTGGGGACACTCCGGCCTTCACCTTGTGGCGGACATTCTTATCCAGCGGTTAAGGGATACGATCTTATTTTGAGGCTTCACCGATTCCGTGCATAAAAGGTGAAGTGAAGATCGAATCGAAGTTACCTTATGAAAGATATGTAGTGAAGATCGAATCAAAGAGAAATATGAAAGATACGAAATATCTGATGTACTAGTGGCGCCGCCAACGGCAAAGTTTTAACTGGGTGGTCCCCATCGTTTGTTGCCTGTCCACTCACGTGCTTTAGCCGAGAAAAAGCGGCTAATAGACCTTATTTGCGCCAGTTTGTCACCAGTTAGACTCGTGTAGATTCAGTTTTTCGACGAGATAAATCACGTGTTATATTCGACATACACACCAATGTAGTATTAGTTGTGCTGTTTGGGATTGATCAACGTGTTCACCCAAGTGACATTCGAAGTTCACAATGGAGCATCTGCTGTCCTCGCCAGCATCATCATGATATTATGAAGCACAAATTCCACAGCAGATGTACGAAGTGTGTAAGTATACGATTGGCTACGGACGAAAAACATATTTTCTTGTTATATGATCTTGATCCATCAAAGATAGCAAATTCATACCACAAACACACTTAAAGAATAATGCAGATTCCAAACCAAGAAAGGAGCAAAAAGACCATTGAGCATCGCGATGCGCAGGAAACAACTGCCAAAAAAACTGACGGGCGGTATTCAAACTGAGGAGAGTACTTCTAAATATTCTTGTCTCACTTATAAATAAATTACTTTTCAACTTAAGTTTAGAGGATAACCATTGGATTAAAAAAATAATTTCAGCGTTCGTCGCATAAACTTAAGTGCGGCACCCCTATGAGCAATGAAACAAGTTCTTTGGTAAATAAAAGGAGACATTAATCTCTGATACTTAAAAGGCTCATTGAGATATTTCTTTTAGAACTCAAGAATCATAGAAGTACTGTTGCGCTTGTAATTCCATTTTCACATACTTTTCACTCAGCTATCTAATAGATTTCACAAGTTACCGGTAAACGTGGACAATATCGCACTCAATCTTTAAGATTTGACGCTTTACAAATCCAGTTTAAAGTCTTAAAAAAAATTAGCGCCCAATATTTTTACGATAATCAAGCCATCTATTTCAAGTCACTATATCCAGTGATTTTTGGCGACCTAGTCAGTGAATGGAATCAACAATACATATATAATCACAGCCAGTGACAGACTGCAATGCAACTTCCATACACATTCTCTTGAAAGATAGTCAAAAGAAGCTATGTATTCTGAGAGATATTCCTTAATTGCAATTTTATACATGTATAGGATACTGAATCTTGTAAAAAAAAACGTGCGGCCATTGCATGGTGTTCCTAATTCACAAACACCTCCATCTAATAGACATCTATTGAATATCTATTAGAAGTTCATCATCATCTGGTCGTTCCTGGAAAAGATGTAGCTGTGTACTTTCCGGTGGTCTTAAAGCGAATGAGTAGGTCCTTTCTTTCTGCGGTTATGCAAAATAGCAAAGTGGGTTCAATCCATGAACAACTACTATCTATAGACATCGAGTAGGTTTCCATTAGATCTACATCTATCCATACCCATATGCAGACAAGATATAGATATATATTTTCCGTGTGGACAGTGATTATAGAATTGAATATAGTCCTATAGTAATTATAGATACTTCCCATAGTGATTTTAGGACTATACTCTTGTATGTCATAGTGATTATAGCACTTCCTATAGTAACTATAGAAAATCTTAGTGAGTATTGAACTTTAGAACTATATTCATAGTGATTATAGAAACTTCCTATAGTGATAATAGAACTATACACTTATCTGCAATAGTGATTATAGCATTTCCTACAGTAACTATAGAAAATGTTATACGGATTTTTAAAAAAATCCTATAATCACTATGTAGTCCTGTAGTATTTTTATAATTTTTTCTAAGGGCTCCGTCAACTCGTAAATGGCTGTTGTCACCAACGTGAGACTGTTGGTTATTACTCTACTGTTGAAGAGATACTGACAGCGTGAAGTTTTAAATTACAGCTGATTATTTTTGACATCTCATAGTAACAGTGGATGTTGGGGAGGAAAGATATGCAATAGGAATTGAGCCACAGTCGTATAAAGGTTCCATTCTGAGCCCAACTCTATCAGCCACAGAACGTGTGGGACGTAAAAGAAAGTGCTCTTGAAAAAAAAGTGTCAAGAAAGACGGGAGATCCCATCAAAGATAAGCTGAGCATTGAACAAGGCATAAGCTGTGAACTGTATGTGCCGAGACAGCTGATCAGAAGACTATAACCAAGCGGCCAAATTAGAGAGAGAAGGTAACACTATTGCTGACTGAGAAAAGTCGACGCCTCAGTAACTCGTCAGTGAGAGAATGCAGATATGGTGAAGCTGACCACCTGTGTCGTCTAAGATGGAGTTGTCGTGACTATATATGTTGTATTATAATTTCCTGTGTCTGATTTTGATTGTTTAATATTTATGATAAAGAGATATTGGGCTTAAAGAGTGAATGTGTGAATATTAATGCATTCAAGGATTAAGTAACTCATAAGGAAATAAAGAACAATGATAATTAACACCCATTTTCAGTAGTGCAGCATCGTTAATTTGATTTCCATAAGTTTTATGTTGAACTGTGCAGAAGTTGAAGGATTCATTCATTAATGCATGAATATGGTGCAAATATGGTTATCATAACAATTTCTGTTTTAAATAAATGGTAACGTGTTTGAATTAGATTATACATTTTATTGACGGGGTTAGCCGTGCAGAGAGATAAGAATGGTACGTACAAGAGAAGCAGAGAACGAAAGTAAGTGACCTTTGACGTGCCCCACACAACTTGTATTACATATAGGCAATTCAAACACAGAGCAATTGATCAAATATAATTACCTCATTGGCTATGTTACAAAGTCAAAGTAAATTTATGACTGATGGGGACTGAAAGCTTCTCACTCAGGATTTTTACGGTACAATGTACAGTAGAACCTCGATCTATCGCTTTTCAAGGGGATGGGCAAAAAAAACAATGGATGCGGGAAAACGAACAATGCGGGAAAAAATTTCCCGGGAGCCAAAAGGACATGAAAATGCGAGAATTTTATGGTAACTTTCCAGAGTAGAGGGGAATCTTAAAGGAATTTCTCTTAAAAGTGGGAGAATTTTTAAATTTAATGAAACTACTTAGTGCATCACTAATTTTTCGTTTGACTACTAACTGTTTAAAATATTTTATTAGTATTACATATCCCCATGGTGTCTCGTATGATAAAAGTAAATAAATAAGGTCCATTATCATGTTATTGGATGATCCTCAAGCCCGCGCACCGACCTATCCATGCATAAAAATTTATTCGTTTCAAGTATCCAAGAGGGTGAGAAGCGCGCCTAAAATTTGTTGGGAAGGATGTAATCTTTTTTCGCACTTTCCATTGTGCTCTGCTGATGGAGGAGTGCCACCCGTTAAAGATGGAGCGAGCTTGACGCTACCAAGAGTACTCTTGTATATCTGGAGCAATGGAGTAACCCACGAGGCATAGAGCAAGAGAGGTGTAGCAGGTTATTGCCATCTGGTTCTGAGAGGCAAAAGTTAGGGGCAATCGGGATGAAATGAGGAATTCCGATATCGGCGGTTGGAGTTCGGCTTGGCATTACAAAATGAACATGAATTTCAAAAAAATAAATCATTTTGATGGGCCATGGTGCCTAAAAAACAAAAAAATCCATTTCTGGCAATGCAAGCCCAAGTCAGACAACAGACAAGAAGGAACTTAGCCCACGCTGGCAGGACTTTCACTACGACAAACTAATGGTTGAAACATCTGCGTTACCTTCAGCCGTCTTAAAACATCTATTTTGAACAGTTTTGGCTTTAAGCTCAGAAACAAATACTTCAGGAAAATGAATAGACATAAATACCTACTTTAACTGGATAAACACGAAAAAAATAGAAAAAGGAAAGAGCACAGAGCACGTAGGGTTTGGCCGCACTTACTAGAGGCCCGCAAAGTGACCATGACGAAGGTCAGGGCAGTGAGTCAGGGAGTGACTGAATTGCCGAGGTTACAAGCCACACCCGCTGCCCTCTGGTTGGTTCTGCGACAGTCACAAGACGAGAAACCCCACCTCCTTCCCTTCCCTCAGCCACTCCCCTATTTAAGCCCATGTAGCCCACGTCAGTTGAAATAATGAACTGGTTACAAGAATTAGGTGAGACAGGTAATTGGGGGACCCTGTTTTCCGCTGGGAGGGACAGGGCAGATGGAAGGTGGACCTTTGACCCTCCTGACCCTTCCTGCAGAAAGGGCCCCACCCACTGAAGGGTGCATTAGTGGAACGTCAGTTAATTTTGCTTAAGTTTTTAATCGGCATAAATCTACAGAACAAGTATTATATGAAGTTTGCCCATTATTTTCTGTTACATTTGATACCAAACACCAAGGAAATCCGTTGATATTTACCTACATGGGTTATATCAGATCTCGATATGGTGCAGAGAGCAAACGTATGACAACTACTGATAAGAGAGCATTGAGAGGATAATAGGAAGAAAGGTTAGAAGCTCATGGCGAAGGAATGCGGCCGCTAAAGAGTGAGGTAGGAACTCGGACGGCAAGGGCTACCCGTCCGTCCTGTGCGGTGCGTCACTTAACTCCCTCCCCCACCTCCTTTCCCACTGCGGATCGCCGCAAAAATCCCAAAATCTTACTTGGTGTAAATTTTTGGATTCGTCTTTTTCAAACAATCAATGTGGGAATTGCGATGTGGGGACCGTGATTTGGAAACGATCGAAGCGGGAAAACGATACTTCTGGGAACGATGGTTGCGGGAATTATTAACGTTATCAGCATGGAACTACTTTTGGGACCATAGACGGCGAACGATAGAAGCGGGAAAACGATCAATGCGAGAAAGATAGATCGAGGTTCTACTGTATACAATAAATCGGAATTGGTAACAGAGAAATCACAAGCTGCAACAACTAAGCCGCAAATGTGGTGTAATGGCTGGTGATAGAATCAAGAATGATAAATCAACTGATTATCATCAGCCGTGGCATTCAGTGGTGTGCGACACAATTTCCTTCATTGTTTTTATCATGTTATTGTTGATTTTGCCCTTTACATTAAAAAAGTTTAAGTTTGCAATAGTTGAATATTTGTTTGAATATTTTTCCAAAGAAATTTTCCCATTAGTTTTTAAAAATAATGTTATAAAAAGTTATAAATCTGGTCCTTTTTTAAGTACACTATTAAGATACGAAAAAATATATACACCACATCATAAATATATCGACAACTTGAATGAGTCCCAAAGCTGGAAAAAATATCTACACAGTGACGCACCGAAAACCTGAATAATCTGTAATGTGGCAACAATCAGGTCCTGGCAGTACTGGATTGTGGACAATCAACTGTACAACAAAGTTGCCCTTTTCACAAAGCACACTAATTCACCAGAACTGTGACTGAGAACACTGTGCAGCAACAGATGGTTATGTCAAGGTGAGATGAACGCAGGAATGAATCATGATCACATACCTCAAATGCTCTCACCTTTTCCTGAAACACAATCATAGACAAGTGGGCAATAGCACCAGTGGTATTGGGCTAAAATATGGCAGAGAACAAAGAAAAAAATCGATTATTTATTCTTGATAATCATTGTATAATTAAATATCAAAGAGGCTATCATGGTACAATTCAATGGCAAATTATGAATCTTAATAAACCTGATACAAGATTGAATAAATGCCTTATCAACTGTATCCCTTTATTTAATTAGTCTGAAGACGAAGACCAGTGGAACAACGAGAAGCACAACCCTTCCTCTGCTCCTCTCTCTCTTGGTAGGGATATTTGCAGCTCTCCAATATAGCTGTGAGGTGGTCTCAGATTACCAGCCCCTCAACATTTACGAGGAGAATTTTTTTGAAAAATTTAAGTTTCAACTTCTGTTGTTACATTTTTTTAAAGTACCCTTAATCTGAATAACAATCACACACGCAGACATACTCATGGGAAGGCCTCTCCACTTCACAATACACATCACATGCTCCACCACTGACACTCTCTCCTCATATTTATTTCCTCCATTCCCATTACCAAATACCTATTTATTAATATAATATATATGTTTGTATATATATATATATATTTATATGTAGATTTTTCTTTTTCAAAAAAGCACATAACCACCGAGGAACTTTCTGCAAATGCATTCAAAATTCATACGTCCCATCATCTTCGACCCTCACACAACACCCTCTCCAGGTTTCCATAAATTCATTAGCTTCGACTGCCTAAGCATAAAAAATAATGGACACTTGTTAGTTCCAATTCATATCAAAAATCCACTAACCACATAAAATATATTGAATGCAAAAGAAAGGCGCCTCATTAGTTAAAAGGACGAGGCGTGAAAAACCACAATCCTCTCCCTATTCATCTCTCTTGCTCTTCTTTATAAATACACACTCTCTCACAGTGTTGCAGGGTGGAGTCTCTCTCTCCAAGCACCCCCCACTCCACCCAGCTCCATTCTTTTTAAAAAAATTAGTCTACAAAGTTACAAGTCATTAATGCTGATGTTTTAACATTACATATTATTTCACCAACCCTCAAGTCATACATAATGGCCAAGTAGTTTTAACCCTAAGGAGGCCACTGGAGCCTCTGGTGCACACCTCTGCACACACTCATATGATCCCTGAAACAATTCACTGGGATTCCCAATTCATTTCCAAAACCATTTTTAACATTCACAAATGCTAACAACAAAGAAGTCACTAAGTTGTGTTGCTACAATGAGAGGCTTTGGAAGAAGCTTGAAGATACCTCAAAAATTGACAACAATAGACATAAAAACTATTTCTGCTTCCCTGTTAACTTCTTCATTATTACTGTCATTATCCTCAAAAATTTCACCCTCAATAGCTATAATTCACACCCAAAGGGTAGGATTGATGGAGAGAACAAGGCAGGCAGTGCACACATGCCACAAACAACACACACTCGGCCTCTCTTCATGCCATTCGCCTCAAATTTTCCAAAAAATCACCCACAAATGCTTTATCAAGGCAGAGATGAAAACAGAAAAAAGACTGACCTCTCCCCACTTGAGATGGCTAACTAGTTTCTCTCAAATCAGTACACCATTCATGGCAAAAAAATCTCAAAAGAATATTGACATCGATTGCACAACACATATAAAAAGAATGACCACAGTCAACATGGATGGGTGGATATGGCTCGTCGAGGAATGGAAGGTCTCCAGGGAGTCAAACAGAGACATGCACAAAATCGCCAAATACTACAGTGCTTTCTGCTTCAATATTAATTCGTACTGGTGGTATAGAGAAGAAAGAAACTGCAACTCCCAAACAACTCACCCCTGCACAGCGTTCAAAATTCCACCACTTGGAGCAGCCCACCATCCCAACCATTTTCAAGTCCCCCAAAACCATGAAAATTCACAGTCACCTCACTCAGTCAGACACACACACGAAGTCCCACCACACTTCATCTGCACGTGTGCAAGCACGCTTCCCATTCGCACAGCATCCACACAACATACAAACATACCTACACGGGGGAAAGACATTTGCTCAACGCACGTAGAAAAAGATGCCACATTACGAGCATGGCAATTTAAAAAAGAAAGAAAAAAGAGGAAAAAAGAAAAAGTATGGCCACTCTCCCCCTCTCTCCTCATCTTCGCCTCCCCTTTCAACCCCTCCCCCTTCCCCTACATCCTACACCCCACCCACTTCATGTACATCCAAACATTCATAAAAAGCCCCCCCCCCCATCATTCATTCTCACTTCATATTTTTTATCATTGTCTCTTTGAGCTCTCTCCTAAAAAAACGAAACCACACACCTGAAAAAATGCATCAATTCTGTCCTCTCAGGCACAAAAAGATCAACAAGGAAGAAACTGTTCACTTTTAAAAATAAAAATAGGAAAAGGATTCACAAGATACTGGGGTGAAATGTTTAAATACAAAATTAACAGTTCTATTTATGTAAACGTATGCTGTGTGTGTTTATATATTTATATATATTTCCCATTTCATTTCTTCGAGAGCTCTACCTGAGTTTCTTCAGCAATGCATTTGGCGTTTTGACCCCAAGCAGAACTGTCCTTTCTTCACGACTTCATTTTCTGAAAAAAGAAAGAAATAAGAGACTATAAAAGGTGGAAAATCACTCTGGGCAATGAGGAGAGAGTTTTAATGTGAGGGTTGCTCATGATTATCTACAAATTTTTCACAGGAAATCACAATAGAAAATCAACTCCACACCACTGATGGCCACTTGAGTCACATGATGCTTCCACTTTATTAACTAACTACGTGGGCATTCACGGTCAAGACAGAGAATTGCAGTAAATGACAGAGATCTCTCACTGAAATTGCCATCAATGTTCATGCATTTCATTGACTGATTACTCTTGATTAATCATAAAATTTCCCAGGAATGCAGTTAATATATTATACAAGTTGCTTCCTGAAGAACCAGCAATACCACTGATGTGGAAGGGGAAGTGATTTTGAGCCTTTTTTAAGCATCATGAATATATGGTTCAAAACTTCTAGTTACCAAGCCACGGCAATGCAAGCATTTGGTTGAAAGCAATTCATAGAAACCATGAAATGCATCCTAAATAAAAAAGGGCATCCACCAATAATGATGAAGAAAAACTCTTAATGCCAATGTATCTACTTAACCCCTTTAATGAAGAATGTTTTTTGCAACAGCTCTTCCCCTAGAGAGGAAAAGAGACGGCTGGAATAAGAAACTATCACACTGGGTGGCAGATCCATGCAGAAGACACATCCAAAGGAACTGCATCCATTGATGCATTCCCATAGAGGAGAAATATCTTTTTGTTAGGAGACCTAATGGATTCAGGGTCTGCTGTGGAGCAAGTTTCAAGTCTTTGTGGAAGTTCTACCCATTACAGTGACTCATATCTTTCATTTCTGCTGTCCTCAATGCTTATTAAAAGCATTTTCAAGAAGGAAAATGACATGAGAAAAATTTTCTTCACAAAAAATTACTTTCTGGAATAAAATGTTACTCTCAGAATCTTAAAGACATAAATTTATCAAATTAAATTCAATTTTATGCTTGGAAAAATAATTTTTTAATCTTTAATTCTTAAGATTACTTTTGGTGGCGATGGTTTGGATTATTTGGTGTTTAAAGGTAAAAAAAGCTATTTCTTACCACTACCAAACAAAATTCATTAAATTCATGTCCGCTATAATAAGAACTATGTTTAATCAATTGTTTATCAATATTCATTTTTTGCCCACAACTAGGAATACTTACGAGTTCACAAATGTCAAAATTATAGGAGATGGTTGAAAAAAATCATGTAACATAGATGGAGCAGGCTGCACGGAGTGCAGTGTTCATTATGAGAAAAATGCGAGGAACAAACATTTTTCGACCCCCTCAAACGAAAAGACCCCAAATTAACATGCAATGAGGAAAATCGTGGAGGAAGAATGGGAAATGAACCCAGTAAGATGATTCCAAAATGTGGACAACTCAATGTCACAAAGACTTGGTCAGGAAATCGAGAATGGAGGGGAATGGTATGATTATTAGGCTAATAAACATCCACATTCTTTATGCAAATACCAGCATATTTCTAAATGATCAATTATTGTGATCATGTGCACACACAACTCAAATTGAGATAATTACGCATACATTTTAACCTTTTCCACTCGTTCTAAATAAAATATTATAATGTCCCTTTTCAAAATCCGTTAAAATACATTACCACTGAGAGAAAACATTTACGACCCTGTAAAAAGTCTGTTAATATCCTCATGTGGGGCACTCACAACTTTAACTTCCATTGAAGCAATAATATTACGACACATTTGAAGAGGAATAGATTCTTTAGGGATGTAGCAATCGTATTATCTTTGATGGTGCACATTCCTAATTTGTACTCCACTGACAACTATGCAGATTTATGAGGAGTATACAAATAACTATAGGGAAAATATCTTATTACTGCTTAGTTGCAACATGGGAAAGATGATTTTTAGTATTTTTTCAATTTCACAGGGGAAGATACGCGATGCATTTTTGTCCGTGCATTACTTATGCATGAGTATAAAAATGCTCCTCATAAAATTTAACTGCGTAATTTTAGCCAAAAAATTTTCACTGCAAATATGTCATGAGGTTTTTAAATGATTCATGAATTTACCTTATCCTCTAATTATTAAACTTCATCCTCTAAGTTGAACTGTTGAATTACACGGCTAATGCATTGCTCATAGAATACATAGAAAACAATGCTGGGAAAGCTTCAAAAACAATTTTAATGATACTTTCTTGAAAATTCCACACTTATTTGGTCTCTCACTCAGATAAGTAATTGGTATTTACAAGTTTGGCAGATAGAACCAAACTCTAATTCCTAATCAAAATAATTGCACTCTTTACTAAATAATTTCAAAGTAAGTTAAAAGTGAATGTAGCATCAGGTAAGTTCATTAAATTGAGTAATTGACACATTCAGAGATCCGGTCAAATCCCTCGTTCGTGAATAGCTTTTCACTGAGTGATAAATCGGCGACTGAGTATATATGAACATCAGACGACAGGCAGGAGGTAGATATCAAGTGGGGCCGAGTACCCGAGAATGGGAAGTAAACATCTTATATGACGATCTAGGAGACCACTCTGATTCCTTTACAAAGCCCGAGTATGTGTAAATCTCACACACTTGTGGTTAAGGTCAATATCCATTCCCTGAGACGTCCGCCGATTCCTGTGAAGTTTTGGCTACAATAAAGTCACATCACGTAGATTAATTATAAGGGCACTTAAAGAGGCTACGCCAGGATTTGAACCCCAGACATTCTTGGCCGCAGACGAACGCTCTCCCTCTAGGCTACTTCATCGATCAAGAGAATTCCATGTCCAGTGGTTCTTACTACACAATGAAAAAAGGGAATTCTAATGTTTCATGTAAAAACTGGTCCAAATAAAATGTCCTAGACTTTTGAAAGTAGTTTTCAGAACGTAAATAACATTACGTTAGGAGGAATTAAGAAATTTAAGTTTTTGAGACGACCTGAATGCATGAGGGTGGAAACTTACGTAGGGTATTAAGGCATTGGAAATACTTGTATAGAAAAATTTTCTCCACATGGAAACCATTCTATTCTACCAGATTTCCCATACTTTAACAAGTAATTTACAGGATATTAAGCCTAATTGCTAATTGTAATGCATCATATTTCTCAGAAGTAGTTTGAGGCCTGTAAAAACGACCTTCATCTACAGCTATTACCTAAACGCGGAAATATGTTTTATTGTAAGTGAATTTGATCTGGAGAATAAAAACATTTTGTGTTCCAACAAATAATTCTTTCATCGTATCGTTTCTTAAGTTTCCATCGAGAACATTGTTTTAAAGAGTCCAAAGCTCTAAAAAAATATGGTCAGTATCTCTACTTAATCAACTACGACTTTGGAACCTCGACTGGTGCGGGTCGAAGCAAACTCATCACTTTTATAACTCCTAGACAATCTCGCGAACGTAAACCTTATTAGTATGACTATTTACATGACGCGTAAAATCAATCCATTCATAGTTTGAATATTCCCGGTTTCCATTGGCTGTCTCATTGTTTTTAAGTTGATGAAGGAAAAGTGATTTCAATTAGTTCCAGAGTACGCCACATTCAGATGCCAATGTGTTTTGCCTTAATATTTTCCGCCACTGTATATTGAAGACGTTAGTCACTTCAATCGGGCAAAGGATATTTGGGACACATTAGTGGAGATTCATGCAACTTTCTCTACCATACATAGGTGAATACTGTTGAAGGAGTTGAGTTCAATTACGAAACCAGACCACATGAGCATGCAAGAATATGCTGCTAAGATGCAAAGTCTGTCGAGAAAGTTACCTGATGGTGGATTAAGATTGACGGAAGATCAATTAGCAGTACTAATGGTTGCTGGTCTTGCTTTATCAAAGTACGAGTCCATTGTTAGAACTGTTGAGTACACGCCTAACCTCACCACTAAGTCAATAAAGAGCAGACTCTGTCTATAAAAAGCTCGAATGACTCGGGAACAAGAGAAAGAAAATGATGCAGCAGCTTTTGCCATGTTTGGGAGGATGCAGATGTTGAAGACCAATGCCGTATTTCCCTGAGGCAGGAAAAGGCTGAGCAGAAAATAGGCCCAGTAGCAAACAACTATGAGGACTGAAGGGGACCATTCCAGAACTAGAAATGATGCTGTAGGTGACCGTGGCTCCCCACATGTGAAGTGCTATGCCTGTGGTAAATGGGGTCACATTGATTGATTCTACCATGTGGCCATCAAGTATGCCGAGCAGAAAAATTCATCAGGCAGTGATCGAGGGAGGGCTGCAAGCACTGTGGTGAAAGAAGACCCAGCAAGACCGAATGAACTCAAGAATGAGAACTTCCAAAGCTATGCAAGTACTGCGGGACTTAAAATGTTGGGTCAGAGGTAACCTTGGTACCTACACTCTGGTGCCACAGATTACATGACACTCGACCGTACTACCATCAGCAATTTCAAGGAAATAACTGGTAGTGTTATGCTTGGGAAAGGTAGGGTTCAAGCCATGGGTAAAGGCACTGTAACTCTCAAGTAAACTGACAAATCTGGTGGATTTAAATTGAATTTGATTCATGTACTGTATGTACCAGATCTAGAATTGAATCTTATCTCTGTAAGACAGTCAGCATGAAGGGTGTTCAAATTATATTTTTTGACAATCATGCCAAAGGTGGTGTTGATGGAGAAATTGTGATCAACGCATTTGAATCTGGTAGATTGTAAAAAATATAAGATGACAACTTTTACTAAAACCACTAAATTTATTAAAAACGACCCAGGTTACGATGTGCATTCACATCATCTTCAGGTAAATGGATGCCAATGTGCAGGCCTCATATAGTAAACATTACCATGTGGGGAGAGAGGGGGGGGGGAGAAAGAAGACAATACAGGAGGAGGGTGGGCGCAGGAGGGTAGGGGGAGGGGATTAAAGCTTTGAGGATGGGGGAATAGGCAGGGAGCATACATTCATTAACAAGGAATTTATCACAGTCAACTTGGTTTTTAAAAATCTCTAGCTGTTCTAAAGCATTCAGCTTGCGTCTGTCATTTGTAAAATGGAGAGGTGTCATGGTAAAATCACTTTTATGTCAGTGGGTCAAAAGATGTCTGGGGAAGTTGCTTCCGTTAAAATTAAAATTTCTAAAATCCCATTTATGCTCCATTTGTCCAATTTCAAAATTTCTACAGGTCTGTCCAACATACTGTCCACCACATTCATCACATTTCATTAAGTATACACCACTTAATTTTTGAGGTTCAATGGGGTCCTTGCAGTTCACTAACAGTTTTTTCACACTATATGGTGTTTTCAATGCCACTTTATAACGGTCCTTCAGAAACAATTGCGCCACTCGAGAGGAAATCTCCCCAAAACTGAACATCATTGATGTTCAGTTTTGTTGTACAAACTGGCCACGGCTCCTTTCCTCCTATTCTTGCGAATTAATTTGTCTATTAGTAAAGTGGATAGCCATTATTCACTGCAATCTTTTGATGGTTCGGGTTTCTTTTTCAAACTCTGGGTCGTTCAGGGGAATGTTGAAAATGCAGTTAATAAGGGCGTGAAAATCTGAAAGTTTTTGCGAGTAAGGGTGTCTGGAATCAGCAGGTATGACATGGTCGGTATAGGTGGGTTTGCGGAAAATTGAAAAATGGTGCCTCCCTTCTTCAAAGGAGATAGTCACATCTAAGATATTGATTGATCAGTTACACTCCAATTCACGAGTAAAAGCTATGGCTGGATGCAAATTATTAATAAAGTTAAAAAGGATGTCCAGTTGTCTGTCGGTTCCGTTCCATAAAATTACAACGTCATCCACATACCTAAACCAATAAATGACTTGCGATGTAAAATTCTTGGCAACATTAAAAAGGTTCGTCTGTAAGTTATCTAAAAACATTTCGGCCAGCAAAGGGGAAAGGGGTGACCCAATGGTCAGCCCCCCGGTTTGTTCATAAAAGTCATTATTAAATTTAAAATAATTTTGGGAAACACACACTTTAAGCAAAACCGAGAATTCTTTCACAATTGTTTCCGGGTACCCCCTCACCTTCAGTATCTTGAGTGCAATGTCCACGGCCTCACTGGGTGGGACACTAGGGAAGAGGTTCTTTACATCAAAAGACACCAGACCCAGAGCCAGTTTGTACAACAAAACTAAAAATCAATGATGTTCAGTTTTGGGGAGATTTTCTCTCAAGTGGCACAATTGTTTCCGAAGCACCGTTATAAAGTGGCATTTAAAACACCATATAGTGTGAAAAAACTGTTAGTGAACTGCAAGGACCTCATTGAACCTCAAAAATTAACTGGTGTATACTTAATGAAATGTAATGAATGTGGTGGACAGTATGTTGGACAGACCTGTAGACATTTTGAAATTAGAGAAATGGAGCATAAAAGGGATTTTAGAGTTTTAATTTTAATGGAAGCAACTTCGCCAGACATCTTTTAACCCACGGACATAAAAGTGATTTTACCATGACACCTCTCAATTTTACAAATGACAGACGCAAGCTGAATGCTGTAGAACAGCTAGAGATTTTTAAAAACCAAGTTGACTGTGATAAATTCCTTGTTAATGAATGTATGCTCCCTGCCTATTCCCCCATCCTCAAAGCTTTAATCCCCTCCCCCTACCCTCCTGCGCCCACCCTCCTTCTGTATTGTCTTCTCTCCCCCCCCCATTTCTCCCCACATGGTAATGTTTACTATATTAGGCCTGAACATCGGCATCCATTTAACTGAAGATGATGTGAATGCACATCGAAACCTGGGTCGTTTTTTAATAAATCTAGTGGTTTTAGTAAAAGTTGTCATCTTATATTTTTTAATGATGGAATACTACCAAGTGAGACTGACTAAAGTGAGTGATATTGGTAGATTGTATAATTTTGAAGCTGCCCCTATTGAATGTTGATGTGGGAAACAATTATTATGATGTCACTGCACTGAGAGCAGCTACCATATGGCATCAGTGACTTCGGTCATCTACTTAAGGAGGCCATGCAAAGGGTATCAGTACTAAAAAGGTCCAAATGTGAGAAATTGGGTGCATGCCCTGTTTGTGTTCAGGGTAAGATGTCAAGGAAAGGCTTTCCATCCCATAGTACACTCCTGTCCAAAAAAAACTTGCCACCTCAGAGGTGAAAAATTTCTAAGTCCTGAGTTAACGCTGATGTGACAATGCCGAACCACGCCCCCTTTGCGGGAAAGCAAAAAATGCACGGCATGGAAAAGAAGCCTTCGGAATGTACTTGATGAAAGGGAACACCCCTCGGCAAAAAATTTTGACCAGGAAGGGATTATTTCCAGGGGGTGCGGTGAGGGTGGGTTGGGTCTATTGTGTCGGTCCGATCCCGTCTGTGTTGGGGTGGGGAGGCATGGAGAGAAAGGTCGGTCGGAAGACGAAGTCGCAAAATCGTCCTTGTTTTAGGTAGCTGCAGGAATGAAAGACAGAACTCGAATATCCATTTCATGTCTTCATTGGCACACAGGAAACCTTCCCTGAAACTGATGGGTCTTCTCCTTATAGGGCCGCGGAAAGTCTGTTACCGTCGCGATAAAAGGTTGAATTGGGTCAAATCGATTGTAGAAATCATTTTTTAATTTCTGCAAGCAAAGCAACAAGTCGTTGTCTAACAAACAATAGAGGTTCCATTTTCCAGGCATTAATTGCAGATTGTAATCGCTCAGAGGGTTTGAATTGGATACATAATTATTCTATTACACTTAAAAGAGTTTTCATACATAATTATATTTGAGTTTAATATTTTATATGACACATCGTTGACGTCTGAGATGCTAAAAACATGTTAACCACACAGTTTGGCCCTCAAGGAAATCATTTGACAGTATTCCTTTGTCGTACTGGACAAAGTTTTTGTAAATTAGAATAAATTAGCTTAAAATTGGCACAAATATGAATTCACATTAATTAATTTATCAATCAGCAACTTCTTTTGTCTTGCCGAGTCCCCCAAATTGCTTCACGCCTGCTAATACGCTTTGAGCTCGGACTTGAGAGGGCATTGGTTGTATCCTAAGTCATGATTAACATTTTATCCCCCCTCACTGAATCTCAACGGTTACCCTCTGCTGATTAAACGTAGAATGAACACACACGACCACCCCTCGGGTGGTGGAAAGCCCGTGCTGGTTGTAATCGCACATTCACCAACTTAAGCGAGTGAACTGTATACACACCAGAAAGAAAGAAAGCTCCTTCGCCACCTTCGCTCATCTTCCTAGTGAGGCCTGCATGAGAACTGGAAGGGAAGGGGCTAAGATATTGTTTCCCGATTGGAGTGGGGGAGAAGGAGCGGTCTAGTGGTTGGTCGGGCTCTTTCACCAAAGATTTGTGAAGGAGAGGGTTCCCTCGGGGAACCGAGGTTGGGGGTTCTCAGTATTGCCCCTGGCCTACCGCAGTGGAATTCTTAGATAAGCAGAGGTGAGAAAATATGCTATACACCTCTATAATAGGGCTATACACTATGCTATACACCTCTACGTTCATCATTACCATCTGAATTGCGTTGCGCCTTTGTTGCGTCCTTACCATTTTTGGAGGAAAACATAACACTTCGCATTTAGTGTTGACAAACTCACCATTAAGTCCTAATTAGAAGATTTTTAAGGAGATATACTTTAAAAAATAGAATAGAAAATTTCCAGCTTTTTCTTTGGGGATTCCTGCATTAATGGTAAGGTAACAAGGGGCAGCATTAGCAGTCTACCAAAGTTCCCAGCAGAGAACGTGAAACGTTGGGGCCGCATAATTTTTATAATTGTGCCCCCTAAAAACTTGAGCAGCATTGCATAAACGAACTGTGAGAGTTTTATTCATTTGAAAAATTGGACTGGATAAGGATTATGCCAATGTTCACCTTGTAGGAATCCACCATTGTTCAACTAGTAGGTTTTCCACCTTTCCGCTGTCAGAGATGTCAGCCTGTTCAACGTTATCCATATTCAGAGCACTTTTGTTGGATCTTTTGGTGGTGTGACGGAGGTCTTTCAAGTATCAAAATAAAATGCAATATGTATTACATCAGCTCATAAATAGTTTTTAACATTTAAGAATACGATGAGAAAATTATTACAGAAAGATATACGACGATGGTGACCAGAGATAGGCAACATGGTGTCAGAGAAAGCAGTATTCTATCACTTTGAATGGACATACCCTCTCAGCGCCTTCAAGCTGTTGCAAACGAGGCATCTTGACATTGTTTAACTCAGCAGATCTGCTCCATTTTTCCTTCACTAATAAGGAAATTGAAGTCCAAAACAACTCGAATGGTTAGAAGCAGCTTAACTTTTGGTCTGGCACCCCTTTAATTAGACTAGCCATTGGGGCCGGCTATTTTTTGCATTTTTTTCTGGGAAAGTACACGCATACAATTAAACTCGCACAACTCCAGTAGTAATATAAATTTTTTAATGAAACTTTCAGTGCATGCAGATTATACAGCAGAGTAATCAAAAAGTGTATGACATTGTTCAAAACAAGATCCTCTATGGAATGGAATACTACAGAAAGCACAAATATACCAGGTTTCACTTCTTTCTTTTTTACTGCACACACCCTACAAGGTCTTTGTGGATTTTTCTTCCTGCTGACACCAACTATTTTGTCTACTTTGTGCTTTTTCATTGGATTGGATATCAGAGGAGGCGACCAACGGCTAAGGTCATTTGCGCCATAGGGGATAGGTAAGGGAGGAATGATGGATAGAAACTCGGCGTCGGCATTAGCCTGCTCTTAATGAAAGGCGCCAAGGGGACCACGGCTTAACGTCTCATCCGACGGACGGAGTACTCCACTTGAAGTGCCCTCCACGAGACACTCAAGTAGGGATCGGGTTCCTCTGAAACACTTCCTCTTCTGCAGGGATTTGAACCCTGGCCGCCCGTATGGTTAGCCAGAACTCTAGGCACCACACCAGCCCGATCCCCGTGCTTTTTCATGTCAATTGAAAGCCTTCATGGAGGGTCTATCTTTGGTGCACATCCTGTAGGTGAGATAGAAGTGTTCTTCTCTTGTGTGTCTGCAACAGGATCTTCTGAACTTGTATCGGCTACCCAGCTGCTTGCAACTTTGTGTAGGAACTTCTTGTACACAATTTTCTTCCCATTGAGCTTTTCGTACACCCTAAATGAATTAAACAGTGCACAGCTCAGAAGGTACATTACAGTTTTTTTGGACCACTTCTTGGTCTTTCTCACCATTGGGCAATAAGACAGGTAATGGTCTGCACGGTCTACCCCCTTCATGTACTTATTGTATTCCAAGATTGTCTCAGGTTTCTTCATTTTCTGCCCAGTTTTTCTGTCTCTGATGTCAACTTCTATCAACTGTGAAGAATAAACTGTAGCGATCATGCATACTTCCCGTTTGTCCTTCCATATATGTAGGAGAACATCTTTTTTCCTTCAAAATGCTGACTCACCTTTCCGTAGTTTCAAATTTTTCAGACATTTGGGAAGACCTCTGTTTACTCTGATGGTTCCACAAACCTTTGTTCCATTTTTGAGAAGTTTTTCTGCAATTTTTAAACCATTATAGTAGTTGTCCACAAAAAAGATGCCACAAGCCTGAATTTGAGCCAATAACTGACAAAATTGTATCTTCCAGCTTATGTCCCTCGCCAGTGTAAATCTGCAAATTGCAGATACATATATCCCTTTACCGCTTCACATACCATATGCACTAATAGGCCGTATTTTGCCAACTTAGCTGGGTTGTAGGTCCGAAACGATAATCGCCCTCACCACGGTACCATACCCTCGTCCAATGAGAGTTTCTGACTCGGTTTATACACACTTGCAAAGTTTTTTAGGAGATAGTTCAAAACAGGTAAAAACTTGTATAGTCTTTCATTTCCTTGATGGTCTTCATTATTAGAAAAATGCCATGCCTGCCATATTTGCCGGAACCTGTTTCTACTCATCACTTTCGAAAAAATAGGAGTCTCCGTAGTAGGCTCCAGTGTCCAGTAATCATTAATTCTGTCTTTACGCACCTGACCCATAAGAAGAATCAACCCTAAAAATTTCTTCATTTCACTTATAGATATGTCATGCCACTTCAAACTTTTAGGGGACTCTTTGTATTTATGGGCATTTTGAGCGTGATACCTATTTGATTCCTCCACCATCATTGCGAATAGGTCATCACCAATGTACAAACTAACTACATCACTCACAGATTCTGGGCATGGCTGAGTAATTTTTACCTCTGGTGTACCTGCAAAAGCTTCGAAAACTGGAGTTATGTCGTTTTCGGACCACAACAACACATTGTCCATTGTCACATTAGTGATATCATCACTCACTACAAAGTAATCTTCAGAATCACTGGAGTACTGCAAAGGTATAGATCGTTGACTTTTTTTTGCAACTATTGTTTCTTCCTCACTGCCACTGAAGATTTCAGAATCCCTTTCAGAAGAACTGAACTGAACATCAGACAAATTATCTGCGAATATTTCATTTATAATTTCAATATTGCTGATTCCTCTTCTTTGTCCAGCAGCCATGGTTGCTCAATGGGCCACAATATATGTTCAAACTATTATAACTCTGATAAAATAGACGTCAATAACAAAAACTTTCACATAAACAACAGTAAAGCTACCTGAAGGCACACAAACCAGAACTAGGTCCAAATAGTTCCAAATAAATCCGTAGAGGGCAGGAAGAGAACACACTGCACGAATACGTAAAAACATGTGCTCAGCCCATAAGCACTGGAGGCAGAAACACATGTGTGCGGACTATAATGTGTTAAAAAATAGCATTACTCCAACATGCCCACTCCCAGCTGAGAAAGAAACTGCAGCCCTGTTTAGGTCACTTTCAAAAAAGTGGAGCCTTTCCTCCATCCAGGATTTTGGAAAGGGCTTCTTTTGTGCGGAATGTTTATTGCTCTCCGAGAAATGTATACATGGGGTCCACAGGATGTTGCCTTAACACTATTGATTTAGGATAATGGAGTGGAGGCGAAAGTCACTAATTGAGTGAACTGAAGATATTATTTACGGCACTTCAGAGTCAAATGAGTGACATCGAGTTATTTTTCACTGTAGGGATTTAATGTAAAAGCAATGTGTTTGGTCGATTTCAACTATTTTCATAAAAATATCATGGAGACATCGTAACATCATTACAAAAAATGTTAAGCAACAAGAAATTATATGTTATCGGAAAGGTATGACGATTGAATCAATATGACTTGTTTAAATGAAACCAGTAATTATTGAGTTTTGTCAAGCCAATCATTTCCATTTGGAAATATTTCCCATTTATAATTACTTTGAATATGAATGTTCTGTTTCAATAAGAAGCCGAAGTAGTTAGTTTTCTTTGCCATACCCTTTTTAAAAACATTACGAAAGGAATGTTACCGATATTCAAAGCTGACTGCCATATATTCCTACATCAGCAGCTATTTCATTTTTACCCATACTCATCTAGACGATAACAATGTCATTGAATGTAAGGAGGATGTCCATAGAATAATGAAGTTCTACCGGTGTCGTTGTACAGTTCTGTAATGTGAATTAAATGCAAATAATCGACGAATTTGGTAGAAGGGAAAATTTAAGAAAGTCTTCACCCTGCCTTAATCACATCTTCCTAGAATGACCATGGCAGAAAACATGCGATGTGAACCCCAGTGGCCAATTCAAATGCACTGTAAACAACATACTCAACCCAACGACTACAATAAGTTTGGGAGTTGATATTTGAAAGCGGCCCATGGAAATCATTCTGATCGAGTCCCTACCTCTAAACCAAAGGCTATTTTTAAATTATGAAGTAAAAGGTTGCAGTGTAACATACGCCGATGAGACGAATTTGGACCAAGTGTTAACATTGTGTGGCGAAAAGATGTCTCTGTCCAGCAAGCAGCTTATTTAATCCCAAGTAATTTCTAACGGGAAACAAAAATTGAGTGATTGCTCAATTCCACGGTTTAGTGGATGGAAGTTGGTTTAAAAGCATTCTAACAGTAGAATAATTGGGTATAGAGTTAGAGAATAAAATACTGTTCCTAAGAGGGAATTGTAAAGCTATTTGTGGGAAAAATAGCACGTTAAATTTCAACGAAGCATAGGCCCATTGTTCAAAACGTGGTGGAGGAAACATTTATGATAGCAGCTACGATAAAATAATTTACTTTTTTACACAAAAATCGAATCTTAGTCCAGGAAAGCGATTTTTCTCTTTGAGAATACAGTCAGTTCGAGTAGTTAATATCATCTTCAGATTCCATTTATGCGTATAACTGTGCAGTATGGGAGTTAAAATAAACACGTAAATGCACTTCGTTAACTTCCATTACACGTGACGAAGGTGTCTTTCCAGACCATCCATCAGTCGTTGTCAACGAGAGGTCTTGGTCTCTTGGAGCGACCGAAATGGGCCATCCCCCTTTCATTTTTGCTCACACATTAAGCGAACAGAAGCCTACACCCTCTTCCCACCATTGAGAATTTCCTTTCACAGGTCAAAATTTTCCCGTTTTTCATATTCTTCCTCTCCAACTGCGGCGAGGAAGGTCCCATTTCATCCGTCAATTGCCTTCCCACGCAGGGGGCATTGTTCGACCATGTTGTCACATCGACGGCAACTTGGGACTTTTGCGCCTTCGAGGTGGTAAGTTTTTTTTGGACAGGAGTACACAAGGCAGACTTGACAACAATTGGAGTTGGTGCCTAGTGATGTCATGGAAATGATTTGACCAGTGCCAATTGAAGGAGCTAAGTATGTTTTGACTTTCCCAGGAATTACTCACTGTACTTATCCCTTTTCACTTGGATGTAATTTTGTTGATTCTTGTAGTTTACTCTATTTAATTTTCAAATACCCCATTTTTATGAGTGGCGGCACCAGAATGAAAGACTCACTATTTTTCATCAAAAAAAATTATTTATTTGGAGATTTTAACCATGAAAATGATTTATTGTGAGAAACAGATATTCTTATTTCTATGATTCTTCATTGTGTGACATTTTTTTAAACATTCTCCCACGTGAAGACCTGGATTGCATTCACAATTCTCACACTTAAAAATGCACACAAATTCTCACACAATAAATTGTCTCTCTTCTTCAACCATTCACTTTCCAATTACAGCAGAAACTCAAAATTACGACACTCAAAATAACAAAATTATGATTTTCCGAAGCAAAATCTTCGGTCCCAACCAAAAGGGTATCTAAATGCATGTAATAGTACGTGGTATAACAAAATAACAAAGTTTTGAAATTAAGAACCTCGGTCCTTGGGCCTAATGTGAAAAAGTTTTTTTCATTTTTACCAATGATGACGGGTCACCGCAGCATTCTTAAATGCTCCTTGTCAGAGTGAAGACATGGATTATCGTTACCGAATACATTATGTACTGAATGTGACTTGTATGAACGATAATGCATTTTTCAATGCTGCAGTAGTAAGGACGACTTTTAATCAAAGGCATATTAGTTTATAAAATTGACACTAATCAGACATAATTATTTTTTTATCAAGAGTCCAGAATTACCGATAACGAGTAAAAAAACTTAAAATAATCAAATACGAACACTCGCCCACAGGTGACTAATTGCTATTACCAGCATTTTACTCTCGAGTTACTCTTATTGCAAGTCCAGAGTCCCCGACAAAAGTCAGAAAAACGTGAATTAATCGAATACGAACATACTCGCACGTGGGGCTCTTACCAGCCTTCTACACTCATGGCATTTTTTCGTACCAGTTTTTCCCAAACATAAATCCATGATGAGTATTGCATTGTTGTACTATTACAGACATAGTTTGCTGCGCGTGTGTGCTCAAAAAACTTAAGACAGGGTTTGGAGATGTTGCCATGGCGTTGGAGCAGTAAATTCAGTCCTGCATATCACCCAAGCTTTTCTTTCTCACAACTTCAGACTGATTACACTCGACTTGCTTCATGGCATAATTATTCCGGCTGGCTAAAGTTCTCATCGAAAGACTCAGGTTTAATTTAAAGAGTGTTTTGGTGCATTCATCTAGCAAGGCTCTTCATAAGCATTACCCTTCCCTTCTTCCATCGCCAACAGCCAAGAAAACCAGAGAAAATACGAGTTCGCTTGGTTCATTCGACCACTGAGTTTAACACGTTCAGGACCGAGGACGCATACGCTGCGTCCTGGCGTGCGCCCGCCAGGGCCCGGCGACGCAGCGTGTGCGTCCGAGCGCTCTTAGTTTCTAACGGTATCCCAGAGCATGTGGTGAGCCGGGAAAGTGCTGAAAATTGCAGTGGGCCTCAGGGAAAGCTCAACCTTCGTAGAAGACGCATTGGCCTCTCGTTTTTTTTCCTAGTTTTTTTTTTCTCGCGCCACTCAACTTTACGGTAAGTGTAAAGTTTTCTGTATTCTGTTATTAAGATTGACTTCTTTTACATTAATTGAATACCTTATTCAGCAATAACTGTTCTTTTTTTTATGTTCCTCAGCTTGTTTTATTTCGAAGAAAGCTTTTTAGGCGAAAAAATTTGGATAATCAAGGTAATGTCTTAAATAATTTTAATATTTTGTAGAACACATTATAATATTCTTTCGCTAATTTCTCCTCCACGCTAACATATTTTCCTCGTGTTGCAGTTTGCTCTCTTCTTACCTTCTTCATTCCAAAGAACCTTCCGAACCGAAGGACCTTCATTCCGAAGAATATACATCACGCCTAATGTAAGTGTACTTTTATATATATTTAAACAACTTGATGATTATTAGATGCTAAATTTGACGTATTTAGATGAGTGATGATGACTATCTGCACGGTAACAAAAATGTAACAAAAGCGGGGGATTTATTTCAAAGGATTAGTTACGCTTTGATCCATAGAATTTGTGGATTTATAGAGATTTATTGTCCTTTAGAGAGATTTTTACGAAAAAAATTTTGTGCGAATTCCCCCAGAGAAAAAATCATCCGCCTTGACCGGGACCGCCTTGATAGGCGGATGATTTTTTCTCTGTGGAAATTCGCACATTTGTGCATTGCGGATGACTCCGGAAAAGTGGAACTTTTGATCTTTGAACTGGAAATAGTCTCGGATAGCTTAAAATTTGTCGAAAAAAATTTTAATTCGGTGTGAGAGTATTTTAGTGACTATAATAATTTTTGAGTGTCCTTTGCTCGTCCGAAAGTGCCTAAATATTTTTTTTTCTAAATTACTCAAAATGTACAATAACAGACGATACGCATTGTTGAAGCTTTCGGGGTCGTTTGTGCGTCTTTTTTTCTCTCGTCTATTACCGGCTACACTAAATGCGTGTTGCTCGCATAAACTTTCGGTAATTTTCTGCTGCTGCACTGTATGCATTTTGTATACAACTATTTTTGATGTGGAAGTAACAGTAAATTTCAGACAAATAATTTTGCCGTCGTGAATCATGAAATTCTGTACGTTTACCAATGCTTTGTGTACACATAGTAATATCTCGAACATTTTTCAGAGATATGTCTGACCCTGGAGCTGGCCCTTCTGGCATAAAGAGGCCGCGGAAAGCAGCCAAAGAAAAACTTTTGCCGGTGGACATATCAAAGGTGATGGAAGAGTGGTCGTCGGATGAGGAGTACGAGGAACTGGCCTACTCCGATTCCAGCGATGGCGAGTCCGGAGAAGAAGGAAGCGACGAAGGAGAAGATCAGGCAGAGGCTGGCGCGGTTAGACAGGAAAATTCACCGGGTCCTTCCCAGCCCTTTACTTCTCACCCCGGCCTTTCTCAACCCCTCCCACATCCTGCACCCTCATTTCCACCCATCTGGTCGGAGCAACCCCTATTCCCACCCCGACCACAATTTCCTTCCCTGGCCTTCAGCATGCACCCAAAACTGCCAATCCCATAAGCTTTTTTTTATTATTGCCACCGTGGAGTTTTTCGACCTTGTTGTGTCCTCGACGAATGAGTACGGTAGCTTTGTTTTCGAATCCCGTAAGGGAAAAAGAGTTTTGCCGTGGAACCCTGTGACAGAGGAGGAAATCAAAATTTTTCTCGGCCTTCTGTTCCATATGGGTACCATCCGACTGAATAGACTGAAGGACTACTGGAGGAAAGATGTCCTCTTCAACATTCCACTCTTCAGTCATTGTATGTCCCGTAACCGCTTTATACGTATTTTGAGAGCCCTGCATTTCTCCGAAGTAAATGAAGACGAGTCGAGTGATAGACTCCGGAGAGTAAATCCTATCATTGATTTCTTCAACGGAACAATGGAAAGAATTTATTCTCCGATTAGAGAATTATCAATCGATGAGTCGATGATTTTATGGCGGAGTCGATTGATTTTTAGGCAGTACATCCAAGGCAAACGTCACAAATATGGCATAAAGCTGTATATGTTGACTGAGCCCAGTGGTTTGGTTCTAAAATTCATGGTGTATTCAGGGAGCGGAGATAAGGATATTGGGGGGCCTGGTCATGTCACCAGTGTCGTCAAGAAGTTGATGACGGAAAAACTGGGAGTAGGGCATTCAGTCCACATGGACAACATTTACAACTCGGTGGACCTGGCCAAATACCTCCTTTCCAAGAATACCTATTGCACTGGAACCCTTCGTTCAACCCGGAGGAATAACCCGGCGGAGGTTATAACTAAGAAGTTGAAGAAGGGGGAAGAAGTGCATAGGTATTCTGAAGAAGGTATTTGTGTTATGAAATGGAAGGATCGAAGGGAAGTTTTGATTATATCTCCTGAACACGGTGCTTACATGGTAGAAGTCGAAAACCGCAGGGGTGAAAAAAAACGAAACCGAAAATCGTCGTCGAGTGCAATAAGTCGATGGGGGGAATAGATCAACAAGACCAAATGTTGGCCTATTACCCAATCGAAAGAAAAACTCTCCGGTGGTACCAAAAGGTAGGCATTCATATTTTTCATTTGATTCTTTTAAACTCTTATAATTTGTACAACCGTGATCATAAAACCAGCTACTACGACTTTCGTTTAGAAATTATAAAATCCCTCTTAGCTTCCCGTCTCCAAACTTCACTTCCACCACCACCACCTCGAAAATCAAAAATCCACCTCCCATCCATGGTACCAAGAAACCCTGACTCAAAACGAGCGCTCAGAAAAAAATGTGTATTCTGCATCCAAAAAGGGTCGAGGAAGGACACAAATTATTTTGGCCCAGACTGCCCGAAACAACCCGGCCTCTGCCTGGAAGATTGCTTCCGCCTTCATCACAAATATTAGAGGATTTTTTTATTTAGTGCTTATTATTGCATCAAATTTTCATGCACAACTTTTATGTATTATAAAGATTATTTAATAGTTTTTTAATATTTTTATACTTCGAAAAAATAAATTGTTTACTATTCCATGACAAGTTTGTTTATTTATATGGTATATTATAGTTTTTAAATTTTAATAAATGAAATAACTATGAATATTGTTATATACTCTTACAAAGCAATCTATTTTATGAAAGTATGTATTTATATACATGTTTTACTCCAAAAATATTTCCAAATATTATCTACGTCCTTCAATGCAACCTTTGTCCCGCATTTCATATCGGTATATGCGCAATATCTCTCAACATTAGGATTATAGCCTCTGGTGTACATGCAATGACTCTTCTTCTTCCCCCTCCCAGTTCCCACTCACGTACGAGAACACGAAACCAAATTTGACGACCGCTTCTTACTCTCCATTTTGCACTCTCCCCCCCCCCCCCCTCCCCTTCCCACCTACCCGTCGCCATCACTCTACAGGTCAAGAAAAAAGGAGTTAGCAAAGATATTCGCTCTGGGCGCACACGTGGCCCAAGGTTTGAAAAAAATTCACTAGCCTTCAAAATTTGCCCTCCCCCGCCGGTCTCTGGAATTTCCCTCTATTTCCTTTACTCTTCCTTCCGCCGAGACAAAACTCCCCCTCCCCCCACACCCGATTGTCCCTCCTTTGGGCTAATCCTCCGACCTGCCCTGTCGTAAAAGGGACAGACTGTGTCGTCTCTCCATCCCCCGCTCTGTTTTCACTAGCGCAGACGACAAAGGCATACCTACCATAGTCGCCGCTGAAGACTGCTGAAAACATCGAAATATTCGCGATGTAAGTGTGCGTCTCTCGCTTTTTTGTGGGCCTATCGTGCTCGTATATACATATATAAGTAGGGACATTAACCCTTTTGGATTATAAGTTAAAATAAACATTAAAACCTAGTAGTTTCCGAGTAAAGATCATCCGAACCCATTATTGAGGCGCGAGTGATGACGTCACGGATGAAGAAAGACGGCGCTGCTACCCGACGACGCAGCGTATGCGTCCAACTTTTTTTTTTGTCCAATCATTTCAGATTTGCGTCAAATGTCTAAAAATGGCAACTAACGTACAGTAGAAGTGTATATGTATACCATATTAAAAAATTTTATGTTGGCCCCTGAGGAAAGATGTGCATATATGGGGTGGTCCTGAAAGTGTTAACGCACATTAATTATAAAGGATGACTAGTTCTGGGCGCATGTGGAATCAATGAGAAATAACGCTCTCACACTCATGTATATTTATATCGGAAAATGGTGTACCCTCCTCCCTTTTCATTCCAACCTAGCGATCGAAAAATATAACCTGAAAGAGAGCTCAGCTGTGTTCCTACAGATTGATGATGAATCTGTTAAGTGTTTAGTAGCTTAATCCTAATTAGAGATATTTATATGAAGAGGATAAGCAGAACCATCCCATGAGACATCAAAAGTCACGCCGTCGGAGAGGAAGCATCATAGTCCAATTGGAGGCGCTTTCAATTTTTCCTTTAGTTATCGGACGATACCATCCAAAGGACATTGAGTGTGGGGGCTAGTTGATACCTAGCCAGTGTGGAAGCAAAATACGAATAGGCCGGCATCTTTGGGTAGGGGAAAGGAGGATTGAGGAAAGGAGTTCCGACAGTTATAACGGTCATGGGCATGGAACTATCAAAACTAATGAGAAAGAGAAGGGGAATATTGCTGGAGGAGAAGATGAAAATGATTCAAGTAGTTGAATCAAATAAGTTAAGTAAAAGTGCAGTGGCAGAAAAGTTTGGAATGTCATTGTCAATGCTTTTAACAATCGTCGCCAACCGCGCTCAAATTCCAGTGAAACAAGGAGGAGGGGGTATCACCGAAAAAGATAAATTTGCACGGCACTAAGTTCACTGAAATTGAAAATGAACTTTATGCCTTTTTCTGCAAGTGTCATGAGCAGCATATTCCAGTAAGTGGCCCGGTCATTCAACAGAAGGCGGAGGAAATTCCTTTACGTCAGAGAATCAAAGATTTCAAATGATCCGTTGGCTGGCTGAGCAATTTTGAATCCCGATTCAACATTGTGTCGCTGAAGATATGTGGAGAAGGGAGTCATGGAGTGAGGTATCCTCAAAAACAATTATTAATTAACTATCCTGGAGAGCGGCATGATTCCCTTTCCCAGCATCTGATTATCCTGTTCCTGAGGTTAGTCTTCGATCAAACTACCTCAACTGTGAATGAATTCCTGTTGCTGCCAGAAATGAATATTTATTTGTCAATTTTAACATTTAGGAAGAGTTATAGGATGAAAAGCCTATCGAGATAAGAGGTTTGGAAAGGGATTTTCAAAATTACTTGCCGCAAGTTGGCAGTTCATTGGCTGCAATCCCCAGCGATTATTTGTTGATGGATGATGATCTCCAAGCTTGTGTGGATCGAACGTTACAGCCAGTGATGGAAGAGTCTGTGGCAGGGCCCAGTAAGGAAAGCAGTCACGAAGACGAAAAATAACCAAGTCCTGATCTCTCCCAATTGGAACGAAGTTTTGCTCAATCTCGATACATTACATCAATTCCAAATTATTTATGTTGACTCCCAGTTGACTCCCATATTATGATGTTGACTCCCAGTTCAGTTTGCATTTATCCTACTTAGAGCCTATGGAGTGTGGCAAAGTGCAAAAACAAATATATGATTTTTTTGTTAAATAAGTGATTCTGTCGACAGAAGAACAGAAGTATATTTATAATAAACATTCACTTGTTTTTCCCCTTGACTTATTATTCACTGACTCCCTTTTCTGAGATTGTCGGAATGGATCGGAAATTAAGGAAATGCGAAATGGAAATGCCCGCCCATTCCCATATTCTTTTTCCCCTCCAGGCAACCCCACCAGGAAAATTCACCCAGCTTTCCATCTCCACTGCTTCGAAACCTCGGCCACCCCCATTCATTTACCCATTTGCTGCAAACTTATCAAACGCTTCTCATCCTTCCCAAACTGGTCATATTTCTCCCTCAAGTGACCCTCTGTGTTCCCCTTCCCTGCACCCTTGGCAGCTCTGGCAATTTTAAGGTTGAAACACCAGAAAAAGTCATATCCTGCGACGTTTGTGATAATATTTATCACTCTTAAATGTTCCGGGTTGAACAATATCTGCGTAAAAGTACTGACTATTGGAAGTGTCTTTCATGTCGCTTTCGAAAGATCTGACTGAACAATAAGACGACAGACATCAAAATCAGAGCTGAAAAGAGTTAAAATCAGAGCTGAAAGCCCTGAAACAAGACTTTGCTATGTATCCAAAGATGAAGAATGAAGTTCTACTATCTGATGTATTGAAAGTTCACTCAATACCTCAAGCTACAAAGATTACCATTACACCATCTGAATCATCCAAAACAGTTGACGAAGCACTTCATCCTTCAAACCCTGCTGTAGTCACAGATGAGTCTCCCAGAGGTGAAGCCCAGGTAAAACACAGAAAATCAAGTGTGCATCCGGAATTTCCTCCTGCTGAGGAGGATAATAAAAGGCTGATGGCTTTACAAGAGTTACGAACGAGCGTAAGTTTAAATGGAAAAATGTTATCTACAGCACCAATCAAGTAAAGAGTGATGAGTTTTCCTTCTCCGGTATGCTGAGAAGGGTGAATTTATACATTGGACATGTAAACAGCAAAACAACATCTGACGAAATATTGAATTACTTGAAAAAAAAATTTCCCTCAAATGAATTCACGTGCATTAGTTTGAAGTGTTGTAAAGTATTTAATTCATTCAAAGTTGTTGCCCCCTTAAATCTCTACAACAATCTCCTCAAAAGTGAAACTTGGCCCGATGATGTTTGTAGAGGCAAATATTTTACCTCGAAAAAAATCTCTTTCCGTGCAACATTTCGATGGTGAAGGAAAAAGTGCTCCCAGAATCGACAGTGAGGATGAAAGTCTGTCTCTCTCACAGGAACGTGATAGTGATATGATCACAATCAGTGCTGCTGCTGATTAATCATCCACGAATCAACGAGATACCAGGATCACTGGGCATTCCCAAAGGCATCCAAAAGAAACAGATAAGTCCTAATGACAAAAAAACTTCAAATTATATTACCACAATGAGCAACGTTTGAAAAGTAAGTTGAATGATATTGAATTGCTCCTTGGCACTTCGTTCGTAAATGTTAATGTGCTTTGTTTTGTTGAGCATTCGTTGAATACCAATGAAATTGAGTACATATTTAAAAATTCCTGGGTTTTCTCTGGGCAATTACTTTTGCCGATCAATCCACAAGAATGGTGGTACTAGTATTTTTGTTAAAAGCTGTGTTGAAATTAAGCCTATCACTGTGTCTTTGGTTCAATGTACTGAAAAAGAGTTTGAGTATTGTGCAGTGGAACAGATGGCCCTTAAACTTGTGATAGTATGTTTGTACAGGTCTCCATGTGCAGATTTTTATGCATTCTGTAGCTCCCTCTCTCTACTTCTCCAGTTACATGTCTGCGATCACAGTTATATTATTCTTAGTGGCGACTTCAATGTAAACTTCTCCAACAGTAGTTGCTCTAAAGTGAAACCCTTGCTTTATCTCTTCAGATCCTATCATATAATTCAAACTGTTATCGGTGAAACTAGACCATCAAAAAATAATGCCACAGCCATTGATCAAATACTTACAAATATACCTATAGATGATGTAAATACTCAAATAATGGATCCAGGTTTCTCCGATAACAAGGCTATTCTAATGGAATACATTCTAAAGTTGAAAATGCCACTAACGTCTAGGGATAACTGGGCATAAAAAATGCCACTACAGTGATTGGGACGTAAAACTATTTTGTGCACAATTACAAGATCTTGAGTGGAAGGAAATGTATTTGGCTTCCACTGTAAATGGAAAAGTTGATACCTTCATGGATACGTTTCTTAACTATTTTGACATTTATTTCCCTCTGAAGAAACAAAAGATATCATATACTCTAATAATTGCAAGCAAAAGTGGCTTATGCCAGATATTGTAAGACTTAGTCAAGAAAAAAAATCTTGCATCCACAAGTCAAGATGGTGAACTTTTTAAAATGTATAAAGCATTTGATAAAAATTTGAAGAATATTTTGAGAGAATCCAAATCGAAGTGTAATGACTTCACAATTAGCAGCTCCAACAATCCCACAAAGGCTTCCTGGAGGATAATTAACTCTGAATTAAATCAAAATAAAGGAATTAAAATTGATAACATAAGGCTTATTGTAAATATATATACTATATTGTAAATGACGAATCCATGCAACGTATTTGCTGATGGAGAATAAAAGTATTATCATTATTAGTATGCAGCACAGCATTAAAGACACTAGGTTTTGTTAAGCATATAATAGAAAGGTCCTCGGATGAAAAAGTAAAAGAGAGATGCTACTTCGCTGTGGATAGGCCACACCTCGAATACGCCGCGAGCATTTGGGATCCTGGTCATAAAGATTTAACCAAAAAAATTAACAAAATACAATGAAAAGCAGCAAACTTCGTTAAAAACTGATACGAACGAACATAGTGTTACACAACTGTTAGAGGGATTAAGGTGGGAGCCCCCAGAGACTCGGAGGCTGCACGCTAGGCTTAGGCTGCTTGAGATATTCAGAACTGGTGTGTTTCAGAGCGACACAATATTATCCAGACGCCTACATTTCTAGGTCTGACAGATGCGATTAAGAAAGAGAGATATTCTGCCGAACAGATAGGTACAAAAACTCATTCTTTCCACGCACTATAAGAGACCACAATAAAAACTGATCTCCTCTAAATACACTCCCAAGGTACATGTCGCCATTTCACCTCCCAAAATTTTACATCTTTACATGGCTGGTGACCTACCACCACCTGCCACATGCCCATGTGGCGGCTAGTGAGGTAGTATGTAGATGTATCCCATGATCTTTCCCTGGGGACTATCCTCCCTATTTTTCCTTCAACTATTGTCTTCAAAAGCCAATGTATCCCTTATTTTATACCCACCAAATATACCGAGATCAGAGAAAAATCACTTTAAAAATATTAACTCAGCATATGCCTTTTCCTATGACTCCATAGACTTAGCTGCCCTCCATTAATTATTTTACTATGGCATTCAGCTGTGGTTTTTCGTCAGTTGACACCTCAACCCATGGTCAGGCCACTCGTAGTTTTTTCTAATTATAGCCACAAATCTAATATCCTATATTACCTCTCTTTACATCTTTACCCCTTTCGTTTTTCTGGCATTCTGCATTATCTTTTCCTTTTCCTTCTGCTTAGTTTTGTTTGTCAAGCCTATGTATGTACACAGTTCAAAACGACATGAATGAACTTCATAGAGCCCTTTTTCATGCCTCATTGAAGCCTTGGCTTACTTCTAAACCAACTCATCTCCTTTGACAGCACCAATAATTTTTATATCACTCTACCACTTTACATTATGTTAGTATTATTACAACACCAATAATACCCATATTAGTAAAAACAAGAAACTATTTTAAGTTTGAACAGCAAAAATAAAAATATGAAAATCTATCCAGTGTGCAAGTCCTATTGTTCTATTAATGAATATTATAAGGGCAGGGAAAGGAAAATTATTTTAACCCTCGAGTACAGTCACCACAGTGTTTAGTACCTAGAGAGTTTTTCAAATGCCATATTTTTATTTTGTTCTCTCCTCATATGTATGGCTATAGGAGCTGAGTTTTAAGTCATTACAAGTTTAATGAACATGAGATGAGGTTCATTTGATTCTTTTCTGCTGTGAAAAATGACATTTTTTTACAACTAGAAGCCCGGCACTCACTGACCATAGTGGTACGATATGCTTCGTCCCTCTTTTAGCCGTGGTCTCATGGTCCCCTCAGAGGGTTCAAACGCAGAAAATACATCGACACATGTTATGGCTCCAACTGGAAGATTAGGGGACCTTAGCAACTTGTACTCAGTATTTTTTTCAGCATGGAAACGAAGTATGCACCAGGAATATCATATTTGAAATTGGTGACCATTCTGAATAGGTGACCTTCATTGCCAGTAATTTTTTTGGTAGTCTTGGAAAAAAGAAAAATATTAGAGAAAAAACCCAACTGCAAAATTTTTAATGAATGCCAAAAATAATCATTTTGAACTACAGAAAACATTGAAACAAGTTTCCCTATCTGAGCAGTTAATACTAACTGGCATTGCAATATTTCATTACTCAAAATCAATAACGAGAATATTTGAGCAGGGACAAATATTTTGTACAAAAAAATTATTATTCAAGATTTTATTTCTCATTACAAGTTTAATGAACATGAGATCTTTCATTGGAAATTTCATTGGAAAAAATTTTCATTGGAAATATTTT
Organism: Ceriagrion tenellum; assembly: GCA_963169105.1. Lineage (NCBI taxonomy): Eukaryota > Metazoa > Arthropoda > Insecta > Odonata > Coenagrionidae > Ceriagrion > Ceriagrion tenellum. Next base: position 1,130,082 of record OY720639.1, read on the forward strand.
TTTAAACAAATATTAGCTTGCATTAATTTTCCCTCAAGCAATTAATATCATGTAAAGGGAGATATGATAATAATCTGCATGTAAAGTTGCGAATCCAATCAATCTTGCATAATTTCATGCAGTTGGCAATATTAATTTGTTTTACGACCACCTGTGCCTGCATTGTTACATTTTCTCGATCCAGTGAAGGCATCTTGCCATTTCGTAGCCGTTATCGAGGGAGTCAATGGCAGAAGAACGTTCAAGCAAGCCAAAGTGAGGCAGCGGGTACACATTAATGCTGTAGACGATGAGTGAAAGACAACTCATCGCAACGGATAAATAGCGCTCAAGAAATCAGCCCTAAGTAACTAACCACTGGATCAATCACGGCATGTAAGTAACCATGGGGAATTCAAAACCACAAGGAATTCCATATAACAAAAACACTTCAACTCTTCAAAAATTTTACAAGCTAATAAATACGTGTATGAAATAAATTACTCAAGAGAAATGGAACGAACAATGGGAATACAGACAATGGGCCTTCTGCATCTTCCAGCAGTTATCATCAACAAGTGGTTTTGGAACGACCAAAATGAGCCATCCCCCGGTCCTGACTTTTTGCCGACAAACTCAAAACACCGACATACAAGAATCCACATCGATATCTGATGGATTCACTCCCTTAATACTACAGCAAAGAAGAAATTTTCTAGATACTCTACTCCCGGAAGATATGGAAGACAGGGTTCTACACATTGAAGTCATGAAACACAAGAAAGAAGAACCAATTGGACCGGACACAAGATTTTTTCACATATGATGAAGAATGAATTGCAATGTTCAAAATCAAAAGGAGTAAAGCCAGAGGCGATGATGGAATACCAGGACTAGTGCTCTCCAATAGTTTGGAAGACTCAATCCTTTCCACTGCTTTCTTCTTCTCAGATACTTTCCAGAAGCTTTACAAGTGGGAAAGTTAGTAGCCACACTAAAAGTTAAAGACAAGTATGTCTCCAACTTGAAATCTTACAGACCAATAACATTACTCTCTGAAATCGGAAAACTATTAAAATGAATGATCAGTAACACACTAGAGGCCGTAATTGGGCAAAAAAACATGCACCATGAACGCCAGAACAGATTCCAAAAAAGTAGAAGTGCTGAGAAGGCATTTTTGTGGCAGAAACATTACATCAAAAACCGGTCTGAAAAATACATATTTTGAATATTTACTGATGTAAAAGGAACCTTTGATTCAGTCTTGTGGCTTGCTACTGTTAAAGAATTGAAAAAGCTGATGACTAAATGCTAGACAATTGCCTAAGATGACAAAGTTATTAAAATCAAGAGTAACACTAGACATGAAATGGAAAGAATGAGTGTAACAATGTAGTAGAAAACTGAGTACACAGGAACAAACTCAGTTTGTTAGAATCTAAAAGCGAGTATATCCTCTTTGAAAAAACTCTAAGCCAAAACCCTAAGGTCTGGATGAATGGGAAACAGCTCAGATGAAGTTCAAGCTTCAAGTACCTAGGAGTCAGCATGGATGAGAAACTAATGTATCAAAGTCATGTTAATCACCAACCTGCAAAAATGAAAAAGATTTTAATTTTCCTATTTCTAGGGACACTACCCCTCCACCAGCAAAGGAAAAGGGTGATTAATCACTTAAAGGAAAGGGTAACTGTTCCACCAGTTTGGCAAGGGTGCAAGTCATGGAGATTTTGTGCGCAGAGGCAGCATGAGTCGCCAGCTTAGCTAGTGTGCACAGTAACAAGCAAGTGTGCAAAATTTTTGAGATAAATGCAAACTTGTATCAGATATTTCTATTCCTCTGGAGTGCACAAGCTCAAATTGATTTGGAGTGTTCCATCAGTAATGGCATCAAGCACTAAAAGAAAAAGGCACGCTTCTCCCTCCTTGGACACAATTCATGAACTTAAGGAGGAAATTGGGAAACAAAGAAGGCACTGGTAAGCAGAACAAGTGCTCTTATCATACTGAAATTTGGCTTTTGTGTCAGAAGTTTGAGACAGGAACACGGGTGGGAAAACCTATTTGCCATCATCCTGTTCAATGAGAAAAATCCAGAATGTTCATTACTAGGCAGAGTGTTTTTGAAGACCAAGTGTTGTGATGGCCACTTGCCCATTGCCCTTCTCCATCTCAAATTCGTGGAAGCTGGGGATCGCATGGCCAATTCCATACAAGGTATAAACAACTGTGGCAAATAGTAATAGATGGCCGTCTCAATCACATGATCAGAGGAGTGCCTGACGCATGCAGGTTTGGGGCTAGCTCCACGCATTAGGAAACTCCCATGGGTTTCCCGACCGTGAGAGGGCTGTAGTTATAGTGGGAATTGAAAAAGTGAGGAAAGATGCTAATACTATCACTTAGTCAAATTTGTTGCAGACACGACATTGAGCACTAAGTATGTCTCCTTTGGTTTTAGAAAATATCAGCAAACTGCTAACTCGAGGTAAGAGGAGGAAATGACCTGGTATTAGAAAAACCTATACAAACCACGTAACTTAAAAAAAGAGAAGTAAATACATACCACTCTTTGGAGAGAAAGGAATCACCATGATTGCCTTTCAATCTAAAACAGTAAAAATGTTTTCATAGAAGTAACTATATAAGTCAAATAGGTAGGGGTTATGCAACCCATACATATGTGTGGGCTTAGATGGGAGCCAGAGGTTCTGACAAAAGATTCCCTGAAGTTGCCATCTGTTGGCAGAAGAATGAACTTGAAGGACTAAGGAATATATGCAAGAAACTCTCTGCAAGACATCTCGTCACGCCCGTAAATATACTATAGAGTGCTCACTGGGTATACCAAAAACGCTATCTAAATTGACGTAGTTCCAATTCATCTCACTGTGTGCTGGTGTCGTTTTTTTTGCGTCGGCTGTGGGAAATGCGGCATTTTACTCAGCCACGGTGACTCGGGAGGGTGAGGCGACTGCGGGAGGGGGCAAAGTTTTACAGGTTAACAGGCGGGGGAAGGGGACTGTGGGCTGGACTGCCAACGAGGCGACGAAGCGAACTCTGATCTGAGTCTCTTGAGGAGGGAGAGGGTGACAGTCTTGGATGAGAACTGTCTTCCAGTCCCCCAGATGTCATCCAGTTCCGCTAAGCGTCCATACATGAGTCGAAGCACTCTTTTGTGATTACTGCTATTATTTGACCTAAGTTATGAATGGTCGCGAACTCAGATGTAATAGCTAATTTGGGATTCCACATCATCGTAATCGTCATCATATGATTTAATCACTATTTTGGACCGTAATCCACATTATGGAATTTATTCCATTAAGTGACGAAGTCTCTAGTTTTTGATTACTGATACTGCGATGCCGTTGAAAGTTATACATCCCCTCCCAGAATTTCAATCCAAATGAACCCAGTAAATGTCTATGTTGTTGGTAAGAGGTAGCAAGTTTAGGGATACAAGGAAAATTTTGATGATTGACACTTCATCAGATCCTCATGGCATCAATCCTTTCTCCTGAGAAACAGATGATTATCTCTTTATTATACTATAACTATCCCATGGCTGACACCCATGACTGACATGTTGCTGGATAATCACAGGACAAAATAATTTTTGAAATTACATCCTCTATCACCTCCAGAAGATTCTCCTGAAACCTTATACAAAGCAAATACGTTGTCAAGTGATTAATGCAAATTTTTAGCAATCTGGTTAACTTAGTTTTCACTCATGATATATTATTCAAAACGTGTAGTAATCTCAGTATACTTCTCAACTTTCTTTTATGAGTAATGCTGATTTATGTGCCTTTCCTATGAGACTAAACGGGAAGCAATTATGTGGAAAGCATTCTCTTCCTGAAGATGTAAAACCCAGTGGTCGACTGAAAAAAGTTTCTGTTCCTCAAGAATACCTTTAAGTACCGATCCCAACTCCTTCGACTGCGGCAATTCCAGTAATACCCATGGAAGCCAGAAGATTGATTTCTTCAGCCTCGGATACAGTTTCTCTAATTTTGTCTTTCAAACCCCCGGTGAAAACCTATTCCAGAACTTATACATGCACATCTACAGTACCAAAGGTTCATCATCGGAACCTAGAATTCCAACGTCCTGAAAATCTCTGTGGAGGATTGAAACTATGGACAAGACTCATGTCAGTGGTCAGTGACCTCCCCCCATTCATTACATTGATCCATCACCTCCTCTAGCCCTTCCATTACCTTCTACTTCAGGTTTACATGACACTCCGAGAAAAAAGAAACCTTCAAATTTGTTGCAGATGTATAACAGAAAGGTTACCTCTCTCAGAGCATCTCTCGCGAGGATGAAAAAGGAAAGACTTGCACGTAAAAGAAAAAAAAACTTAAATTATTTCCTATCTGAGAAGTAATTTAAATCCCGAGAAGCTTCACTTCTGGGGCGAATACAGTTAATGCATGGTAATTGAAGACCATGGAAAACGGAAGAGAAAATTCTGGTCTTTTTTTTATTTTTCAAATCTCCATCAACGTTTTGAAATCATCAAATTTGAAATATTCTCCAGCTATGGACTTCATTGAAGGTTTTGAGGATTTATGGCACTTGGGAAGAAAAGGGAGATTGGGGAAATATGATGGAGTTTTTGAATAGGGGTCTTTTTACCCAATGGAAATTACCTATAGCGTATTTCATTACGAAACGTGGCCTTCCCAGTGCAATTATTTAAGAGCTCGTTCCAATGGCCATCGCAAAGCTGATTGCGAGTATTTGTATGTGACCAGACAAGCACCAATAGGAAAGCCATTACCGATTTAGGAGTGTCAATGACCAAACCATTCTCCCATGTTGGGGATAAAAAAAACTTTCTGTCTACGATGTGCCGCATCTCATTAAAACTTTGAGGAACAACTTCATTCGCAGCGACTTTTGTAAATGGATAGTGACAAGTTCGGAGATATGTAAAGAGAAATGTACCAAATTAAACATATTACGGCATAAATAAATTCAACGTTTCTTGATATTTCGAATTACTTTCTACAGTAAGTCCATTTCCTCATGACAGCATGCAAATAGTCTACATCTTAATTGCAATGGAATAATTTTTTATACCTGTTCTTGTGTCTTAATACTTACCTAATCGCTAACATTCACATTGACAGACATTTTCCTTTTGTTTCCCATTTCTTGATTATTTTTCTTATGACCCTAACAATCACTTATGAACCTAAGATATAATCATTTACTTAAAAAAACTTTGCCAGCGCAGATGGATAAGAAGAACCTAACCCAGTCGGAAGGCCGAGAATAATTCATATCTTTTGTTTCAGGCTCAAAATTTTGACTGAAGAATAACCAAATACATTGTGAAAATATTATAAGTTTTATTAATGATGCCGACAGCTTGATTAAACCGGTCGAATAGACTAAAAAATTTTTCATTCTTAGAAAATGTAATCGTTAATTGCCCAAAGCACTTATGCATCTTATGACTCAATGGAAGGATTTCGAGTCCATATAACTTAAAATATCCGCATGTTTACCCCATACCAATTTTACGCGTTTGTTCAACTTCAGATAACGTCGATAATTTCATCACCAGAAGTACTTCACTCTCGCTAAAATCACGCATAAATTTTAGCTACCACGAAGGAACATTGTCCATGTCATTAAAAAAATACTCTCTGGCATAGAAATATACGTTACGGAAAGCCAAATAGTAAATGAGTGCTACTAATCAGCAAGTATCGAAAGCTGTCAATTATGTTGTTACAGTTTAATCTTTTGAATATTCGGAATCACCTGCATGCATTCTATGCCTTAGCTTACTGCACCCCGGGCAGAAGCTAGTTTTCATTCCGCGAAGGTCAATAAAAATTGATACCTCAGAAAATAAATCACATAACGAGTTAATACTACTTTAAAAAGTCATTTTCATTCGTTCTCTTCATTTCATACGCTTAAAATATCTATGAAATTCCAATGGAACGTAAGTTATCCCGATGCAGAAATTTGAAGGTAATTTCAATAGTAAAGTACGATTTGTATAAAGTTAACACCAACATTAACTAATACATATTAATTTAAATAGTATTAGCGGCGAGATGATCAAGGCCACTTTAGAAATTTGAAGACATTTTCTTGAATACATTGCGTGAAATTGCGATTTTAGTTTTTTTGCCGTGAATACTTTCAGCGTCTATAAATAAAATTCAGAAAATTTGGTAGTGCAAACATGATGAGATCTCTCATCATCCCCAGGCAAGTGGTTAAGTCAACAATACATTACTCACATGGGGTTGCACTCAGCCTGCATACTAACATGAGCATGCTCCACCAGGTACAGCTATTTCCCAAACAATATCAAGGGTTCATGCCCTATACATGCACATATACTTTGACAAAGACTAACTTCCCCTCCGTTACAAATCTGAGAATTATGAATGTCGAGAACTAATCTACACAAAGAGAAGGATACTTCAAGGAAAACTTACTGCAAGTGAGAGAGCAGGGACTGCTTCAGGAAATTACAGGTGTGTGTGTGTGTGTTCAGATTAAAAGCCCACTCAGCCTTACAGCAGGATGCACTTTCTCCTTTTTACAGGTTCTGGTGGCTCCAATGCTGCTAATATTGCCTCATCAAAGACATTTTTCAGTCCTTTCTGAAAATAGAAAGGAAACAATCTACATCCAAAATTCTAAGTAAAGGGTAAAGGAAATATTAGAGATGTGCAAATACCAGACTTCCAACTCAAGTCACATTCAAGTCAAACACTACTTAAACAAATATAAGTTTAGAGAAAATAAAATTCTTCCAAGCCTTAATTATTACAAGATTAATATCCTAATTTTCATTTATTCAACTAATAGAACATGATACTTAATTTTGATAGAAACTATCCCAGATCTTAACAAGAAGCTTCAAAAAAAAACAAAACAATAAATATAACCACATTTGGCATTTTATTTGTAAACTGACTTTCACTCTACTAGGTCATACAAACTCATGCAACATGCACTCCTAAGAAAATAAATATGAACTCCAGTATTTTTGTAGTGCACGACAACACTGCACACAAAACAAGCTTCCAGAAAAATATGACCTAAGCATTTCTTCAATTTAACCAAACCTTTGAGAAATTATAAGAAAAGCAAATAATAGAGTAATACATGAATTAGTGTAAGAAATAAAATTCCTTTAGCTTCAAAATTTCTGTAATTTTGAAATCAAATGACAACAGCTTTGTAATGTAGGAAAACGAGTTGCTCCACATGCTTAGGCTGAATATTACCTCTTCTTAAAACATTACCTATATCTAAAAGCAGCCTTTCACTAGACACTCCTCTAACCAGTACAGGCAGTCCCCAAGTTACGTAAGAGATGCATTCCGACAGACTCTGCGTAAGTCGAAATTTATGGAAGTCGAAAATTCTGCGTTAGTGCTCCAGAGATTGCGATCGATGAGGATAAATGCGCGGTAAATTCTCGGCGGAGAAATGCATGGTAAATTCTCGGCAAAGTTTCATTCGATTCACAGCGACACTCATGAACTCTTACGCATATTCTTAATTTATTAGAGAATCAATAAACATTAATATCGCCTGAAAGTTGCATCTCGATAATTGCTAATCAAAATGTGTAATATCATTCCTCGAATTGACCGATCGCGTGGATTCAGGAAAGTACGGCAATTTAATGCTACATTACTAAACTGAATACTAATATTGATTTATTATGTTATTCTACGATCGCATGAACCATATAATGCATAATTTACTAACCTTTAATCATTATATCTTCTGCCTTTTACATATTGCATTGATTGATGGATCTGGTGGTTTCATTGTCACAGTTCATACTCGTAGGAGGGGTGTCGAGGATTACGAGCAAATTACACACAAAAAATGCCCGTAAATCACTGAAATGTCCATATCAATGCTTACATTCACACGCACACACACTCAATCTTTCAAGCACGCAGACATTTTCATTCTCTCACTGCAATATCGAAGGCTGCACGGTGACGTCACTTTTGGCATCACCTGCTGATGAGGTTGATGTGCAGTCAACTTTTGTGAAGAAGCTGTGCAGAGATGTTTGTATGGATGCCTTCTTTTTTTCACTATATATTTCTTCGTAGCAAGACATGGCATCTTGAAGTGCCCTACTGACCTTCCCGAACCTGTCGATGTTAGAATCCATTTGTTCAAGTTTTTCCGCTGCTGAATTAATAAGCTCGAAAACCTCAGACAATCTCTTGGCCGTAAAGCATTTTGGTTGTCTGCACACATCATTTTCAGAGTCCCCATCATCATCTTCATCCCCTACTTCTGCCCTCTGTGCGCCCAACTCGATCAGATCTTCGTTTGTCCACTCCTCGTGTGAATCCAGCAGCTCTTCCGCCTCCACTTCTCGGTTGAGAACATGTGCAAGATAAACTACTCGGTCGATGACTTGGTCTACTTCATTCGCCATGAATCCCTCGAAATGCACGAGACCGGGGCAAAGTTTTTTCCAAACACCATTCATATTTTTGCTTGTTACTTCTTCCCAGGATGATGCTGTTTTTTACTGCGTGACACACATTGTAGCCCTTTCAAAACTCCCTAAGTCTCATTCCATCATCCCCATCTGTAGCAGTAATGGCATCAGAAAATGTCTTCCTTAAATAATAAGCCTTGAAGGATGCTATGACTCCCTGATCCATTAGTTGTAGAAGGGACGTTGTATTTGGGGGCAGAAAAATCACCTTAATAAATTCATTTAAATCATCCAAGTGTGGAGGATGGCCGGGTGCATCAATTATCAGCAGGACTTTAAATGGAATTTTTGTCTTAAGGCAGTACTCCTTCACCTCTGGTAGAATATGGTTGCAATAACAGTCCCCAAATAAGGCAGATGTAACCCAAGCTTTTGGGTTTGATTTCCAGATGACTGGAAGAGAGGATTTATCAACCTTTTTTAATGCTCGCGGCTTTTCCGAATGATAAATTAGAAGAGGGTTCAATTTGCAATCTCCCCTTGAGTTACCTCCAAGCAAGGGTGTAAGGCGATCTTTTTCTGCCTTAAAGCCAGGTGCGGACTTAACATCTTTCGAAATAAATGTACGGTGAGGCATTCTTTTCCAAAAAAAGCCCAGTTTCGTCGACATTAAACAGCTTTTCTGGTAGATAGCCACCCTCCTCAATTATTTTTTCAAGGACTTATGGAAAATTATCTGCTGCCTCCATATCACCACTGGCTGCCTCACCACATAATTTTACATTATGCAAATTCCAACGATTTTTAAATCGATTGAACCACCCATTACTCGCGACAAAACTTCCACCCGTCTCTCCATTCTGATTTTTCAACAGTTCATAGAGACTTATGGCCTTATGTTGAATCGTCATAAGACGAAGTGGTGTACCTCTTCGATGCTGCTCCTCCATCCACACAGTCAGTAATTTTTCCATTTCAGCCAGAAGACAATTGCGTTGCTTGGTAATGATGGTGGATCTCATACAAGCAGAGCCTTTTACAAGTTCTTTTATTCGTTCCTTGTCTTTCACAATTGTGTTTATAGTTGACACGGCCATGTTTAGAACACGTGATATGTTCGATATCGTTAGCCCATTTTCATATTTCTTCACGATATCAATTTTATCTTCTTAACTGATTGTATGTCACCTTTTAGAAGCACCTGGCTTACTCTCACTTCGACGCTTATCTGCCATTGTTGGAAGATCCAAAACACTTCACCGTTAAAATTTTTCACAAATCCAACTCACAACTTCGAGATCCAGAAAATGACTGAATGGATTTTGCCAGTGCTATCGTGCCCTACGTTACAAGGTACCAATCAAACAAGACGTCTTTGGTTGCCTAAGTTGCCTGCATCGTTTGCAGCCGACAGGGACAGTGCTGGATTAACAACAATGCAAAGTAGGCAGTTGCCTATGGGCCCCGAGAGTTTTTCCCCTCTCTTCTCTTGCGACTCCCTCCCCTTTTTCCCCTCGACAGACCCCGTTTCTTTGCTCTGCCCACAGGTCCCCAAGTCCGGCACTGGAATGAACATTTTTTTTTCAAGCAAAATATAAAAAGAATATTATAATAATGTACTTTAAAGTACAGAATGATGTGTTAGCCATAGCCTCCAAGATATAACATTACCTCTTACTTAGTAGTCCTTTGAAAATCATGGGTAAGTCTCTGATCGCTATGACTTTCCAATGGCCAGGTTCAAAAAAGTTATTCCTAGTTGATTTCTATAAAAATAAAATGGAAGATGATGATGGCTTCTCATTGTAATACAATTTAAGAGTTCAAGAGGATGTAGGTAGATGTCCGTGGTTAGAGAAAATACAGGTTAATTTCTTGGCAATAGGTCATACTCCGTTGCACAACCGACTGCCGCCTTACCGTGGGCCAATTTCCATCACGTGGGTACTAACCAAGTCTTTACCGCAATAAAGATTTCTGTTAGAACTTCATTTTCTTTTAAATCCACATACGGGCATGGTCAAACTTAAGGATACAATTTTAAAATAGACGAAAGTCGGAGTTCGGGTTTCAGGTCTGTATGATGCGTAGCAAGCTATATGATACATACTGGAGTGAGCTCAACCACTTCTATCACTATGACTGTATATTGTAGCATTGATTGGTAACTTGGGTAGAAGATAGAAGATTTTTAAGCGATTTTGCTACAAAAATTAATGAACAATAATGAAAATTCCGTAGATGAATGAAAAAAATGGGCCAATTTGTTTTGAGTATCACGTTAAAAACTCGATAACCATTCGATATTTTCTCTGTCAGTAGGTATACGAGCAAACATTTTACTTTTTCGTACTCGCATTCGAAAATTAACAGAATATCTTCAGATAAGGTTACCACTTTAGTAGGTCATAAGGTTTTTAGGTCATAAGTACAGATTTACATAAGACATACATAACTCGGGGACTGCCTGTATTGACAAAATTTCTCGATATGTACATATTAAAAAATCGAAATAATCTTAAGGGTTTGATAGTAACTAGATTAATATATTCAATTAGCAGAAAACTAATATAAGTTCCTGATGTAACTCTGAATCTAATGCACTTTGCAGTTTGTATCCCTCAGACACACCTTTCACAAACCAATTTAGGTATGCTGTAACCATAAGGGAACCATTATTATAGATATGATTACGTAATCTGCAAAAAACTAACATGCTCAAGGCACTCGGTGGAAGGGACTCTCAACTATAAAGCTATACTATCTGACTTTCCTTGGGGTGAGACACTTGATCTCACCAATATAAATCATGCCTTTAACTCATTTTTCAATGAATTGTTATTTTTATATAATCACAATTTCCCATCTAGGCCTTTCCATGACAAGAAGAAAAAAATTAAATACTTTTCCCATAAACTGAAAGACATAAAAATCAGACATTCTTCTCTTCATACTAGATATAAGTCGGAACAAACTGAAGCAGCCAAAGTAGCTTTCCACAGGTATAAAATATAATATAGGTCTGAAATTATGGATGTGAAAAAGATTGAAAACAATATGTTCACGGAAAGGGCAAATAAATTCAAGGCTGCATGGCAAATCATTAAAAATGAAACAGATATGGTTAACAATAACCACACTAAAAATGAGTTAAATCTCAATGATTTTAATAATTATTTTCTTACTGCAGTCGATGAAATGAAGAAAAATTTTTCATGAACCAAATACCCTATGCAGTACATGGGTGACGTTGAACATGAAGAACTTGTAAGAATGGAAACTCACTACATCTATCAACAATCAAAATCGTCAGAAACCTGAAACATTCCTCTATTTGTGACATACTTGGCTTTTCCAATATTTTAATAAAAGAAATAGTGGAATTTATAGCTGTCCCACTCAGCAACCTCATCAATAGATTGTTAAGTGAAGGTACATTTCCAGATATGTTGAAGACTTCAAAAGTAGTCCCACTATTCAAGAAAGGATGCAAGGATGAAATCTAAAATTATCTACCCATAGCAGTTGTTCCCATTACAGTAGAAGCCCCATATAACATGTAGGGCATATAACGAGAGGCTCAATTTTGCGAGGGATGGCCAAAGAACCATTTAAAACCTTATGATATACATATAAAATAAATTGGTATTAGTGAGGGCAACAATCAGCCTCGACTTGGGTTGTACAACATCTTGGCAGGAAAACATAAGTCGTTGGATTTCAAAACTAAAATTCGAATTATCAATGAATGCAAAAGTGGTGATGGCTTCAAAACCGAGGTTGGGAGGCAATTGGGCGTCTCTTCATTGACGTTATTCACAATTCGTTAGAATAAGGAAACAATTCGTGCAGCAGTACTTCAAGAAGGACATCCACACAGCACTGAACTATTGTGGCCAGGAGAACATCTGCAGCTAGAATCCCTTTTCTCATGGTTTTGCCAGCAGAGAGCCACCTGAATTCCCATAAGTGGTCCATTAATGAAGGCAAAAGCGGAGTACCTTAGTGAGAGGCTCGGTATCGACAACTTTAAATATTCCGACGACTGACAGAGGAAGGGAATCTCTCCACATAAATTATCCAAGGATTCTTTAAGTGTCGATGTAAGTGCCGTGGAGGGCTGGGTACCTGTCCTAAAAAGTTATATGAAGAACTACAGCCCAGACAGGCTTATTCTATAACCTCCTCCTGGACAAATCTCTTGCCACTCGAGGGGACCCTTGCAGAGGAGTGAAAAAAAGTGAGGAACGGTTGACTGTTCTTTTGTGCGCCAATATGGATGGCTCTGACAAGATAAAACCATTCGCAGTGGGGAAATAGCACATCCCAGATGTTTCAAGGGGATAAAAACATTACTTTACAAAAGCTTTTAAGAGAAATTCCTTTAAGATTCCCCTCTACTGTGAAAAGTTAAGGTAAAATTCTCGCTTTTTCATCTCGCTTAGGCTCTGGGAAAATCTTTTCCCGCATTGTTAGTTTTCATGCATCCATTGTTTTTTTTGCCCATCCCCTTGAAAAATGATAGATCGAGGTTCTACTGTATTACCCCTGAAAACTATTGATACGTTTACTAGTTGAGAGTAATCTTGCTTACGTTGATAGCAATCCATGATGTTCTGATGAAGGCTTCCGTGGGGCTTTGATGGAGGTTGATTCCTTCTTTCGGGTTTTCCGCCGCGTTGGTTCATGTTGAGGACAATATTTCGCCGGCTGTCCTGCTGGCTTCCTCAGGTCCATGTGACAATTTGGTTCTGGAGGCGTCGTGTTATATAGGGTCGTTTTCGCGCCTTTTTTGTAGTCGTCTTCTCTGATTGGTCGGAATCGTTTCTTCTTGGAAAAGTGCTTTCCAAGAAGCGGAGAGTGGGTAACCGTCGTCTCTATTGAAGTTTTCGCGGTTTTTAGCAATTTCCACCGCTTCTCTGATGAGACGGGGGAAATATCTCTTTTCTTTGTGGATGATCGTCGCTTTCGGGAATAATATGTTGTGCTGCGGTCCCTCCCAAGCATGTTCCGCAATGGCAGAAAGGTGGAACTGTCTCTGTTTGGTGGGTCTCAGATGTTCCTGCATGCGACACTTGAGCGCTCTGCAGGTCTGTCCAATGTACCTGGAGCCGCAGCAGCAGGGCACGGAATAGATGCCTTCGTTGGCGTCTTTGGGAAGGCGGTCTTTGGCCTTGCAGAGGATGCTGGCTGTCTTCTGCACAGGTTTGAATCTAGATACGACATTATGCCGTTTTAAGACCCGAGCTATCCTCTCGGAGATGCCAGCCACGTAGGGAATTGTCGCGTAGGCCACAGGTTTTTCACTCCTTCGGTCCTCCTCGACGGTCCTTGTCAGGGCCATGGTTAACTCCACTCTCTTGGCGATCTTCAAGATGGAGGACTTGTGGAAACCGTTTTGTTGAAAGGTCGAGAGCAGGTGTTCCTTCTCAGAGAGGAGGGATTGATCATCTGAGATGGAATGGAATTCTTGTTCACTGCGTGCAGCGTTTTTCTCAAATGAATAAAAATCCTTTGTGAACTCCTATTCCACAGGTATTTTCATGAATTTTGTCCATATTCTCCAATCCGAAACTTCTCAAACACTCGCCCGCTTCAGATGTTTTGTTTACATTAGATTGTCTTCTATTTTGGGAGTGAGCCACCATTGGCTACCAGGTATTAGCAGGAATCATACCAAGAGATTTTCATACATATCACCACCACCTTGCCATCACGGGGTGGAGACACTTCACCTGCGGGTTACAGAATTGCAAACGGGGATGGCAGGTGTTCTTCACCAGTGTTCATCACCAGTGATAGACATCACCAGGGTTACAGAATACGACCCCTGGGCATCCAAGAACTAAGAGTGATTTATGTTTGAATGATTCATTCATGAACAAAAACTATAATAAAAATCAAGTATTTACCAAAGTACCAGCTGTCCTCATCAATGTGTCCTTATGTGAGAGATGTCCACAAGTCAGAGGTGGGACCATCCCAAAGATACATAACACTCAACCTCATTTTATGGATTATGGTGATTTATAAATATCAGAATGAAAATAATGGCAACGAAAAAGATTTTTCACAGAGTTATAAATAATACAGATATATCAACTAAATAGTAATAAATTTTGCTTGCTTTTTGTACACAAAAACTCTTTCTAAAACTTAACTGATTAATAATTCAAAGCTGTACACAGAGCAATGTTTGATTAACAGGTACAGAGTTTGGAGAGCAAAGCTGCTTTGAGTACCCAGTATTTAGAAGAATTAATGAGCTAATGTCCATGCAATTATCCTCTAAGCATGAATCTATTCCTATATATGCATAGACAGCAGATCAGGGACTCATATATAAGCATTTCGAGATGAATAACACTCCCTGAGTCTGCCAGTGGCTACACATGCAGGTCCCACTGAGGAAAGAATCATGCACAGTTGCTGTAACAGTGTAAGAGCAATGACTGTTGAACAGCTGCCAACATGACTTTACCTGGGTTAGGGCTGAGCATTCTACATATTTCACTGCCTTCAGCTCTTTGGCCAGCTTTTCTCCTTGCTCAAATGTTATAGGCTTTTGCTTATTTTTTGCTAACTTTTCAACCGTCGCTGCATCTTCACGAAGGTCTATCTGAGTGCCCACCAGTAGAAATGGTGTTTTCTGGCAGTGATGTGTTATTTCTGGAACCCACTGAAATAATATGTTGAAAATAGAGGTGAGTAGAGAGCCAGACATAAAACCACTCCAAAAGCACCTTCATTCCCAACATGGCTAAAGTAGGCAAGAGAATCACGACAGTCAACTTTCACTCTGTTGGTTCTTGGCAAAACAAATTTTACCTAATTTACACTAATGAAAGCACAGAGTGGCCCACTCTACCATCAAAAATTCACGTTGCTAGCAAATCCTTTCTTGCACAGTCCACTGTAATTATTCTCTGCCACCCAGATTAAATGATACCTCACAGTTTTCAGAAAAATCACTTTTTGAGCATTAATGACTAAGTGACATGTAAACAAATGCATGCATGAAATTTCATCATTTCCAGGTATGCATCAAGAAAAACCAACATTTTCGCAAGAGTATTAAGGCCTTACAAGGTGAGTTCATTAGTGAAAAAAATTTCCTTCAAAATTGTATCATGTAAGCACATAAACTTACAAAAATGCATGAATGCCCATTAAAACTCAAGGAACTTGTTCTCACAACATAATGCACCAAACTCTGCAGGTAATACTTCACATTTATATGCCTTAATGGGGTAGTTTCCTTCATCAAAGAAAAGAGAATTAAATGATTCTAAATCCTGGCCCACAATCGTTGTATTCAATGTTCACAACTAATTAAAATAAAGAAATCACAGTAAACAAGCAAGTTAAATGTTAGCTTTAAAGTCATTTGAAAAAGCCCAGAAATATGACCTATACCACAGCAGTAGCCATGCTGATGACATAACAGGTTTAAGCTAACATTATGAGAGAGAGAGGGTATTTTCTTCACCTAAATATACTACCATATTTTAAGGGTGAAAGCGATGGTAAACATGTATTACATATACATCTACATACTATCCTGCGAGCCGTGTCATAGATGTGTGGCACAGGGTGTTAGGACACCAACCTAGTATCAGTTTAAAGGAGAAAGTTATGGGAGATGAAATGGTGAATTGTATTATGGGAGTGTTTTGAATGAGCTCAATTTTTAGTGGTCACTTACTGTGCAAGGGAAGACAAATTTTAGCTATAATACGTTCAGCACTGTATCTCTCGTATTTATTTGCTTCTGTGAAACTTAGATGAGTAGTGCGGCATCAAAATGATATTGTCGCACTGAAACGCACCTATTCTGAATTTCTCAAAGAATCATAGCCTACATTGCAGCCTCCAGTGGCTCCCAACCTAATTCCTCTAACATCTGTGAAACACTTTACTCTGAGCAGTTTCTCACCAAGTAGGCAGCTTTCATTTTATTTTTCTGATGTAAAGAACACTGAATTTTTCCAGAGTTTATTTTCAATCGTACAACTAGTTTGACACAAAAGCGTCACCCTTGGGTACAAAATGTTTTGGTTGCACATCATAGTATACACATATAGTGTCAGGTGAGGAGGGTGTGCGCGCTGCTGGGAGAGGATTCAGGGGGAGGAGTGGGGGAGGCGAAGGAAAGGGATGGGAAGAGGGAGGGAGGGAGTAGGGGTGGAGGGGGGTGAGGGAGAAGAGGGGTGGGTGGAATATAGGTGGTTCACAGGGGGTTGAGTGTGTTTTCTGGTGATGTCGAGGGAGGTTTTGAGGAGGGGGGGGAGGAGAGGAGATTTTCAAACAATATGACTGGCTGTTGACTAAATGTCCCTGTTCTGAAGTCCTTCTCATCCCCAACTCTTCCCACTTATCCATCTCTTTCTCCACTGGATGCAGTAACTTAGGGATGAAATCACTGCTGTTGGGCAAATTGTGAAAGTTCTGATTGACACTTGAAAAAGCAGTACTTGTGTCCCTTTGCTACCACCTTACCCCCCCTCCCACTCTCTCATTCCCACTCCCCCCCTTTCATTCCACCCCCCTCAATCCTCTCCCACCCCAGCAGCACACCCTCCCCAAAATGCACACTATGATGTGCAACCAAAATATTTTGTGCCCGAAGATGACGCCTATGTGTAGAAATTAGTAGTACGATTGAAAATAAATTGTGGAAAAATACAAAGGCTTCTTCACACCATGATTAATTTCCATGAAGTCACGTCTGAACTCACCAATTTTATCTTTCTGGTCAAATCTTTCTGTCCCATATGCTTGTGGTGTGAAAGGGAAGAACTGGAAAATAAGCACTTCCTTCTTTCTCCCTATCATCCACTCCCCAACATCTCACGCCTTCATTGTCCTTCAGAAGGTCACTAAGTCAACGGCCAGTGGCCAGCACACTCGGCCCAATCCTCCCTCCACCCCTTGCTCCTCTCACTCAACCCCTTCCTCTCCCTTTACCCACTCCCTTTGCCCATCCCTCGTTCCCTGCTTCCCTCCCCTATCCTGTGCCTCTCCCCTCCCCACTCCCCCACACACACACACACAGTGGCATGTGACCCTCGAAACATTTCCCTAGATGTTTACTTCTACACTGGGTTCAGAGTTTTTTTGCTGGATTTATCCAGAAATGGGTTGAATTTCAGACCATGCACCCCTAAAAGTCATTTACACATAAAGAAAATTAAGTGTTGACAAGAGCTGCACTAAGAATTTCATATTCCAAGTTCTACTCTACCACAGCCATGACCTGTAATCGGGGTGTTAATATAATATAATGATAATGTAATAGGGCTCGCTGCTGGAGAGCATCAAGTGCATTCAGTTCTGCGTGCCACAGGCGGAGTCACTTGCAGCTCGCATGCAGAAGGCCGTTATACTTGGATCCCTCCGTCTACTCTGCACGCACGACCCAACGGCAGCATAGCCACCATTCTGATGGGCATCAGACGTAGCTGCGATAACTGCCAAACCCCTCTCGAGTTCTCGACCATTATGATGGCAATGAAACCTGATGCTTACCGAGGACTCGGAGGGGAACGTTACCAAAGTAACGAATAATCCTAATATAATATAAGTTATTGTTCTGTTGGTCAGCTACATGACATAGAACATGGTCAGAAAATCAAAACAAACAAGGACACACTAGAATATAACATAGCAACACTATTTGTATGATTACAATTTGTCGCTAAAAAACTCATCAATGCTATATTAGTATTTTTGAAGCAATTGCTCTTTTTCTCCACTACATATCTAGTTGTATTGTTACAATGCTATTTTAAGGCTCTGTTTAACCAACAGTAATAAAGTCTTGTTCATCAATTGCATAAAACTGAGTGGTCAGCTGTGTAAGTACATCTCATATTTAGGATTAATGATTAAAAATGTCACTATTAAATTTAATTATGACCAAATTTGCCAGCATTTCACTAATCCATTATTTTTTATTGCTGTAACATTTGACTTTTTATTGATAACACCTTTGCTAACTACTAAATAAATGATAATTCTTCCTGAAAGTTTCATTTCCTGAGTACTAAGATACACCATCAAAACAGGGATGAAGAGGATAATAGTAAGTCACCCACCACCACCCAGACCACGGACCCCCCTTGGACACCAACCCTAAAGATCAACCTAATTCTGATAGGGTTTTCTTACTCTTGGTTTTGTATTTTTTAAATAACTTCCAAGGATAACCTTCAAATTGACTTCTAATCATCAGTCATTTTTCAGTTAAATTTCATCAGTTGTTTTACTCTACTATTACCTGTAACAGGAATCGTAACGACTATGAACAGAAAATTATTGAAAAGCTGACAGCAGAATAATGCAACTAATAAAATTTGATTGAAAAATAACTATAGCAAATTTAAAAGATGATTCCCAGGCTTGAAAATACAGAATTTATATTCAAGCTTTCAAATCCATCTAGGAAAATTACATTCTATTTACATTACAAATCTACATTACATTACAATCTACATTACAAATCAGGAAAAAAGGGATATTGACTCACCTTTTCTTTCACATTTTCAAATGAAGAAGGGGAGACTACAGAAAAGCAAACTAAAAAAACATCCGTTTGTGGATAGCTTAGGGGCCTTAGTCGGTCATAATCTTCCTGACCTGTGGAGAGAACACATGTGAGAATCAAATCAAAATGCCAAGTTTAGTGCAAAGCACTGCATAGCAAGATTTAACTACAAAAAACTATGTTCATCCTAAAAAGAAGATAAACAAGGAGAACTTACAATAATTGACTACATATCAAGTCGCACAAGAACTTTTTTCAGCAATTATAGAGTGGAAAAATGGTTTTCAACAGAAACAGACAAGTAAATTTGAAGCTAACCAGTGACATGCAATTCTTGCCACACAACCAGTGATGTGTGGTCTGGGAGACTATAATTTATTAAATATCAAAAATTTGTTACTATGACATTTTAATCGTATGCTATATTTTTTCTGGCTCTCAGCACTGTCTAAAACTCATGTTTAATTTTATAAATCACCAACACAAACCATTTTTTCAGGGTAAATTATTATTTGAATTATTGTCAAAAAATTGAAAGAAAAAATACAATTTATTATTCAAGTCATATATCATTAACGTTTTTCTTGAGTTGAAAATAAGGTTTTAATGAAGAAGTAATAATGTTCAATAATAATACAGAAGTGAAAATATTTCATTTTATACTTTTTTAATAGCTTTTATTTAACTTCACTTGTGTGTCAGGGTCAAATTTTGTAATCAATTTTTAACTACCTTTCTGACTAGCTAGAGATGTGAAATTTTGCACATAGGTTCACTTCTGGTGACAATACAATATTCAGTCATAAAAAAGCCGAAAATAAAAAGAATATTAAAGAAATATGGTTTTAACAAATCGCTTTTTTAATATCCTAAAAGTGTATGCAATATTGTAAACTTGTGTGTCAACCTGACTGGGTAAAAATGTTGCAGAGCGTCCCATCGAAGACAAATTTTTCAACCCCTAAAAATGGGTGTATTTGAATGAACTTCTAATGGGTGGTAGTGCATGAAATGGCATTATTACGAGTGAAAAGAGATGTGAGAAAAATTCAAAAACATGGTTTCCAGAGGAAATTGATCGTGGGAGGTGAAGTTTTTGGTGGCCATTTTGGGTATTTTCCGATTACATACATAATTTCAAGAGATGGCGCAGTGGTGGAGAAACTTTCATATCTCACAATAAAGCAAAGAATAGGCATATTGGCGGGAAAAGTTGAGCGGTAAACAAGGTTACGGGCCTGTGGAGTGAAACAGGGGTGCTCGGGTGGGATGGTGCGCAGCTTGGAAAAGAGCAAATTTGAAGGAAAGAAAGGTATAACTGAGAGTTGGAAAAAGGCAATATTAAGGAATAAAAATTTGAGATTAAAATTCGAAATTAAAATAAGTTAAAAAAAAATTTTTTTAATCACTTTTATTTTCCAAAAAAATGCACTAAAAAGTAAAATATAATTTAAAACAGTGCATGACAGAGAAATTGAGTGAAAAGCTCCTATATGAAAATTGTAATGGTCTGATATAGAGAAATTGCGTAAGGAGTTTCTGTATGAAAATTGTTATACGTACAGAGAAATTGTGTGAGGAGCTTCTATAAGATAAGGACCAGTTGTTAAGATGGGTTATGCGACTAAAAATAAAATCGAGGGGTGCAATTGGAATCAGTGTCAAAGTAACATATATTCAATACAGATATAATTGTATAAGGGAATATTTATATTAAAATACTAACGTGATATTTAATTGTTATATGTTGAGCGCCCCACACTTTTATTTTTAGTCACATAACCCATCATATCACTAACCACCGTATTAAATCCACAGACTATTTAGAATCATAAATTTCAAATATCCACGGTGAAATTATTGAAATTTACCATCACTTCACTTTCCTTGATGATATACATCCAAACATCCAACTGCTTTAATTTACTGATTTACTGCTGAAATTTACCATCACTTCACTTTCCTTGATGATATACATCATTATTCTCACTTCTTAATATGCATCCAAACATCAACTGCTCAGTCAGATAACTAATGGCAATACAATACAAAAGCCAACAGGTACACAAACACTATGCTTCGTAACAATTTTGAGTTGAACCTTAATTTTAAGTATTAATATTGTTCTCTCAGCTTGGTAATTTTCTTAACTGAATTTCTTTTCACCAGGTTCACTTAATCTCCGAGAGTAATCTATTACTGGGTGAATTTTAAAGAACACAAGATTATTAGAGTTAACAACACCAATGAAAACTGCAATTGAAAGTATACTTCGAAGATAATGTTGGATCATTTTACTTGATCATGCACTTCTGATGTATCCAAACGTTATCTGCTCCCTTGAATGAATTGTGGAAGTTAAAAAGTTAAAAAAAGTCCTATCAGATATGTGAAAACAAAGTTTTTTTAAGATGCTGGGGTAATCTGTCATTATAGGAATTAAAATTGTTTTCCCAGCTCGGGTGGCTGTTATATGTTTATATAGGTACACATTACAACCATCGCCAGACTTTCCTACACTGAAAACCATTACACAAAATTTTCAATACCCCGAGAGTTATCTATAAACTGATGAATGCAAAACAAAATACTTGATTATTATAGCAAAAAACTTCAATTTTAATTACATATGAAAAATACTTTGAAGGTAATACTACCCAATGATATACAGTAGAACCTCGATCTATCGTTTTTCAAGGGGATGGGCAAAAAAAACAATGGATGCAGGAAAACGAACAATGCGGGAAAAGATTTTCCCAGAGCCAAAGCGAGATGAAAAAGAGAGAATTTTACCTTAACTTTTCACAGTAGAGGGGAATCTTAAAAGAATTTCTCTTAAAAGCGGGAGAATTTTTAAATTTAATGAAAATACTTAGTGCATCTCTAATTTTTCGTTTGACTACCAACTGTATAAAATATTTTACTTGTATTGCATATCCCGATGGTGTCTCAGATGATAAAAGTAAATAAACAAGGTCCATTATCATGTTATTAGATGATCCTCAAGCCTGCACACCAACCTATCCATGCATAGAAATTTATTCGTTTCAAATATCCTTGAGGGTGAGAAGCGCGCCTAAAATTTGTGGGGCAGGATGTAACCTTTTGTCGCCCTATCCATGGTGCTCTGCTGATGGAGGAGTGCCACTCGCGAAAGACGGTGCGAGCTTGACGTTACCAAGTGTACTCTTGTTTATCTGGAGCAATCGCGTAACCCACGAGACATAGAGCAAGAGTGTAGTAGCAGGTTATCGCCATCTGGTTCAGAGGGGCAAAAGTTAGAGGGCAATTGGGTTGAAATGAGAAGTACAATATCGGCGGTTGGAGTTCGGCTTGGCATTACCAAATGAACACGAATTTCAAAAAAATGAATCACTTTGATGGGCCACGGTGCCTACAAAACAAAAAAAACCAGATTAGCCTTGAGAATGGGTGACGAGTCGGAACCCGAAACGTCGGCTGTCTATAAAAATCTTACCCGGTGGCGAGCCCGAGAAATTTACACTAATTTAATTCGCCGGGAAAGTGTAAAATCATACAAAAAAAACCATGTTTGACAATGCAAGCCCACGGCAGACAACGGACGAGAAGGAACATAGCCGACGCTCGCAGGGCTTCCACTACGACAAACTAATGGTTGAAACATCTGCTTTACCTTCAGCCGTCTTAAAACACCTATTTTGAACAGTTTCGGCTATAGGCTCAGAAATAAATACTTCAGGAAAATGAATAGACATAAATACCTACTTTAACTGGCTAAACACGGAAAAAATAGAAAAAGGAGAGAGCACAGAGCGCGTAGGGTTTGGCTGCACTTACTGGAGGCCCGCGAAGTGACCATGACGAAGGTCAGGGAGTGACTGATTTGCTGAGGTTACAAGCCACGCCCGCTGCCCTCTGGTTGGTTCCTCGAGAGTCACATGATGAGAAACCCCACCTCCCTCCCTTCCCTCAGCCACTCCCCCATTTAAGCCCATGTGGCCCACACCATTTGAAATAATGCACTGGTTTCGAGAATTAGGTGATACAGGTAATCGAGGGAAACGCAACTTCACTCATAAATAAAAAACATTCAGGAAATGATAGTCTTGTATTAATTTAAAAAGAATTATTTTAAAAAATGACACATTTCAGATTTTTTTATTGAAGAAATTGTCTATGGTCTTTTTTTTGGAACTGTTTTTTAATCGAAAATATGATTTTTCAAGAGCTAAAATATTTTCCCGATCCGTATCACTAACACTTCGAGAATAGAAAAACGCTTTCACTTATTGTAAAGCATGGAAAGTCTCGGTAAAACTTGGGACCGCTTCTTGTTCATCATCATCATCCTCTTCCTCGGCATCCCCCCCCCAGATAAAATTTCTTCGCACAGTTCTTCAACCGTGTTTATTCCGCTCGTTATCACATGGTCATCCACTGAAACGTAGCTTGGAAAATCCAACTTCTGGGGTCTACACAGTTCATCCCAGTCTTCACCAAAATCATCATCATCACTAGTTGCCACTTCTTGGGAATCTGACTGTTGTCTGTATCCAGCTTTAATGAAGCAGTTTTGAATGGTTTGTGGACTCACTTGCTGCCACTCTGCCATTGTGTAGAGTAGCGCTTCAAGTAAATTAATTTTTTTCTTCGTCGGCTTCCCGGACTCCATGACACAGATGGATGTCTGTACAAGGCGTCTTCAATAATGCACTTTTAAACTGTGAATTATTCCGAGGTCAAGTGGTTGGAGCGTGCTTGTAGCATTTGCCGGAAATCTAATCACTTTAACATTCCTCACAAAGGATGTGTCTTTGGGGTGCGCACAGTTATCAATAAAGAGGATAATTTTTCTGTTTTGGCCGCCCATTTGGGCGTCTAAGGCATGTAGAAATGAACAAAAAATATCAGTCGCCATCCAAGCTTTAGCATTAGCGTGATATTTTGTGGGCAATTTTTTTAATTTTTGAAGCACCTTGGTTTTGGTGATTTCCCAATCACAATCTGTACTTGTTTGTCACTTCCATGGCTATTTACACAAAGTAATACAGTCAGTTGGTCTTTGGAAAATTTACCCCTATGGCAGCGTTCACCTTTATATGCCAAGGTTCTGTCGGGAAGCACTTTGAAGAATAGGGCGGTTTCATTGGCACTGTATACAGCGTGTGGTTCGTAGCCCTCTAAAAGTGATGGCAGACTTTCCAGCCACACATCTGTAGTTTCTGCACTTACATTGACACTCTCCCCTGAGAGCTTCTTATCGACCAGTCCGTGTCGATTTTTAAATCGACATATCCAGCCTTTGGATGCACTAAAATTGTCAATGTTCAAGTGAGTGGCAATCATTTTTGCCTTTTCCCAAAGCGTAAGCCCATCAATTGGGATGTTGGACGCCCTTGCCTGCTGGTACCAATTGAAGAGCACTGTCTCTAATTCCTCAAACGTTGACTCTTTGCCTGTTTTTCGCTTCTTAGACATGTTGCCACATTTTTTTATTTGTACCCTGATGTCGTCCTTCTTGGCAAAAATTGAATTTAACGTACTTGTGGATATCCCCAGGCATTTCGCTGTGTCCACACATTTCTGCCCTGGATTCTTCTCTATTACTTCTATTATTTTCAAGCGACCTTGTAAAGTTCTCACTTGCTTATTCGTATGGGCCATGGTCCGAAGAAAAATTAATGTGAAATAACACTAATAAAAAATTAAAATTAAAATTCAACAGTAAATTTATGCAAACGGCTCACATGAAAAGTGCAGAAGCACTAGCAACACATTGACGTTCGGAAACGACACCATCGTAGGCGTGGAGCAGACTGCCAAGTGCGATGCGTGACAGGGTGTGAGTTTGTCTAAACAAGAAAGCAAATACGTAATACAATGTAAATGCTTCATTGACCCTTTAGCTGCGGCTGCTAGATCGTGAGTCTTTCACTGCGTGCTGGAAATATTCGAAGGAGGCCAGACCCTGTTTTCCACCGGGAGGGACAGGGCAGGTAGAATACCTTTGACCCTCCCGACGCTTTCCACAGAATGGCACCACCCACTGAGGGGCGCATTAGTGGAATGTCAGTTAAATTTGCTTAAGTTTTTAATTGGCAAAAATCTACAGAACAAGTATTATATGAAGTTTGTCCGTTATTTTGTTAAATTTGATACCAAACACCATGGAAATCCATTGATATTTACCCACATGGGTTATATCAGATCTCGATATGGTGCTGAGAGCGAGCGTACCACAAGTACTGGTAAGAGAGCATTGAGAGGATAATAGGAAGAAAGGTTGGCGCTCATGGCGAAGGAATGCGGCCGCTAACGAGCGAGGTAGGGACTCGTTGGGGTAGGAAAGGAGGAATGCCAATTGTCCTCTAGGAAGGAGTTTGGGTCATAAAGATGAGAGGAGATTCGGATGGCAAGGGCTACCCATCCGTCCTGCACATTGCCAAACTCCTTTCCCCTCCTCCTTTCCCGCTGTGGAGCGCAGACTGCGGCGCGCCGCAAAAATCCCAAAATCTTACTTCAGTGTAAATTTTTGGTTTTGTCTTTTTCAAACAATGAATGCGGGAATTGCGATGTGGGGACCGTGATTTGGAAACTATCGAAGCAGAAAACGATACTTCGGGGAACGATGGATGCGGGAATTAATAACGTTATCTGCATGGAACCACATTCCGGACCAAAGACGGCGAACGATAGAAGCGGGAAAACAATCAATGCGAGAACAATAGATCGAGGTTCTACTGTACATATAATAGCCTGATCATTCAAGAAAAGTCATGACAACAGTAATAATAGGTGTCAACATTAAGGTTATGATAATATATTTCAAAATCACTTACTCAGCAAATTTAGATTCATCTGCATCAGGATGTCAAGATAGTTTAATATGTAATGTGCAAGGTTTGATTTACAATGTATGGTCCTTCCAATAAGTAATGCCATAACACGCGATAAATCCTCAAGCATACATTTCACACTATTAATTTCATGTACAGTCTCTGTTAGGTACATGTTTCTGGACATACCTTTCTTCGCATATTGTCGAAATGTTGGACGAAAATTAAATTCCAACTAAACTTTATTCAATGCCCAACATTCCGTGTGTACCTACACATTATATCAGGGCCAAAAACTTGCTTCAATTTCTAAAATAAAGATATTGCATTTAATGATATGATAGATGTTCGTTAGACATGTCCATCGATGAAAATTTTCTTCCACCCTTAAATATCGCTGTTTTTCAACTAAAATAGGAAGAAGTAATGTGCACAACATGCAAATATTTTTGGTAATGTAAGTACGGACACTGTCATGTCCTTATATGGTATTCTTGGACACCTCCATGTCCATATTTGGAGATACTTCCGTGCCGCGCTCGTCTCTCAACGGTGATCCAAGAGCGTCCATCCTTTTCGCGAACATCAGCACGTTGCAAGATAAGGGACGCATCAGGAAGAGCGAGCGCGCACGGATGAGGATGCCTCGGGGAGTCGGGTTTTGGCCGTGATGTGCGACGGTCGCTCTCTGTTATACATGTTGTTGTCGGAAAATTAAACGAGTTATCCAAGATTCCCGGCTTTTCCCTTACAGCTCTCAACCGAACCCATATCCTGAATTACAGTAAACAAAATTCTGACCCATCTTATAATTGATGGATACCAGAAGATGTTACATTCCGGATAAGTGGTTTTCTGAGGCGGCCATCTAATAGTTTGTGGAAATGGACACCAGATGGTGCAGGGGTAGAGTGAATTTACATCTTAGTGTTTTCATATTACACCACAAATACACAATGTTTTCCTAAGGTTGTTATTCCACGGGCAATGTGAAATTTGGGTGAAAAACATTTAACTTATTTTAGAAAAAACCACGAAGCCTGAAGAATACTGTCAGTGTGGTCATTTGAGGAATTTGTTACCTATCTTGTACGTTGTGTTCGTTCTAGTAGACACACTGACCGTTTTCCAGGTGCATTATTACCATTACTATTCACTTCATGTAAGTATTCATGCACATTTTATTGTGTGTGTGTAGTCTAAGCCTGTAGTGTACAGTAGAACCTCGATCTATCGTTTTTCCAGGGGATGAGCAAAAAAACGATGGATGCGGGAAAGCGAACAATGCGGGAAAAGATTTCCTGAGAGACAAAACGAGATGAAAATGCGAGAATTTTATGGAAACTTTTCACAGTAGAGGGGTATCTTAAAGGAATTCTCTTAAAAGCGGGAGAATTTTTAAATTTAATGAAAATACTTCGTGTATCTCTAATTTTTCGTTTGACTACCAACTGTTTAAAATATTTTATTAGTATTACATTTCCCAATGGTATCTCAGATGATAAAAGTAACTAAACAAGGTCCATTATCATGTTATTGGATGATCTTCAAGCCCACGCACCGACCTATCCATGCATAGAAATCTATTCATTTCAAATATCCTTGAGGGTGAGAAGCACGCCTAAAATTTGTTGGGGAGGATATAATCTTTTTTTGCGCTTTCCATGGTGCTCCGCTGATGGAGGAGTGCCACCCGCTACAGATGGAGCGAGCTTGACGCTACCAAGTGTTTTCTTGTTTATCTGGAGCAATCACATAACCCACGAGGCATAGAGCAAGAGAGGTGTAGCAGGTTATCGCCATCTGATGCAGAAAGGCAAAACTTAGGGGGCAATCGGGTTGAAATGAGGACTTCCGATATCGGCGGTTGGATTTCGGCTTGGCATTACCAAATGAACACCAATTTCAAAAAAATAATCATTTCGATGGGCCACGGTACCTAAAAAACAAAGAAAAAACCATTTCTGGCAATGCAAGCCCACATCAGACAACGGACGAGAAGGAACTTAGCCCACGCTCACAGGACTTCCACTACGACAAACTAATAGTTGAAACATCTGCGTTACCTTCAGCCGTCATGAAACAGCTATTTTGAACAGTTTTGGCAAAAGGCTCAGAAATAAATACTTCAGGAAAATGAATAGACATAAATACCTACTTTAACTGGCTAAACACGGAAAAAATAGAAAAAGGAAAGAGCACAGAGCGCGTAGGGTTTGGCCGCACTTACTAGGGGCCCGCAAAGTGACCATGACAAAGGTCAGGGAGTGACTGAATTGCCGAAGTTACAAGCCACGCCCGCTGCCTTCTGGTTGGTTCCGCTAGAGTTACATGAAGAGAAACCCCACCTCCCTCCCTTCCCTCAGCCACTCCCCCCGTTTAAGCCCATGTGGCCCACGCCATTTGAAATAATGCACTGGTTACATACCAGAATTGGGTTAGACAGGTAATTGAGGGACCCAGTTTTCCGCCGGGAGGGACAGGGCAGATGGAAGGTGGACCTTTGACCCTCCCGACGCTTTCCGCGGAAAGGGCCCCACCCACTGAGGGGCGCATTAGTGGAACATCAGTTAATTTTGTTTAAGTTTTTAATCGGCATAAATCTACAGAACAAGTATTATATGAAGTTTGTCCGTTATTTTGTTACATTTGATACCAAACACCAAGGATATTTACCCACATGGGTTATATCAGATCTCGATATGGTGCCGAAAGCGAGCGTACGACAAGTACTGGTAAGAGAGCATTGAGAGGATAATAGGAAGAAAGGTTAGAAGTACATGGCGAAGGAATGCGGCCGCTAAAGAGCGAGGTAGGGACTCGTTGGGGTAGGAAAGGACGAATGCCAATTGTCCTATAGGAAGGTGTTTGGGCCATAAAGATAAGAAGGGACTCGGACGGCAAGGGCTACCCGTCTGTCCTGTGCGGCACGTCACTTAACTCCCTCCCCCTCCTTCTTTCCCACAGCGGATCGCCGCAAAAATCCCAAAATCTTACGGCGGTGTTAATTTTTGGTTTTGTCTTCTTCAAACAATGAATGTGGGAATTGCGATGTGGGGACCGTGATTTGGAAACAATTGAAGCAGAAGAAAAACGATACTTCTAGGAACAATGGTTGCGGGAATTATTAACGTTATCCGCATGGAACTACATTCGGGACCAAAGACGGCGAACGATAGAAGCAGGAAAACGATCAATGCGAGAACGATAGATCGAGGTTCTACTGTAGTCTAATTTCTTTATGTGTATTGTTTGCTACATAAAGTGTTCTCTCACATATATGCAGTGCCCCTATATGAGCTACTTCGAGAATATACACTGAAGAGTATACTTGTTGTAAATATGCATTGAATTTACTGATTACCCCCCAAAGCTATCTATCATGGGGCCCTTGGAACTCTCGGCCCTTCTTTTACAGATTTTCTTTCTACGTGCTATCATGGGCTTGCAGGAAAATGTGATATTGAAATGCAAGAGGCGTCTAAATCTCTGGTTGTCAAGGAAATAAGCTAATGTTGATTTCAGAGAAAAATGTGAGATTTTTTAGGTAAAACATGATTATCAGACAAATACGAAGCGTAAAATAAAATCAATTGAAATATATTAGAAACTTCATTTATTCAACTATCCGATAAAAAAATCCCAGCCCTCTATCTCGAGTGAAAGTACTTTTAAAAAGCAAACAAATTTAAAAAACCACTGCACCAACCCAATGCTTATCATGGACCACCAGGGGGGCCTTTGTGTGGCCCTGAGGGCTTTTTAATATAGCCAACGTTACACCCATGTACATTTTCTAACTACATGCCAAATTGCAGCTCAGTTGTTTAGTAGTTTTTGTGTGATTTGTTACATTTAGTAAGGATTTACAGATGCATTAAATATAAGAAGTGAAATAATGAGGTATCCCTCTGGTGGATAGTGTTGAAACTTGGCAATATGGTGCAAAGCAAAGCTGAAATATGCAAGAGAAACATACTTTTACTAATGGTTTGTAATGCCATAATTGTAAAAGTACAGCATTGAAAGAGGTATGCCAAGGGTATGCAAAGTCTTACGTTTAAAACGAAGTATAATTGACATCTGGTGAACTTCTGGGAAGCAAGTTATGAAGGAAAATCGATAGACCTGTCTCAGGAACATTTACCAATGATATTTTAACATCTTTTCATAGTCCAAATTACTAATATAAATACACAAACGAGATATCATCAGATTAGAGTTTATCACCAAGGAGTTAACAAATTAGAATCACTCGTCTACACAGACACAATGAATAAAAAAGGAGTTGAATTTTCCTTACCGGCTGTATCAAATAGTCCCAGGGTGTATGGCTCTCCACCAATCATCACAGTCACTGCATAGTTATCAAAAACCTAGAATATTTAAGAACAAGCCTAAGTAAAAAAAATCACAGAATCAAAGTTTATCCTTAACATATACTACAACACAAAATTGGAAAACTACTCCACCAAGTGGGCTGAAATTTTGCATGGTTCTAGATGCATACTAAGGAGTGCTAAAGTACTACCACAGAAACTCGAAATTCTGAAATTTGATTTTACGATCTTCAAAAATCTGCAAAATCTTCGGCCCCAACCATAAGGGTATCTCAATGTATGTAACAGTATGCGATATTAACAAATAATGAAGTTTAGAAATTGCGAATCTCAGTTCTTGTACCGACATAAAAAAGCTACTCGTTTTTACAAATTATGACAGGTTACAGCAGTGTTTTTTAGGTTTTTCTTGTCAGAGTGAAGACATTGATCATCATTGCTGAATACATGATGCACTGAATGTGACTTATATGAACGATAATACATTTTCAATGCTGCAGTAGTACTTAGAGAACCACTGAGTCCTGACAGTGATTCAGTCATTATTAGCCAAAACGTAGCTCTCTAGTAATTTCAAACGACTGAAATTTTTAGCAGTTAAGTATCTCTGTGTTCCCCCAGCAACTATTTTTAGTGAGACTGTTTAGTACAGCTGGGAATATATGCGACAACAAAAAAACAGATTTGATCCAGGAATAGTGAAAATGTTGGTGTTTCTGAACAAAAATTTGATATAAATTTCATTTCTATATTAATATATATGCGCTTAATTGTTTACACAAATGCAATGTTTAAGAAAACAATTTTGGTAACAGGTACTCTCCCTTAACAGTTTCATGAGGTGATTTTTATTTTTGTATACTGGAAAAATTGATGCTGATAAGTACTGAACCAAAAGTGCATAATTGAGTTCTACAAATACTTAAACATAAGGTGAAAAATTGAATAAAATTACATGAAAACAAAAATAATGGTGTAACTTATTTCAAGCTATACTATACTAAAATTGATTACATATACGTGGATATTTCACCATTCCATGCTACACATTTCAACGAAAAAGAGAAAGTTAAATTTAGACATGTTTGCAGAAATATTCACGAGTCCTTTTTTGACAATAAGGTAATGTCGACTGCTGTATGTTTGTATCCAAGTTTTCCTTATTTCTTATTTTAGGTTATTAAAAATCTGGATTCTCTAACTTTTAACGAATATAGCATAGTCTTACGTCTCAATGTTGCATATTTCATGATCCTTTGGATGCTATGAGAGAGAGATTCCTTGGTTCATTATTCTAGATAAGGATAGTAATAAAAAAAAACCTTTGCCAATGACAATTGAGCTAAGTGCTACTAATTGAGCTAACTGGAACCGAGAACCGGAACCGAACCGGAACCAAAAAAGAAGTGGAACCGACCCATCCCTAAGAATTTTTAAATAGATTGTGTAGTTGTCTTGGTCTCCTGAGCTTCCACCTTATTTCATGGTTATACCAACGAGGTTTTACCGTCTCCTATTTGAATTTGTATGGAATATATTCATTGATTCCTTTACGTAGTATTTCCAAAAAATATCTCCATGATACTCCGGTGCTCTCGTTCTTCATTGTGTCTAGGAATTTTGTGAATGAAGCTTTTAACTTCTTTCCAAAGTTTAGGTAATCGCATTTTTCAAATAAGTAGACTTTACATTTGGGTTTTACAGTGGAATTTACTTTTGTTTTCAAAGTTGTAAAAATTACTTTTTGATCACTTATGCCTTTGAGGATATCGACGTGTTTTATCATTGTAGGGTGACTAATAGCTATAAGGTCTAATATTTTATTACCTTTCGTAGGTTTGTTTACTATTACAGTAAGAGAACTGTGTGAAAGTGTACTAAGTAAGGTCTCCCTTATATCACGCTTCCTTGCACTTGGTTCAACGCTAATGGTTTTCCAATTTATAGCCGGGAGGATGAAATCCCCACCGAAAATTATCACGCATTTGTAAAAAACGTTGATTTTGGCATCAAGTGGCCTGTAAAATGAGCATTATGCATAATTCTTTTGTTTTGTTGCTTAATTGTACACCAAACGCTCTCTATTCTATTGCTGTCTAATGTGTGTGTGGTACTATTCAAATACAATTAAACTGCTATGAATACTCCACTGCCTGTCCTATGGGGTCGATCACCTCTATAGATTATATATCCTGTCGGAAAAACTTTGCTATCTAATAAATTCAGGCTTCACTTTGTGGAACCTCTCCATATCGGAAATCAAAAACTTTCAAGTAATGGTCCACTAATATTTTTATTGTTTACAACCCGGGTTTCGTCACGTAATGACATCTTCAGGTGTCACCTGAAGATGTCATTAGTGGACCATGACTTGAAAGTTTTAGATTTCCAACTTTGCTATCGTAAATATCCTCTGCAAGCCAGCTCTCTGTTCCAATTACTTTATCTGCATTTTCAAATATATGCTCAACTTCGGCACGTTTGTTCTTTATGCTACGGAAATTTACTATTACTAAATTTATATCGCATTTGGCTTGAGTGTTGGTTCGAGGTTTTCGGTAACTCTGTGTGCTATCTTTTTCATGTTCTCTGAAACCACCGTGAAGTGAGTTTTTCTTTGAAGTTTCGCAGCTATCTTGAAAGCCCGTGTTAAAAGTATTTTTGCTTTGGAAGTAACATTTATTTATTTGTGCTTCCCCTAAGTTTATATGGCAATGTAGGCCTACGTTACATGGATTTTCTTGGAGGCTGTTATTGGGTCTATACCTTTGAATCCCTCTGATTGACCCACTCTCTAGCCTATAAAATACCTACAATGCTCAAAAATCCTATAGAACTTTTTAGTGGTGCACCTCCTATTCCACAACCCCTACAAATGCTGTACATGTTAAATTAGCTGTTATATACTAGAATTAAGATGCAAAAGAATTAACTGTAATGGCGGAGAGAGAAAGTCTTTGAGAAACAAAAAAAAACTAATGCACAAGGTATTATAATCCTTTCATTTTAAGTTATCCAAATATCAAAAACAGGGCAAACTCTTCCCTGAGAAAGTGAATCTAGTCAACTCCATTTCCTCTGTTGATCGTATCTTTTTTAATTTTCATTTTATTGTAGAACTGCCATTGTACATACTTTAAAAAATGTGTCATTCTTCAGATAGTTCCATAATGTTCATTGTCATTTGTGTATCAAAAAAATTGGGCGAATTTCGAGGGCGGTGTCTTTTGTAGGAGGTGGGAGGGGGACTTTTGTCAATTTCGTCATTTTAATAACGACAATGTTGGGTTTATCCACTGCGACAGTGACTTTGTAAGCTCTCATGTGCTACAATGTAGACTTGAGGCCTGAACATCTAGTTCGCATAAACCCCCCTCGAAATTCGCCATGAAGGAAGATGGCTTGGTGGTGTAACGGGTTAACACACCTGACAGGCAATTGGGAGATCCCGGTTTGAATCCTGGTCAAGTCAAATAATTTTTTCATAGCAAATTTCAACCCTGGTGCAAATCTATGAATCGATGAACCATTGCCATGATTATCATGCCATTGCCATGATTAAAGCACTTGGCCGGAAATCGAGGGATCCGGGTTCAAATCCTGGTCAAGGCAGATGATTTTTTCTCTGGAATTTCGCACAATTGTGCATTGCGGGTGACTCGGCAAAAGTGGTACTCCGTGGCTAGACCCGGATAGCTTAAAATCTGTCAAATAGAGTGAACGCCTCTCTGCGTTCAAAGTACGATCTTTCCTCATGGGCAGTGGCGCTAAGCGCTCAGTAGCAACTGATTGTTACATTGTATGTCCGCCAGTGGAGAACATCTGGTCCAGTAAAGGTCACAAAAATCCACAGGGGAAGAGGACGCCTCGGTAGCTTAACTGGCTAAAGCACTCGGCCGGTAATAGAGGAATCAGAATACGAATCCTGGTCAAGGCGGATGATTTTTTTTCTCTGTGGAATTTCGCACAATCTCCTGAGCTAAGCCCTCCATTTGCTCCACTCTTTACAGATACCTACCATCGGCCAACTCTATCTGTGACCAGTGTGTGGTCAATGCTCTGAGCCCTTCCCCAATAACTCGCCCCATGGGGAGTCTCACACAACTGCCGGCATCCTTAAGCCCTTCGAAACTTCCCCTTTTGTCTCCTTCCATCCACATTTTCTTTCTACCCAAAAATTCTTTGCCAAACACACCTAAACCGATATATCTATGGATCTGATAATTTATTTCCTTGAAGACCATTTTTCTGCAGTGTAGATACATTGGAATATCTGTGTCAATTGTAGAACAATGCAAACAAAGTTGGTGACATAATCCAGATCAATATGAAATAGACAACACAAGATCAAAAAGGAAGCATCGGAAGTGCCAAGTGAGGGATTAAAACAGACAATCCGACAAATTGCACAGCTTGTGAAGGAAACCGGTCATTATGCATTTCCCTTTGCTTCACAAATTATCACAGGAACATCACATGCAGAAATTATGTAAATATTGATTGTAGTTTTAAAAACTAATTTCTATGCAGAGGTATTTTTATGATTATGATTTTCGTTGGTGATTTTAAGTTTTAAAAATGACTGCAGGAATTTTGCATTTTATGAACACAGCCAATGGCTTTCTATTGAAATTCTCAATTAAAGATGCTAGCAATCTATTTCCTGAACTAAAAGTATGTACTAGGTTATTTTCACATTTAAAATACTCAGCGAAAAGACAACTGTACTTCTAAATGAGTAATTTTTTTATCAAGTTTTCAAAATAAATCGCATTCTATATAATTTTATAGATGTCAGCACAATATTTTATAACCAAGAGGATTAAATGAGTGCAAAATTTAAGAAGAGTTTACAAACTGGATAAACTCGTGAAGTTATGAGCTTAACGGCAAGGAAGGCTTGACATTCAATTATACCACATAAAATAGACAACAGGGAATTACTGAGAATGCATGCAACCCACATAACAGTCTTGCTGGAGGCACAGGACGTTCTACAACGTCCTTAGTTTAAACAATTATACTTACAAAAAAAAGGCTTATCCCTTATCTCTCTTTATAAAATATCTCCCTTTGCCTGTCACATTTTATGTTCCTTTTAATATATTAAAATAAACAATATAAATATGAGATATTTCGTCAACCTTTGCCAAACATTTAATCGAGGACCATACACGTGACGTTGTGGCGGAAGTGCTCTACATTGAGAAGAAAGGGGCCAAATTGGACTTCCTAGAACAATTTGAGATTTTGAATGCTGCCAGCAACAGAAGCGTGACTCTCCTAAATGAATGTATTTTTCCCTCCCACTCCCCCTATTGTCCATTCCTTTCCCCCACCACCTCCCATTGACCGTGATGCAGGTCTCTGACGTCAACTAACCACTTCTCCCACTAACCCTCCCCAGGTCTCTATATATTGACTCGCATGCTAAGCATACATACCTTGAAAATGATTACAAGGCAAAAAGGTCGGTAACAAAATTGTAAGTGTGGAATTAACTAAGAAATTTTTTCATCATGTCTGGGGTAACCTTCCACAAATTTATGCCTTCAACCATTAATTTTATAGGTAACGAACGTCTCAAATGACCACACTGACAGTATTCGTCAGGCTTTGTGGCTTACTTATAAAATGAGTTCAATGTATTTCACACCCATTATTTCCAATGGGTACCTTCCGCTAGTTTATTATAAACAAATAATTTCTAATAATTTTCATCATTACCACTGGTATTCACTTAAACCAGAAAGCAGTGCTTCACATCAAATGGGTAATAATAATGATAGATAGGGGTCAATTCCAATTGAAGTGCTAACATGAGAAATTTCGTTTGCCGAGTTTGAGGCATGAATAAATAAATATCCTCTTTTGATAAAAATATTTTTCATTAGAAAAATTTTGCTGAAATAAATCGTAAAACAAGTTACTGAAATCTCTCAAAAATTACTAAGCCAATGGGTTAACATGAAATCGCAAAAAATAATAATTTGTTATTGTTCCCTGACAATTTCCCCCGAGAGCTGTGCCACACCTCATGATGGACTGGGAGTGGTGGTAGACATATGACACAGCTCTGACAAACTGCTTTGGTCATTTTATCACACACGGAGGAAATGCATACTGCAGTAATTAAACCAAAATTTCTCTCACTAGAGACATTGGATGTATAGAAAGATACTTACAGTAGGGACATACTCTGATGGGAACTTATTCGTGGTGTATGAAATGAGGAGACATGTTTTCCCCACAGCTCCATCACCCACAACAACACACTTGATTGTCTGCATTTCTTCTCTGCACTGTTGGGATGACGATGTTGTCCAATCACAGCCCAGCACAGCTAACTCCTTATGATCTCACTGCGGCACTCCAGCACGTGGAAAATTCAAACGGCCCAACCTGAAGCCTGATCATAGTGACCAATTAACAGTCAAATAGACAAGTTTTCCTGTTTAAACTAAGATGTTCTATCTAAGATTATCTAAGAAATATCCAGCATTTACTCTGGAAGCAGAGATGAAACATTCCAATTCATGCTGTGTTTGCACCGAACTAAAGAATTTTACATGCTTGCATAATCAATAAATGTTTGATTAATCCACAACCTGTTTTAGAAGTAATATTACACAATGAAGCATTGTGTGCACCTCACTTTTGACTTTGCTTCCAGGTTCAGTACTTCCTATTTCTCTTGTTTTAGCCATATTATTTTGTTCTCTACCCCACACCTGCAGGCATGATTAGTTTCAAATTCACATTCTTTGAAGTTTGTGGAATAACTATGCTTCATTCTTTGCAATAGTGAACAAAAGAATGTCAGACTTACTTTTCACTGAAATCATTGCAGGCACAAATACGCATAAGCTATGCAATGGCTTCATTATTTTTGTTAGAACAAAAACATGGTAGTAACACGGAATCTATAATAGATGATTCCGAAATGATACCGAGACTGATACCTCAGAAGGTGATACAGAGGTATCTGAAGATGAGTCTTTTAAGGAATCAAGCCCATCACAGTGAAAAGCCAAAAAGAGGCCAGCAATCCATTTGGTAACAACCATGCAATGAGTTGTCCAGTGGAAGCCAATTGCATAAATTTTTCTAGTCACCTGAGGTGAAACAATGGACATCATAGAATTCTTCTCGCGTTAATGATGACCCTAGGATCAAATTTGTCCAGCCCTTGTGCCCTGTTGTCAATCAAAGACCAAAGAGATAATGCCTGGCTTACATCTTATTTTGCCTTAATTGTATTCTCGCCTCATAATGTTCGCCTTTTGTTCAATTCACCAAAAACCATGAATTGAACAAAATGAACTACTTCCATGATTGTGCATTTAATTAGTAAACGAACAAAAAATATGACGTGTAGGGGTGCAAAATGACCATGTCGTCGATGCACCCTATCAACCCCACTACTACTACAACGAACAAAAATTGGCTCCACTTCTTCACTCTCAAGGCTGATGGAAATCTTCACTCTCAAGGCTGATTAAAGCACATAGGGTCTCTATAACCAATGTTTTAAATAATATACATGTTTTTAACACCAGATAAACAGTTACAGATCATCGCACATTATACAATACCATCACCAACACTAAGTAGGTAAGTGTTGCGTTCAATTTGATACAAACTGATAGGATCCTCACGTACAAATTCCTCAGTTAAACTACAAGTCCAGTATTTTTATCATTACCTGTTGACAAAGAACAGTAATTGGGGCTGTATACATCATGCCTTCACCACCTGGTGCCAAACAATACTGTTACGAATTTCCCTCACGCCAAAAAAATTGAATATCTGTGAATTTGCAATTACCACAGCTAAGATATACAACTATGAACATATACAACCACCAATAATCAATTTTTAATGTTATTACCGAATGAGCAAAATTCAATGCAGTAAAGAAACCTTTGAGCGTTAAAGCATCAAAAGTTTTGAGAACAACCGATGCTCATTAACACTAGGAGGATGGGAGTTTCGCACGACCTAGAAGGACAGGAACGGGTCATTTTGACCCATAAAGTTCTTCAGCGTGGAATGGCCTTTCTTCCACTAATAATACTTTATTTTTTTGCACAAATGACCTTAATAATGTTTTATCTACCACTTACTGGCAACAAAAATAATTTTTTCTAATTAATTGTTACTGATAACAATAATTTCAATTATCCTCTTCAGCATTGCTCACCCGGAGCTAATCTCAAGGATAATCGGATCAACAATGAAGACACCTGGCTGAAAATTACGTGTATTCAGATAAATACCCTTTTATTTGATAAATGTTAATTTTACAAAACCTTTTTCAGAAAAAAGTATGCATATAAACAATTTTTTTGTCAGCGTCTGTCAAAGTTTGTTCCGATACACTTTAGGGGTAATGATCTCATTGTTGACGCGGATGTTGGGTGGGAAATCTCGCCTATTTTTTCTTACTGTACCAACCAGAGAGATCTTAGCACTTTCTTACTTATCAGCAAGCTGAACAGATGAAGTAATCATTGCGCGTGACGTTTATCCCAGAGTTCTTGTAAGGCTCAAGCAAACGTAGCACTGCGTATTCTCCTCATGACTGACTAGAGGGTCTGTCCTCAGTTTTCCCACAGTACGGGAATGCATTCAAACAATATTTTGTTTTGGTATCGGCCAACATCCAGGACTTTATGCCGGATTTGTCCAGTTTATTGGGCGTGTACTGAATAAATGGGCATCTTGATTTCATTGGGTAAAGTTGCTCATCGGCCGTAACACTTTTATCTGGATTATAGCATGCCTGGCAATTGAAAATGAATATATTCCATGGCTCAGAAGCCAGAGCAAATTTATCCTCACGTAACCGTTGGATGCCAGATGCTCCCGAGTCAAATCGCAAATGTTCATCATCATCTAAGAAGTGATCTCTAAGCATCGTGTTAGAAAATATGTAGGGTGTCGGGGTGCCGCATGGCAGCCACACTCCTTTCCGGGGAAACCCCCTGGTCCTGGGAGTACTAGAATGACGCTCACTGCCAGCCCCTATGGTAGGGATCTAGTACCCGGCCATCTGCAGTAAAAGGAGTCGATGACAAAAAGTATGCATACAAGTTTTTTCAGCATCGGAAAATGAACCAACTAACCCAAAAACTAGAAGGGACAAAAGCAACGAGCTGTTCCGTTCTCACACGAGCCAAAACTCTTTCCTTCTCAATTTTGCATCCATGGAGTGATTTTACTTTGCAGCAGAAAACTAGGGGTTTGAGAAATGATTTTACAACTTGAGCAGGGCACTTTCTCTAGACCACTTTGATACGTGGTGTGCCTACACTTAGGTGGCTAAATAATGTCTTTACGAAGGTTTGTATTTCTAGTGAGAGCTCAAAATTGTTTGACGAGCGATGGTCAGGACAATACTTTCTCACTGCCGCATCACTGATAACTTTCACTTCTCACTCTGGGTATGGGAACATTGCTGCTCATAATCCTATCATCCAGCGATCATATTTAATGCTAAACATTTATAATGTGAATGTAGTAACAATTAGTACATCGGCAGAATGCAAGAGATATATTTATAATCCAATTCCTTTGGTGATTTCAAGTGTAAGTCAAATTCTCGGTCGATGTGAAAAAATTAATGAAGTTTTCTTGGGCTTCACACCAGGTTTCACAGTACAGGTAACTCTCGATTTACGAACGAGTTACGTTCCTTAGAAAGCGTTCGCAAATCAAAAATTGAATCACCATACTGAATTCTCTTGAATTTTGTAAACCATGGCTAAATATCAGTGCAAAATGACTACCTGTTGCTTACTTCATTAACCTGGCGCATTGTTGGATGATTAAAACTACGCTACATTTTTCATAAAAAGCACTTACTGATTAAATAATTCGAGTAACAGCATTTCGCAGCCGCTAGTCACATTTTGTTCACACATGAAAATATCTTGTGTTTAAATGCAAAACAATACTATTTCAGGAAAATTATATATTTTTACCTTAATGAATAAACATTACATGAGAGGGTCAAGCTCATCTGGATGAGTGCGATGCAGATACAGATGCATCTTTCTTTAGATACGAAAACATTGTCATTTGCTTTGCACGTTTTTTCATTTCCTTCAGCACTTCGGAATAACATGCCATGGAAGCAAGAACATTTCTCCTAACTTTTGCGCATCTTTCAGTGTCTGGATCATCATCTTCCAAAATAGCCAAGCCTTCCTCAATCAGTTTAAATGCTTTCGTTAATCCTTTGCTAGTGAGCTTGCGCTCTTCGTTATCAGCTGTTACCTCTTCTCCCTCCGGCTCCTCCTCCCGCTGTTCTCGTTCAAGTTCAATCAAGTTTTCATTTGATAAATCTTGATGAACGGCTAATACCTCGCCTACATCTTCCATCTCTATGTATGCAAATCCCACTTTCTTTGCTAAAATAACAATTTTCTCTTTCGTTTCAACTAAATCAGTCTCAACACTGAAACCCCTGAAGTCGTATATAAAATACGGGCATAGTTTTCGCTAAACACCATTCATACACGACTGAGGAATCTCATTCCATGCTTTGGCAACTAGCATTATGGCCTCACGAATATTGAAACTTTTCCAAAACTCTGTAACGTTCACATTATTCTCCTCCATTTCATGTAACATGAGATTGAAACTTTTTTTCAAATAATAGGCTTTCAACGTAGCAATAACACCTTGATCCATAGGCTGGATTAGCGACGTTGTATTCGGTGGCAGAAACACAAAACTGATGTCTTCTTCCAAATCTTGAAATGATGGAGGATGTCCAGGGGTGTTATCCACTAAAATTAATATCTTGAATGGTACATTTTCCTTGGCACAATACTGCTGTAGTTCACCTTTAAGTTTTGTTTTTATATAATCACTAAAAATAGTTCCAGTCATCCACACTTTAGAATTAGAATAGAAATGGACTGGCAATAGGTCCTTTCCATAACCTTTAAAAGCTCGGGGATTTGATGAACGATAAACTACCAATGGCTTCAATTTGCAATCTCCCTCGGCATTACCACAAAACAAGATCGTGAATCTGTCCTTCGCAGCCTTGAAGCCTGGTGCAGTTTTCTCTTCTTTGGAAATGCAGGTTTTGGAAGGCATCCTTTTCCAGTTTAGAGCAGTTTCATCGAGATTAAAAACTTGCTTTGCTGAAATGCCATTTTTTTCAATCAGAGCCTCCAATTCTTCAACAAATTTTTTAGCAGAAAATTGGTCGGCAGATGCAGCCTCCCCGGTCATCTTAATATTATGGAAGCTATATCTTTTCTTAAAGTTTGCAAACCAACCTGAACTAGAATGGAATGGTTTGGAATTCTTCTCTTCCTTCGTTAATTCTTCATGTAAAGAGCGTGCCTTTGCTTGCACCATAAATATACTCACAGGCATATGACTCTGATTCAAATCTTCTATCCAGGTGCTGAGCATTTTCTCCATTCTTTCCAATGCATTGCTTCTTGAATATGAGGATCTTTGGGCACTTATGCTGGTTCCAGACTTAGCACTGTCTTTGATTTTTTCAGCATTCTCGCGAATTGTGACGATAGTACTTTTAGCTAACCCAAGTCGATTACCTATATCTGTAATCCTTTCACCTTTTTCAAGTTGCTCTATTACATCTAATTTCAGCTCTAGAGATATTGTCTTTCTCTGTCTCTTCATTGTTGTTCTCAAAGAAGCCACATATTTATATTTTCCACTTGTGTTAAAAAACTACTAATGCAGCCCAAACATCGCGAGATACCAAGAGATATGGCATCATAATCATGAAAATTGCACCAAAGAGAGGTATGAAAAGCTCATGATGCACATTCGACGAGCAACGAAATATTTAACTACGAAGTTCAAACGAAAAAAATGCATGAATGCAAAATTCTGAAAGTATCGCAATATGCAGTGCGTTAAAGCAAAAATACGTAAAACGAACGTGCATAAAATGAGAGTTACCTGTATTTAACTGCCAACGTTTCTGTGGCTGTGTCCGCCACCGTCTTCAGGGCACAAACTGACATATTGAAATACCAGTAACTTAATTTTTTCGGTGTTTACTAATCGTTGCTGTTTACGTCGATTGTTGGTTTCTATTTCTTTCCTTAAGTAACCAGTTAGTTAATAACCCCGCCGCCACCAGGGCCAACTCTACCCAAAAAGTACTTTGCCAACCACCCCTAAACCAATATATGGATCTGACGATTTATTTCCTTGAAGCCCATTTCTCTGCACTGTAGATACATTGTAATACCTTTGTCAATAGTAGAACACTGCAAATTTGGTGACATAATCCACATCAACATGAAATAGACAATGCAAAATAGAAAATGCCAAGGGTGAAAAGCAAGAGATTAGGACGGACAATCCCACAAATTGCGCGGCTAGTGAGGGAAACTCGTCATTATGCATTTTCCTTTGCTTCATAAGTTATCACAGGAACATCACATGCTGAAATCATGTAAATATTGACTAGTTTCAAAAACAAATTTCTATGCAGATGTATTTTTACGATTATGATTTTCATCGGTGATTTTAAGTTTTTAAAATGACTGCATGAATTTTGTACTTTCATGAACACGGCTTACTATGATAATTCGCAAATAAAGACGCTAGCAATCCATTTCCTGAACTAAAATTTTGTATTCGGTATTATCACGATCAAAATACTGAGCGAAAAGACAGTTGTACTGCCAAATGAGGAATTTTCTTTTGAAGTTTTGAAATAAATTGCATTCTATAAGATTTTATTGATATCACCGCAATATTTTATAACCGAGAGGATAAAATGAGTGCAAAGAGTAAGAAGGGTTTACAAACTGGATATACTCATGAAATTATGAGCTTAACAGCAATTAAGGTTAGTTATTCATTTATTAGAAGTAAAATTAACGATGGGGAATTACTGAAAATGCATGTAACCTGCACAACAGTATTGCTGGTGGCGCAGGACATTCTAGAACATCCAAAGTTTAAACAGATATAATTACAAAAAATAGGCTTCAAAAATTGAAATTTATAGTGACACGTGTCTTACTTCATTGTGCTGAATGAAAATATGTAAAAAAACAACTTCGTCACCGAGAAGGAATCACAATTTATGCCTTAGTATTGAAAGGGTTAAGCTGAAACTTCTCTGTTGCCCTTATGGGCTCTGAGCAGTGGACTTCCATTGCTCTGCAAATCTCTCATGCATACACTTTTATGTATTAACATGGCACTCAGTACACTCCTTTGTGAATATCAAGCAGTATCAAACCCAAGGATCTTGGCAAGATGTCCACCAGCTTGAATTTGGAGATTATGCTGAATTCCTTAAAGATTCTGGTGATTTTCTCCAATGTCCGAGAGAAAAATAAGAAAATGATGTTAGCCCTTGGCTCCATCCAGTTTTGGGTCTCACAGGTCCTATTCAGGGTCATTATCACATTCTCTTACTAATATTAGTCATCATTTCTCCTCTTCAGAGACACGTTTAGGACCTAATTTTCACTATCTAATGCATCTAATCTAACACATAATGATGCAGCTAAAGAGTGTCCATCCAATTTTTTTCTCTGAAACTAAGGACTATGCCAATGAGCCTTTCTGTGCTAGATAAAGGCACTGAACGGTATAAGCCTTCCTCCCATTTACAGTATGCCTAAGTTTACCATTCTCTTTCTTCCTCAACAGTACACTGAAGAATGAGAGGTGGGAGCATTTTCTCAGAGCTACAAGTCTACAAGTTACAAGTCACGGGACTATTTTCACAACGCGGATTGGTTACTCGGATATACCTAACCAAAGACTTGTACTAGTCCAAACAAATGGGAGGGCCTAATGAAGACCATACAACTTGTATTTTCCATATTATTACAATACATTTTGGGCGTGCACCTTGCAATATTACAAATTTAAAAGTTAGTGCAATGTTTATGGCTAAATACAAATGATTGAATATGTGCTTAAAGGTAATTTGATGTCCCAACTTACCCTAAAATATCCCAAGCAAATGCAAGTTTTCAGGAAAACCTAACATCATAAGATATAATCATTTATTTCGCCGTATTTCTTGAAGGACGAGCTCAAAGTGGTGGTTATTAATGAACCTTAAATTTCAAGATATCAT
Organism: Ceriagrion tenellum; assembly: GCA_963169105.1. Taxonomy (NCBI): domain Eukaryota; kingdom Metazoa; phylum Arthropoda; class Insecta; order Odonata; family Coenagrionidae; genus Ceriagrion; species Ceriagrion tenellum. The sequence goes on from OY720639.1 coordinate 1,174,342, forward strand.
GTTGAGTTCCCTTTATCTTTATTGAACCACTATTAATGGATTTATAACTTAATATTATTACGACACTTCATGGTAATATACCCTATGTTGACGTTAAGAATATTTATGGGAACTTACAGTGCGTATTTCCACTTATTTATGATTGCATTACCATAGAAACTAATTGATAAGTAGTTGTTCATTCTATATACCTGTCCAAAAAAACCTTACCAGCTCGGAGCCGAAAAATTTCTAAGTCCCGAGTTGATGTCGATGTGACAGCGCGGTCGAACCACACCCCCTGCACGGGAAGGCGATAAACCAAGGGAACGTAACAAAGGCCTTCCTCTCCGCAGTTGGCGAGGGATTATAAGGGAGAAGATGCATGACGGGAACATTTTGACCTTCAAAGGGAAATTCTTAATGGTGGGAGGAGGGTCCAGGCTTCTATTCCCTTAATGTCTGAGCGAGAATGAAAGGGAGATGGCTCATTATGCTCACTCCAAGAGACCAAGACCTCTTGTTGACAACAACTGCTAGAAGATGCAGAACACCCAACCTTTGTCTTTGTCCCCATTACTCATTCACTTTCCTTGGAATAACTTATTTTACACACACACTGATTAACATTTGAAACTTTTGAAGAGTTAACATTTTTTTCAATTCCTCGAGGTTCCAAAAGCCCCATGATTACTTACATGCCATGATTGATTCTCTGATAAGTTACTTAGTGTTTTCGTGGGTTTATTCAATTTCATAAATACTCCATTTAGCTACTTTTTCCGGAAATGTGTAATGAAAGTTCATGACGTGTATTCACGTGTTTATTTAAACTTGCATGTTACACAGTTCTATGCAAAAATTGAATTTGAAGATGTGATTAACTAGTCAAATTGACCATACTCTCAAAGAGAAAAATAGATTGTCTGGACTAAGATTCAAATTTTACTTAAAAATTATAAATATTTTTACTGTAGCCATTTAAGAAAAATTTTCCCTGCCGCATATGGGACAATGGAACTCTGCATCTTTCACATTTAACGTGATATTTTTTCCCACAAATAGCTATACAGTTCCCTCTTAGGGTATTTACTTCAAAGTTGGATTGAAATAACTCTATACCCCATTATTCTACTGTTAAAATGCTTTTTAACCGCCATCTATCCACTCAACCATAGAATTCAGCAAACAATTAATTTTTGTTTCCCGGAAAAAAAATACTTGGGATTAAGTACGCTGTTTGCCGGAGAGAGACATGTTTTTGCCACAAAATGTTAACACTTGGTCCAACTTTGTCTCATCAGCATATGTTACACTAAAACCTTCAACTTCATAATAAAAAGAAAACTTTTATTGAGAGGTTCAATGAAAATGATTTCCCAGGGCAGCTTTCAAATGTCAACTCTTAAACTTTTCACAGTTGAATATATTTTTTTCATATGTTATTTACATCGCCTTTGGAAAACAGAATTGGCCACTGGGGTTCATATCACATGTTTTTGGCCATGGTTATTCTAGGAAGATGTGATTATTGCAGGGTAAATACGTTCGTAAATTTTGCTTGTTCCCAAATTCACCGATTCTTTGCATTTTATTCACCTTACAGAACTCTAAACGACACCGGAAGAACTTCATTATTCTATGGACATCCTCCCTAACTTCAATGACACTGATATCGTCTAGATGATTATGAGTAAAAATGAAATAGCTGCCGATGTTGGTATAATTGGCGGTCAGCTTTGAATATCCATAACATTCCTTTCGTAATCTTTGTAAAAAGGGTATGGCAAAGGAGACCAACTACTTTGGCCTCTTATCAAACCGATCATTCCTATTCAACATAATTATAAACGGGAAATATTATCCAACGGAAATGGATTAATAGACAACCTCAATAATTACTGGTTTTATTTAAACAAGTCAGGATGATTCAATCGTCATACCTTTACAATAACACATGATTTCTTGCTGCTTAACTCTGTTTTTAATGGAGTTACGATGTCTCAATTTTATTTCTCACAAAAATCGTTGCAATTGAACAAACACATAACCTTTACACTAAATCCCTATGGTTAAAAATCCTCAATCAATTAATGGTTTTACTTGATGCCACTCATTTGACTCTTTTAGTTCTGTTAATACTATCATCACTTAACTCAATTAGCGAGTCCAGCCTCCACTCCATTACCCACAATCAAATGAGTCGAGGCAACATCCTTTTGACTCCATAAATACTTTTCCTGAAGAGCAATAAACATTCCGCACAAAAGAAAGCCCTCCCCACAATCCTGGATTGGGGAAAGACTGCACTCCTCTGAAAGTGACCTGAACGGTGCTGCAGTTTCGTTCTCAACTGTGGGTGGCCATGTCGGAGTAATGTTATTTTTTAACCATTTTAATTCACTTGGATGTTTTGGACTTCTGTTTGATTATTAGTGAAGGAGAAAAGGGGGCAGATATGCTAAGTTAGACAATGTCAAGATGCCTTATTCGCAACAGCTTGAAGGCACTGAGACGATATGTCCATTCAAGGTGATAGAATACTGCTTTCTCTAACACCACGTTGCCTATCTATGGTCTCTATCGTCGTACGTCTGTCTGTGATAATTTTCTCATCATATTTTCAAACGTATAAAGTATTTATGGGCTGATCTAATATGTATTGCATTTTATTAACATATCTGAAATCCCTCTGTCACACCACCAAAAGCACCAGCAACTCTGAAAATGGATAACATAGATCACGCTGACATTTCCGTGGAAAACCTTTCCACTGAGGATTCCTACAAGTTGAACATTGGTCTAATCCTTATCCAGTCCAATTTTTCAAATGAATAAAACTCTCACTGTTCGTTTATGCAATGCTGCTTGAGTTTTTAGGGGACCCAATCATAAAAATTATTTGGCTTCAATGTTTCGCGTTCTGTGCCAGTAGTATCTGAAGATTGTGCTAATGCCACCCTTTGTTACCTTGGCATTGATGCAGGAATCCCCAAAGAAAAAGCTGGAAACTTTATTTTCTATTTTTTAAAGTGTATCTTATACCAAAAGTTCGGCAATCTCTATAAAAATCTAATAATTAGGACTCTACTGTGGCTCATACTAGGTCAACACTAAATCCCAAGAGTTATGTTTTCTTTGTACATTTGGCAAGGATGCAACAAAGGCTCTACGAAATACAGATGGTAATGATGAACATAGAAGATTACCATAGAGGTGTACAGCATATTTTCCCATATCTGCTTATCTAAGAATTGCACTTCGGTAGGCCAGAGACAATACTGAGAATCCCCAACCTCTGTCCCCCGAGGGAGCCTTCACCTTCATGAACCTTGGGTGAAATAGCCCAACCAACCACTAGACCGCTCTTCCTCCCCCACTCCAATTTGAAAACAATGTCACAGCCTCCTTCCCTTGCAATTCTTATGCAGGCCTCACTGGGAAGACGAGCAAAGGTGGCGAAGAAGCTTTCTTTCGTTTTGGTGTGTTTACAGTTTACACGGTTAAGTTTTCGAATGTGCAATTACAACCAGCGTGGGCTTTCCATCACCGGTGGTCGTGTTGTTCATTCTATGTTTAATCAGCAGAGGGTACCCCTTGAAATTCAGTGAGTGGGGATAAAGTATTGATCATGACTTGAGGGAACCAATATCCTCTAAATTCCGTTGCTCAAAGCATATAAGCAGGCGTGAAGGAATTCGGGAGACTCGGCAAGACAAAATCAATTGTTGATTAGGACTTCAATGATGTAAAAACTAACATGAATTTACAAATTTTTCGCTAAGGTGTCTCCCCTCTCGTCAAGTACGTTTCAAAGGTTTCTTTTCTATCCCGTGTGTTTAATGCTTTCCATGCAAGGGGGCCTTGTTCAGCATCGTCACATCGACATCAACTAGAAACTGCGAAATTTTTCGGCTCAGAGATGTTAAGTTTTTTTCAACAGGAGTAAACTATATAACCTCTATCACATCAATCATTTACAAATAGTTGTGTTAAACTGAATATACAAAGTAGTTGTGTCATGCATTAAATTTATTAATGTCGTTTAAAGTGGTTTGTTTACATTTGAGAACACATGATGTTTTTTGTTTTTTTTTCGAGAATATGTTCGTTCTGGAATTTCTTGAGGTTTCGAGAAGGCCGTTTCATGTGTAAGTAAATGTATCAGCACCTTCTCTGTGCAGTTGTTCTAGAGTCATTGTTCTTGCTGTTGTACAGTGGCAGTGTTGAAATGGTTCTCAAATGAACCTGTTTCCTACAAATTGGAGTCGCAATTTAATGTTATGCCCACAACATGAGACCAGAAAATTAATTAGGAGCAGTAGCTAAGACAGTTCATTCATCATAGCCATTCAATGCTACTTGAGAAACTGCCACAGGGACTTCATTACATTAAATATTAATGATATAACATACACGGCGGGTTATTCTAAGTCAACTCAACCCACATTCAGGGCTTCTTCCTGCACCATTTCAGATTTTTTTTTTAAGTTCTACAACAGATTTAAGTTAAGAAAATAAGAAAATATTTTTGCTCCAACACAAATACTTTCTAAGCTATTATGTCTTTCAATGCAGATAAGCTCTTGTTTTGGTGTTTTCACAAAAACAAACCAAGCAAATTGCATGATTTAGTCTTGTTCTTTTATATCAGACCTTGTGGGACACTGCCAAACTCACAAACCACACTAGCATCCGAGGTCCCAGCACCCAACGTTTTGAGGATCTTCATCTTCTCACTAACTCTCTAGGTAACATGTTTCCCTTCAAATGCCACTCTCTTCTGATTCCAAAGTCTTCACTCAGTAACACTATTGTCCCTTCAATAACTTGTAACCATTAGTACAATTCATAAGACAAACACCTCACTACTTAAAACTTTGCATCACCCACACTGAGATTCTGAAGCACCCTGATTTAAACAAGCCTTGTTGAGGAATTCTACCATAACACAACCCATAGCAAAACCAACCACACCACATTACCACAGCCAATCCAGTATATGCAGGGATCTGGACAATACTGATCCACATTGGCAAGAGCTTCCTCTACCGTAAACTCTGGAGAGAAAATATTTCTAATTTCCAAAAAATAGCCCATAAAAAGGCAACTGGAACTATTCTGGTGCGTTTAAGTCATTTATACTAAAAATATTTTCAAATTCCAGTCCAATGCAGAGGGATTGGATTTATTTACCTAGCCATCAATGAGTTAAGGTTGGGATTATAAAAAGTACTCACCATAAAGATGCAAAATATAAAACCAAATATGTATCACAAATTTAAAAAAAATTAGCAGTGGAGAGAGAACTGAAAATAATTTTGAAGATTTTGGCACTTCGAAACCGAAACAATGCGCCCATGACTCCAATCATGGGCTTGCCTATACATTATCTTCCAAACCCAACTCCGATGTCGAGAAAATATACAACGCATAAAAAACGACGTTAAAAAACGAGAGAACTAACCCTTTGAGTACATGGCGGTATTAAATGAACTAAATTGCTATTAATATTTTGCTTTCATCAATTATGACAAGTATAATGAATAACAACACACAAAACAAATCCCATTAAGCAAATACAAAGCAATAAATCACTGTCTATTTCTGTGACGCATTTACTCAAGACTAATTTGCGACTCTGAGAGGAAAAATTGAAATGCCCTCCACAACTATATGTTACCTACCAGCAGAAAATAATATAAGCTTACGTTCAACCAAGCTATGGTATAGTACTAGCGGAGTACCACCTGAACAGCACGCAGTACCGTAAACGTCTTATCAATTTACTCGATCTCAGAGAGATTGCCAAGATCAGCCCCAAATCACTACACAGCCGTATTAACTCCTAGTTTACAGACGGCTAAATAAGAGGGTGGGTTGCTAAACAGAAGTCTCCATGTGGACTCACTACGCAGGCACATTTCCCTCACACAGTTCAAGGGTGTTTACGAAAAGGTCACCCATGGCATCCGTATGAATTTTCACAGGCGCTCACCGGCCTAAACCATGTCAACAGGCTGAAACATAGGTGACCACCTCGAAATTTCCTACAGCTATAAGATCAAAGACAACCACCATAGAAGGCCACAAATCATAAATATTTATCGAATGCATCAAGGACAACAATGAAAATACAGTTTATGACAGTCAACAGATTTGACCTTACTCTAGCAACCAGATGAGAGTGAATCAAATGAGAACTTATTGCTCCAAAGTCACTCTTAAAACATGGCACGACACAAACGTACGACGCATACAAGCACAAGCAAATGCACATAACTGGAAACAATAGAAAAGTGACAAGCGAAATAGTAACGAATGTCACAGACACAATACTTCTTAACCCTATATGAAAGTTAGCAGGGACCATTATGATAAAAATTTGTAACTAAGCAGTTTCCCTCGGTGCGTACGAAATAAAGTAAACATTACCAATCATTCGCACTGTTTCCCGAATTCTCTCCATTGAATATGGACCAACGGTGTGGGAATATCCATCCCACATTGCAACCAAACTAAGCAAACTTTGTTACGGCTACCATACACCACATTCTAATTAATAGTACTCAACAGACTATCACACCTGAAATGAAATCTATGATTCATTGACATGGAAAATACTAGATTGAATAAGTACCGGAACTAAGGAGTAGAACTAGCAATTCCAGTTTCTTCAAAATGGGCAACGGAGGACTAGAATGCCAACGTACTTCTACATTCAATCTTTAGGCTTTTATCGCTTCCAGAGGGACATTTCTAACAAAAATAGCAATCAAAACCCTATGGATGTGGAGGCCATTTTGATTGCTGTTGATCACGACTTTTTCCGGAAACCTGAATTGTGTATAATCAAGCGCAATTCAGTACCAGAGAGAAAATGAACACAATAAATAATTGTTGCTAAGGGTCATGAATTGGTTCACAACCCCAAAACTTGCGGTAATGCACGACACCAATGCAATAAATACAGAGAATTACTCACAGCTTAAAGGGCGTCAACTTCCGACTCCTCTCTCCAATCCGCTACTACGCAATACTGCTTCGCTCTGGTGGTAGAATTTTTAAAACCATAGGACAGTTCAGCCCAGTTCCGGATAGCCGGGGATTTTTCCACTCAGAGCCATCTACATGCCGCCACAACAACTAATAAGTACAATCGTCGCATTCCGCCATTATTGAGACGTCCCAGGCGAGGGTTGTCGTATAAGCATGGAAGAAGGATTCTTCCATGGTATAAGCTTCTGCGTGTTTATCGGTATTAAATTTTAGTTTTAAAATGGCGACACGCATTACGCTTTGTGATCATGGGAGGATGCAGCGAACCGAGCCGCACTAATAGAACAGATAGTGGCCAGAGATCCAGAAAGAAGAACTAAATGGCTTCAGATGAGCCGACGGGATAAGTGGAAGCCTAGTGGCTACACAAAGCTCTGTGAGGTATACTTCTTTATTTGGATTAAATATTTTAAATAATGAACAGAGGGTTAATGAACTAAGTGTTTGGCTTTTAAGTTCCTATTTCTATCATACCTCATCAACTGGCGGACGTGCTTCGCAGAAAAGTTTCCTACTGCTCGTGTTTTTTCAGCCGGTTTATCGGTTTTTCATGTCAACTTCGGGTAGCATTTTGTTCACAGATGAGTATTTTTTTTAAAAAGAGAGCCAAATAGTGCTTTCTCATCTGTAATTCAGAGCAATGTAGGTACCACAACCATTTAATTCTGTCTACGCAAACTTTTGTAGACTCGAATATTGATAACTCCGAGACGATCTTTTGTATTTCCGGTACGTGAATGGTCATTTTGATAATTTTATTCTTTATCCCATTTGCTTTGGAGAAACGGCACCATGCGTAACTTTGAAGCAAAAAGTTTTGAAGGTAAAAACGTGAAACTCGGTAGATATATCTATGAAATATAATTGCCATTATTTACCAATTTATTTTTCTTCATGACCTGCTATGCAATTATTAGGCGTCAAAGTTATGTATGTTGTCGCAGCACTGAAATAAATAGGATCCTTTTGCACACCAGCGCTCAAAACTCGTCCAACTTTTTATTTTAAAATGTTTACCACAAATTGTTGTTTAGAGAGCTAGTATATAATTTTAATGGCTATGCAACCAACGAGAAAATTTAAAGAAAGCCCTCGACATTGTGATTATTTAAACTAAATTTTCGCAAATATTCTTACGTGAACGGAAGACATAAGGTAATCCTAGGCTGTACGCTGTTTTGCACTGTTTTTAAATTGATATTTGTGACACATGTCGAACATTAAATGTGCAGAAAACTACTGGGAAGACTTTTCGAAGCACTGTGTTAATTTTTTCCGTCTTAAGTCTAAACATTTCAGTCATACCGCCAGTGGGGAAAGGTACTGTCCCAAATCTCTGGGCTCTCTGTCCGACAGTGATGATGACTGTGAAAATTACAGCATTGTATTCCATTATAGCGTCCAATACCTTCTTGGAAGTGTCACTAGCACAGTATGAAAAGAAAAAAATTAGTAAAGATTGCAAATCATGCACTTCAAGCAGTGACTTGAATCCTAAAAATATACTGATTGAATCACAGCAGATTTTTTTCGGGGAGCCACAGGATAGCTAAATTTAGTGTTTTAAATGTTACACTTTTATGTCGGAGATAGATGCGATGAGCTTCGCATCCAGCATGGCAGATAATGTATCAAAGTTATTATAAATATTTGTTTAGTTCTAATAAAAATTATTTATTTGAACTATTTTCATTTTCCTGCACTTATCCTGCAAGCAACTATTTTATTATGGCTATCTCAAATCATGGAGATTCAAAGAACTATTTTGGCATATCACTACATTATTTTTGGCGGCGACCCGCAACTTCGTTACCGACTGCTAGTTTTTTCTCCAATGAACATACATTTTACCTAGCTTAAACGCTTTTTTGTGTGTTTCTCATACCGTTCAAATTAACAACCTCATCTTGATTCCGCCAATCCAAATTCTAATGTTTAAAATAATTATTATTTATAACTGCATTTAATTAAACTCGACCCTGCATTTTCCTCAATTATTAAGTAAAAATCTTTCAAAAAAATATTCTAATGACAGAGGTAAAATCATTGATCACGTATAAGAACCTAAAACTGTGAAATATCAACTACAGAACAGCTTCCTCTTGAAAAACCAACATACCGCCAATTCTTTGAGTTTTAATTAGAGTAGAAATGCTAAAATGGCGTAAATTAAAATTTTATATAAATGAATATATAAAATGATAATAAAAAAAGTTATCCATTCATATGAATTCCTGTCATCAGAAAAAATGAGTCACATGAGAGCGGTGAATAGGAGTGCAATAAGAAAATGGGAAGGGAGTAGCATTTCGTCTTTTTACTCTCCCAGAGGCTGATTTTGAGCCACTTCCACTAATGTCTTCGTGTTTGCTTATCATATGAACTGATTCCTACCTCATCGCGGATGATTAGATTAGATTAGATTTAGTTTTTGGTAGAGTTCCTCCGAGGAGGACCTGGGGCACCTAGACCTATTGGTCCTTTGTGCTAACCACCATATCGGAGACGGTGCTGAGGTACTTGCCTGTGATGAGAATCACTACATCATCCGCGTACCCTTGTGTATAGGCACCAGTTTTGTTTAGCCTTGTGATGAGTCCATCGACCACCATGTTCCACAGCAGTGGGGATAGAACTCCTCCTAGACATCCTCGAGTCACAGTCACCTCCATCGTGCTCTCTCTCAGAACAGCCTTGACTGTTCTTCCTTCTAACATTAATCTGATCCAGTTGACAATGTGTGCATGGACACCATGTCTCCTGGCTGCGATGCAGATTTGTTCAAACGATGTGTTGTTGAAGGCTCCTTCCACGTCAAGGAAGGTGTCCAGACCAAATATTCCATGTTCTAGCACTCCTTTTATCCTGCTGATAAGGTTATGGAGTGCTGTCTCTACTGATTTGCCTTTTTGGTAGGCATGTTGGTATGGGTGTAGGGGATTGTCCTTACATTGTCCCTCCCTAATACACCTGTCTACTATATTCTCCAGTGTTTTCAGCATAAAGGAGATGAGGCTGATGCCACGAAAGGAGTCAGCTTTGGTGTAGTCAGTCTTTCCTAGTTTGGTGATAAAGACGACTTTAGTGGTCCTCCACTTCTTGGGTACATAACCATATGCGGGGCATGATCGAAAAATTCTGACTAATGGTAACAGTACCTGGTCCTGTCCCTCTTGCAAAATTGCTGGGAAGACTCCGTCTTCGCCAGCTGATTTGTATGGGCTGAAGCTTCTTATTGCCCATCGCGTTGCGTTATATGTGATGATGCTGGAGGCCAATCTCCACTCCGTCCTAGCAGGACGACTGGGAGGCCTCCTTTGGCGCATCTCGACCTCCAAGGAGCCTGGAAAGTGAGTCTCTAGCATTAGCTTTAGTGCTTCCTTGTCTGATGACGTGAATCCACCAGAGGGAAGCAGAAGAGACCCCAATCCTGCTTCCGGGTCCTTTGAAATGATCTTGTCGAATCTTGCGAGTTGTGGAACATCTTCCACAGTCTCGCAAAAAATTTTCCAAGATTACGCTTAATTGTCGCTCTATATTTCCGCTGGGCCGTTCTGTAGTTTTCCCAGTCCCTGGGCGTAGTTGTTCTCTTCGCTTTGTTGAAGAGCTTTCTTGTCTCTTTTAGGATGTTCTCTAGTTCCGCGCCCCACCAGGGTAGCTTGCAGCCTTCCTTCCTGGTTTTTATGGGGCAGCTGGATTCATAGCCTCTGATGATGCTGTGCCGGAGAGACTCCACAGCAGCATCTATGTCATCTGCATTCCTGAATTCATGTCCTGGGGCATCGGACAGTAACTTCTGGAGTGTATGCTTCTACTTGCCTCAATCTGTTGGTCTGGGGTTCCAGTATGTTGTCGGCCTGTTGATGGAAGAGAAGAGTGAAGTGTATGTGCCGATGGTCTGAGAGAGAGACTTCATTCGACACTTTCCACTCAGCCACGCCATTCACCATCTGGTTTGTGCAAATAATAATATCCATCACTTCTTCCCTAACTCTGTTGGAGAAGGTATATTGTGATTTTTTGTTGAGTATATGCAGGTCTGTGGACATAAGCAAGACCTCTCCCCTGTCATTGGTGTCCTTGCTTCCCCACACCGTATGGTGCGAGTTAGCATCGCACCCGACAAGGAGGTCCCATTTTTTAGTTTGGAAAAATCTTTTCAGAGCTCCAATTCCTCTGAATGTGGTGATCCAGGTGCATCATATGAGGAGCAGATCACCAACCTCCTCTTTTCTTCGCCAGCCCCAAGACTCAGCACAGCTGCCGCTTGGTCCCTGGTGGTGAATTCGGGCAGATGTATAGCATTCAACCCATTAACAAAGATGCATGTTCTTGGTCTTTCGACCGAGGTACAAAAGGATACCCTTGGTCATGCTTAAACCCATGATTCTGCCCTGGAAAGCCCAGGGTTCTTGAATCAGAGCAATTTTTACCTTACCTTCTGAGAGGATCCTTTGCAGGACCTCGAGGCAGCCTTACAATGTTGAAGGTCGACCTGTAGGCAGCGGGTGCCCGCCATCCTGGTCTGGTTCCTTCATTTCGACCTCTGTTGTTGAGGTCGTTGGAGGCTCCTCTTGTGCATCCGCATTTCCGAGGAACGTGATTTCGGCCTTCTGCATACCGACGTTTGCTCGGAAGTTCGGACTTGTGATGCAGGTGGCGGAAGGCTCGTCTACTCCAAGGACGAGCCTCGTCCCACGCTCCACCTCCTTCCTCTCATAAGTTCTCCAGAGAGAGGTTTGAAGTCCCGGGTGGGACCTCTTCATTGTGTCGATGAGCGTTTTGGTGTCCGGTTTGCTGAATCTCGGAACCCACACCATCATCCTTGTTCTCCTAATGAGGCTGTCGGCATCAACCACCTTCACATTGGTTTCGCCGAACGGTCCCATTTTTCCTACGGCATCGACCAGCCAGTTGTCTGAGTATTCATTGCCGCGGGCAAATTCCACCGTTAGTGGGCCTGTTGGCTTTAAAGAGTGGGATCTCTTCTTCTGCAGGTATCGTCTCCCACATCTCCTCCAGCCTCACAATAGCAATCCTGTGCCATTCCTCAGTCATCATCACCTCCGAGTAAGAAACAGGCACGATTGCCATCTTTTTCAAGTTTTTAGTAACCTGTACATAGGTGGAGGTCCTAGGTTTCTAGGCCTCCTGCGCCAAGTTCGTGGGGGTATCCCCAGCTGTCCTCCCCCTTTTTTGGGATCCGCCTCCAGATTTCTCGGCGGAGCCCTCTCTTCTCCTTGGAGATCCACCGATGGCTTTCGCGCCTTCGGTGGACAAAGCTGCCCCCTGTGGCGAACCACCAGAGGCTAAGGCTTTCTTGGCGCGCCGTTTCCCGTCCTCCTTCTTCTCCTGGCTGCGCCGCTCTCTTTTTGCCTTGTGGAGAACTGCTCCATCTTGTTGGAGATGCTCCCCTAAGTGGTGATGGAAGCTCCAGAGTCTGACTTGGGGGACCCTGGTGCTGCCTTCAGAGTTGACTTAGAAGAGTCGGAAAGGGGCTCGCCCTGCTCCACGGACGTGGAGGGATAAGCTGAGGGAAGGGAAAGGGAGGAGCTGCCATTGGAATCCCCGATGGGGCTCGCCAACAGAGCATCCTCCATGGATGAGGTGATTGGACTGACGTCCTTGGATTGAGGTTGCTTTTCAGCAACCTCCAAAGAGTTTGATTTTTTGGTTTATCCATAAATGATCCCACGAGTAGCTAGGGAAATTGAAGGTCCGACCACACAGAGCCCGCATGCATGGGTAAGGCTAAATAAAACTGGAGATCGCCCTGTATCCGGAGTTTCCCCGCTAACGACTTCTTACCCTCCGCCCCGCAGACGCGGTCACCGTCGGCGCGAGGAGCAACCTTGGTGAGGGGAGCTGTTTATCGACCAGCCAGGTCTAGATCCGTCATGTTCAGCGAAACCAGGGGCACCTCGTGGAGGATGTGGCTCTTCGCCACGCATGACGATCTTGGTGGGCAAAGAGCCTATTCAGCCCTTAGTTCCACCCTGGGATCACACATACCTCGCCCCCCATCGCGGATGAACTAGGAACTGTATTTTTTTGAAGATGTGTATTTTAAAATTTGAAGCATTTTGAAGTTCACTTTGTGTATTTACGATAGAGTATGCAAAGTTCTCCTTATTTTGCATGACGCCCGCATGAAAAGATGAATAACAAAGGCATGACATTAAAAAGCTCTCTCAAATGAGTAAAAGGCCATGAAATGTTGAAAAATACAATTTTCCTAATAAATATCGCGTTTAAACATTTATTCTCCATAAGGGACAATAGTGTTTCTGTCTCAACAATGGCGGCCGACGGATTTCCCATATGCATGCGACGACTCTACTTAATAGTTGTTGTGGTGGTATGTAGATGACTCTGATTCCACTGTGTTTTGACTCCCACTTATCCATGTACACGGTACTACGACGTCTTTTGGCGGGTGTTCAGATTCAAATTTCCGCCATTTCTGTTAGAACATGGCCATCTTTAACTAACAGGCCGGAACATGGCAACACTGAGTGTCGGTCCTAAGGATAATAGAATTAGGACTGTCAACATGGCGCTCAAAATCAAGAATTTATGATTCCTACCCCTTCCACCGTTATTCGTGTGTTTTGAGCATCGAAAAGGTGGCGCTGGTACAGATTAGGGTCCATTCGTGGAGGAAACTTATTCATTTCAGCATATGGCGGAATAAGCGGAAGCGGAGTACGAGTTTATTCAAGGCAGTGGTAAGTACGAAAACTATACTAGTTGTCTTTTTTGACAAAGTTGAGGTGTTTTCAAGTCATTGTTTCCCTATTTTTCCTCGCAATATTGATTTATGATTTTGGCTGTGAAATCTGATATTCCAACTGAAAATGTGTTCTATTCGTGGAGAAATCTTGCTGCAGGAAGTGCTACCGCATCCATGTTATATGGAATGTGGTATCGCCATGAATTTATTTTTCTTGTTTCATTATTCGGATATTTTTACGTGGCCGAATTGATGTTTTTATGAGTCTCTGGAATGATTAATTACTCCGTAGATAAGTTAGTATCCTGGGATCGCCATTTCGCTCTTACTAGGTACACCACGTGGTTGCGTCTAAAGTCAGATGGACTGAAATTTCTCCTAATCTCGTTAAATATTTTCCCCTCATTTTAAAAATTATATTTTGCTGAACCCTGTTATTTATAGTATCATCATTAAGTTATTTTCTCCGATTTACAGGGATTTTTGGACACGGTCGAGCACTTAAACGGGTAGATGCAGATATCTAGTTAAACTAAAATTTTTGTTCTTACGTGGCCACGAGTAGGTTAATGGATTTCATTAAAATATTTCTCAGTTGTGCTTTTGATCTCAGATATTTTAAGTTAATAAAGAGGAATTTATTAGGGAAACGTTCGTAACTCTATGAAGGGGATGCAAGGAAAAACTTCCGAGAAAGGAAGGGAAGCTGTGAGGATCGGGTTACTTTTAATGCTGCCACCTAAAACACATATTAATTAATTCCATAAATATAGGCACCATTGCCTGCGTTGAAAATCTTATCACATATGCCTCCAGGTTCAGTGCCACTGAGGTCACAGCTGTGGTAACATCATTGTGCAACAGTGTCAACAGATACCTGAAAGGCAAATGCACATCGCACTCTCAACACAAAGACACAGTTCATGAACAAGGACATTTGTACTACACTAAAAGGAAGCATGTCCGCTAATGCAGTTGATTTGGTATTTCAAACCATTGGGCCATATTGCACTCATGAGAGCTTGTTTCACAATGTCTGGTTACAGGATTAGTTATGGGTCTTTTCGTGGTTGTACAGAGGTCTCTGTGTAACCATGACTAATACGACCAGTTTCTTGTGACATCACATTATGTAACCAACCCTTGGTGTCCTATCCAATTTTTTTTCTTTATCCTCTTAGTGCTTATTTCTTCAGAGCCAGCAATGAGTGCGTAGAGTAGATATTTTAAGCATATCAACTTTGACTACTAAATGTCATAAATTTTATCATTCTAATCGATATGCAGTTCTGATTTTAATGTATATATTTACTCCTTGAAAAATGATACTATTCCTTTCCATAATCTGAAAAATAAATGTTGATATTTCCTTGTTGTTATGTTGAACAATATATATGTATTAGCCGATATGTCGGCTTGCTGCACTTTTTGCTGGAGATACAAAATCTGATAAATTGGCTCTTGCACTAAGAGGGTGAATTAATTAGGCTTCTCAGCTGTGATGCATGGTTAACTTGCACGTAGCAGGGCAATATACTGCCCTAATACAAAATAAATGTTGTGTATTTATATTTATTAAAAGCTCACTGCTGTGTGAGGTGAAATGTCAGCCATCATATCATAGCATCTTGGTTATGATGCTCTCAAGGTTATAGTTTAAACATAAACTATGCTTGAGTTGCTTTAATCTTGAAGTGTATGGATGCAGAGTTATTCAGTTATGTCATTCTTCATTTATCCTGGTTTGCTATTTTTATATTAGTGGAAAGTTTTATTGAAGGCATGATATCATGTTTAATTTGTAAGAAATGACTAGTCGCTGCTCTTATTAATGTTATTGCTGAGGCAAATTTTGGAGGTACCTGGGCATCCATCTAAATCATGCTTGAATTTCTCATATCTCAAAGTGTATTGATACAGTTATTCTGTGATGTCATTTAAGCTCTTTTGTTAATTTGTTCCTGGTGACATGTTGTTACCATGCCATAGCATCACTTTTTAATATTTTGAGACAATGAATTGCTCTCATTGCTTTCATTTTAATTTCATTTCCGTGATCAGTTTTTGTCCTTCCCGAGGATCTGCCTATATCATGCTTGAATTGCTTTGATCTCAAATGTACTTTTTCCTTCCATTTGGGTGGTAACTTACGATCATTGTTACATACCTACCCGAATCAAGCTTACATTAGCTTGGTCTCATGATGCTTATTCCCACATTTTTGTGGCAAGTTTTAATCTTCCTAGAATATTTAGTTTAAATTACTCAGCTATGCAACTTACATAGGAAAAGATTTATTTTACTTTTTTACCTCTGGCAATTTTTGCCCATTGCTCTGTATTTTGTGTATTTCTTTTACGTTGAAATGGCTTTGTTTTGGATGTGGAAGAATAAATTGGCATTTTTTATCTTCAGTATGTGTGGATTTTATTTCCTTGATACCCCTTATATCCCACTGAAACGCAACACGCATAACAATTAAAGGTAGGGGGATGGGGACTGGAGGGGAAAGCTAAGGGATGGGGAAGGGAGAGAGGTTCGCGCACACGGACACCCGAAGCGCTGTCTCGGGCCGTCGTCGTGTGCTTGGCTGTCTTCACTTTTTAACATTGAGTGTCGCCACTGTGGTTTGGAGTTTGAGGCCGGCGGCAGCGGGGATCACGATGGATTTCGCCGCGGACGGTAGCAGTGGTACCTTCATAGGCCGGCGGCAGGCCCCTGCCACTCTCTTGAAGAAGTGGCAGGATAAGCGAAGCCGTGGCGAAAGCGGGAACTAATGGCAGCACTAGTAACTCCACCCAAACACCTTGGTTATTTGAAGATTACGTGAAAAGTGTTACAGAAATGTAAACACAGCCTGTAGCTTTAATATAATTGACATTTAAATTTTCGACACATTTTTTAGAGCTCGCCATTGGAGAAATTGCACATATTTTCTTCGAAGTAACAGGATATTTACAAAGAATATCCACTCCTGCTGTGCTGTGCACTCCTCTAATGATTAGAAGAAACTCAGGAAGGTTTCCATAACGCTGTCGTGAATTTGAGGACGATACAAAAAAGGATTTTAGGAAGTAGTTTGAAGATAAAATAGAAAGCTTCACTTGGAAAAGTGTAAATGAAAGTTAGAATGAAATGGCAATGTTTATCAGAGGATAGGGAGAAACCATATTGGGGAAAACAAAATGAGGAGGCCACATAAGGAAGGAAACATGGTGGTGGAATAAGGAGGTACAGGATGCTATTAGAACTAAGAAAGTTGCATTTAAACATGGCAGGAAACAAAAGAGAATGAGGGTAAGGAAATATATTCAGGGGCACCAAGAGGGAGGCCAAAAGAGCAGTAGCGCAGGCCAAGATGCGGGCATGTGAAGGGTTATATGAAACACTGGAACCCAGAGAGGGCCAGAAGATGATCTATAGATTAGCGAAGCTTAGAGGAAATGAAAGTATGGACATTTGAAATGTATCAAAGATGAAAATGGAAGAGTCCTAGTAAAGGGCGGAGAAATCAAAGACCGATGGAGAAAGTATTTTGAAGTCTTATTAAATGAGGAGAATGGCAGAGGAGATATGGAGACCTTGTACCCAAGCTTAGGTTTAATAAGGAACATCACAAGTGGGGAAGTAAAAGAAGTGTGAAAGCTAAGAAGAAGAAGACAAAGAGCAGCATATTAAAAGAACCTCTATTAAAACCTACCTCAGCTCAAGTATATATCTTTTTTATACTTGGCAACCAGCATGAAGAATCACCTACGATGAAGCTTGAGAAAAGAGAGCACAAAAAGTAGGTATCATAGAGATATTTCAAGTGAAAAAATGAAGTTCTATTGCCAAAGCCCATCACTATTGTTGAAACTTTCTTCCCACCCCAGACACTGGAATAGCTGTAGATTGAATGACATTTAGAGAGAAATGAACAATGGCTTAACTTACTTAATAACTAAGTTCAAACATAATAGAATAGATTACTAATCAGATAGGAGAGTAGTTCTTAAACAATGAACATTCCACTTCATCTACCCATTTAGGATGGTAAATATTAGGCTATACAGTACAGTATGGACTACAGACAGGAACAAGAAAAACAGAAATGTAAATGTACAAGAAAGAGTTTATTTGGACATTAACTCTTTGAAAATTTCGATTTTTTTTTTAAATTACAATTTTCTTTTTCAGCCTCACAGTTTCTTTGTGCGGCATATTGCCGCATTCTTATCATTATATAGTGACTCATGGTCCATGCCATTATCTCCTCCTTGTGTGTAGAGCATGGAAATGATAACCCACCTGACTCAATAATTTCTTCAATGGTCACCTCATATGCATTGATACTTTCAATGTTCCTTACAAGTTTTTCCTCCACTAACTTGATAAATGTATACAGATATGTATTTGGGTGAACTATTTTTCCCTCTGACCGGCAATTATACAGTTGTGCAACAGCACCAAGGCCCAAAGGGTTTGGAGAACTGACAGCCAAAATACATGCTTGACACTTGCTAAAATTTCGTATTTGTTTACACAAATACCCAGTAACATAATATATTAAACTGTCAGTTACAGATGGAAGAGAATAGTCATGCTCTATTACATCCACTGCATCCCAGTCTCCCTCCTCGATCAGCCCATTTAACCTCTCCTTAAGTTTAGAGATTAAGGACTGTGAGTTTGTACCCCTGGAGTATATGTCCTTAATATCTCTTATTTTTACCAGAGGTTCCAAAGGACTGTTGTCTATGGCTATGCAATTGCCATACTTAGGAGGTTTCAAAACACCAAAAACAGCTAACAATTTATAAAGTTGGATAAATCCAATTGCTGAGGGATGGTCATTGGCTCCTGATGATTGGCGTATTGTGCCAAAAAACCTCTGAAAAAGGATAACATAAATAAAAATCTAGCATCCTCGGACAAGAAACCTCTGCCACTCTTATTTTATGAAGATATACCATATAATTATGGAACAATCAATAGATTAGGGCATTTCTACATTTTGACAAAGTCTTATGATGAGACTTAATAGCTCACGCTATCAAATGGTGGAGACCATAAAATATTATTCAACAAAAAAGTCAACAAAAAAGAGATCATTTACATGAGACGTAAGGATAATGTTGATGATATAAGAACAGCAGTAGAAAACTTAAGTTAAATCCACAAAAATCCAATAATTGATCATAAGAAGAAGCAACTGAATTTATAAGTTGGCAACTATTTAAGCCTTTATTTATTTACCTCTAATGAATCCTGGTTGAATCTTCCAGTGGGGACATTTTCAAACCCAAACCTTCCTAGGTAGGGAATTATTTGGATCATGGACCTCAACGTCACTCTCAAGCCTTCTGCAGTTGACATGGTTAAAAAATTTTTGGCAGCAATAAATCCCTCATTTTTCTGTTTTTCCCAATCATTGAGCCATGTCAAGGATTGAGTGAGAACCTGTAAGAAAGAATTGTATAATTGGAATCCATTTTGTTATTAATGTTTTGTTTAAATGGCTGGTGACAATTAAATGGGTGACATTAGAAATATGTTGTTTCATCCTTTCTAGGTTACAATAACTGCATGGAAGTCATAAGATTTATTTAAAGGAACTCACCTCGTAATCACCTGTATCCAATTGAACACCCTGAGATTTTTTCCTATTCAAAGAATCGAACATATCATTTATTTGCAGACAAAAATCTGCTGTCGCTCCAATTTCCTCAAAACCAGGCACACGTTGCTGACGGTAAAATTTCAGACCTTGCACCACAGAATTACTGAAAACCTTTAAAATTTAGATCAGAAAATGATGCATACAGTAACTCCTATGGAAAATCACATCGAGAGTAGTGAGAATTAAGGTTTAGGAACACATACCTGGGCAGCAAGTCTTACTCTCATCTTCATCACATTTGAAGGCAGCAAATGGTTCTTTGTTAGTCGCGGACATACCCTTAAGTCTCCAGGAAGCATTTTGTCATGTTCATGTAACATAACCAAGTGATTCCACTTAATTGGCTGGTGATTATGGTGGGTCTGAAACAATAATGGATAGGTGGTTTCTTCAATCTGTCATTTATGCTATTAGTCTTTCCACTACCATTAAAGCCATAGACTAACAATTTTTCAGAGACATAAAAACCGCTGACAGGATAAGGAAATCAAAATTTAAATAAAATGAATCATTATATATTTTCACAAGGAAAGACTTACTTTCAGTTCTCCAGAGGCAAGCAGTCTGTTTCTGATGTTCTTAATCAAATGCGGAGTATCAGAAAAGGCAAATATTTGTCGATTTTGATCCAATGGGTGCTGAAATGAGTTTCTTTCATTGCCCAGTTGCCCCCGTACTCCTAGCATAGTCCACAGTTTCCTGTTAGCTGATGCGCCATCAGAAGCAAAGCCATGGACCTTTGCTCCTGATCTTTCAAGGAGAAAGACGGCTTTTAAAACAATTTTAGCCAAAACATCCCCTTTCACTGGTCCTAGTGAGGCAAACATAGCAATTGGCTGCGTGTAAGTGTCAGCTATGGGCTGAAACATTAGCACCAGTGCATGATCTGCCATCTCTGTGACAGAGTTGGCATTGGGTCCATCTTCTCCAAAGTCCATTAAGCCAACATAGCTCAGATTCTTTGAGCAAACTGATAAACTTTGTCGCACCGACATTTCATCCCACAAGATTATTCCATGTTTTTCGATGTCCAGTTTACCACTGAGTTGCCTCTTCAGAAGCTCAAAAAATCTCATGTCAAATCCACAAGAGGTGTCCACTAAGGATAAATAGCGCCTCACAGTCCTCACGTTTGGCAGAGGCAAAATTTCAGTATCGCGAGCAAACTTATACCCCGCAGGTGAGCGCACGTGAAAAAGCAAGCACAACAGCATCCAGTCTTCGGAATACCTTATTCCATTTGTCTTACTGAGCTTGGCTGCCTGGAGGATTTCTTTCAAGGCAACCACTTGATTCTTTGATATATTTGGGTAGGCTTCTAGGTTTTCCAGGAACGAACCCTCTGCCACTCTTCTCATCGTTTCATGGACCTCTGTTTGCAGCCTCTGGATCTTGTTCTTTGCTCTGGTTAGCGATCGCTTGAAATTGGAGCTCCTATTCCTAAGTGCTCGAACAATTTGCCTTTTTTGGGGGCTTAATTGGCCGGTGAGTCGTGAAAGGTTAGTTTTTTGCTTCTGCCTCAAATGCCTCTGAAGCAAAGTCCTTCTGGCTTGCTTACAATGGCTGCAAAGGTCACCAGTGTCGATGATTAACGGGCAGTTTTTGTGCCTCCACTGTCTGGAATTATCAACCACGCAAACGCTGCTCTTCACATCAATCGGTATACCACGCATCACATTGCCCCGGCAAACCGTTGCTGCATCAACTTTCCGGATGATTTCCTCAACATCTGAGCAGATTTTAAGGGGTCCACTTCGAATTTTGAATCGTTGGTTTTCTACCATCTTTCCAAGCACAGCAAAGGCTACATCACCGTCTTCTTTCACACAAATTTCTTTGTAAATTGCCGCACTAACCCTCCCATCAGGCAACAGCAATGACATTAACTGCGTAAAAATCACCACTTTCGGTCCAAATTTTGGAATATTTCTACTCCAAGTGAGTGGTAGAGTTACACAAAATTCACTGTTACATAGTTCATGAAAAAGAGAAATAGGTAAAGGCACATTTTCACTCGTTATGGCGAGGGAGAGAGATCTCCTTCCTTCTCAGGAGACATATTTTTCTCTGTATCGATTCTGAGTCTCTTTGTCACGGATAATGTTTTCTTCACAATAGTTTTTCGAGGCGTGGGCTTTGTTTTACTCATATAAAATGGGCATCCAGGGAACACCGACGGTACTGCATCAGGAGACAGTTGTGGTATGCGTAAATTTGCCTGAAATACGATTAAGCATAATCAGAATCCACTTGCACTTGAGCCAAATAACACAAAAGATGAATAAATATCAACCAACGGAAAATAAATATTTACCTCGGCGATGATGTTGCCATGGCCATCTTTGAAGATTTTCTTCCTGATGATATCGTGAGGCGAAAAGTGTTTCTCGCACACAACATGACCAGGCTTGAGCTCAAAATCTGCTCTCGATAGTGCTCGCTGCCATTTGGATCTTTTCTCGGGGTTTTTAGGCGCAGAAAAGAAGGAAAGGTTCGATTTTGAAGAACCATACCCTTCTTTGCAGCCAGGAGCAACACAGCTTCGCGGCATCTCGCTTTTTCACTGTCAAATCGATGCCTACTTCCGTTCACTAACTTACACAGAAATGTAGCTATACTTTCAAATGTTATAATAGCAAAAAAGCGAAAATTAAGCGCGTAAAAGGTTAATTTTTCACTCTTCTTTCTCACCGGCTCACACGTTCACAGCTAATCGCAGGAATATGGCGGAGTTTACGTGGGTGGAGTTACGGCAGCGCTATTAGTTCGCAAGAATTCCGCAGCTTCAGTAAGAACGCCAAAATCACAACACGGAAACAATAGGAAGTGTCAGAGGCATGGCCGGCGGCGAGAAAACAAATGAAAGGTGGTAGGCGTACAATAACATTGACACTGCAGTATTTACATGTCGTCGGACAAACCAAAATTTTTTGACTCATGAGAATGATTCGTGCGATTTAATGAATGAATTGGTTAAAGATAAGTAAGTAATTATTTATTAATGCTTATTTGATGACAGTAGTTACACTATAACCATATTCGTCAAGCTAACGTGCAATGCCTCAATCTGAAATGCATGTTTATTGAAATGAGTGGAGAAAAAGCCTTGCCACTCTGTTCAAGAATTATATTGTGTTGGTCCATACATTCGAGCGAGTGACATATGTAATTTGGTCGTTGTTTAACTCCTTAGTCACTATTTACACGTTCCAGTTTCCTTTCCATTCCTGTCCTGTGACGCGTCCTGCGCATGCGCTCTAATCTATTCCGGGTGGCGAGACTACTCGATCAAACTTGAAAGGTGACAGGAAAGGATTAGCCGGGCTTTCTACTCTGCTGCGGACTGGAAAGCGCTGATTGGCTGAAAGCTGCGCTTTTCGTGCCATATATTGGCCGTTTTCGAACTTGGCAAATCTAGCATCTTGCCTTGAAACCTAGTACGCATCGAAAGCTATGACGTCATGGACAAGTCATCACCAAGCGCTTGTTCACTAGCTATCGAGGAAAGATACCAAGGCCGTTTTCGAACTTGACAAATCTAGCATCTTGCCTTGAAACCTAGTACGCATCGAAAGCTATGACGTCATGGATAAGTCATCACCAAGCGCTTGTTCACTTGCTATCGAGGAAAGATACCAAGTCAACGAAAAAGGAGACTTGCTATGCTTGCTAGATTTCAAGTTCGAACTCGGGGTGTGATGATATGGGCTTGTACGGAAGATAGAAGTGAATAAACTTTCAAATGGATACTATTTTATAATTACTACGTATAATTGTGTGATATTTATTATTTTTTTGCGGAAAAATTGATGAATTCGTTATATTTAAAGGCTTCAAATGTGAATATACTGATAAAAGATAGGTAGTTGTTTATGTGTGTTGTAGTAAGACCTAATAGTTGTGTGAATAATTCCGTACATTGTAAATGTACCGTCCTTGTTTACTTCATTGAACCTACAAAATCCATCTTCCTTACTGTGGAAGGAAAAGAAATGAAATAATGATGAAAGAAATTATATGAAAGAATTATGGTCCGATGGAAAGTACTCTAAGGTAGCCATAATTTCATTGGCAGCATTATTGTTAGCTAACGAACATAATAATTGTTAATAACGTTAACATTGGAGAGGTTTTCACAGCATTCATCAAAGAAATGGGACTGTATAGAGTAAATGTAATTTGTTTTCAGCTTAATTATGTTAGTTGAAACGCGCGTATCAGTCAACAGTCAGAGATCATAGGTAGTTTGTTCGGAGTGTAATGCATTAATATATTGTTACGTGTTTTTTCATACAGGCAAAAAATATTATGATGCCTTTTTTTGCATAAAGACGTTGATTGTGGTGAAATAAAGTGAGCGATATGTCGTCCACTTTCGCAGCCCCAAGTAATCGAAGCATATTAGTTAATCACCATATTATGGTATATGAGAATTATTTTATTCATAAGCAATAAGATTTTAAAAATAATATTCTCTGTTACTTTGCCGTATAAGGTTGGGAAGCATTTTAAAGAAGTAATCCACTTCCATCACCCACAATAATTACGGACACGGATAGCGCTTTTCGTATGTTTTACGAAATGAAGGCCGCATGGTGTCTCTTCCACCGTCAAAGGCCTACGAAAGTGTCAAGTCAAGATTCTACCCGGTCGGTCTTGGGATCAAGTTAACTTGATATCAAGTTAACTAGGCGTTTGCCAAGTTCGAAAACGGCCATTGTATGATTTCCAAATGCGTTATTCATTGTTTGTGTCTCAATGCGGCTGGACGAGGCTTCGGAGGATATGAAGAGGAAAATCATTGACTGGAATGGTAAAGCATTCTCATATTTGTGAACATTTTGGTTGGATTTTGGGTTTTTATTAGTAATAGTGGTTTTTGGAAAGAGGAGTGATACAATTTTGGAACAATAATGCCTAAAATTATCAACACAAACAAAATGTAACTGTTTGCTCTGACATGTTTTTCATTTTATATTTTTTCATCTTGCCAAGGTACCTTCCCTTCGTTGGTGAAATACTCTGCAAAACAATCCCTGATATCCCTGGCAGACTGTGAACCTCTATTATGTGGCGTTGGATTTGACTGCAATTCGACCAGATCTGTGCATTCTTCTGTGTATTGTGGGCTGTTAGCCATCAAGAAATTGTGCAGTACGGTACTAGCCTGTACCACCAATTGAACTGTCTCCACTTTTAAGTCCATTGAAGATAACAACACCCTGAATCTGTTTGCTAATACACCGAAAGCATGCTCAACGATCCTTCTAGCTCTACTGAGTCGGTAGTTAAAATTTTTTTCACGTATGACTCTTGTGTTGAACGGAAAGGGTTTCATTATGTGTCTTTGCAGAGGAAATGCGTCGTCACCTATGATCACGTATGGCAGTTTCCTATTGACCCCTATTATTCTATCTGCCGGTAGATGCCTTTCTGCCTCCTCAATCACCCTCATAAGATGTGATCGGTGCAGGACAGCCGCGTCATTAACACGCCCATTACAGCCGATATCCGTAAATATAAAATTTAAGTTTGCATCCACCAATGCCAGAAGCACTATTGAGTCCGTTCCTTTGTAATTTCGGTAAAATGCTCCATCGGCCCTCGCTGCGCGGAAAGTGATGTGCTTCCCGTCAATAGATCCCAAGCAGTTGGGAAATTGCCACCTATTATGAAAGTTTTCCGCAATGGCACACCATTCTTCTTTGGTTGATGGAAACTGTTGACAAAGTGAATTTTTGAAGTGAGTTAGTGTTTACAAGGCATGAAAAAGTAAGTGTTTGTAATGAAAAGTGTGATATGGTAAATGCTCATGAAAAAAATATATGTATTTTAAAATAAATTATTGATAATGCACAATTGTCTGCAACTGTTTGCTTGTGCTCAATATCATCACTCAAACGAAGAACCATATGCTAAATTCATTTGTGTATCAACTTGCTCTAGGTATATGATTCATTGAACTTTAGTATTTCTTACATCTTTCCATTGATAATGTTTGAGAAAAATAAAAAATATACGTTAGGTGAGATGTTAGATCTTGCAATAAGGTTATAAGTTAAAATCGCCTACAGAAAGTCATTTGTACCTTTAAGTACTCTGCCTTAAGAGCCCTGTAAATAGCAGTGCAAACTTCTGGGATGCAGCCACTGAGGAACGACTTGGACAATCTAGTTTGGTAGTCCATGCTCTGGAAGTTCTCTCCTGTGGCAAGAAACCTTAGTGTAACAGCTAATCTCTCTCTTGCTGAAATTGGATGCCTCATGCAGGTTTCTTTTTTTGTAATACTGAGCTCTACGTAACTCAATAGCTTAATAAATGTTTCTTCAGTCATTCGCAAGTAATTCCTGAACGAATTTTCGTCCTCCAACCTCAGTTCATTTTGGAGGAAATCATATGAACCCTTTTCTTCCCTCCGGCTCCTCCATCTCTTGACCCAGCAGTTGCGGCGCCTCCTTTTCCTCTCCCTCACTTCAACTGCTAATAGTGCTGCACCTGCTGCAGCAGCTAAAATTGCTGCACCTCGTTGGGGGTCCATTACCTTTCACTATCTACCTTTGAATCTTAAATTGGTGCGAGCCGGAAAAAGTAAAACAATGACCGAATAACGATGTTGTCTTCAATTATTTTGCGCTTTTTTCTGTTTTGGCGGTATTATTCTGATCAACAACAAGCTGTGGCTAGCAACGATTTCACATCGCGGTGTCTGCTTGTAAATTTTATCATGTGGACGAAAGAGGATACTCTTTATCTTATTGAACTCTACGAGCAGTCGCGTTCATTGTATGATGTGCGCGACGACAGATATTTTAATCGAATAAAAAGAGAGGAGATTCTTGAGGGCATAAGAGAGGCCATCGCCACCCGGAAGCCAGAAGTGACGTTAGAGGACATAAAGTCGAAAATTAAGAGCCTCCGATCGCAGTATGCCCACGAGAAGGCTCTAGAGGAGAAGAAGAAGAAGAGTGGCGCGGGGGTGGACGATTTATACGAGCCAAAACTATGGTGCTACAACCAGCTGAAGTTTTTGGACATATACACAAAGATGAGACCAAGTGTCTCAAGTTGTGGACAGGTACCTAATGACTAGTGATTACCTTTCAAAAACCTAAAATATTAGTAAAACTATCTAACTACTTCAGAAAACAATAAGATTGCGTTCAGGAAATGAAATAATTCCTTAAATGTTTTCCAAAATTTTAGACTGAGATTTTACAAGAGCCTTTGCCATCATGCTCTAACCATGTTAACAGAACACCACCCCCTGCAACGTCTGAAGAAAGCGGACGGAGCGCTTCGACGAAGGTACTTTCAGAATAATATACCCAGACTTGTATTATATGGTACAATGATATAGTCCGTCATCATTTTGTCATTCATTCAACAGAAGAGAAGAAAGACGGACGACTTGGTCGCCGAGGCGAGAAATGCCTTGTCGATGGCCCAAAGCCTACAAATGGCCGGTGGGTCCAAAGAGGAGGTATTTGGCCGTTTCGTGGCCGAGGAGATGAAGGAAATTAAAAATCAAGCCCTTTATAATAAAATTAAAAGACGGATTCAATTGATACTAATGGAGGGAATCAGCGAGCAGGCTGAATTAGATGCCGGTGAGATGTACTTTCCACCAATTCCATATCGTCTTTAACGTTTCATTTTCTATTTACGGTGGTTTATTAGATTTTGTTTCTTTGCATTTTTCATTCCAGAGCCTGCGAAGGAAATTCGCATTAATATTTTGCCGGCTGGAAATGTACCACCAGCTGACATAGTTGGCACAGCATTTTCACTGGCCATGGAAGAAAACTAATTTGCAATAAAAAGAATATTGAGATGAAAATTGCCCATGTGTCTATTAATTCATTTACGAATATCGTTACTGGTAATTTCAAACAAAATAATTTTATCTCATGCTATTGATAAATGTCGTACATTGATTCGCGTTCAAATAGGGTTTAAATCGCTACTTGATTGTCATTTATTTTGTCGCTCGGAGTGGAACGGAAAATATACCGTGTAAACGCGGACTCGGCGTTTCCTTGAATGTGACGTCATCGACTGGCGTCAGGAATGGAAAGGAAACTGGAACGTGTAAATAGTGACTTAGTGACATGTTTAACTCGTTAGTGACACGAGTGAAAAATGTGCTCTTTATAGAACCATCCGGAATTACCTAATTTTTAAGGTCCAAATGCAATAACTGCCAGCAGTGAGGGTCTCAAACAGCAAAAATAAACAAGATTTACGCACTGACCATGAATCTATATAGGTATGGATTCGGATGTTTGGCATTGTTGCCTAGGCTACGTGTTGCCGAAATTAACACTTTTAGTTCACCCAGTCCTTGGCGCCACTTCGATTAGAGTCTTTTCTGTTGTTATTGTAAATAGACGTAGAGTGTGAAGAAGGATATGTTGGAGATTGGTGCCAAAGAGGACATGGCAGAGCACGATGGAGGCTGGAAGTCCAAAAAGCTGACCCTAAAAAATTGGGATTAAAGCTATAAGAAGAAGAACATTGGAAATAGACGTACCTAGTTAATTAACTTTTTTCGTAAATTTTCGCAGCTCATGATTAAATCTTGTGAATTCTTTTAGTATCTGCGATGATTTTTTAGAGCAACAGTTTCGCCGTGCTATTCTGCCGGCTTCGTCAGGCTTATTGGTTCTTTGCCGTTGGTGGTTGGGCAGATAGGTTCGAACAACAATGGTCTTATTTAAAATTTCGGCTGTTAATTTTTTAAGGGCTCAACTTGACCGTTTTTTCTATTCCAAAAGTCTCTTCCACGTTGATGGAAGTTTATACCCATCATCTCTGTTCAGGTTATTAGGTCTTAGGGTCAGGGAAAACGCAAATATTATAATTCTAGCAGCAGATAAAGGAAACGCCACGGTGGTAATGTCTAGAAAAGAGTATGATGATAAAATCAGAATAATGCTGGATGATCCGATCTACAGGAAAATGAAAAAAGATCCTAATACCAAAGCGGAGACGACGACAAAAGATCTAATTAAATATTCTTCTATTCCAAATGAAGAAAAAAGATTTCTCATACCATCAGCCTCGAAACCACCGAGACTATGGATTGCCAAAAATTCATAAGCCTGGAATACCTCTACGACCAATCGTAAGTTCGATTGGATCTCCCACATATAAATAAGCGAAACACCTGGCAAGAGAAATTCAAGCATTTGTTGGTCAAACCTCTTCATATGTTAGAAATTTAGAACATATTATCGGCATTATTCGTGAAATGAAACTGACATCTAATGATGTACTAATAATAATGATTTATTTGTCCAAAGATTACATTTAGTCACACACATACTAGTCAGTTTCGACGTCGTCTCACTTTTCACAAAAGTAGCAGTAACGGATTCCATTAGCATTTTGAAGAAACTAACAGAAAAAGGTCTCCCGAGTGACTACCCAAAACTGGCGGAGTTTTGTCAAAAAAACGTGTACTTCTTATGGAACGGACAGATGTACGAACAAACGGAAGGTGCAGCAATGGGCTCTCCCCTTTCCCCTGTCATCGGGTGGGATGTATCCCCCCCTTATAACAGCAAACATCTTACGCGTCTCAAAAACAGATTGCTTACTAACGGCAACATCAGGAACGTGTAACGACTAGACACAATGTAAAATATAATAATTTCAGAGATGGCAACGAGTAAGTAAGTTAAGGTAACGTAAGTAAGTTAACGTAAGTTTTTAAAACACTTGACAGTTGGGGACGGGGAGGTGTAGCGGCTAAAGGTAGGCGCCGCAGGCCCACCGGACACTCTTCCCAGCCCCTAACCCTCCCCACCTTCTCTTTTCCCCCGGATATGGGGGTGGAGGAGGAAGAAAGGGATCGCCTTCTCACCCCCGCTCCCCCACCAGCTGGGATTTTGCGGTCGGTCTTGTTGGGTTATATACCGAAAGCGTGAGGGATTTTCCCCGGAGGATGAGCCGCATTCTAAGGACACCGACCTTATTTATGGCACAAGGGCTATAAAACAAAATGGGGGAAAAGTGGTCACTTCGCAGATACAAAGAGTTTGAGGATACAATGGTGACTACTGGTGCACAGGGATGGAGGTCCCTTCCGAAGAAGGGGGAGACGGAAAAACCCGGACCCTTTTAAATTGTCAATCCGATATGCGGCAGCTAAGGAGGACATGAGTGCCCAACAGACTACAGGCCGGGCTCTCAAACTGATGGGAAAACAAAAACTCCCATCCACTATTCTTTTCTCCATGTCTTTAGCTTTGCTTAAAGTCTTTAACAAATATCCCGTCCCATGTACAGTGGCGGAAAAAATTAACGCAAAACTCATTGGCGTCTGAATGCGGCGTAAGCGGGAACTAATTGAAACCGCTTTTCCTTCGACAACTTGACAACAATGAGACAGCTTATGGGAACCGGGAATATTCAAACTCTCTATGAATGGATATCGATTTTCCGCGTCAAGTAAATAGTCATACTAATAATGTTTACGTTCGCGAGATCGTCTAGGAGTTATAAACGTGATGAGCTTGCTTCGACCCGCACCCAGTCGAGTTTCCGAAGTTGTAGTTGATTATGTAGAGATGCTTACCGTATTTTTTTTTAGAGCTTTGGACCGTTTAAAAAAATTTTCTTGATTGAAATTTAAGAAACAATACGATGAAAGCATTATTTGTTGGGACAAAAATTTTTTATTCTCCAGATCAAATTCACTTCCAATTAAACGTATTTCCGCGTGCAGGGAATAGCTGTGGATGAACATCGTTTTAATAGGCCTCAAACTACTTCCAAGAAATATGATGCATTACAATTAATATATTGGCGTAATATCCTGTGAATTTCAAGTTAAAGTATGGGAAATCTGGTTGACTAGAATGGTTTCCATGTGAAGAAAATTTTTCTTTCAAAGTATTTCCAATACCTTAAAATCCTACGTAAGTTTCCGCCCTCGTGCATACAGGTCGTCTCAAACACTTAAATTTCTAAATTCCTCCTAACGTAATATTATTTACTTTCTGAAAACTAATTTCAAAAATCCAGAACATTTTATTTGGTCCAGTTTTTAAAGGAAACATTAGAATCCCTTTTTTTCGTTCTGTAGTAAGAACCACTGGACGCGGATTCTTCTTGATCGATGAAGTAGCCTAGAGGGAGAGCGTTCGTCTGCGGCCAAGAATGCCAGGGGTTCAAATCTTGGCGTGGCCTATTTTAGTGCCTTTATAATTAATCTACGCGATGTGACTTTATTGCAGCCAAAACTTCGCAGGAATCCGTGGAAGGCCGAGGGAATGGACATTGACCTCAACCATGAGTGTGTGAGATTTACACATACTCGGACTTTGTAAAAGAATCAGAGCGGCCTCCTTGGTCGTCGAATGAGATGTTTACTTCCCATTCTCGGGTACTCGGCCCCACTTGATTTCGGTCGTATGATGCTCATATCCACTCATTCGCCAATTTACCACTGAATGAAAAGCTATTCATGAAGGAGGGAATAGATCGGATCTCTGAATGTGTCAGTTACTCGATTTAGTGAACTATTACCTGATGCTACATTCACCTTTAAATTACGTTGAAATAATTTAGTAAAGAGGGCAATTATTTTTATTAGGAATTAGAGTTTGGTTCTATCTGCCGAACTTGTAAATACCGATTACTTATCTGAGCGAGAGACAAAACAAGTGTGGAATTTTCTTCTAAATATCTTTAAAACGGTATTTGAAGCTTTCCCAGCATTGTTTTCCAGGTTTGCTATAAGCAATACATTAACCATGTAGTTCAACATATAGAATGCGGGATAATACTTAAAGGATAAGGTAAATTAATGAATCACTTAAATACCTTTTGAAATACCTCTTCGCAGTGAAAAATGTTTGGCTAAATTACGCAGTTAAATTTTATGAGGAGCATTTTTATCCCCATTTTTATACCCATGCGTTAGTAATACTCCGACCAAAGTGTATCTTCCGCTGTGAAAGTAATAAAATACTAAAAATCATCTTTTTCATGTAGCGACTAAGCAGTGATTACATATCTATACTCCTCATAAATCTGCATAGTTGTCAGTGGAGTACAAATTAGGAATGTGCACCATCAAAGATAATACGATTGCTACATCCCTAAAGAATCTATTCCTCTTCAAATGTGTCGTAATATTATTATTTCAGTAGAAGTTAAAGTTGTGAGTGCTCCCACATGAGGATATTAACAGACTTTTTACAGGGTCGTAAATGTTTTCTCTCAGTGGTAATGTATTTTAACGGATTTTGAAAAGGGACATTATAATATTTTATTTAGAACGAGTGGAAAAGGTTAAAATGTATGCGTAATTATCTCAATTTGAGTTGTGTGTGCACATGATCACAATAATTGATCATTTAGAAATATGCTGGTATTTGCATAAAGAATGTGGATGTTTATTAGCCTAATAATCATACCATTCCCCTCCATTCTCGATTTCCTGACCAAGTCTTTGTGACATTGAGTTGTCCACATTTTGGAATCATCTTACTGGGTTCTATTCCCATTATTCCTCCACGATTTTCCTCATTGCATGTTAATTTGGGGTCGTTTCGTTTGAGGGGGTCGAAAAAAGTTTGTTTCTCGCATTTTTCTCATAATGAACGCTGCGCTCCGTGCAGCCCGCTCCATCTATGTTACATGATTTTTTTTAACCATCTCCTAGAATTTTGACATTTGTGAACTCGTAAGTATTCCTAGTTGCGGGCGAAAAATGAATATTGATAAACAATTGATTAAACGTAGTTCTTGTTATTGCGGACATGAATTTAATGAATTTCGTTTGATAGTGGTATGAAATAGCTTTTTTTACCTTTAAACACCAAATAAAAGTTCAGTTGGTGAAAGTCGAAGGCGCAACACCTCTTCGGGTAATTTTTCGACAGATGTTTTTGCCTTTTACAAACCTACTATCCGATTCCTCCACCTGGGAGAAAAATGAGGCATACTTAAAGGCTAATAAGATCTTTTTTTCCTCCAAGAATTTTGGGAGAGGCCGCTAAAACTTTGAACAGTATCTCGGCTTGCGCTGTCCTCTCTGCTTGTTCGTCTATCAACGCTCGTCTCAATGAAGTAGTCATCAGTAAACCTTGGCCAAGTTCCGGGTGGTGATGTCGGGGTGGTTTGTTGTTGTGAATAACGCACAGGTTTCAAATACTTGCTGCACCAGAAAGAAAAGGCTCGTTGCGCTTCGAAAAAATCGGAAGCCCCCGTCGAATACTTTTAAGGGCGTAAGAGAAGTCAAATACCACTTCTTTCCTGAAAGTTAAACGCCTGGCGTCCGAAACATTATCTTTGGCAGAAAAGGTATCGCCCGCAACACAAGGGGAAAGTAAGCTCTTACTAAAGGCATACTATTTCCCAAATCAATATAATACGCCCTTCATACATTCCGATTTTGAATGGATCAGTATTGGTGGAGCTTTGTATCGACATGGGGAAACCTCTAAGGATCCTCAAGAGTCCCCCAAGATTGCTCGTTGCTTTAAATCAGACTTAAGGTAGCTGGCCTCCAAACCCATGCATGATGGGAACTAACTGCGTTTGATTGGAATGGTCTGATGAGGTGAAATCTGAGAAGTACTTCTTTCTGTTTGTATTCCCGGGAGAGTAGTATGCTTTTTCCTATCCTTTAGTTATTTTAAACGTTTGTAGACAATACCACCACTTATTTTAAAAGTGACTTAGTTCCCAGTAACGCATACGGACGCAAATAAATTCACCGGAAGGATACGAAACATCATCATAAATTCGCCTTGACATAAGAAAGCTCAGTAGTTGTTACTGGGTTGAAAACCTGAATCGCAATCATGGTTCTTCATAATAACATTGTTCGAGTACGCTCATGATTTCGAAAACGTGATCGTCATCAAGAAAGATCGGGTGCTACATAGCAGTGGAGTGCTCTCCCAGGACCTTGTGCATTGCCCTACCAATGCGGCTTGCCTTTGAATGACAATAATGACCATAAGAAGAAAAGAACCGTGATCCCACCCCTGATCGAGACATTTTTGAGTTTTTCATTCAATTTCTGGTCAAGTCAAATTATTTTTATTCGGCAAATTTTCTCTTTTGTATTTAAAAAATTTCATATTATCAGCCAGTCATTGCAGCTACACATTACATTCATTCATATCGCCAATATGAGGAAATTGATATAAAAACTCATTTGCGTTCATTAAAAATCGAACGCGGACCACTCTTTAGCTAGCCAAATACATCTGACAGCCACAGCATTAACGTTACCTATTAATTTATTTCATTAATGATATTGTACTCCAAACTGAAGTCTTTTTGTTAATTTCATATGTGCGGCGAATTTATAGCTAAGCATATAAGATATTATTCAATCATCCATAACTACATCTAATCTGGGTAATCTTTTCTGAATGTTTATTCGTATATCCTACATTTACTAGATAAAGCTTAACAGTGGACAGCTCGTCACCAAGCTTCCTGTGATAAGATGAAAGAAATATCGGGAAAATATGCCTAGATTATTCGGTGTCGATGCGAGCACATTTATTTTTATTTCGTGAAATTATATAAGTTTACGTATGTTTCCATAGTTTAATCCCATTCTGACGAACTAAAGACGGATTTATATTGGGTCAAGAACGATTCATTAACAAATATCCGTTAAAGGAACTTCATCAATCAATACAAATGGAAAATCGTGAAAAATTACATCACGTAGACTATACTTATTTTAATTAAGTTTCTTTTGTATCGACATTTGGTGCGGATAAATCTCGATTTATATCATTTTGGTGAAACAGACGCAGTACGCGTCATTCAAAAAGATCCTCGGAAAGTCGACCACAATAAATATCTCTTGGTGGTAGAAGATTAAGATTTTAGCATATAGTATACTGAATTGGGTGGGTTGGTGAATATTTTTTATAATCAGTCTTTCTGTATAAATGATATCATTCGACGTAGGAACCATGCTGAAACAAACACAGCGATGCACCGCGACTGAATGTGCGAATAATATGAGACGAAAGCTCAAAACTGAGGCGATTGATGACTAAGTTCTATGCTCCGACAAATGTGAGCTCCATTGCGAATTTCAAATATTTGCGGTAGACGATGCTTACCTCAGTGTTGCCAGTCTTTGGAGTGTGTACTGCTCCTATAAGTTCCCAAAAATGCCGCATTCTGACGCGCGAAAAATTTTGCTTTAATTTCTTCCGCCAATGTACTTAGAGGACGATAACCACTGCATTTCCCCTGGTGATCCTAGGACACGATCTTCACAGCGGGGGACGGGGAGGTGGAGCGCAGTGGCTTATGATAGGCGCCGCATTTCCACCGGACACATAGCATGTTAGCTGTTCAGATATTCGACAGTTTTATTTTGCCGCTGATTTTAAGATTAATCTGCTGGTATACCATACGGATTCCCATTGTTTACGCTGTTGCTGTGCGTGAAGGGATATTCGTCGAAGATTCCTTGAGAGCGAGCTGTCGTACATCCCATCCATACCATTTGAAAGCTTGTACTGTTCTGTACATAACACATTATATCCTACAAATCCTCCTTACGCTACAATTTTTTGCCATTAATTACATAAAGAATGCTGGTTTCTTTCGATTAGTACCAAACATGATGAAACACCTTGACTGGCGCCCCAAACTATACCGAAAGTGGAATACATGGCATGAAGGAAGATCATTTTCAAAATTCAGTGCACTTTCCTCAGAAAGAAATCCGGAACCTCAAGGAGGAAGGTGGTAATGAAACCTTTCCTAGCCCGAACCTAAATTGGAACTAATTTTTCGTTCCTGCTTTCGGTTTCGTGAACCGAAACTATATCTGAACCGTTCCGGAACCATGACTTTAGTTTCGTTTAACATCCCCGGAAATACCTCGTCTATTCATGATATATTTGCTAAGCTCTTTTAAGTCAGTTTGGAAATCTTGTTTTTGTGTTCAACTGTTGTTAATTTCTCTTAGGGTAGTATTTTTTGCCTAGCATGAACTTGATTGCATGGTAGTTGTAATGTTTTATCCTCGGGTTGTAGAGAAATCTGCTATTGGTGTCCAAATCATTAACTTACAGCATGCATCTTTGACATCGCAAGCTTCAATTTAACAATGTGTCCTTTCTACTGGGTCACATCTTCAGAGGTTACATTTTGAGTAGTGGCTGTTGAGGTTGATTCATTTATTTGAGGGTTGTGAATTTTTTGTGGTGCAACTAATTAAATACTTGAAACTCGCTTTTCAGGATGGAGAGGAGCCATATCCTAATATAAGTTTATAATATAAATAATGTGTTTAATGCAGCATGCTTTACTGTAATGTGGAATTTCTTTAATACTGAGAGGTTGTCATCTCCGAGATTGTGGATCAAGTGTTTGTGTACATGCTTATCAAGCTCAGAATGATGTGAATGCTGGTTGAACATATTCAAAATGTTTTTTCTGCATCATTAGTGTTCTTCTTAGTGAAGTTTAATGGTTGCTGAATATAGCTTTTTAGCCTTTTCTTGGCCTTCATATTACTGTTATCACTTAACTTTTTGTTTAATCTGCACCAGTGAGCATCATGTGGGTTGCCTACTTATTATTGGCCATACATGTTTATTTGAGTTCATTATCTTACAGAATGTGAATGGTAATTTTTTCTTCTGGGATTTTGGTTGGTGCCTCATGATTTACGCAGCCTAGAAATGTGCTACGATTGGAGGCAGATCATGTGTGTGATGGCCTAGGTAATTGGTGTGTAAGTGCTAAATTTGAGCATTGTTATCTTTGAATGTCATCTCAATATACTTGATTTTGTGCCTTCTGATGAATACATATTTCCTTTTTCTGCTTCTTTTAATTTCACTTTATCAGTCATGTACAATGAGTGTCAATGGGTGACCTGTTTATTTTTGGTATCTTGTTCCTGAATGATTGAAGGTAATGATCAAATACCTGCAATTCAATATTAATTTCCCCATTCTCACCCTTTTAAATATTATTCTTTCCTCCAAGTAATTTTGTTTTACTTTTCAGGCTTTCACTGGCGAGGAAGTAATATTCCCACAAACCACCACAGTAGGGTATTTTGGTTGTGGTAGGTCACTGCATTGGAATTTCCATTCCCGCACACCAAAACAGAAATTTTTATGTTTTATTGATTAGTGGTGCCAATTTTTATGGCCATTGGAGACTTTTTATTTTGTTATCTTAAGAGGCAGTAGAGCTCAATTTCCCTTGATTTTCAGGCTTGGCTGAGAGTTTCAAATTCTGGATGCATGGCCATTGTAATTCATCCAGTATTGGTCGATACCTTGGTTTCACCATGATAATTCTGTGATGTAGCTGGGTTATGGGTATGGGATGTGGGTAGCTGGGTTGGAAATACATTGTTTGAAAAAATATTTAAACTTCTATAACCTAATTCTTCTAATTTCCTTGTCTCCCAGTGTGGCTGTTAGTTTAAAGATTTGTTAGGAGGTCGTTGCTGTCATGGGAATAAAATGTCTGTAAAGCTAAGACTCTTCGGGGCCTTCTCCAATTTCATATGCTGTGAGTGAGATGTGAGATTGTGTGCGGGATAATTTTGATTGGTGGTATTGAAATTTGCACAGTGAGCCACGTAGTGATAAGTGTGGTTTTATGGTTTCAGTGCCTCTTAGGTTTGGGAGAGAGTTGGTTGTGTGTTGAAATGAGCTGGAGATTTGGAAGGCACACGTTGGGTTGCTGTAGGAAATACTTAGATCTGCCAGTAAGTGGTGCTACAGTTTTCCATGTCACCGTGCCATCGTTTCTCATATCTTAGGAGTTTGACTCCTCCACAGCCCATCAGAGACGCTAATATATTTCACGAAAAAGCCTCTCTCCCATATTGCGGATACTTCTTTGTCCAATATCCCCATTGTATGCATATTTCTGGGGATATGCTTCCTCTCTCGGGAAATGGCATCCACGTTATAGGCGGAAAGTCATCAGAAATTACTAGGATATGATTTGCCTTGTGCATGCTGAGTCTTAAGCTTATATCCTGACATACCTAGATTTTACTGACTTAGAATAATGTTGAATGGATAACACTCTCTTACACTGCAACGTCTGCTTTCCTAGACAAATATTCATTATTCGATATGCTCCACACTAAATGTGCCTTCTCCACCAGCATACACACACTTTATATTGTCTTCAACTACCCATCTATCTCTCACATCCATTCAGCAGAGATAAAATTGTCTGCTTATTCAAATACTTGATACTTTACCCTCATCATTCAATCATTTTCACGACTCTCCCAGTTGGAAGCTATTTACTTTGCATTTCGGCCTATGGCACATTTATCCTCAAATCCTCTCTCCTAGTAGCTACAAATAAGTTATCCAGGAGCCCCTGTACTTCCAGGGCACTCTCTGACAGTAACACAGCATCATCTGCGTACATTACAACTTACACAACTGTCTCCAATGATTACATTAACATTTTCCCAGCATTCATCTCTCACATATCCTTTAAAAATAAAATTGCCATGCAATGATGAGTTACAGCTTAAGGAAAGGCACAAAACGCTATTTAGTAGAAAAAAACTGAAGAATGCTAAGCCAATGAGTCCCAATTTGTCTTCATCTCTTTTGTGGGATACCTAATCTATACCTGCTGCCTTCCCATTTCACAATAATCTTACATCTGTTTCCACCTCACTCTCACTTAGTTCCTTTTCCATAGTGACAATCTCACAAATTAATTTGCCTAGGTCATCTCTATCGCCTGCACCATAATTATATGATTCTTCAAAATACTCCCTCCATCAGTGGATTTCATTGCCTTCATCCCATATGATCTCGGCACTTTTGTCCTTCACAACATCCATTCCCTTGCTCTGCCCTTTTCACTCTCTCAAACTTAGTTGCACTTCTCTTCCTCAGAGCTCACCTGCAACTCACATCCACTCAAGAGA
The DNA here is from genome assembly GCA_963169105.1 of Ceriagrion tenellum. Lineage (NCBI taxonomy): Eukaryota > Metazoa > Arthropoda > Insecta > Odonata > Coenagrionidae > Ceriagrion > Ceriagrion tenellum. The sequence continues at coordinate 1,212,703 of OY720639.1, forward strand.
CCACTCAATTGTGCGCTGTTCCACATTCAGCACCCCTCAAATCCTTTTATCTTTAACTAATTCTAGCAATCTTTCATCATACACAGTGAAATCAATCCTGATCTTATACTTGTACTCGCGCACATGCCAGGAATACACAAGGATGCTCTAATTTTTAAACCATGTACATATTTGAAACAAACAATCCTTTTTCCAAGCACACACTTTCCAAGTTTTTACAACTCTATCATTCGCTTGAGGCTCACCAAAAGGCCCAACCAATCTCGCAGAGAAGTCCTGTCTAGATCACAGCCCTGGCTTTCTAGTTGCCTGGTACAATTATTGACTCACTAGGGTCACATTCATTCAAGAACTCTCTCAATTTTCACTAAAAACTCATCTTTGCATCGTCACTTCCTCCATCCACCAGTGCACAAGATAAGACAGGAATTACACAAAAATTTTAACACAAGATCCAGTAACTCTTAATTTGTCTGCTAAATGAAGACCAATATGAATTATGTATGGACTTACATGAGTTCTTTCACAACCAGCATTTTGGTGGATGAATTTTGGTATAAATACAAGAGAACATACATTCCACCTATGACACATTTTAACCAGCTAACATGAATAAGCAGGATAATTCCACTGAATTGGCAAAATATACACAAACAGTGCTATAGTTGATGAGTTAATTAGACATTATAATGTATCATCGATATGACATCAATAACTTATCAATACCTTTTTATGACCACTCAGTCTTACATTTAGGCTGGCATTTAAGTGCCATTTATAGGCTGGCTTGTGTCCCAATAAACACACAAATGCATTGAAAGTAAGTTGAAAGAGCCCTAAAAATAACTTAACATGGGAATGGTGAGGACATAAATGAATATTTGATTGCAGTCCTCTTTTTCAAGCTCATAACTAACATGTTTTGAGTGTACAATGATATTTTTGTCTGATAAAATCCAAACCACTGTTAGCATTAAATATTAAGTACACCTCGTGTACAATGGCACAGGTTCCTAATGAGGATTCTTCAGTCTGTATCCAGCATTACAGCTATAAATTCTTGTTCATTTACTGCAAATATAAATTGAAAGTAATTAATATCAACTTATAGATGAATACGAAGGAGCTTAGTCAAGGGAAAAGAATCCCTATGACTGCATCCAGGTTACATATTTCTATATATGTAACAGGTGTACAGGTATAATATTATTTTCTCTTAATAGACCCAGGACTTGACCAGCAAATAATTCCATCACATAACTAATTGTAATCGGCAGAAAACTTATACTGTATCTAATCATAGATAAGTACCATAAAACAGGATAGATAGGGTCAAAATCAAAGGAAAAGTTTAGAAATAAGAGACTTTGGTCTCCATTAATTAAAAATTTCTTATTGATAAGAATGAGAAATTATATAATCAATAAAACTACAAATAAATAATAACACAAAAAAAATTACAAAATTGAATAGACCACATTTTTAATGGCATAGCTCGCATCAGGTGGCATTCATATAAGGTGGCCACATCTCAAATTAAAACTTGGTACAGTATAACCCAGTGTAGCACAACCCACTTTCTCCACCAATCATTCCTCCCCTTCTGTGACGGGTGACCGAAAGGAAGTCTGCCACAATTGGCGCCCAATGTTGGGCCATCTTTTCTGTTTCATTAGCGGAAACATGGGGCCATATAAGTTCGAATATGTTAGGTTAGTGAATCGATTTAAGTGGGAATGCATAGGAGTGTGTAGGAAACATTTGCGTTATATTCTCCCATCACTCTCTTCTGGAGAAAATAATTACTCTCTGGAGATACTCTGGAAGAAGATAATGACAGCTTGCCCTAACAGCATTTGTACTTGTTACTCCATCATTCATCCACTCATCATGATTTTGTGCAACACTTATGCTAATTTTGGTGACAAGTGGCATCATAGATATGATTTCATTCTCTCATAACGGTACCTGTATGCAGATGATACAAATCATCTGGTAAAACAGGCAGGAAATGTGGTTTTACCAGCTCAGGATGCGGTTACAAATATGGAGAGTTGGTGTTTCCAAAATAAGGTTCTAATAAATAAGAGTAAATCATCCTACATGCTGTTTCATCCTCCACAGAAGAAAATTGACTGTAGTCCGTACATAAAGTTTACAGACAGTAGTTTAAGACGTACCACAGGCACTAAATTCCTTGGCTTATACTTAAATGAATGCCTCAGTTGGGATAGTCACATTGATCATCTTGCCTCTTCAATTTCCTCAGGGTGTTATTTGATTAGAAGGATGATAACAATAACAAATACTGTCACAGCCATTAGTCTTTATTATGCTCACATATATAGCAGGTTAAAATATGGCATTGTGGCGTGGGGAAATTCACCTAAAGCTGAAAGAATTTTCAAACTACAGAAGTGGGCTATTAGAATCATTTGTAAGGCAAGACAAAGAGAGTTGTAGATGCCTATTCCAAAGACTGAAGATTATGCCGTTATCTTGTATATACATGTACGAATCTATACTACTTGTAAAAACTTATGAATGTAAACTTAATGTGAAGGCTAATAGTAATGTTCATAACCATGATACATGAAATAAATGCAACTATGTGACTAGTACTCACAATCTGACTATGTTTAGCCAAGGGCCGACATATATGGGTTGCAAATTATTTAATAATTTGCCTGTTGTAATAAAAAATGAGCGAAGACTGACATGTTTTAAAATCAAATTGAAAAAATATTTCATTGAGAATTGTTTTTACAATGTAAGAGAATTCTTGTCGAATGATTCATAATATTGCTACATATTGTTGAACGTTTTTAATGTACTACCATTTTATTGTATTATATCTTTTATTATTTATTTGACGGGGCCTATATATGTAACAACATATCAACGGGACCAATAAAAATATCTATCTATCTATCTATCTATCTACCTATGTAAACCATGTCTGTAAGCAGAGAAATTCTTGTTCATTATGTTAGAAACCAATATAGAAAAAATTATACTGCAGTCCAGTAGCAGCATCTCATGGTGGCCTCACATCTTGAAAGGAATTTATTGTAGCAGGTAGCCATATAAGTGGGAAATGATGACTCATTTAGTTTTAAAGAGAGCAATGGGCATGATATGTTAGGGAGTTAATACATACCTACATGTTTTGGTCATCATCATGTCAACGTGGAGTGTAATCCAAATTATGATAAGACCTGAAGCCCTCTCTCGGAGCAAACTACTTATAATTTCTTATTTCTGTTTTGTGATGCTGTAATTATCGAATGTAATACTTGTTGTACTCAAATGAACTTATTCACCGCATGAGGAATAGTTCTCCGGTGAGTTTGAAAATAGCACTGTGGAAACTAATTTCCTTTTTGGACCAAAGATGGCAGAGCATCTGCGGGAAAAAAAAACAAATGAGAAACGATTATCCTTGCAAAACTTAGCTGAGCGCCATGCTGAATTCTTCCCACGTCTTGATAATAATAGCTCCTTATAATGTTAAAACTCTTACAGAAACATTTTCTGAAGCACATTTAAAATTTCAGAGAGCAGAGGAAATATCAAATTTAGATTCGGATGAGGAATCAAATGATGAGGAAGACGCAAGGAGAGAACGAAGATAGTCATCTTGCCTGGGGAGTCAGAGAGTGATGATGAGCCAGCCTTGTTAAGAGAAAATTCAAGAGTAAGGGCTAGAGAGAGTGAGAAATGGTAGGTGTGAAACTAGCTTTTTCTGCACACGATGAGACATGTTTGCAGCATGTGTAATATGGCAAGTATGAGTCATGTGTGATATGACAAGTATGCGGCAGGTATGACACGACAAGTCTGCATCTGGTGTGATGCGACACGTCTGCAGCAAGTTTGTAGACACGTAACTAGGAGGCTTGATTCAGGCTTGCAGCAAGTGTGCAGGCTTGTTATGACAAACTTTATGCAAACTTGCAACTTTGCCGTGACAAACTTGTGACAAGTGTGAAGCAAGTTTAGCATGCTATCTGGGCATTACCTTCAAATAATGTAACCTGAAAAAGGTTTTCAAAACCGAACACTCAATTCACTTATAATAACCTTTGTAACACCAATGGTTGGGCCAACGTTAGGGAACTGTTTCGTGCAACGGTTGGTTAACCGTTATTTATGGCCATTTTGCCAACTGTTATCCAACTGTGATGGCCCAACGGTTCCCCAACTGTTGGCTCAACAGTTCCCCAACCCTTGGCCTAACAGTTCCCCCACCATTTACCAATAATCATACAACCATTTTTTCTATTAATGTGTATTGCCATTAGGCACAACATTGATTGGTATATGCAAGTGCCGAACTAATTACCTTCCCCTTTCTCTAAGCCACTCACCTACTTCGTGATAACTTGATTCCGCCATTATGGTCGGCACGCTATATAGGTCTCACTCAGGCACACGTTCCTGGGGGTCAAGTTTGATTTACGTCAGAACTAGGTAATTTAAAACTCGAAGGTAATGCTATTCCTAGATACTGACTGTTAAGGCGAAGATGATGCAAAAAGCCACGATTTCGATTCGCCTTCGCCAATGAGTGTTCTCGACCATGCCTCCTTTCGTAGTTTAACCTCAATGAAAACTGCCGCTCCACCTACTTGGTGATAACTCGATATCTCGATGTGAGTATAACTTGATATCTCATTCGTGTTTCCTCCTTTCGATTGAGACTTCCACCATCTCCCGTTGGCCCAACGGCCTAAAGGTAACCGAACCATTCCCCAACTGTCTGTGCTACATGGGAACCAGCTGTAACTGTTATAACCTACCACAGCAACAGCAGGACGCTATGAGTACTCAAATCCATTCACATGACCGAAAAAAAAAACCTGAAAGAAAATGTTTTTCTGCTCAGGAGTCAACAGAGTGCTCAGCTATTTTCTGATACAATCGAAGAATAACCTGCTCTCAGCGCATAAAGTCTACTGAGTGCTCAGTTATTTTCTGCTATAACTGAATAAAACCTGCTGGCGAAATAACCTGCTCTAGTTTTTCTGCGCAGAAGTCTACTGAGCGCTTGGTTATTTCCTCGTATAGCCGAAGAAAAACCTCCAGGCCACTCCTGGCGAAATAACCGGCTCCTGATTTTTTCGGCGCGAGTACTCGGTTATTTCTGGGCAGCGGTTATTTCCTGGACGACCATGAAAAAACCTGGGCAAAATAACCAGAGCACTGCCCTCTATAATAATCATTTTTACTCCAAAGACCTGGCATTCTTGTGTATGTATAATATTCGTCAATGTAAAAATATTTTATCAATACAAAAATTTAAAAAAATGTATAAACAAGTTCACAGAGATTTACATAAGTCACAATAAAGAATTGCAATCACTAAAAAATATTCGATGGATAAATACGAATTCGGAGTATTGACTTTAGTATTGATGCTTCACTTCTGTGCATAAAGTAGCTGCTCGATTTTGTTCCGAAAAATTAGGGGGCCAAGGAAATCGTGATGGCATACCAGCAATGCTATAGAGTATGGGGAATTAAGTGGCTTTGTTTGGTATGGCGAAAAGATGTTATCAATTCCTGCCCTATTTACCAATCAGAGATTTTAAAAATCAGTAATTTCACCTAAAGCATGTCGTTATAATATTTATTATATATAATAGTTATGATACCGTTTAGCCTATAAATCGTGAACATTGCTACATTACTATGGAGATATGCAATACTCAATGCTTAAGGTTATATAACCTGAAAATAACCAGGTTTTTTCATCAGGTTTTAATACTCGAGTACTCTACTCACTGAAAATAACCGGTTAACCTAAAACTGGTTTTTTTCTCATAACTGCCCATCCCTATAGAATACGAAGATATAGCTTCAACTATAATGAAGTTGATACCTTGAGCAACTAAAAGAAAAGTTTTTCATGGATATCTTACTAAAATATTTCATAGATATGTATTTAAATGTTTTCTCTTTATTGAGGACATCTTTTAGAATATGTAAGGGCACCATCACATGACTTGCAATTCAATAAATGAAAATAAGCTAAACACAATTAAATCTCTCAGTAGAGCCCTAATATAGAAGTATTTGACATAATATTGACTACGGGCAGGTTCATTATATTGCAGATTTTTTTGGAAAATGAAGCCTTTGTGTTACGGGACAGATTTGGAGGTGTCCACTGGAAGGACAATCAACCACAGTTCACCTCTTTGATTGCTATCTCATCCTACGAGTCGACAATGATGAAATCCCTTTGGACTATGTCTTTTAATATTACATATTATTATATCAGATCGTCTTAAGTATGCCAGCTCTTTCATTTAAACATTTAATTTCTTTTAAAAAGATGCTTTACACTTATTGAAATCTAAGATTCCTATGCTTCATATGCCATATTCTGCTGAGATGGATTATTAGTTTATTATTATGAAAGAAAAAAATATATCCTGAACTTTTCTCTCCATGTACATTGAAACGTCCCAGCAAAATGGCAGTTTTCCACTACCTCCCAAGAAGAAGATCTATTTGACAGAGGAACGATATAACGTTGGCTTTATGAGCTAGCCTTCAGCTGCCGTGTTAAGTATCAAATCATAACATACAGATAACTGTTTCGTCATAGAGCACATTTCAGGAACAAATTTAGGCTCTGGTAGGAAAGAGGAAGTGGAAAAAATGTTGAAGTACTTGCCAAAAGATTACGTCATGCAGCTTGCATAGCAGACATAAGGGAGTGCCATACTGTATTAGCATTGGCTAATGGAGTGTCATTGACCCAGAGAATGTAACTTTCCATTCATGGAGCAACCATAAAGCACTAATACCTAAAGAGCAATTCTGGATCTTCAAAAGTAAATTTTTCCGAGAACATTTCCCCACACATGGAAGTATGGCAAGCGTTTGAGGCCAAGTTTAATATGAGGGTAGCCTTTTAAGTGTCGGGAATAGAACGTTCCTTATCACCTAGCAACTATAAATGGTGTTTATAAACAACTTTTTGAGTTGGTTAAAGCCCATGCAAAGTTTCATTAAGATCGGCCTGATAGTTTTAAAACGGTGGCGTGTCAAAGTTCCCAAGTCGCTGTACGAGATGGAATTAAGTCATGAACAGTACTGCATGATAATTTTCTATAACTTTCGACGAAGCCTCACCCAGCAAGAATGCGTCGCAGAACTTTTTGTTGTTTTTGGCGAAGAAGCACCATCAAAGACAACCGTTTATCGCTGGTATGCAGAGTTTCAGCGAGGACGCTCTAGCCTCAGTTATGAACCGCGTGAAGGGCGACCAAAAACCGCCATCACTCAAGAAAACGTGGATGCTGTACATAACATGGTTCTGGAAGATCGTCATGTTACATACCGTGAGATTCAGGCATCATTGGACATCTCAGGGACCTCAGTTCAAAAGATCTTACACGAAGAGTTAGGTGTTAAAAAATTGGTTTCCCGCTGGATACCGCACCTCCTCACAGAAGAACAGAAAGCAGCTCGAGTCAAATGGTGTTGAAATACTCTGCAACGATTCAACTCAGGAGCATCAAAGCACATTCACAACATCGTAAGTGGTGATGAATCATGGATCTATAGCTACGAGCCTGAATCAAAATGCCAATCTTCAGTATGGGTCTTCGAAAGTGAACTCAAACCGACAAAAGTCGTTCGCTCTCGCAGCGTTGCCAAGAAAATGGTCGCATTGTTCGTAGCCAAATCAGGGCATGTAGTGACGATTGCTCTTGAAAATCAAAGAACAGTTAATGCTCAATGGTATACGACCATTTGCTTGCCAGAAGTGATCGCTGAGCTTCGGAAAGATAACCCAAATTGATGCATTACACTCCATCACGACAATGCAAGCTCACACACCGCTCGAGTCACAAAGTCGTTTTTGGAACAGCAAAATGTCGAAGTTCTTGATCATCCTCCGTACAGCCCGGACTTAGGCCCCAATGATTTTTTCACATTCCCCAGATTCAAGAATATGCAACGAGGAAAGCGCTTCCAGACGTCTGAAGAAGCGGTCGATGCCTACAAAACAGCCATTTTGACTACCCCTACTTCGGAATGGAATAAATGCTATAACGACTGGTTCCATCGAATGCAAAAGTGCATTGACTATTGCGGAAGGTACTTTGAAAAACAATTTAAAAAATTGCGTAATTGTACCTCTTATAGTTTTCTTCATTCACGACACTTAAAAGGCTACCCTCGTATCAATGATGCTATCTTCCATTGCCAAAATACAAAATATGCACAAGTATTTTCAGCTATTAAAAGTATTCATTTGATATTGTGAACCCATGGGTATTACAATCTTTTAGTGCTCTATTACACCTCAGCGATGAGTAGACAGAGGGTCTCACACAAATTCTTCAGATTAATATGGAAAATAGTATCCATTCAACAACTTTAAATGATAAATTTAAAATATTAGTTGTTCATGGTATGATTTAAAATACTTAATTCAATGAGCTGGAGGTATCCATGTACCAATATGCACACATTACATGTCTACTACACACTAGCCATAAGGCTGAGCCTACTGAGAAGAACTTAAAAATAATAATTTTTTTTTTTCATGGATATCTGATCAATATTTTTATAAATTAATACTTCAATGTTTTCTGTTTCCAGAGGGACAGCTTTTAGGATATGCAAGGGCAACATTGCATGACTTACAATTTTTTAAATGAAAATAAGCAAAATAACAAAATCAAATCTCTCAGTAGAGACCTAGCTTCAAGCACGTGTTAAATGCGTAATAGCAGTTTAGCAATACACTCAAGATGTGGCTTCTGCCCCAGCAAGAGGTCCATCTTGAGTACTCTATACCAAAAAGCCTTCTTGATCTGAGATTTCATTGAGAAGGAGAAACACCATTTCATCAGCACCTTCAGAAAAAATGACTTTCCCATCAGCACTAATCAAAGGATTGTGATGAAGGAGGAGGGGAAGCAACAAGATTTTGTCATTGAAAGAACCATTGGAGCTAAAGAGGAGACAAAGAGTACAATTTTGGCTGTATTTCCCATGATGCTGGGACATCCAAAAAAATCGCAAGAACTCTCCCAAAAAACAATATTGTGACACAGCTCAACCGTCTCAAGAAGACAGCTGACCACCTCTGCAAGGCCAAGGACCACATACCCATCAAAATACAAGGTGGCATCTACGAAGTCAAGTGCTGTTGTGGAGAATCATACATCGGCTAAACATCAAGAGCCATGAAATGTCGAATCAAGGAGCACCAGAGGGCCACCAAGAACAGGCAGCTTCGCTCATCTACTATCACCAAACACATATGGGAAGGGCCTACACACAATGTCGACTTCAAGAATGCTAGACTCATCACCAAAGAGAAGAAGTACCATCCAAGACTCATTCAAGAGGCCATCAAGATAGCAAACACACCAATATCCAACAGGGAGGACAGCTATCCACTCTCAAATACCTGGAAGCGACTTTTTCATCAATCAGCTAATCAGAGCACAGCACAGGAAAAATCAAGGCCTATATAAGACAAGCAGAAACCTGTATCCACACTTCAAACTGGAAGACGCCTGCTGAAATGCCGGCAAAACTGTTGTACGAAGAGATCCCAAGGTGGGTCAAAGGGTGTATATATATGTGCCCATTGCCCTCCAAGATCGTCATGCGTAGCGAAGAGCCACATCCTCCATGAGGTACCCCTGGTTACCACTGAACATGATGGATCTAGACCTGGCCAGTCGATAAAAAGCTCCACTCACTATGGTGCTTCTCTGTGCTAAGGGTCACCACATCTGCAGGGCGGAGGATAAGAAGTCGTTAACAGAGATACTCTGGATTCAGGGTAACCTCCAGCTTTATTTAGCCTAACGCTGCATCTTAACGGACCATTGTGTCCCAACATTTGTGTCGCGACATCGGACACTAGCGTCTCAACAGAGGCACTCTCAGGGTGTCCGACACTCGCTTTCGAGTATTGGGAGGACAGCTCTCGCGAGAGCAGTGTCTCGCACTGTCTTAACGGGAGCTCTCAGACACTTCTCTCCCGAGAGCTGAGGTACGGCGTTCACTGGCTATCAAATGCCCTCCCATTTGTAGGCTGCCATATTGGTTTTAATTTTAGCACTGAAAGAGGAAATAGCTATACAGAAACAAAGATATACAAGTGAGTGGCTATTAAAAAGAAGTGAATTCGGTGCCTATGAAACCTTGATTTGTGAGTGCAGTTTACTTGCTCAACGGTTTCCCAAAGAAAAATGCAATGTCATTTTGTCATCCCACCATTCTGGGTAGAATCCTTTGCCATAACAAAGATGAATTATATCTCCTCCTTCAATATAGTATTAAGTGAAATGCAACTCTTATGAAAAATGGTACATTGGTCAGACTGGTAGGAGTTTCTGCACAACAGAAAAAGAACAAGAAAGATGAAGGAAAACTGATGACGAAACGTTGCTGCTGGCAAAACAACTGCTACAAACTTCTTCTTGTCAATTCAGTCCCGAGATTCTCCACCTGGGAAGCAAGAGCATAAGAATGGACATTGTCGTACAATTTGAAATTACAATCTAACGTGAATGTTCCATAAATGAACAACTGTTTTTATACCACTTCCTCTCCTTGATATTCTCTCCCCTAAAGCAAACGGTCATACTCCTACTTAACCTTCTCCAGTCAACTTCAACCTACGCGTGCTTCCTTTCCACCCTCAATCTTTTGTTCCACTTTCCTTTCCGATTTACTCGTCGGTAATCCCTTCTAAGAATCCATCTAGCGTCCTCCCTCACCTTTCTTTCTTTCATCACAATCCCTTTCCCTCTTGAACCCCTCTATGCTGACTAACCCTTCTGTGGACTTCCCAATTTTTTCCCTTTCCCTACCTCCTTATACCGCCTACCTGCTACCTTTCCCTTGCTAATGACCTCGCTTGGTTATCTTTTTCTGTCCCCACCCCCTTACCTATTTTTCTTCCCTTATTTTCTGTCTCCCTTGGTCTCCCACATTTCGTTGTTCTCTCCTTGTTTTCCATATTCTTGGTTTTCCCGGCATAACCTTCCATATCTCTCTCCCCCTACCTTCTTTCCTACACCCACCCCTCCATTCAACCAAATATATGCAATGCCTCCTTTTCCTTAATGTATGGAACCTCTTGGTGACTCTGTGAGTTGAAACGCATACTATTACTATTAATTGAAGTTGCCAATATTGTGGGATGTGACAAATAAGGAATATAAATATGTTAAAAAGAGTACTGTGTTCAAAAATATTTCCAGCGATTTTTCAATGTCGGCAGAGGAGATTCAGCCGAAATTGCACAATTTCTGGTACCAGTTCAACGATGAGCTCCGAAAAATACAACAGAAAAAGTCTGGATCTGAAACAGGAGATAGAGGAGGTAGTGGGTGAGAATTTTTCAACAGGCTGAAGTTCGTCGTTGGATCCTCAACGGCCTGCGTACAGACATCGAGTAAGGTGGTAGGTGGAGAAAATTGTTCAACAAAAATCTTATTTTAGTAATTTTGCCTTATTTCCCTTTCTTGTCTCTTCTGCAAAATTCGAATAATAACATGTAGGAAGATATATCGTGTACATAGAAATGGTTTCATTATTTCTGAGGTGAAATTCAGTCGTGAAATAATAAAACTATGCATGATTGAGATAAGAAACATTACTCCAAAGAAAATCACCCTCCATAGTTTGTCGAGAGTCCACTGATGCCTTTATCAAAATTAGGATAAAATTTCATACCGAAAAAAGATAATTCCCACCACTGCACCCTAATCACGTGTAGCGATATTAAAAAAAAGGTCAAGGGTTACTTTGGCTCATTATTCTGATAAAGATGATTAGTAGAATTATATGTGGAAAGAAACCGAAGTGTGATGGCCAATCTCACCTCAGGTTAAATCGCTGCATATTTGTAGCAGTCATCGCCATTGCTCACGATACCTTGTCAAGAAGATGGTTGAAATCCTCTGTGCACATCCAAAGAATGTTTTTACACACCTTTCCTTCTTTTTCAGGCCACTTTCAAATCAAGGTTTCGTAGGTACCGATGTCACATGTTGGATATTCGTTTCTTTGTTAGCTGTTCCTATTTCTTTTACGTGAGAAAATTGAAGCTACCACAGCAGTCGTCAAATGAGAGAGAAATATATGATGTCTCCTTTTCCTTTTGAGCACGTCTTCATAGATGTCAGTGGATATTAAAACACTTAACCATATTTCTACGCTTTGCAAGGTAGAAGCGAATCTGCAGCTGTGCTCTTCGAACTTAGCGCGCCCCTAAACATTGCCGGCTGCCGCGACACTCCGACACAAATTCCGGACTGCCGGAAATTTGTAGAGCAAAGCCGGAGTGTTGCGACCGGTCGGATCGGTCCGTCTTAAAGAGACACTGCGGCCAGAGACACTAGTGTTGTGACACTTCCGGGCGAGTGTCGCGACCCAGCTCTCGGAGCCGTCTCAACGGTGACACTCAGTGTCTGACACAGAGTGTCAGACACTTAAGTGTCCTGTTAAGATCCAGCTTTATCTATTCATGCAGGGCTCTGCATGGGCAAACCACTTATTTCCCCAGCTACTCATGGAACCTTTATGGAACTGAAAAAGACAAAATTATCATGGAGGGTGCTAAGGAGTGCACCCCCTTTATGGACCCTAGCAGTCCAATCACCTTGATGAAGGAGGCATTACTCTTGGAGAGCCCTGGTGGGGCTCCCGAGGAGGGATCCTCCACCATTACCTTAGAGGGGGATCCTTGGGAAACCCCAAACCTCTTAGTGACCCTCAATCCCCTTGCATGGGGAGGAGGACTCTTCTGAGTCTACTCTGAAAGAGACATCAAACTCCCCTGTGGGATTAGAATCAGACTCAGGGGCCTCCGTACCTACCCTAGGGAGCATTTCATCTAAGATGAAGATGTGAACAACAGCTCCCATGTTGAGCGGCACTGCAAGGAGGAGGAGGAGGAAGAGAAGGAGGAAGAAGGAGAAGATGAAAGCTGGGGGAGCAGCCGGTGGACCTGCACCCTCAGATGCTGGGGGAAGAACTGCTAGGGACAAAGGCAGGTCCCTCAAGCAAGGAGAGGAGCTTGCAGTGACCCCCACTGCTGCACCAAGTAAAAGGAGCAGACCCCTGGGGGTATGCCGATTAATGAGGGACGGGATGTCAAGAGGGCAAAGATTGTGTCCAGGCCTTCTTACGCAGAGGTGACTTAAGTCCTCATAAAGAAGGCCAAAGTGCCAATGGGGTATCCGGAGGTGATAGTGGCTGAAGAGTGGCACTGCAATTTGGAGAAGCAGTTGGAGAAGATGTGGGACACTGTCCCAGAGGACCTGCAACTTCCAAAGTTCGAGGGCATTAGGCTCACAAACAGAGCTTTAGAAATTGCTTGCTGCAATGAATACTCCGCTACCTAGCTGACGGAAGCCGCCAAAGAGATAGAGGCCATGGGAAGGACGACCTTCCGCGCAGTGGACGCAGATCAACCGATAAAAAGAAAGTTATGATGTGGGTGCCTGGACCCAGTAAAGGGGATGCCAAAACTAACGTACAGAATATGCAGTCAATCCAGGGTTGCAGTTTGGAGAGTCTATGAGATATGAGGCCGTACATGGTACACAGTTTGTCCTCTCTGTGGACGAGACCTTGGCCAAATACATCTCTGGTCCAAACTTCTGTGGGCACCTTGGCCTGCATGGAGTGGAGGTGACCTTCTTTGGTTAAGGCAGGGGGCAGCAAGGGATCGCTCCCTACCATCGAAAATAGCCTAAGAGAGGAAGTGACTGATATAACATCACCCTTTGGCGCACAGAATTGATGGATGGAGAGTGTCGAGAGAGAATACTTTATCAGACCACCGACACATTGCATTCACTCTTCTTGAAACATATGACAAGCAAATAACAAATAGAAACCCCAGGACTACAAACTGGAATCTATAGTGAGAAAAGCTAAAAGGGGCCCTAACTAAGGCACCACCAAGCAAATTCAGGAAGGTGGATGAAATAGATGCTGCTGTAGAGTTTCTACAGGATTGAATTATCTCATCCTGTGAAGCTAGTTGCCCCATCAAGAGCAGGAAGGAGGAGAGTAGTTTGTCCTGGTGGGGAACAGAGCTTGAGGGCCTCCACATAGAGATCAGAAGACTCTTCAACAATGCAAAGAGGACTACAATGCTTAGGGACTGGGACGATTATAAGGCAATGTTTTGTCGATGTTTTCCCCCATTCTGGCCTCCGTTTCAAACTTCTTCTCCCCTTCCGTTACATAACTATGGAAAAAATAGGATAAACAGATCTCAATTAATGCCTAATGATGGTGATTATTCACTGAAACCCGGGTCGCTTAATTTAAATAAAAAGTGGTATTAGTAACAGTTATTCATCGACAAAACATTATAATGGAATACCACAAAGTTAAAGATGAACTAGTGAATTATAAGGCAGGAAACAAGAAAAGACTGTGTCTCCCTATGGACTTGCCGAAGGGTCCTTTGCCAAACCAGGTCGTCTATTCTGTTTGTTGCTGGGAGAGCACATCCCGGCCAGCGAAACCGAGGTTGCATTCGCTACGTATTCAGTTTCTCCGTGATAAGCTTCGGCTTTGTTCGCAAGTCCGTGACGTCATGCCCCTCTCGTCATCATTTTCCACCAATACAGTGCTTCCAGGAGAAGCTGAAGGGAACCAAAACATACATTCGGGGAGCTGAGAAATGAACATTTGTCTTCTTGTTTATTTTGTGATCCGATCCGAGAGAAAATGCTGATACTATATTTTTTAAAGTATATTCATTTATAGTTCACTGACTGTACTCCAATTAGCTTAGTTACTACAGTTATTCTCCTTTGAATGGTTTTTTTTGTAAACGTATGTATTATTCAATGTAAACACTACAAAAAATTTGCTGAAATAATGCAATGTGGCCTTATGGAGGATTTTTATTGTGTCATTAATTCAAGGTTAGTCAATTGCAAAGGTTTGTTCAATCACAAGTTATTAGGTTTCATGAATCTTATAACTTAAATACGCACATACAAGTTAGCTGCCGGGTTTCAATGAAGAGTTGGAGGAATAATGTGACTTTAATTTTATACATTAAACCTTGAATGATGCTACCGGTGTATTAAATCACCTAATTAATCCACTTATTTTTCATCGTGGTAATTAGTCATCCCTCGGTGGTAGATTTTTTATTGGATGAATGCAAGAACTTCGAATGGCATTTAGAGTATCATCGGTGGAATATTCTAACACTTGATTTGCATTCCTTTTGGTGAGTACTGTAGTGCCTTTTGCATTTGTTTTCATTTCTGTGGCTAGGGATATAAAATGTATTGCAGTAAACCACGTTACATGAGCGTTTATCTACTTTGATCTAATAAGTATTAGTAGAGGAAAAAAATGTTCAATTGAGAGTCAACTGGTTTCAATTAAAGAGAATTTTAAATGGTAGATCATTAAAACCGTCAACTAATCCATAAGTATGCACAACTTAATCTTAGGCAGAATGAAGGTGTGCATAAGGTCAGTAATACAAGTAATTTTAATATTGATGAGACAGGTAGTTCAACATTGAATATCATCATGTATTCATTTATTTTAGGGCCACCAGTTACTTCTTTTTATTCATACTTTCAGGATGGTGCAAAATTATCTTGAATTGGCTTGTATAAGATTCCCCATAATCCATACATTAGAACAACAACTTATTATGTATACATATTTCTTAATTATAACAACTGTAAAAACATAAAGGCCATCACTGTAATAAACCTCTAGACCCAGCCCCTTGATGAACTCATGTCTGACAATGCTTTGTGTTGGATAGGTTGGTGACAGTTAAATATTAGCTGATCCATATACATTGAAAGGATATGTTAGAAAATGATACAGATGGAGAGAACCATGTGTAGTTCAAAATCTCAGTTGCATCTTAAAATTGGTGAAGGTATGACGAAATATGATTTTAGCATTGAACAACATACGTTCAGCCAATTGGACCTTTCTCTAAAATTACCTATTATTGTGAATATACCTATGCATAATATTTCAACACTTTTATGACAAATGCCTTGACAGTCACATTTGCTATAATGGTCTGTTACAATTTCTGTTTTTAAATAATATTTTCATTTACATATTTTTAAGCTCAGCATAGGGAAGACAACGGAATGGGTAATCGTGCTGGCGACAACAGGAGTGAGGATAAGCAATGTTCTGATCGCTCTCGACAGTTTCGTGGTAATACCTATTTCCGTGAAGTGATTGTAGGTAAAAATAGTTCCTCGTCGGAACTGGTTGGAGTGAAGAAAGCCTGGATGCATCTCGGTAAGCTTGTGGGTGATACCACAGTGAACACAGTTGAGTCCTTTCTGAATAAAAACTTTCCGCATATTCAAACAACAGTTAGCAAGCTAGATTCTAAAGGTCTAAATGCAAGTTTTAAAATTGGTGTACCATTTAACTCACAAGAGGAGCGCTGTACAGCGATAAGTGGCCATGTAATGTAGTACTTAGGCGTTTTTTATTCAAGCGAGTGACTGGAATACATCTCAAGTAGCAGAATATAATGAAGTGTGTAACGAGAGTAAACCCAAAATTGGTGATCTAACATGTTCAATCCCCGATGATCCTACTGTTGGTGATCTAAAAATCATGCATATTAACATGCAAAGCCTTAGATTGAAAACTGTGTTGCTTGAACTGTTTGTTAATACTCATGAACCTGATGTAGTTTGTGTTTCTGAACACTGGCTGTGTAAGAATGAAATTTCAAGTGTTGGTTTCCCAGGATACTATGTTGCCAGCAGCTTCTGCAGGGAGTTTTCAAAGGGTGGTGGTGTTTGTATATATGTAAAAGATAGCATTAGATCTTGCAATCTAAAAATTACTGAAACATTTTGTTCAGAGCTCAGTTTTGAGTGTTGTGCTGCAGATGTGTCATTCCATGGGGTTAAGATTCCTGTTGTCGCTGTCTACAGACCCCCAAATGGAGACTTTGCAAGCTTCCTTGAAGGTTTAATGCAGACTTTATCCATATTGTCTAAAGGCTCCAAAAACCCAGTAGTAGGTGGGGACTTCAATGTTGATTTGAAAACTGAATCCACCATCAAGACTCAACTTCTTGATGTCTTTTCAACTTTTAATATGATACCTACCATCTCTCATCCTACAAGAATCAGTGCTAATTCTAGAAGTATTATAGACAACATATTTACTTGTTATACTTGCCTGGAGGCTTTAGTCATTGATAATTTCTTTTCTGACCATACAGCCCAATTGATAAAACTGCAAATAATACCAACTGTCCCACCTACCCACCAGCCTATGTGGAAACGAATTTTCTCACAATCTGCCAGGGACAAATTTAGCTCTACTCTTGAAAGGGAGACATGGGACGAAATGTATGGTGTAGAATCAACAGAAGAAAAATTTGATACATTTTTGGGGATTTTTATGTATCACTTTGATGTTTGCTTCCCGCTCAAGCTTGTTAAGCATGACTGTAATCTCAAAAAGGAGAAGAAATGGGTTACACCTGAAATTATCTTAATGTCTGAGAGAATAAAAATGCTTTATAATTTAGTCAAAGCTAACACTACTGAAGCAGGAAAGTCCCATTATAATAAGTGCAAGAAGCACTATGCAAAAATGGTATCTGATGCAAAGAGGCAATTTAATATTGACTTACTAAGTAATGCAAAAAACCCTACAAGGTCTGCTTGGAAATTAATAAAAAATGCTGTGTCTTCACCCATGGACAACCATTGCATCAACTCTGTTTCAATTCAAGGGAAGGAGTTAACTGATCCAGTGGAAATCGCAAATTGTTTTAACAATTATTTTATTGAAGCTACCAGGCAACTGTCAACTCAGTCACAGACTACTAGGACCAATAGACTCTTGTTCCATACTGCAATTAACACTATATTTCTATATCCAACTGATGAAAGGGAGATTCAAAGGATTTTCAATAGAATCAGTAGAAAAAGCTCAGCCGGAGTTGATGGCATCCCATGTTCCATCTTGAAAGGTTCTGTTAGCCTATATGTACTTGCTCCCCTTGTTCACTTGGTAAATGCTTCTTTAACAACTGGGACTTTCCCAAAGATTTTAAAAACAGCTAAAGTTGTGCCAATTTTTAAAGGAGGAAACAAACAGGAAATGAACAACTACAGGCCTATATCCATTATCTCCCTATTCTCAAAAGTACTTGAGGGTGTTATGTACCAAAGATTAACATCATATCTGGAGAGGTTTCAAATAATCTCTAGATCACAATATGGTTTCCTTAAAGGAAAGAGCACTGAGATGGCTATCTACAAGTTTGTAGACTCTGTCCTACATGCCCTGGATGATCACAGTGACACTATTGGGATATTCTATGACCTAAGGAAGGCCTTTGATTGTGTTGACCACAGCATCTTGCTGGATAAATTAAAAAGTTATGGAATTGCTGGTATTGCTAATCAATGGGTTAAATCCTATCTAAGCGAACGCTCTCAAGTAGTCAAAATAAAAGCCATGTCAGATCAACAGGTAGTCTCAATAGGGGTTCCCCAAGGCTCAATCTTGGGCCCAATACTTTTCCTCCTCTATATAAATGATCTTCCATCTTATCTCAGTCATGGTGACATTACAATGTATGCTGATGATACTAATCACTTCATGAAATATACTCATGACACTGTCAACACCCTCCAACAAGGCATAGATTGCATGGTAAGGTGGTGCACTGAAAATAGAGTAATCATCAACGAAGACAAGTCAACATTTGTTCAGTTTCACCCATATCAAAAGAAAATTCTAACTTGCCCTCTACTTAAACTGAATGGACAAGTTCTCTCTCGTGTATTGAATTTTAAATTCTTAGGGGTGGATATTGATGAATCCATGCAATGGGGGACACAATTAATGTTCTTTGCTCTAAAATTGCCTCGGGGTGTTACCTCCTAAGACAAATTTTGCCAATTTCAAATCTGTCAACGGCTAAATTAGTCTATTATGCAGATATTTTCAGTCGACTTAAATATGGCGTAGTAGCCTGGGGCCACTCCCACCACACAATGAGGCTTTTTAAACTACAAAAGTGGGCAGTGAGAATCCTGGCAAGAGTAAGAAAAAATTACAGCTGCAGGTCCCTTTTTAAGGATCTCATGCTTCTAACGTTCCCCTGCATTTATATATACTTTTCAATTTTGTATATTAAAGAACATTATTCTGCACTAGAGCTAATGACTAATATGGATGTGCATAAGTATGACACAAGAAAGAAAAATGACTTTAGAATCGTGATTCATAATCTAAAGCTATATGCTAAAAGCCCGCTCTAATCAGGAGTGTTGTTCTATAACTCCCTACCTATTAAAATTAAAAGCATTAATTCTATCTCACTCTTTAAGGTAGAACTAAAAGAGTATCTAATAAAAAATGCATTTTATTCGGTGGATGAATTTCTTACCTCTATGTAATTGAGTTAACTGTACGCTATGTATTTTTGTATTCAATCTATGTGTATTTTGTTATTGCTATTCTGGTATACCTATTATACATATACATTGTTAATTTGCCTATTGGAACTGTCCCATACATGTAATCACGTGTCCCGGGATTAATAAATAAATAAATAAAAATAAATAAATAAACCTTTCACTTTATATGTCCATAATTTTCCTCCCTCTCCACACACAAAATTTATCCCTTCAATTGTACCTTTCCAGAGCCTCATTTCCTCTGGTACTTAATCAATATCTCACCTTATACATGTAAACATAAATTTCCTTCAGAAAGTCATTTTCCTTCCATGCATCTCTGAATTTGCCTTCCTCTATATATCCTCCCGACCCATTTCCCACATGCCTCCTGTCTATTCTCACATTCTCTACGTGAGCTAATGATTTTGATCCATTGAAGACTAAAAACCTTTCAAGCTAACCTTTTTCTGTGATCTGTATGCTGCATCATAAATGGAGACATACATATCTCCAACCAGTGGATTCTTCAATACTGCTGACACCAGACTGCTAATCTCTGGAGTTCTAAACTATGCCAAACTAAATTTCTACCCCACATAACTTTATCCCAACAGTTATCTTTTAGGTTTAATGTCTTCTGGCTCCATTTGTTCCTTCTCATTTTCCACTATCATTCTATGTTTTGGACTTAACTGGCTAGCCTATAGGAGTTAGGAAATATATCTGTAGATACTAGGACGACTAACTTCCCCTGACACCTGATTTTCATCCCATCTGGTACGTGTGACCCTGTCAGCCTTAATAACCATGACTGATTCTCACCACAGCTCAACAGGACATCACTACATACCCACTATTAAAAATTGATGAAAACTAATAAATTGACCAAAGGTCATGACAAGAGTGGTTGACTTAAATATTTGGTTATATAAGAGTACTAGGGAAAAATATTCACAAACAAAGTAGCAGTAGAATATCACTGGTTGCCAAACCCTGAGGTTCCACTTAGCATGGACTTATGATATTCATTGATTTCAGAGCAGCAAAAGTTAAACAAGAATACATTAAGGAGTTTTGCTGTAATCAGGTTGATATAATGCTATAAAGATATTGGAACTGTAAAGGTATGACAATTGATAAATTATTGAATACCTGGATAATTTGAGGCACTTAGCTCAACACTCAATAGTATTCCTGTTTAATCCAAGAGCATGGGAAGGGAATATATTCTGCAGTGATGTCTTTAGCAATTAACATCTTTACTAGGTAGTGGTATCAATATTAAAAATATATGATTGATATGGAACCCTATGTCTTAGAATTTTAAGGCCTGAGAAGGGTTAAAGAAATTCATCCTCTATATAATAATGGGGTGGTTAGGAAGCCTTAACATCTTGGTCATTGACCATGGAAATGAAGAGATAGATTTTCTTAGAGTGAAGAATGAGAAAATCCATGAAGAATACAGAAGATAAACCATAAAGACCATAAGGAGAGATCATTTAAGTACATGCACCCTATTCACACCATTCCCATTTAGGACTGGCTCTGTCAAAGAACTGTGTAAATTAGGAAAATGAGTCTCTTACAGTAATTTTCTTCTTAATGCCATCTCCTTGCATATGTATCTTGCTTCTTTTGCATTTCTCCATGCATGCTCTCTCCTATTCTTAATGACTCCTAACCTTCCTACTCTTACGAGTTTCCTTTGCTATGTCAATCACCCACGACTTTCTTTCACATAATTCTGTCTAACATTGTAATTCCCATAATAATTCTGTAAAACTACTCATCCATTCTCTCAACCAGGCCAAACCAAATAAGAACACTTCCTTCATGAATGACAATTATTTGAGTGTGAGGGACAACAATTTTTTTTTAAATTAATGACGGTATATACATTAGCTCCTCTAACACCATAGATATGAAATACATCAAGCAACATTCAATAAAAAACACAATCAGAATATTTATCACCCATTATGACATTTATCTTGTTCTACAAATTCGTTCACAGCATGGGAAATGAACATAAGTCACAGTATACACAGCTGATTTTTCTTCTCAGAATCAAAACCTCTTTTGATTGACATCACTCATATGTCGCCTTGGAGGATGCCTCGGTAGCTTAACTGGCTAAAGCACTCGGCTGGAAATTGAGGGATCCGGGTTCGAATCCCGGTCAAGGCGGATGATTTTTTTCTGTGGAAATTCGCACATGTGTGCATTGCAGGTGACACCGTAATAGTGGAACTCCGTGGCTAGTCCCGGATAGCTTGAAATTTATCACTTATATGATTTGGTTAACATATGCTATGAGCTAAACCACACAGTAAATTAAAAGCTACTCAGAGAGTATTCTTTGTAAATATAACAAACACATAAGAGGAGGTCAGATATCTCGTTAACATTCTAACTATCCAATTGCTTCACATTTTAAACCACTTCCACTGCTTCATTTAGTATCATTGTAATACATAGATAGAGAACTCCTTACCTGTTACCACCAGCAGCAATGAGATAGCAGAGAAACTCATCAAAGCTCTATTGAGTAGGTTATTGCATTAAATTGGTTCTGCTTAATGCTAGTAGTAATATTATGCAGAGTGAGAGCGAATTCTGTTGGTTTACAATTTATGCAGGCCAATATCATCTAAGAAGATTCATCTTTATATTCTGATAGTTGAGTTTGAACTACTACACATGCTTATCATGTTAATAGGTATTTTATGGGTATAAGGCATTTCTTCTAGCACGGGTACAGATCATGTTAACACTTTGGATGTTACTATAGTGAAACCACACTATCAGACACAACTGAATAATTACCAATAACTTAATTAATAATTCGTTTTCTTGTACAATTACTCTTCAACTCATATGTAACAGCTAAAATATTTTGTGAGAGGGAATATTGTATTGAGGCACACTAAAGTACAATTACTATCAATGGCTTATTTCATTTAAAATACCGTAATTTCAATGGTGGGCTAATAGATCGTTAATCAGGTATTTTTTTATATTTCACAAGGCTCAACACATTTTATTGACCTGTACTGCATCATGAGAAGAAAACAACAGCAGAAGTAAAACCGACGTAACTTCACACAAAAAGTAATCACCTTGGGATCAATCATTATCGTTATATTATTAACTATATATATAAATGAATGAGAAATGAACACCATCAAATGTAAACGTCACGTCTTGGCTTCCCATATTTCCACCTAACTTGCGAGTTAAGCTTCACCATTCCAAAGTAAATGATAAACAATTACTGTATTTGCCTACAAACAAATCGGTGATGGTGGAATAAGTTATGAATTTTGTAGACAGTTAAATCCTTTAACGATTTTCACTGGTTTTTAAGCACTGTAACTTATGGAAAATACTAGAAGCAAACAAACTCTTTCCCGAGTTAAACTTACTTCATCCATTGTGCTAAAAAAATGCTATACACACATTACATTAGCAAACAGCAGCAAAATAGGTTATATAGGAGCACCATGACATTAAGTAAATTACAATATAAATAACCAGCGAACATAAAAGTTTGTTTATTTTCGGAATTTCAACAGAACACAAGAGCACAGAGCAAAACATACTTCAAGAGGTGTTTCTGATGACACACCATAGTCCACAGGCATGTTGGAACTAACTAAAACTGAACTTTTCACAAATAACGAATCTCCATTCCCAGAGCATATGATTATAAAACTCATAAGTACATTTTACTCAAAGACATTGCACGAAAGAAAAGAAGTATCCACGAAGTATTTCCGGGGAACATAAACACATAGCTGTCGCGCAACATTTCACTAATATCTCCCGCCATAAACCTCGGATTCCCTCCACTTTTGGTACAGACATTGTGCCATTATTGTGAATTCTGTATCACTTCTTACATGCTTCCTCGCCAATTTTTCTTCATTAAATGAACTTCAAAAACTTTAAACTGGTCATCATCTCACATGTAAACATCAACACAATACATAGTAACCAACCTCTCTCACGACTCTGCAGCCGGGGACAGAGCCCGTGAGACGTAACCGAGGTTGAAACCTAAGTCACGGAGAAACAGCGTACACTGTTGCTCCCTGATTGGTGGAGCCAAACTACTCCCGGGGAGTCCCCGGGACTCAACTCCCCATTACGTCACGTGAGACAAATAGAATACAACCCGGGATAAAAAGGCGAGTTAGGTCGGTTAGCGACCTAGTTACGGGAAATAGAATTGCCACCCTGGGGACTTCAACTAAAAGACATATACTGGGTATACACAGCAGTAGTGAAACCTAGTCTTCTATACTGCTCTGTTATATGGTGGAAGAGGTCTAGGCAAACAGTTCCCAGGGACAAACTCAACCACTTGCAGGCCTGTTTGGGCAGTACAGAGGCAGTGAAAACTGCCCCAACACTGGAAATAGACACTCTCCTGAAGATTGTGCCACTATATGTGGAAGCTGAAATTCAGGCAATGATGGCGGCCTATCATCTTAAATGCTTAGGACAGTGGAATGATAATGAT
Source organism: Ceriagrion tenellum (assembly GCA_963169105.1). Classification (NCBI taxonomy): domain Eukaryota; kingdom Metazoa; phylum Arthropoda; class Insecta; order Odonata; family Coenagrionidae; genus Ceriagrion; species Ceriagrion tenellum. The sequence continues at coordinate 1,236,688 of OY720639.1, forward strand.
GTGATGAAATTTCACCGGCCACAGACAAGTGTGGATGGAGTTCTGAGACTCAAGCCTCACTGAAATGGGTTCTGATACAATTATAGCAACTTTCATCCATTCATCAAAACTTTTCAAGATCCACAGTCCAAATAAGGAGCAGTGGGACAGAGAAGGAGGGAGGGAACTTCGAGCAGGATATGATGCACAGATGGTTCCAGGAAGGAAGTAAGAGCAGATGCTAGGATCTACTGTGACAAAACAGCTAAGAGTCCTTCAATCCCTCTAGGGCAACACCCTACAGTATTTCAAGCTGAAGTCCATGCCCTTCGGCTATGTTCAAATTTAGTTAATAGGCTGGACTGCATGAAAGACCAATCCACATACACACCAATAGTCAAGCGGCTCTAAAACCCCTTAGCTCACCTTGGTGCAAATCACGGCTGCTGCGAGAGTGCTGTGAAGCACTCAACATGATAGGCATATGCAGCACTTTTCTGGGTGCCAGGAAAAGCGGGCATAACCATAAATGAGAAGGCTATCAAACTTGCTAAAGCAGAATCCAACAGAAATTCAATTGGCCTTAAACCAATCATACCCATTGTGCCATCAGTTGGTAGGACTGAGATCAGATGTGGGGTCTAGCTCAACGCTATGAGATCTGGCAAACTGCATTGAAGTTACAGCTGCCCAAACTACATATAAGGGACCAAGGCCTAGCTTTGCAAGGAGGCTCCTTCTGTCAAATGGGAGACAAATACAAACAGTAGTGGGACTACTCGAGGGGCACTATCAAACGATGAGACATCTTCATCTCTTCAAGATTTCAGATTCTCTTACATGCAGGTGGTGAGAGGAAGTGGAAGAAACAACTTCTCATGTACTCTGCGAATGTCCCACCATCCTTAGGACTTGGAACAGGCATCTGGGCTGACCTTTCTTAGAGCCCAACGAAGCAGGGGTAATTCCTGTATGAGAGCTGCTTGCCTTCAGCAAAGCACTTGGACTCTACGGGTAACCAATGATAGGGTGGCTGGCACAATGGACGAATTTGGTCTATGTGCCTCAGGGAATCATTAGTAACTTCACCAATGTATCTAATCATGAATCGATGCAGAGGACATTCCGGAAAATTGGCCATGCATACTCCACTCCGAGGAAGCCTTCCTCAATATTTATGAGGCATATATTGTTGCTCTATGATAAATAGAAGTAGAGATATGTATACTGTAATTTTCTGTATATGGTGTGCATTTTTTACCACAAAAATTCATGAAATTTCTTTTCAAAAAGTTGGGTGCGTATTATACATGCTTACAAACTTATCAAGTTTCTATTTGGGCTGTAGATCACATTTGAAGTAATCTCAACTTACATATAGTTGTTTGATTTTACAATTTTTAATAAAAAAAACACTCCAATGAATCAATTTAATTTATTTAAACGAACATTTACACACAGTCCCTCTGGTCTTTAACACTGTTATCACTGAATTCTTCAAATTCAAAATCACTATCCTCGCTTGAATCGAATAGTTCGTGTGAAGCACTGACATCACGCTCGCCGGCAGCATATATTGCATCGCCAATGACATCATCTTTGTCCTCCTCATCGTCCACAACGCATTCTTCATCCCAAAGAAAATTGTCGACTGACCCATCCATTGCATTTGTGAGGCAGCATTATTTAAAACCTCGATTAATCACAGATGAGTTGATGGCATCCCAGGACTCTTTAACCCACTGACTAATTAGCCCGAACTCCAGTTTCTTTGGCCATCCTGAAGTTGTCAAAGAATGTGGTTTGGAATAAAGCCACTCGTTCCACTTTTCATGCATCTGTCTTAAACGGGCGGTTGCAACTGACATCCATCACCTGCAGCTAGCTTGTCATCCCCCAGGCGTAATGACGAGATCTGTGCCATTCTCGGTCAATACATTCTTGATGCATGGATTACAATGGCATCTAAATGAATCTAGAACCAACATACGACGTCTACAAACCTCATGTTTGCATCACAAATTTCACAGCCAATCTTTGTATGAATTTACATCCATCCAGCCTTTTTCATTAGCACGCACGAGCATATTCTGCGGCCATATCACATTATTAGGGAGAATTTTTCTTTTGAATATTATATAAGGAGGCATATTGCACCCATACCCATAAGCATCCAGTCTAACCATGGTATAACCGTGAAATGATTCTTTTCATTGCCTGTTGACCACAGGGTGTAGATTTTGCCCCTTTCTTTTCCATGGTTTTTCAAAATGGAATATCAAAAGTTGGAGGTTGTTTGAGCAGCAGTCACTAAAACCATGAGCGAACTTTTGAGTCACTATAACCATGTATTTGGTGCATTATAATGATATGTATACCTCTGGTGCTCAATTCATCTATCTTTGTAGCTGGTGGGCATGCTGAGCAATTGAAGTGTGCCGGAGAATGGAAATATCATGTCTTTTCATAAACAGAAGACAGCATTTTGTTGATGTCTTAAATGTGCGGTCAGAATCCAATTCTATTATAAAATCAAGCATGTTCCTGTGGATATCTAAGGTACTAACTGCACATCACAAGCCCTTCTCAAGAGCAAATATTCCTGTAGCCGTTTTTCCAACTTGGGGTTCAGAGCTTTTCTTCCACGTCCAGGAGCCCTACTTTATTTTGATGGCCATGTGTGTCCTTTGACTTTCTGCATTCACCTCATCAATGCCAAATTTTCTTGCAGCCTCCCGATTACAGAGATTCTCTGCCACTTCGATCTCTTTCAGCTAATGATTCACAGGATAGCTGACTCTTTTGGTGGTCATGGATGATGGTACACCTAAAAAATGAACACAGCAAATATTCCTCTCTTCTATTCCATAGATTTTTAATAAAAATGCTAAGTATGAACAAATTTTTTGCATACCTGTCAAACACTAATAGACACCGGATTTCTTTGGGGGCACGAGTTGTATGTCTATTCTCCCTGTGTCTGGTGGCAACAAAACCCCAAAGGTTCAGATAATTGCTTATGTAATATCTCACAGAAATGTAACATCTTCAAATTACAGAGTAAAATATCTCCCGCAAGTAGATCGGATGGAATCTGACACGAACAGACAAAAAGTGTGGTGAAATGAATACATACATAAGTACTTTGTAGCAGCAGTGTAGCAATTCTGTCATTTACAAATGTTTCCATGGACACGTATGGAAGTTTTGGAGGAGAAGAACCTACTACAAATTGATCGTCACATTAAGAAACTTAAGGGATACGCAAGACCAAGGGAAAAAGCCAAACATAGGCAGCATTCCCACTTGTGCAGAGATCATTCAGGCACTGAACGGTGGGTGGATAATGGTGTAGAATGCTGTTCTCTAAAAGCAGACTGCGTGTTATACGTGGTGATAAGGAAATTCTCACATTGCGCTCCCAATAGTCTTAAGGCCGCTGTACATTTTATTGTACAATCAAATGTATCATAGACTGTACAAGGAACTGAATGGAATTAGAGCAGGTTCCATTTCCCATTAAGTCATACAGACAATCATACAATTTGCCGGTTTACACAGTACAATTTCCTTCATGAAGGAATTTGTATATTCATTTGTACAATAAAATATACCGTGTAAAGAGGCCTTAATAGTGGGTGCGTATTATAATCGGAAAATTACGGTTATTAAAAACATGATTCAGGGCATGTATTTACCACAAAAATGTGAAAAAAATTTAAATATGCAAAAATCATGCAAAACATTTTTTTCTCAAAACCATTTCAGATTACTTTGTTTGTGGTCACATGCAACCCACACACATTTTTAGCAAAACCTGAGTCCCTAAGGGACAATTGCTTGTTGCATTGTGATGGAATGACCCATTAGGGTGTTCAAGAATTTGAGGTAGAACTTGAAAAGGCTCTTTTACATGATACTTTTGTCATCACTGAATTCAGTACTGAAATCGGTGCCGAAAAATCTTAACTAAATTTGGGACTGAGTGTTTTGTACCAAAACACAATTTCCTGCATGCCTACTAGTGGTCGGTGGATACAAGAATCAGATGGAAAATAAGTATAGCACATATTTCTCTTTTCACCACTGATAATGAAAGTCGATTCCTTAATAAGATGCAATCACATCCTTTACACAGCACAGACAATAAATGAAGGAGTCACGAATTATATTAACTGTAAACATTGCATATTTGAAAGTTCACATGATCATCAGATTTGTCCACTGAATACAAAAGCTGTTTTTCCTGTAAATCCATTACTAGGTCATGTGGAGAATCTGGAAGAAGGACGCTGACCCTAATTGGAAAGGACAATCAGTGTCACAAGCTGCGTGAATATCATGAATGCCTCAGGTCATACAATTTATTGGTTTAATTACTTTTTATTTTGGCTTTTTATTTTGCAGCTTATTTTCCCGTGGTTTATTTGATTGGTATTGAGGTGGATACTGTTCATACAAGAATATAATTTCGAGGTGAGATATTGTAAAGGAAAAGAAAACGTAGTGGCAGATATTTTCAGTCGTCACCCACGTGAAAATCAAGAAGGAAACGATTTCCTGCTAAATGAACCTGTGATAGCAATAATACTAGCAAACGAACCTATGATGGAACTAATGGAGGGATTAAAAAATTTAGAAAGATATCAAGGGAAAGACCACAAGTTACAAAAGATCATCGAAGAAGAAACGGAAAATATGGGATTAGACAGAAAGGGCTAGTGAAATACGAAGAAAACAAGGAAAGATCTGCGTTCCCGAAAGCTTAATAGATGGATTAATAAATGAAGTGCATTGGATGTATGGTCATATTGGGGTAGATAAGGTGTACTATATATTGAGGGAACAGTTTGCATACCCAAACATGTACAAGAAGATTGGGATAGCAACGGTATCATGCCTAACATGCCAACTAATGAAAGCACAGAATCAGGCAACATCCACCAAGATGCAGAACGTGATTCCACAGCACAAGAATGATTTGATGTGTCTGGACATAGTATGTAGGGCAGTATGGATGTATCTATGTGCTAACTACGATCAACGGCTACACGAAGTACATAAAGCTCTACCCAATCCACAAGGCAAACACCAAAACAATCATTAAAGTCATATTTGAATGACATCTACAATTGCTGGGAGCATACAAGAGGATCCTAACTGACCATGGCACCCAATTCACAAGCCTAGAATGGGTAAACAAATTGAAACAGGAAGACAAAGCCAATACTATGTAGTATAAGGCACCCGCAAGGCAATATTTTAGAAAGGTACCATCGAACAATGAAGACGTTCCTGAGGATATTTTGCCTAAAAGCCCACACATCTTGGGTGAAATACATCAGAGAAGTAGAGGCATAGATGAATTATGTTCAGAACACCACTACTGGTTTCACACCCACAGTGGCTCAGTTCGGTCGTAGGCCCGAAAGAGTATGTGATGAGTGGCTTAAAATGACACACGAGGAAGAAGATTCAAACATTGTAGGAGACATGGAGAAATTAAGGAACAATATCATCGATAGAGGAAAAAGAAAAATTAAGAGGCATCAAAGGAAGCGCGTCAAGAAGAAAACCATTATGGAGATAGGAGAGAAGGTTCTGGTACATGCCCATATATGTTCAGACAAGGAGAAGAGAATATTCCACGACTTCCTGCTGATATTTGAAGGACCTTACATCATCACAGAAGTCAAGGGACCGGTCACTTGCAGGATAAAAAACCCAATCACAGGAGAAGAGCGGGGAACATTTCATGTCTCACAATTTAAAAAATTCATAGAACAGGCACATTAGGGACACATAACTGAAAATCTACACTCCCATAATGAAGCATAGACAGGACTAACCAACTCATACTCGAGGGAGAAGGACAGTGGGTAGCCACAATACAGTTCCATCGGAAGCATAGTGAGCATGCGGAACAAACGAGACGGAAACGAACCGTAACACGACCTCGGGAATACCTATAGTCCTAAAGAAAAAGGAGGAAGGGGTCTTCATTCTCGAAGGCGTTGGGGCTAGCATCTCAACAAATGCAAACAAGCATCTCAACTTCAGGGTTTATATTATTTCAAGTTATTGATATTATATTTCAAGTGTTCATATTACATGTCGACATTTCTTTTAATTGGGCTAATGTAACCCAACAACCAGGAATAATAGAGAAATCACCCAAAATAGCAACATTTATGAAACATTTTAATAACAACAATGCGAAACTAAGGACAGTTAAGAAAAATAAATACCAACCGTACAAAAAACTAAGGACACTTGGCAAGATCAACAAACGACAAAGAAGAACCATGGAGAAGAAAAATAAACAAGAGGGAGAAGGAAAGATGAAAGACAAAAAGAAGGAGTAACAGAAGCTAAGGAATCAAATGGAGAGGATTCAGTGGAAAAGATGGTGAAAAGGGGAATGCTACAGATCAAAGACATTGGAGAATACCCGAGGACAGTCGGTTGAGATAGAAAAATGGTAAATGATCTCAAAACAGACGGCAGAGATCTGACGTCGGAGAATACCCGAGGTCGGCCGTGATAGGATGACGGAGAGTGATCGTGGCAGACAGCAGAGATACCGTGCAAGATAAGTGTACCTACTAGAGACGAGCCGGGCAAACATTGGAAGTTAAGGTAGGTTACAGCATCCCACATGAAAGGGGATACCTGATGGCTGAAAGCAAAAAAATGAAGAGGGGAGAGGTGGTTGCTTACTAAAAAGAGAAAATATTAGCGATGCAGTGGATAGATAAAAAGAGGTGACGCTGTTATCAACTGTTCACGGCAGTGATATGCAGCGAGTGGAAAAAGGAGGGTAAGTGTTCTGGAAGCCTTAGCTTGTTGGGGATTACAATGGGACAATGTGGTTGTTGATCTAGTGGATCTGAATCTCGCAGATTACCCGATACCCCAGAAACAGAGAGAAAAATAAGAAAATATTTTATCATTTTACAGAACTGTGTCTGTGGAACTCTTTAGTGCTATTTGTAAAAAAAGGAGGGAGAAGTGCGCACATGGACTACAGGTTAGACCTTATGGAAGAACTCATAGATATGTATCACCCTCAAGTGATTTCCCCTAAGGCCAGTCGACCACCCTTTAGGACTGCATCCTCATCGCTTGACTGAGAGGCATTTCCCTGATGTGATTCCTGGCACAGCAAAAAAACCAAATCCCACAAGAAAGTGTGTTGTGTGCACAAGATAAAGGGACTCAACAGGAAAACCTGTAAGAAAGGAGACGAGGTACATTTGCATAACTTGCCTTTGTGCGTAAGTCCTTGCTTTCAAACAAAACCACGGGAGGGTGAACTTCTGAAAAAATGCATCCTTCATATTATTTTGCATTCTAATTTTATTTTAGTTGCTCCTCTGGTAATTTGCAAAAAAGAATAAGGAACTATTTTCTAATGTCAAAACATAAAATTCATATAGCAAAAATAAAATTATTCCTTTCAGTTTTCTGTAAGATTTTCCGATAATTTTTCCACCCACATCCACATTTTTGCAGTTCATTCCATCTGCATTGGTGTCATATTTACGTTTATTTCACCCCATAAAATTGGATCGAAATGTATTATGTAATGTTTACTTATAAGTAGCTTCCAGCTTTTTGAGGTTTTGATACATGTACCAAATACACAATTGAGATCATTCATGAATCATTGCAGAGATGACAGAAGAGCATTCTTGTCAGCATAAGCATTCATAAGCTAACTCAATGGCATAGATGTCACATTTTTGCCAATCAAATGCCAGTTCTGTCTAAAAGAGGAAAGTGGTATGCAACCCGCCAAGGCCATCGCTCGTGGTAAGTTTGAGACGAGGGGAGGGGAAGGCAGATGAAGGTAGAGGTTTACCTCCATTGTCAACCAAGTGAAAGCAGCAGTGCCTGGCCAAAAATCAAGCATCAGGCCAAAAAAAAGGTGGCGACTGGAAAAAATAACAGGAAGTTTTTGGTCAAATTTTGTGGAACTTAAGAATACAATCAATTATTTATACGAAGAAGATACAAGTAATTATATCAATGACAGAAAATAATAAGAGTATGCACAAAACAAGCTTTTTGGACAGATTATGCGTAAAATTTTCGAACAAAAAATTCCTAGTCCAAAAATTGACCTATGAATCACTTTGCAGGCAAAAACATTGTCAATTTTAGCAATATTTAAATGTCAAAATAAATTGTAAAACTAAATATTTCAGCACGATTGACTAAATTTCCTTTTATCATTTATATTAAAGATTAAGTAAATGAAATAAAATATATGACTTTTTTGGAAGAGAATTTTTGAAATACTCCATGAAGGAAGGGGTTAATGAGTGTAGTTACTTCAACCCACATTGTCCTTGACTATTTTCATGTGAATTTATGATGGTGGAAAATTGTGACTGTAGCTCATACCGTCGAAAGTAGTTAAACGTTGTCTTGTACCAATAGTGTTTTCCATCTGTTTCCTTATTTTTCATAAGATCTTGTGGCTTTCTGTTAAAGGTTGCCCTCAAAGACCTGGCTAGTCCAGCAGAACAATGCATCTTGTGCTCAACACCTGATTTCTGCGAGAAATATTTTAATAGCTTGATATAAAACAGATTGACAGCTGATTTTCCATTGTTTATCACGTTGCTAGCTATGCAGAACAGTACCACTGTCTTGTTGCACCAGGAAAATTCCTCACTGGTAGTTCACTAGCAGAGCATTCAAGAATCAGCTGTTTCGTGAAAATTCTGTGGAAATGGTAGAGTCATTCTTTGTGCATTTAATTTCCGTGTGAATAGTAGATAGAAACCGACAAGGTAATAAAAGATGATCAGGAGGCAATGATAGCTGGGAAAGGGATGATTTATCTTACTGTTTCATACTAGAGATGGGATCCGATCCGTACCCTAAGGACCCGAATATAGCAAATATTGAACCTCTATCATTAAATTTCAAATGACTTGAGGTTACCCATTAATCATTTTAATTATCATTCCTGGATTCACCATCCATCCGATTGAAATTAATGCTATTTACATTTATTCCCCAATATAGACAAACTTCATGTATCATATTATGATGTTTTAATAATACATATTTTGGAGTGAAGCAGTTGCCCACTTACGTTATTTGATCTTCAATTTAAAATGAATACATGCCACCATGCCTCATGTAATTCCCATTAAATATAAAACAAGATAAATAATGAAGAATTAGAAAACCCATTTTAAGAAATGAGTATCTCCCAGAATTTATCTGCTAGGAACGCTCGCCATTGGCTAATGTCATTTCCACGAGTGAAGAGTGCGGTATTTTTCATTCTTTCGAAACTTCCACCACACTGGTCCTCACCGACCCCCAAAACGTGTCTCACCGACCTGCATTGTGCTCTCTCATAATTGCAGGGGTCATAGTTGCAACATCGGCGGTATGAAAACACTGATGGTCACTGTGATATGGACCTCCTGTTTATAATAGCCCCCATTGAGAGCACCAGGCATTACACAAGCATTACCAAATTCATTCTAGCCAAAAGTAGGTTAATGAATCAAATTAAAGACTGTAGAGTACACTCTAGTCTTGATACAGATTCTGATCACAATTTAGTCACGTGTGAATGTCAACTCAAATTTAAGAAGCCGGAAGACACAAAGGAGGCTGGAAGACAATCCTGCAAATTGGAACTCCAAAAAAACTGTAAATTTAAGCATTAGACCTCTAGTCGCTGTCAAAATGGATGAAAATGTGGCTATTGAGGAAGATATGGATGTTGAAAAAAGTGGGGCAACATCAAAATGGGTACATACGGGGCTGCAGAAGAGATAACAGTAAAGCAGAAAGTTATTAAAAAAATGAGGAGTACAAGACTATTGAAGTAGTAGCAATGATTAAATGATGAAGGAAAAAAAAAGTGACATGACTGAAGAGTGCAGGAAAGAATATAAAATACTAAGGAATGCAATAAATAAGGAAGCAATAAAGGCCAAACAAATATACTTACAGGACAGATGTTAAGAGGTAAAGGACCTCATGAAGGCTGAAAACCTTGAAACAGCTTATAAAACAGTGACAAAGTTCTTTGGAAATGGGAGGATTACATGCACAATCCTGCTAAAAGAAAACAACAAAATAGCCAACAAAAAATAAGTAATACAGTTGCTGAAATATGGAAATTATATTTGGAAAAACTTGATTGGAAGATGGATAACGACTGAAAATGACATTATTTACGTTGAAGATGGTAAGCCATCATGAAATATGTGACAGATATATGTGTCAGGAATTCGACCATGCAATTGAACTAATTAAATACATGTAGGCCTCAGGCACTGATGCACTTCCAGCAGAACTTATCCAAGGATCCAATGGGGATGAGGTGAAAAAAACTTTATATGTACCAGCTGGTGTGAACAAAATGAGACAGGAAAAGAGCATGAAGATTTAAAAAAGTGTGTCATTGTACCAAAAAAAAACTACAGCAAAATGTTGTCATCAGTATCGCACACTAAGTCTTGCCTCCCATGCCACTAAAATATTAACCAAAATAATTCTGAGAAGACTAGACGGAGAAATATAGAGGCTCACTGAAGACTAATTCGGCTTCAGAAAGGGAAGAGATACTAAAGAGGTTATCTGGGCATTACGAATAATCATGGAAAAGAGAGCTTGAAATCAGGACAACTTTATTGCTTTCATAGATTTTGATTGAATGAGATGGCAACAGCTGTTTCAGATTTTGGTGATGACAGGAATAAAGTACAGAAACCATATAATAATATGGCATTTGTCCAGAGGAGATAGCTGTTGTAAAATGTGGTGCACACCAGAGAAAAGCTAAGATGACAGATCTGGTGATTTCCTGGAGAATCTGTTGCATGAAGAGTTTTTGGGTCACAGGCCAGATAGCTGTGCCCAACTAACCCAGTTGATGACCCAAGAACTCTTCATAAAGCTAACACGGGGAGTGAGGTAAGGCATCAGTGAGAAGCTAAGTCAAGACAGGGAGCTGTTCTCTGTTCCTGCTGCTGTTTAATGCATATATCCAGCAAACTACGGATGACGCAGGAGAAAAATGGGGACAAAATGGTGGAATAAGAGTTCAAGGGACAGATGGGACAGTTCAAGGGACAGACAAGGGACAGACATGCTGAGACAGATTTGCATGTCATGCTTTGCAGACAATGAAGTAGTTTAAGCTGAAAGTGAAGAAGCTCATCAAGCATGTTGAAAGAGTTGGAGGCAATGGGAACAGATATCATCATGGGCATCATCAGTCATGCAAAATGGGCTAAGAATTTCCTACTTGGAGTTGAAGAGGCTGGCACAAGATAGGGGAGAAAAGAGATGGAAAACAACTGCTGCTAACCAATCTACAGATTGCTGACCACAGAAGAAGGAAGTTGGTTACGACTGTTAGAAGTATGTGAACAAACAAGTGACATACATAATATTTTTGATTGTCTTTTTTTGTGTTCTCGAAGGTTCTCGTTGTTCTAAATTAAAAGGTGCTGAACCAGTCTGTGTCTGAACATTCAACCGATGCTGTTCACGAAGACACTGCCTGTCTTTTTATTTTCACTGTGTCCACATGCGATTCCAAACAGGTTCTGGGCCCAGGGAACTCACAATTAAGATTAGAATTCTAGTTAAGTTTTTATTTTATCGTGTCGTTAAGAATGCAGAATTCACGGTTATCCAGTGGACATGGTTCCATTTTTTCCGTCAAAAAATTAAGCGAACAAATAGATTACAAAGTTGGAAATTTGCAGTTCGGATGTTACTGCTTCACAAAAAATCGTGGGATTACGTCTCTGGCAAACTGACTCCCGATTCTAAGGAGTATATTGACGCCGACGACAAGATGGCATTATCTACGATTTGTCTGTAGATTGAGCTGGAGCTTTACGTGCATGTGAGTGTAGTAACCTCCACTAAGGATGCGTGGACTCGCCTACCTGAGACCTTTGAACCGCAAGGTACTGTTGGGCATCTTGCAGCCTTGTCACAGCTCATAAATACCCAGCTGTCAGACTGCTGAGATATGTCAGATTACATCGCTCAAATGATGACTGCTGTGCAGAAGTTGAAAGATTCCAAGTTCACGATGGAAGAATTGGTGGGATCTATGATGCTCATTGGCATGACTCCAAGTTATTGGCCCATAGCGATGATTACATCACTCAGGGCAAAATCTCACTGCTGACTTCATCAAGGCAAGATTGATGGAGAAAGGTCGACAAGAGTTGGAGAATGGGAAGGAGTCTACTTCTGCATTAGCTGTCAACCATCAACCTTCAGGACAGCTGCAGAAATCATCGTTCAAGTGCGGGTATTGCCACAAGAAGGGGCATTTTAAGAAGAGTTGTTTCAAGCAGAAATGCGTGGAGGAGTACAAAGCCAGAAGAAATCAAGACAATGGTTCGAGAGTGAGTGTTAGTGAAGAGAATTCCAGTAAAGTTGTAGCTTGTTCACTGCACTAGGTGTAAATCATGGTTTTAATGGTGATTGGTATATTTGATTCAGGTGTGACGTGTCATGTGAGTAAATATCAATATTGGATGCAGTGTTATCAAGATATGCCAAATTTTAGTGTAACTCTTGCTAATGATGCTCATATTCATGCTCAGGGAGTTGGTAATGTATATCCCAGTGAGATTCAGGGATGGTGATAAAACCATTGAAAGGGTAATGTATGTGCCACAATTAGCTACTAACTTGATATCTGTGTCAAAGCTAATTGAAAAAGGTTTAGCTGTAGTATTTTCTAATGATGGATGTTAAGTGTACCGTAAATGTGATTTTCTAAGTTCTGGTGCTGTTCAGTTGACTGCATCTAATGTCAATGTTTTAAGCTAGATGTTGTGCCTTTTTTGGCTGATTCTGCCGATGCTTTGATTTCTGTTGAAAATAATAGCAACAGTACTCCTGAGAAAAATGTTGGTGATATAAATTGTGGTAATATATGTATTAATACGAAATCAGCTGATTTGTGGCATAGGGGATTGGGGCATTTAAATGAAAAAGATATGAAGTTACACAGAAATGACGATGCAACTCACGTGAACTATTCAGGAAACCTTAATCAGGCTTGTATCCCATGTATTGAAGGCAAACATTCCTGCAAGACTTTTAAGAATTTAAATGTAGTACGTGCAAATGATAGACTAGAATTAGTGCATCCAGATATTGCTGGACCTTTTGAGTCCTTTGTTGGAGGAAACAGATATCTTCTAACTTTTGTTGATGATTATAGTAGGAAAGTATTTTCTTATTTTTTGAAATCTAAAGATAAGGTATCTAGACTTAAAGGCATCTGTGGAACTTGGAACTGGTCAGAAATTAAAAATATTCAGAGCTGACAATGGGGGTGAGTACACCAAGCATCAGCTGACAGTACCCTACACACCCGAGCAGAATGGTGTTGCTGAGAGGAGTTTGGTTGAGGAGAGGAGAGGAGGTTGCATTCATTGTGTGAGAAAGCTCGCGCAATGATGTTAGACTCTCAATGCACAACCACTCTGTGGGCTGAGGCCTGTCATACTGCTGTGCACCTTAAGAATAGATCCCCCCATTCAGCTGTCAGTGGAAAGACACCAGAGGAACTTTGGTCAGGCAAGAAAGTAGATCTTAGTTATTTATGTGCCTAAGTTGTAAAGCATATGTTCATATTCCTAAAGAAAAGAGAAACAAATGGGACCCTACGTCAAAATTGTGTTTATTTTTGGGATATAGTGATGTCTGCCAGGGCTACAGACTATATGATCCCAATTTGCAAAAAGTTAGTGTTGCTAGGGATGTAATTTTTCTAGAAAACCCAAATGATGTACATGAAGGTGCTTGTGAAAAAGTGAATGATTCAGATGATGGTTATATATCAGCATTTGATATGTTGCTGAATATTAATGATATAAGATCTCATCAATACCCAGCTGGTGATAAATTTAATGCTAATTTAGACACTGCACATACACTTGATACCACAGAGCCAGTCAAGAGCCCATGAGATCTCAAAGGTTTAGGAAACCCAAACAATATCCTGATTTTTTTTTGTATTCAGCTAATCATGGTGAAGATTCTCAATGTGCTTTAGATCCTGTGTCATTCAAGGATGCCACTTTGAGAAATGATAGAGATGAGAGGCAGAAGGCAATGAGTTGATTTCATTGAAAGAAGCTTTCATTGAAAGAAGAAGGGGTTTTCAAGCTGAAACGTGACCCAGATGATAAGCCTTTGTATAAGGCAAGGTTAGTTGCGAAGGGCTATTCACAAGAGGAAGGTATAGATTATGATGAAATTTATGCCCCAGTTGTAAGAAAAGATACTTTATGGCTGTTGTTTGCTCTTTCTGCTAACTTAGATGAAGTATGACTTAGATGTAAACCATCTTGATATTAAGGCAGCTTTTTTGCATGGTGATTTGAATGAAACAATATTTATGGCTCAGCCTGAAGGCTTTTTGGATATTAATGCTAAGAACAAGGTGTGTCTGCTGAAAAGAGCTCTGTATGGACTAAAACAAGTCTCAAGATCTTGGAATGAGAACATTCATTGTAATTTAATTGCTCTAGGGCTGAAGCAATGTGAAAGTGATTCATGTGTCTATTTTAAAAGAGCATACGGTTGTATGTTTTTTGTTGCATTATACGTAGATGACTTCTTTATTTTTTCAAACAATGTTCAAGAAACTGAGAAGTTGAAGTGTGCACTCACAAGAAAGTATAAAATGAAAGACTTATAAGAGGTTTAAAAATGTCTTGGTATGAGAGTTAGACGTGATAGAAAGGAAGGGAAAAATAATCCTTGATCAAAGTCAATATATTTATGAATTGTTAATTAAGTACATGTTTGACTGTAATAACATTGGAACACCCATGGAAGTTAACTTGAAACTTGATTCTAACAATTGTGTAATGCCTGATGTATATACCATACCAATGTCTTCTAGAATCATTAATGTATTTAGCAGTAAGAACTCACCCAGATATTTTGCATTCTGTAAGTTGAGCCAATTTAATACGTTATTCTTCAGAACATTGGCAATATCTAAAATGTATTTTACAGTACCTCAAGGGAACAAAATGTTATGGTTTAGTTTATGAGAGGGATGCTGATGACCTTAAGTGTTTTGTAGATGCAGACTGGGGTAATAACCTAATTGATAGATGTTCTTACTCAGGTTATGTGTTTCTCTCTCAAGTACGGAAGCTGAGTATGTTGCTTTAACAAATGCTGCCAAGGAAGCAATTTATTTGAGATAATTATTGTGTACATTGTTAGATTGTACACATGTGTTAAAGTTAATCACTTTTGATAATTGATACATTAGTCTTTCTTCCATTCTCAAACCTGACGGATGTGTCTTATTCCACTGCGAATCCCACAGAACCCCAGCAATCAAGTGCTACTAAAGGTGAAATCTTCCCTTTTCTATCAGCAAGAACCTACTGTATTGTATAATGATAATCAAGGTGCACAGAAATTGGCTGGGAATCTAATGTTTCATAGTAAAACTAAGCATACTGAGATTAGATAACACTTTATTCGAGATGCCATCAAGAAAGAAAAGGTTTCTCAACAGTATTTATCAACTGCCAATATGCCTGGTGATTTTTTGACAAAATCTGTACCTAAGAGTAAGAGTTTGTATCAATGAAATAGGTATGTCACTAGTTTGAGAGGGGGTGTTAGAAGTATGTGAACAAACAAGAGACTTACATAATATTTTTAATTGTCTTTTTTTGTGTTCTCAAAGGTTCTCATTGTTTGAAAATAAAAGGTGCTGAACCAGTCCGTGTCTGTACGTTCAACCGATCACTGCCTGTCTTTTTCTTTTCACTGCGTCCACATGCGATTCCCAACAATGACCAGACCAACAAATAGTTTTGGAAGCAAGAGGGAATTCTAAAAGGTATAATCAAAGTATCGTGGACCTATGAAATTGCTTAATTTTTACTCATGAGTAATAAATTTGATTAGAGAAGCCATATTTAAGCTGACAGTAAGAGACTTTCCAGAGCACT
Source organism: Ceriagrion tenellum (assembly GCA_963169105.1). Taxonomy (NCBI): domain Eukaryota; kingdom Metazoa; phylum Arthropoda; class Insecta; order Odonata; family Coenagrionidae; genus Ceriagrion; species Ceriagrion tenellum. The sequence goes on from OY720639.1 coordinate 1,252,671, forward strand.
ATAAAAACTAAGAAATCTCAAGCTCTGTATCAGCAATTCTAATTAATCTTCTTTCAGCTAACAATGCTCAATTCCACTCCAATTTCATCCATGGACCACGGTCATATGGGCATGACAAAACGCCAGTAATGGCAATTAAATGTATTGGTCCAACACTGCCATATCTATTGTAAGTAGTTCGATGATAACAAAACAATTGACATAAGTTAACAGGCGCTGTGTGGTTGCCATGCTAGTGAGTTGTTTATCATTGTAGAGTTTGTGATGTAATGTGTCTTTTAGTGACGAGAGATTAAGAAACTGAGTGAAGTGTATTAAGTGAGTGTATTAAGAAACTGAGTTACCCAATTTCCCGAATACAATCTTTTGATCTCAAAACAATAGGTTTTGGGCCCAGGAGCACCAAGAGAAAGAGAAGTGATTTTTTTGAGAAAGAGAAATTTTTGTTAGAAGAAAGTGAGAGAAGAGTTAACCGGCAAGTTGCAGTCAGAATGGCAGAAATAGAAACAAGAATGGACAAACTGAAAAACAGAAATTATTATTCTTGGTCCAAAATAGTGGAAGCAGAGTTAATCGAAAAGAATTGTTGGAATACCATAGACCCTGGATTCGATGAAGAGCAAGCTGAAGATTTGAATGTCCATCAAGCACACCTGAACCGCAAAGCACTAGCTTTCTTGCTTAAGCATGTTTCAAAGGAATATGTAGAGGACAATGGGGAATGCGAACTAGTGAAGGATGCTTGGGATATCCTGAAAGAAATTCAAACATCCTTCACGTTCACCAAGAGCTTGAAGGTTATGAAGCAAATGATGAACATTACCAAAACAGCTGAGAAGATGACGCATCAGTACATGGATGAGATATAGGCTCGTAAAGAGTAGTTTAGAGTGCTTGATGTGGATTGGAGCTCAATGACAAGCAACTGGCGGGTCTGTTCCTGGCTGGTCTTCCCGATACCCACAGAGTCACCATAACAATTCTGGGTGGTGACAAGGAGTTATCTACGAAGAAGGTGAAAGCTGTTTTGCTGCAGGAAGACAAGATGGTTCGGGACGAGAAGAAACCAACACAATGGACGCTGGCTTCCAATGTCAACCAAGGAGGAAGAGGAAGACAAGAAGGTTATCATTCATCCCAACCCAAGCAAGAGATGGAGTGGAAGAGTGGAGGTATCGATAACGGAAAATGTTTAAAATGTAATAAAAGGGGACATATTTCTAGAGAATGTTCTCGAAACCTAAGTCAGAGATGTTTCAGATGTGGAGGCAATGGACACTTTGCTATGAATTGTTCAGAAAGTAGAGAAAGGGACAGTAAGAACTGGGAGAAAGATGACAGAGAACCTAAATCTGGAGGCGATAACGCGAAACTTATATCATACATCAGCACAGAGAATTTAGTACCAATGCAGACGAGAAACAAGAGTGGATCTTGGACAACACTTTGACGGATTAAATCAGCATGGACAAATCAGTATTTATTTCGTTTGAACCAATGACTGGTTATGTGCACATGGGGAAGGGCAGTGTTCCAGTAATGGGAACTGTGCAAGTAGTATTGACACCTAAGTGCAGTGGTGTTATTCTGGAACTAACTGGCGCTTTATATGTACTTGATTTTAACTACAACCTCATACCCTGCTCCAAATTAGCAAAATGAAAATATCATGTGAAACTTTTAAAGATTATTGTGTGGGACGAATTTGAGGGGAAGGATGTATTTAAAGCTCCAGAGAGAGAGGGAATTTATTCGCTAGAAGCAGTGTCGACCACTGCCACGGTATCAATGGTGAAAGAAGAACCAGATTTTGACAATTGTGATGACAGAAATGAGACAAAATATGCAGAGGCCCTGAGAAGTGCAGTGGAATGACATAATACACAAGGGCATTGGTACAAAGAGGGCATTAAGAAAATACCAGTATTTGAAATGAAAGGTAGGCTGGCAAGGGCTGTGCTCTTGGTGAGGTCACTAAGAAAGGCTTTCCTAAACAAACCGATAGAAAGTCTACCCGACCTCTAGAACTAGTTCACAGTGATGTATTGGGAAAATGTGTCAAATCGCTAGGAGGGTTCCAGTATGCATTAATGTTAATCTATTCGGGAATTAGTGCAATTAAAAAGTTACCATCATATCGCCATAACAATAATTGATAAATCACCCACAGTGAAACACTGTTAAGGTGGCTTGCAGGTTTATATGCACATTTAACTGGTCGAGCAATTAAGAACTAGAATTCGATACAACTTTTAACTTTCTGTTGTTAATGTAATGCCATCGTTTTCCTTTTTAGCCCCGACTAAGGTGGCGCCCAATGTAGCAGAGCCTCTGGCTGCTGATGACTCAATCCAGCAGGAGAGAACCCCCGGTACCTGTGACACGCCACGAAGTGGACCCAGTGGCACCTTGATGTAACTTTTGACTTAACTTCTTGATGGTAATGTGATTTAACTAACTACTATAAAAACACCTCCGTCCATCACTACAGAAGCAAATTTAAATATGATTTATAGCCATAAAGAAGTTCTAGATGTTTAAAATTTGCATTCAGAGGAGGACCATTTTCACATTGAAATGGACTAAACCAGTCAGGCACTATTTACTACAAATTCAGTTAACTTTGAAATTACAGAAAGAGATCCAGACGTCGACCTGCAGAATACTTTGAAGGCATTCATCGAAAACAACAGGAAGCTGGTGGAGCTTGCGGAGAAAAGGTGAAAAGTGGAAGAGGAAAAGAAGGAGATTGACAAGGTGGGAGCTGCTACTCATTTTTTCAATGCGCAAGTGTCCCTTGCGTTAATGCAAATGGAGCAGGCAGAGAAAAGTTTGACCAATAAAAACAATAATAACATCTGAATAAAATTTTAAATCACATTCAAAAGTCACTTTATTATTCATCAATTGCTCAGCAATTAAATCCCTCTTGACCTTCCCAGTTATTATCTGAGCCCTTTCATTACTTTAAGCATTGGGTTGTGTTGGTGTCGAGTTTCATGCTTCCAGTATTTTCGCCCACAACTGGAGACCGAAGAAAACTCTTACCTGGTTCCAGGCTAAGTAAACAGCAAGTTGGAAACAGGTGCCTAAAGTTAACTGTTCCTGCCTTAACGCAGACTGATGCTCAACTTTGAAAGAGCTTTGAGGTGCCAGCCGTTCCGGCGATAACGGTGCTGTAGTCGTTTAAAACGTGTATAGAACCAGCCCAGTTCAAGCTTGCGGGGAAAAATTCGACTGCATTCTGTGCCATCTGCTTATGGCCCTGGAACTACGACCTCCTTCGGCGGGCGTTTATGATTCAAATTCTCCTTAGTCGGCATCTAGCTTCTGGTGTGAGCGGTTTTGTGCGAGTGTGAAGCGGTCGAGAATTTTTCTACGGCATTACCTCCTGTGTTGGGCCCTTACAAAACCGTGTTCATCGTCACCATCTTCAGCGGTAAGTTGCCAGTTAACTGTCACTATCGTAGTAGAGTATTACTTATTATGTTTACGTCCGTTACTGCATGAGGCTGCCTTGACCTTCAAGTAAAGTGATCATGTTCAAGAATTGATGCATTGTCATCGTTCTAAGGTTGTGTCATGTAGGCAATCATTATTTACTTGGTCACTTGGTGTTTCGCTAAGAGTGCTCATTCCTTCTACCTTTAATTATAAATTTATTTTACTGCAGTTACGGGTTCTCCGCGGCAAGTAGACCATGCGGTGTAAGTGCGCTGTAAGGGGCTGCGGTGCAGACGTGGGGAAGAAATATTATTTAATTAGAAATATTAAGATCTCTAGATAAATCTAAAGGTAAGCAATGTACACTTTTGGCACGCTTTTTGTAATAGTTGATGGCTACACCTTAAGCATTCGCTTAAACTAGTTTCGGAAACATTTCCATTCCCCCATGAATATATATGTATCTTCAGGTAGTATAGCATATTTCAACCGTATATTCTTGCCTACTTGTCTTTATCTTGATTTGTTGTTGTTTGTATTTGAACGTTTACCCCTTTCATTTCCCTTGCAGGTGTATTATTCGTCATTCTTAGGTATATTTCCCATATCGTGTGCTTTAAATGTCTATCAAATAGAAGCTAGGGATGCTCTTTGTTTGCCACTTCTCAGATGAATATATTTTAGTTGTTTGCTTGTATGGCAGAAACTTAGAAAGTGCAGTATGAAGTCAATCAGATGAAGATTCAATGGATTAGCCGAGCGCTATAACGTTATTACTTGTTGTATGATAATTTCGGTAGATTGTGTAATGACTTTCTGCGAAACTGTAGGCGCCAACCCAGAGTGAACTATAATTCAATACTTAAGGGTGCTTTTCCTAACAATAAGGCTTGAAGACTTTTGTTCGTCATATTTCCCACATTTTCGTTGTTAATGTTAATAATGTTAAAGGAGAGTGGGTTGCCGGAAAAGTTTTTCAGTGATGCACCATGGGTGAATATTATTGTCACGGTTTCCTTCTAACAAGTGATCTTAAAGCATCGGAAAGGAATTGACTGTTATTTTACAACGATTGTGTACTCTACGGTGTCATAGTTCCGTTTATGTTTTCTACAGGTTGCAGTGCTTACGCTCGGTTTGCCTATGTATGCATTTACAGTTGGGAGTTAATTCCGGATAAATATTTTTTGCCACTCATCCGTAGCATACGTGTTAATAATGACATAATTAACCACCTAGCTTTCCTTATATCTTAAAACAATATTTATGTGTAGCCATTTTTTGACGGAACCATACTAGGAAAAGTGTAAATGCAGCTGATTTACTTTCACCTTCATATATCTTGCTTGTCATTTTCCCTTTCCCTGTAAGGGATGGAAAAGGCAATAAACAGGCTCGAGGTTGCCGACCCGGGTATGGTGAGACCCCACCCTGCGGTACCCTTTTTCTCCTCCCCATCCCCCCCTCCACCTCCATTTCCTGTCTCTTGGGCACTTTTGGCTAGCCTTTCTCTTCGTTTTCCCTGCCGACCCAACCTTTTTCCCATTTTTGGTCGGTCCTAAAAGACGCAGACTTTCTGTCCGATGCATTCTCCTTGACTATTCCCTGCGAATGCCTTCCCCACATGAACCAATATCTCCAAATCCATTACCTAGTGCCCTCTCTGGCAAAGTAGGCCGGTGCTTAGGGGTCGGTACATCTCACCATCGGATGGGATGCATGTGTCATGCACTCCACCGACCTAAAATCTAGAACCAATCTAAAATCCTTTTAGTGCTTCTATACTGCAACTTGACATATATGATATTTTGTATTTTTATGGTGTTGGTATGCAATTTGTGCTATTGTGCCACCTCTTTGGTTTTTGAGTCTGTCGATAGAATAATGTTTGCTCCTTTCTCTTTTTGCGTTCATTTCAATGCCTCTAAGGAGTACTATATTTAGCAATCTTTTCTGTTTCTGTGCCTCATGTGATACTGATTCAGTTTGGCATTTGTTCTGTTATTGATTTTGGTGTTGAATTTCTTTGATGAAGTACTTAATGTGTAAGTTCTGATGTTTTAAGTATATTGTTGTTCTTTAAAAGATTGTGCTGCTTGATGTATTTAAGGTGTTTTTTCAGTGTTTAAGGTGTTTTTTCGTCTGCCTTATCTTAGAACAGAATACCTATTTTGTCCAGTGGTGTGCTGATATCAATATTTTTTCCTTATATTTGTGCTATCATTCATTTCATTTTGGGCACTGTCCTCTGTACTCAATATTTAAGTGGCCAGAAATGAAATTTATTAATTGTCATGATGTTCATTAAAATCTTTCATGTGATAGCCATTCCTTTGAAATTGAGTGGCTCTCCATTTCACATGGGTTGTTCCCTGTTACCTTAACAGTACCTATGTACATCTTTCCTTTACTGTGACACTTTAGACCCAACATTTGTTGTACATTTTGATATATTATATATCTTCTAACTTTCTCAGAAATGTATCATGGGTCTATCCACTTCATTTTAATTGTTTATTGTGTGTTAAACATCTCATAGTGTTCCTATTATTAGGCCTCTAGGTGACCTGATAATGTCCACTATTTATGTCACTTGATTGATATTGTCTGTATGAACTCCTCTAAGTTCTGTCATTCTCCTTGGTTTTATTAAAAAGAGTGTTATATGCATTTGTATTTATGGACTCGAGCCTTGTAGATTGAATAAGTGCTTTGGAGAAATGATTGTCTGATGGGGATTTAACTATGGGTCCTCTGTCTCAGGACTCATTGTTCTTGGGGCCTTCTGTGATATCTGTATCCAAAGATATTGTGTAAACCCATTGTTAAGTATTTAATGGTGAATATTTTCTGGGGACACTCAGTGGTGTGTGCACTGCTCACTCAAGAGCTAATGGACTCCTTGGACTTTTCCTCTTAGTTTTGTCATTCTCATTTATTTTTATGAAATGGGGTCCTACATGCATTCTTCTGTATGGAACCTGTGCTGAACTTTGTTCATTGAACAAGTGATACTGTTTAGTGATGGACTGATGGGAATTCAGCTTTTGGTCTTTTACCTCAGGACTCAGGTTTAGAGGGACCTTCAGTGATACCTATACCCAGTGATTATGTGTAAACCCGTTGTCGGTTATCAAATAGTGAATTTTATCTGTGGACCTCACTGGTGTGTGCACTGGTCACTCAGAAACTAAAGGAGTCTGTGGACTTCTCTACCTTCTGTTATTGGTTTTGTGAAAAGGAGTGTTAAATGCATTCGTATTGATGGACTTTGCTCTGAGCCTTGTCGATTGAGCAAGTGATTAGGAGAAATGACTGACTTATGGGAATTCAACTTTGAGTCTTGTGCCTCAGGATTCATTCATAGGGGTCTTCTGAAACGTGATTTTGTGTTTTCCTAGGTACTGTCAATTATTTCAGGGTGCACCTGTTATAGTGATGCAATGTACATAGTAAGGTGTTCATACCTTATGAGCGGATCACTGGGCAGTGTCTACAATGATGATAACACTTTTCCAATCAGTGATAAAGCTTGAGCATCGTGGAATTTGGAGGGTGGTTGATCCTCCTATTCACATGAATACTGTTGCCTCTGTTTGTACGCAAGTTTGTGGAGGTTTCTGTATAAGGCCAATTTGCATGTAGGGTGGACAAAGAACAAAATATTTTTGTTTCAGTGCCGTATTTATTTGAATTGTATTGTTTTGAAATTTGAATGTATTATGTTTTAGTCTTGCGAAAAAACTATGTTGGGAATAGTTAAATAAACATTCAAATGCATTTAATATGTGTATTCCTGTGTTCACTTTCCTGTCATGTTTACAGAGCTTCATTCTTCCTCATCTCGGCGTAAAAAAACAGGTCAAGGGATGGAGATTTCTAGGCATCAGCTTAAAGGGCGACGTAGAACAGTGACAAAAACAGTGCATTTCGTGCAATTTGCCTTCATTGTGTGAGATTCCTTTGAATTGAATGGATCGCAACTTTCATGGGTTGCATTTTCAGTAGCAATTCATGCTCGCGATTCTAATTTATACATTTTAATTTGCATGAATTTCACTGGCTCTCCTAATGTTCTGCCTCGCGCACAATTCTGAAATAACAGAAGCCAATGACGTAATTAGACCAAGGAATAAAAAATAAATAAGGAACTATTAAAATCTTGATGTGCCCTGCCACCTGGCGACCGCCACGGAAAACATTCCTTGAAAAGATGCGTGTAGTTTGCGGGTGGCAAAACCAGATGCGCTAGTAGTAAAAGTTTCATATCTTTTGTAAACAAAATTGAAATTTTAAAGCATTGACATTATCTGCCATGCATAGAACCCACTATATATTAAATTTGACTATACAGATATCCATGATGGTGTGTATATGGGGCGCATGATAACAAAACAATAGACATAAGTTAACCGGCGCTGTGCGGTTGCCATGCGAGTGACTTGTTTATCATTATAGTTTGTAATGCTGTCTTCTTTTAGCGACAAAAGATTAAATGTGCATAAAGAAACTGAGCTAAGCAATTTCTAGAATACAACCTTTTGATCTAAAAACAATAATATCTACCACTATATTTTAAAAAGTCAAATATATTATGAATAAAGGTTATTATCATATCGGTCCTAAGTGTTTTCCGATGTTAAACAATTGATAACAAACACAACTCAACTAAGGATGAGGGCATAAAAAATGAATCATCCGATGACATTAATAAAAATTGAAAAAAATCGGTTGACCTGTCTGGCGAACATTGACCTGCTGCAATTTACGTAAGCTTACTAACTTTTTCCATCACCATCATGATCAAATTCCGATATCATGCCTTCAATTTCTTCCTCCGTCAGATTCTCGTTCACAGAGAACGCAGCCTTTTTGAGTTGCAGGAAACCAATCCCATCCTTATTTTCGTCAAGGAAGAGGCCATATGCATATTTAATTTCATCAATTGGATCTCGTTTGACGGTCATATCCGCCACTGTAAGTGGAATTGGGATCATGAAACGAATGTTAACCAATGCAATAGGGAAACTAGCCTACGCATGTACGGCATTTTTCGCTTACATATAGATATCAGCACATATTGATGAGTACAGTCATCTGCTACTTACAAACATCACAAAAATCGGGGCAACTTATTTTCCTCCCATTGGGTTTATCATAAGTATGCAATATTTTCTTGACGGCTTCTTTCTTTAAGGGGAACCCCATAGCCCGAATTGCTGCTTTTAGTTCATAATAATCAATAAAACCATCTTGATCACAATCAAATATTCTAAAGGCTTCCTGAATATTTTTTTTGCCTTCTTCGGATATACTGTTCAACCTTCGACGCTTGGGGCTCGTCTTCATCGTGATCATTCCAGAGGAAGAATAGAGATGATTGTTTCCTCAGCAGCTTTCTTCGACGAAGGATAATTCTTCCAGCATCTCCGATCTACAACTCAAAATAATGGCTGTTAACAAACAAAATCGTCCACCACTTTACAGGCATAATCCACCGGCTTCCAGCCATCATTATCATAAGCATACACATTTTTATATTGTTTCACGGACGTTTACCTATATTGCCATTACGTGAGAGTCCAAATTTAGAGTTTGCGCTAAAATACTCTCAAAGAGAGTAACTGGATTCGGATAACGTAACTGTAATCACTGTATAATCGCAATCACGGATCGTGGTGTCGAACAGAGTCGATGGTGGTGAGCAGATTAAACTGGATTAAACGCAGGCGCCTGTGTATATAATCTTTGCACAGGAGCAACCCGACGTCAAAAGAGCCAAATCACGTTCGAGGTTCCCGAGTGAAGCTAATGTTAGTGAACTCTTTCTGCCAGATGTGGCGCTGTTGACGTCACCCGCGAACTCTAAATGACTCCATTGATCATAGTATTGTTATTTATGCAATATTATAATGTTACAATGTGTTCAGCTGAAGATAATTTCGACTACATATAATCTCCAAATTATAATTAATATTTAAGAACGTTGAAGTCTAATGTATGCTCGAATGAATATTGTAAACAGATGTCTTGAACGAGTAGTGGCATCCATATTGAATTCCGTCAATGTAAACAGCAAATGTACCCCCGTTTGGATGAAAAAATTTCTTTCTAAGGGTTTCCGAAATATCCTGTGAGATAAATCTGTCTGGTGGGTGTTATAATATGTATGTTGTCTCTTTTCATAAATCATGATCATAATTTATAATTAGGCCACGTGTGTGAGACAATGCATGCAAGGGCTTCAGATCTAGTTCCCTTTTATCCAACTAAATTGTCATAGGAATTAGGAAGCCTGGATAGCGTAGTGGTCTGCGCATTTGTCCGGCAAGCCAAAGGTCCAAGGTTTGATTCCCGGTCCAGGCCGAAATTTTCTCATGGCAATTTCTTCATAAAAATTCATCCGCCATGTTTGAATTTCAGTTCGCCAAAACCACAGTCTAAACTATGTCTGACTAGACTGTGCCAAAACGTTGTACACATGAACACAATAGAGTCACTGCTGTCACCCATGCACTTCTTCTGGCTAGATACATGGCTAATCTTCTATTTTTACCTTTTATTAATATGAACAACACTATACGCATGAGCAGAGAGCATGCAAAGTGACAGGGCAACAGAAGGCATAATGACAACACCAGTGGCGGTTATTATCACGGAGTCCACAACTATGCCAGTGGTAACAACATCATCAAATGCTGCAGCAACAGCTTTGGAGGTTGCAGATTCAGGTATGATAGCTTGTAATCTTACAAGAGATTTTCCTAGCTTATTTTCAGTATTTTCAAATCTAAATTATCTGTTGCTCTATTAACCTGTCCTGTTGATTTTTTTTTAACAAAATGAGTACCTACCTTGAATTTGAACCTTGAACCTTACCTTTAAGTTCATTTTTGGGTGAAGGCCCAAATCAAAGTGGAATAAACAAAGAAGCTATCAAGGAGTGTTCCCTAATGCTTCTTCTGTTGAGACAATCCAACTTAAGTATCTTTCTCATTAATTTAAGTTCAGCCAGATTCTTCCGATCTGTCAAACTCTTGTTTATTTTTCTAACCACAAACAAACTCCATCACAACAAAACAATGAAAAGACGAATTTAAATCATATCAATACGACAAAAATGTATGTGTCCAACACTTGAATATTTTATAAAAATAAATTTAACATCTTCATGTGTGTCGTTATACTTTAAATGTTATTTTTCATACTTCTGGTTCTAGATTTCAATGAATGGTTTTATTCTGAAGGAGCTGGGCTGCAGCAGCATCCACAGACTTCTTATGCAGGTTCGTAGTCATTCCTTTGAATGGATTTATATTCTACACTATTGATAACGTAAAATTTATTTACATCAACTTTTCCCTTTTCATGTCAATGTCATGTTTTCAAGCCAATCGAAGCATATAACTAAGGAAGCCAAGCCCCACATCAGACTGTAGAACTGTGGAAGAAGAAGAAAAGGATTGTTGTCAAGATGGAGGGGGTGAGATGATACTTAGAAAATATTGCAGGTGATTGCAGAACATTTCAAGGTATTGATTTCAAGGATTGCAGATTATTTCATAGACTGATAATGTTAACTTGTGAATGCCCTATTTTCCATTAGGTAACATTAATGAGAATGTTGTGGATGCAGGAATGATTTGTTTGAAGAACATCTGTGCTGTGGAAAATATTTATAGGAAAAACCCTTGAAAATATTTTCCACGGTGTAGTGACTTGGTGGAGTAGCTTGTTTTATAGTTTTGCAGTGTTCAAGTGTTTGTAATGATCTTGCAGTGAATTTATGCACTAACATTTTTTTGTAATTACTTGCTTATACCTATAATTTTTTTAATGGTTACTTTCCATATTTTTTTATCACATTCGATTTTGTAGTATTTTGGTTTAATATTTCTTCTGACTCAACCAATAATTTTTCTCATTTCAGTGTACGGTGAGTCAGACTGTGCATGATATTCGCTTACAATGGCAGGCCTCAGGTGAACAGGATAATACCTGGAATACCAAAATTATATCTAGTCAATATCTGTGGGTACCTTATTTAAGGTTTATTTTGGCATTTTGACCAAGTTCAGCTATATTGGATTCTTTTTTCGCATACATATGGCTGCGTATATTCTGATAATTAGAAAATTTTCAGGGACATGGGTGTTTGATGAAGGGGCTAGTGTGTTATGAAAATGAGAGAATTTGGTTAGTGAATTGCCCTCTTTGTACTCTCATTTGTATCCTCCAGTGTTTATACAATGATAAATGTTGTCTGCTGGCAACTAATAGTCATTCTTTTTTCAATGTTGGAAATAGTCGGAAGTGTTTCCCTCCTAACCATTGGAAAAGTACCTCTACTGGGGATACTAAACTTTGCTGACATCATTTGTGAATGTCTTGCCTACAGCCTTAATTTTGCGATGGAGGGGCTGTTGTGGTACTAAAAGCAATTTGAAGTAGTGTGATGATGATGATTTATTAACAGCTGAATGATATATTTCTGTGTTTGGGCATAACTCTCTCTGGGCTCTCGTTGCTTATTTTTATGCTGTTATTGTGTTTTTGTCCTCTTTCTTGTTTTTTTTATATGTTTACTATAAATTGGCGCTATTGCTGTATGTGAACAATTTTTTTAAATAAATATATAACATTATCATTCTTGTTGCAGTATGTCATGAAGTTTCATGAATCAATGTGGACCATTGTTATGAACTTAAAATTAAGTTATTAACTGCTTAAGTGAGTCATTACTGAGAAGGGATTTTTCCCTTTGTCCTTTGAATTTTTATGTGGAAGTTTTTTAGCACTTTTTTTTTTGCAAGAAACCATAGTCAGGGTAAGTCTGCATTGTACATACTCTTGAATGACTTCTGTCTTCGATGGAGTAATAGAGCTTTCCTGATCTTTTTCTAGTGTTGTGAGTTTCATTTGGTTTTCTTCTGTATTCATTCTACCCATTACTACAAATGGTTTGGATTCAATAATATTTTGGCTTCCAGTGAAAAAATATGGAGGAAATTGTATATACAGGTAATATTTTTTTGTACTCTTTATTTAGTTCCTAACTCTTCTTCATGTTTATTAATTATTTATATTTGTTTCAGCAATGCACGAAGGGATTTTTTTATCAGTGTCCTTCAACTGCTTTTGTATTCTATCCTGACTGGAAATGTGTAGTGACTGATTCACATATTATCTTGACCTTTGGCTTCTATCACATGATGGAGGGTTTTCTTTGTAATGAGAACTGACTTGAAGTCTGTGAGGATTGAGCTATTATTACAAAACTATTGATGTACATTGTAATATCTATATCAGTTTCCATGCCGATCCTATTTCTTCCCATGTGAGATGGTTTCCTGAGCTTTTAATGTGTTTTTACCTTTTCTTATGGGACTTCAACCTGTCAACATATTTTTTCTTATTTTGTCCTCAGCCCAAGGAGATTGGTTCTGAGTGATGTATTGTGGTTCGCAGGAATATTTTAAATTTCTGAATGAATAACTTTGAGCACTATGCGTTCAATATTTTTTGTTAACCTGATGTATGTTGCCATTATCAATTATTCCTTGTCAAATAAATTGCTTCAAATCTACCCACGATCTATTTCTGTTCTCACATCCTCTTCGGGTTAGGATGGATTCAAGTTCGCGCCACATTCCGCTGCACCCCCCTCCCCAATTACTCCCTGGCCGGTAAGGAAAGTGGAGCTGGTGCATAGAACTTGATTACGCAGAGCCTTACGCACTCTCTTGGCACTTCCATTCCCAAACGAGCCCCACGATCGCTGCGCCAAAAATTGCGCTGGAGGGCGGGGCGGACGGAGGGAGTACTAAACGTTATCGGCGCATGCGCAGTTTCGCAAACTCGGCAGTTCAAATTTGGGGATGTTGGTGAACGCTGCCGGCGCTTGGAGGGAAGTTGTAACGGTAAACTGCTTGCTGGTGGAAGGTAGGCTACATTCTATTATTGTTTTGCTTTGTTTTTCAATAATTTGGTTGTGGTTTTTACTGCCGAGTCTTTCGTGGGATGCTGTATGTTATATGACATCGGAAATTGTGTGTATTTAATTTATAATGTGAGTCGTAATGCTAGTGGGTTTCTTAGCTTTGTGGTAATCTGGATTTCCTATTGCAGATTGAAGGACTGAAGTTGGATGCCTGAGTGGGTGGTGAAATGAAAACGGTGTAGGAAATGTAAAGGACTAACAGTTGGACTAAGGTTTGATTTTTCATCACTCGTTAATCCCCTTTTGAATGAATTGAGCAGTGAGTTCTGGCCAAGATCATGATTCAGTTACTCTTCCTTTGTTCTGCGGTGACCGACCTCTCCTGATGATTATCCTTGTGCTCCCTAACTAGTCTTAACTGAATTTTTATCTATTTAACTCATTGAATTAGAAAGAGGGTGATTAATCTTAACTAATATCCCGTTAGCGATCGTGATGTAAGCGGTGGGGATTTTGCGAGTTTTTCCCTTATTGCCAACTGGTTTACCTTCCTTACGTGATATGTATTGTGTATTTGTATGGTGGAGATTTGAGTAGATTTTCTCGCTGTTTTCTTTAATTATCATCTCCATGCATATCAGCTTTACTTCTGTGTATCAGCTGCAAGTCTGCCAAGTCTGACATGCCCCGTTTTGTTTTGCGTTATTACATTAAATTTAGACTGATGGAATTTCACACAGCGTTTATAGAAGGCGTCAAAACATATCGCAATTGGAAACTTTTTATGTTCTTTTTGTAGAAATTACTCATCGAAAGTTATTTTTGGGAGATTTGTTGTACTGTATCATTTTGATTTTCTGTCAATTCTGTGTACATAATGTATTTTGGAGAGTAATGTCAATACTAGACTAAAGTCAAAAGGCAGTTATGTATAAGGTTCCATTAATTTCAGTTGCTTGTGGCTTCAGGTACATTGTGGAATCAAGTCATGTTGAAAGAAAAAAGAACTGATATTTCAGAGAACACCCATTCCTAGATTAGTGCTCTTAATTCATTCCAGAGATTCATTTGAAAGAGGCCAGAATGAAGTCGTTCATTTTTTTGTTTTTTTAATTAGTTTCCAACTTGCAGTTGATCCATAATGGGTTTGTCATTCATGTTCTGATTCATCTATATGTGCATTAGTTATACATCTTGGGAAAATGGATGTAAATGTGTGTGGATCATTTCCTCTGCACTCCTTGAGAGTTTTCATGAATTTCCTGAATTTTTAACATCTTCCTTTTCAGAGCATATGGATTTCCATGATGTGGTGGGACTTCCAACTCCCTTAGGAGTATCTCTTCCCAGGTTCTTCTGAGAAAAGGTGAGTACTGTTCTAAACATATGCCTTGTTTCTAATACTGATAGGATTTTATTTCATGTAAGCTTTATCTCCTTAAGTCCTTCATGTACTAAATATCTTCCTTGACTTATTTCAGAAGTATCAGAGAGGAGGGGATCCTACATGAGCTTGGCACGAAGAAGTTAGTAGAATTGACTCCAAAGGCTAAGTACATACATACCAACTGATCATGCCGTTCCCTTCCGGGGTAGGCACAGTCACAAAGTTTCACTCTTAAATACATGTTTGTATACCTAACTCTGCTTCAATACTTTCCCCCTCTGACCCATCCTTGCAAACCTCTTTCGCCTCATTTATTCCCATACACTGCTTCATTCACGCCCTCTTGTTTTTAAGACTCCTAATATTCCTCCTCCTAAGAATTTCCTCTACCACATTCAACCACAACTTTTTCAGCCTACCTCTACTTCTCACATAATTCATTTCACTGTTATATATCTGTTTCTTTATTTGACTCTCATCCATTCTCTCAACAAGGCCAAACCAACCTAGCACACTCCTTTCATATATGTCCATTACCGGAGCATCTAACCCACACTCATTCCTGACCCTATCCATCCTACTTTTGCCGCAAACACTCCTCAGATAACTCACATCCACAGCATTTACTCTACCCTTATGTCTATACATACATGTTTCACTACCATACAACAAAGTGGGGAGAAGTACACTTTTGTACACAGCAATTTTTGCTTCCTTAGTTAGTCACTCATTCCTTGATATGCTCCACATGCTACCTACCACTTTCCTTCCAGCATTCATATTTCTCTTTATCTCCTCATCTATCCATCCATCTTCCACAAACATCTTACCCAAGTACACAAAATCATCCGCTTGTTCAATTACTTCACCATTTGCCCTCATCATACAGTTATTCTCCTAATTAAAAGTTACTACTTTAGTCTTGCACGCATTTTCCTTCAATTCCATTCTCTCTGTTGATTCACAAAACTTTTCGAGGAGCTAATGTAATCCCTGTTGACTGTCTGAGATCAAAACAGCGTCATCCGCATATAGAAGAACTCACATGTTTACATTTCCAATCAAAACACCGTCGTTTTCACTACATGTGTCTCTAACACATCTATCCATAAATACATTAAACAGCCATGGAGACATTATGCATCCTTGCTTTACACCCCAGTTTATTACAAACCAATCACTCAGAACCCTGTTAACTCTTACACTTGCCTTACTATTGTCATACTTTGCCATCATTCCATTTGCCATCATAACATTCAATAACTGCTCATTCACTCCACAGTCCTTCAAAACCATCCACATCTTTCTATTTACCCTGTCATGTGCCTAAAAGGCGCAGCAGCATGAAAACAAATAGGCACCCATCATATATTATACACACAATGTAATTAGTCTAAGGGTCTATAATTTTATAAAAAATGTTTAATCAAGTCAGTAATTTAGTCTAGCATAAGGTATTCCATGTACAATTAATCTTTAAGAATTTTCAATTTCATTTTATGGTGCCTCAATATTTCTCGAATGAAATGCTAAAAGTGGTAACTTTGTGGAATTCCATGTTTTTAAAATGGATTTATGAAACAACTTGTACAATCCACAATGGTCAAAAGCAATGGCACGACAATCCAAGGACATAAATTGATTGTAATGCAAAAATTTTAGCTTTTAGTAACAAAAGACGTGAGTTGGACTCCTTGGAGCAACTCGAAATTTAAAAAAAATTGCTTAACCCAAATTGTATTGTTCTCAATGAACGTTTGTTTCCTGCCACTTCCCCCATCCTAAACACCTTGACCAAGCTTCCCTAAGCCATTAGTCCCCATTCAAGAATATCCTTTCCACCCCCTCCCCCTTCTCCCGACTTCTAGCTGTCCATTGCATAAATAAACCATGACGGACCTTGAACCTACCCCCTTCTTCACCTAGCCTGTCCCCAACCTGTCTCATGAAATCCTCTCCCCTCACCCCCCCTCCAAAACCATATATAAGTGTGTAATACTTTTTGTTTCTTGTCATTTAGCACCTGATGATGATGCTTAAGCGTCAAAATCTGGATCGTGCCATTGCTTTTTATTACATATTGCTTGTTTTTAATTAGCTAAGAAATTATAATTGAAATCATTAGATACTCCTACTGCTGAGGTTATATCAAGTGAACTATAATTTATGAGGCTGTCATGGCTGGATGGTTATTGGTTATCGAGAACTGGGATAATAAGTACTGCTGTCTCTGGTTATTCTCTTCTTCTTGCCAATTGCAAATACAGCATGTTTTCCTGGCATATTGCCTGTTTCTTCATATGATTTGAAGGTATTAACCTACCTAGTTTATTCATCTCAAGTAGTTCTTTACATTTAAAGTCTAAGCGTTACTTGTGAAAAAGCATTACTTCGTAAATTTACAGCAAAATGAAATTACCATTCTCCTTACTTTATGATCTGGATTAGTATGGTCTACTGCCAACTCAGTTTTATTTACCTGTATTTGGAACTTTTTATAATGTGAATATTCGACAAGGTTATTTAAGTTTTGTGAATAAGACTATCTTTCAAAAATTTTATGCAAATGGTGAAGTTGCATTTGTTGAAAATGTTCAACTTGCATTTCTCTCTTTTGTTCATTATATATTTTTTGTTCTGTTTAGTTCATTCTGGCTTTATTTTTTATGGTTGAATTTTTGTCATCCTGCTGTGCTATTTGTATATTGTGTCTGGATCAATAAAAGATATTTCATGATTTAAATTTTCTATTCCTTATAATTGCCTCTCCAATACGAAAATATGAAATTCGCGGCTATATGAGCATCCTTACACGTAGGCACCAAGGGGGCGGAGCTAAATGGGTTAGTTCTTCCTTCCAACCACCAGCATTGCATACCCGGCGCCACCGGTGCGGCGTTGAATCCGTCCGTTGGCCTCGTTTTAAAGCATTGAGTGTCCCATCCGTGGCCTTACGGCTGTGACGTCGGGTTGCACAGGAGGTGGTGAGCGCTTCCGCGGTTGACGCGTTGCGTTTGTTCGTGCGGAGAGTGGAAGGCTAAGTCGCTAAGTTCGAGGGCAGGTTCCGTGTTTTCTCATTCCTGTTATGAGAGAATAGCGAAGTGGATTTTCGCTATCACGCATATTATAAATTTCGATAACCGATTTTAATGATTCTTTTCTATGCTTCCCGCTTGTGAAGTTCACGCATAAATGTGTTGCTATTTCTCAAATTTTACCTTTAGTTGAATGTATTCATCGTAGTAATTACGTAGGTAACTTTTGAGGAGTGTATTCTATGGACCTCAACCCAGTTTAGCTGAAAGTCAAACAACCAAATCGTAATGGTGAATATCGCTGATTTTGTGCATTAATGTCAGTTTTTGAAATTTTAACGGTTGGATCACCATTCACAGGATAGGTGAGAAAATGTACTCAGTGCATCTGGAATTATCAACCGTTGAATTAATTATATACCGTAAGACCCTCGAGTTAAATTATCCTTTGATATTCTGCATTCCCGTGGCAATGTGTTACGTCAAAATATTTCCAGCGTCTTGAACTTAAAAGTCCCTTTATTTTTCTCTGGAATTTAATTATAGGTCTACCGTCATGGAAAGGCCTACCGGGGGACTAAATGAAAGGTTTCCTCGGTGGAGTACATCATATAGCGATTCTCCAGGTAGTTATCCCTATTTTAGTATTTTATTTATTTTTGAGGTGGTGAGCTGCCCAACATTTGTGTTCTCTTTTAATTGCTGAGTATTCGTGATTCTTACAATATGTTTACGGTGACTACCCATTTGTTGTTTGTGGTTTTGGTAGTGGCCCACCGGCCCCATAACTACCATATATTTGTACAGCATAACAAAATTTCAACATGCTGATATAAGTATTTTCGTATGAGCTGCGTAAGTGGTGGACCAAGAAGTACTGAGGAAAAACTGCGCAGATTAGGTATTTGTCGAGTAATTGCTAGTCGAAACAGCAATCATCTCGGCATATGCTGCCTGCCCCGCTTGTATCTCGGCAAAGAATTAGTCTTTGAATAAATTCGACTGTTTCAGGATGAATGTGGTGGAACGGCGTGTTGTAATGTCTAAGACGAATATTATAACGTCCAATTTAATCGTACAGTACGTGTTTCATCTGCCTCATAGCCATCATCAGGTGCAGTAGTCCATCTCAACCTTTTATGCCATGCACACTCGTGTGTTTCAGTTTCAAGGAGGTAGAAGGAAAAGAGGAAATGTTAACGCAAGGAATAGGAAACATTTATAAGGGGAAAGGAGGTAAGGGGTTTAAAATCTTGATTACAAAATTGATTCTTGGTTTGTCCGCCTATTGGAATGCGTCTTCACTCTAAGAAGAAGAAAGGAAACGAAGGTAAAGGCTAATTTCACCCACGAGCATAGAAGAAATGATGACCACAGAAGATGAAAGTGAAGGTTGACGGAAACACCTGCTAAGAGACAACAGGCTTTTGGGGCACGGAGGGCCCAACAATGGAAGGAGACTATCCTGCCGTAAAAGCATCCATTCACACAGACTGCTAAGGGATATAATTATTTCTCTTAGAAGGTGAAAGAAAGGGGATGGAAAACACAACAGAAGTGAGGAGGTGGAGCCATGGCAGATTCAAACTGGAAAAAAACATATTATTATTATTTTTACCTGAAAAGACCACAGAGGAAATATTACTAGCTTGCTGTATGGAGAGGAGACTTCATTGGCTGCATTTTTAAAGCATGGGTCTAATAGAGAAGAGAGGTGTATGTCTTCTGCTATAGGCTGCATGTCCTGGATGTTTAACACTATAGAACCTCCTGATCCATACCACTACCTACTACCACTAAAAGGGTGATCATTTTAACTGCTGCTATTATTCTGTTCAGGTTTGCTGCTTGCATCATGAAAGATCATGACGATGTAAAAAACTCATCATCATCATCATCTGATGTTCTGCCTGCTGGCAGGTCCCGTACACCACTGCTGTCTCTATCCGCTTCTATCCCGAGCTTCCTTCTTTACTTCATCATAGCTGATGTTCTTCACCTGATCCACAAATTTAATTCTTCTCCTTCCTCTCTTTTTTCCTTCAATTGAACCCTCAAGTGCCACAGTTATTATACTTTTCCCTCTCATCACATGGCCCAACCAGTTTCCTTTCCTTTTCCTTATTTCCTTTAGGAGCGATCGTCCTTCTTTTACTTTGCTCAAAATCTCTTCATTTCTCATCTTATCTACCCATCTTACTTTTCCCATCCTTCTCCACACCCACATTTCATAAGCTTCTATTCTATTCCTTTCCCCCTTACCTAATGTCCACGCTTCACATCCATTGATGAAAACGCTCCATGAATAACATTTAGCTAGTCTCTTTCTCAGCTCCAGATCCAGGCTTTTATTGCATAGCAAGTTTTTCTTCTGGCTGAAGGCCTCTTTTGCCATTGCTATCCTTGCTTTTATTTCTGCATTACTTCTCCAGTCGTCTGTCACCATCATTCCTAGGTACCGGTAGCTTTTCACTTTTCCTATTACACCTTCTTTTATTTTCACACACACATAATTTTCAGTTTACTGGCATCACCTTTGTCTTTCCTAGGTTTATCTTCATCCCATATTCCTTCATCCCTTCTTCCAAAACCTTTATCAACCTTTGAAGTGATTGCATATCATCTGCTAATATTATCATGTCATCTGTGAATCTTATAATTCTTATCTTCCTACCTCCAATGCTGACTCCTTCCTCTCTCCCATCAAAAGATTTATGGATCATGTCCTCAACATATATATTGAGCTAGGTTGGTGACAGACAGCATCCCTGCATTACTCCTCTACCAGTATCCACCCATTCTGTCATATCCTCATTTATTTTTAATGCAGCTTTTTGCCTCGTATATAATTCTCTAATGAGTTTTCTCTCCTTCCATTCCAACCCCTTCTCTTTTAGAATTTTGAACATTTTATTCCATTCAACCCGATCAAAAGCCTTTTCCAGATCAATAAAACAAAGTGCCATTCCTTTTCCTCTCTATATACCTTTCTCCAGTTATTCTTAACAGGCCAATGGCGTCCCTTGTTCCTTTCCCTTTCCAGAAACCAAATTGTTCCTCCCCTACATTTTCTTCCATTATTCTTATTAATCTCCTGTTCAAACTCGCAACATTATTTTGGCTGCATGTGTAATTAGGCTTATCGTTCTATGTTCAGTACATTTCCATGTAACTGGCTTCTTAGGAATTGGTACCGTCACTGTTATTACAAAATTTTGAGGCCATTCACCAGTGTGATATTCCAGTAAAAAACTCATTGGTATTTTTACAAAGGACTCTATTTGCATTTATTGGAATGATTTTAATCATGACAACTTTGAATAGAAAATTGACAATCCAATTCATTAAAAGGAAAAAAAACTAGGCACTTCTAAAACAGAGGCATGATCATGAAGGAGGTGGCGGCGCCAAAAGGACAGTAAAGATTTTCCATTGGATTTTGATGCCTTTAATTAATTATGCGAGTGGCATACAGCTGGCGAATCACCGTCTCTTTAAGCCAATGGTTTAAAAGGTTTTGCCTAGTTTTTCCAGAGCAAATTTAAATGTCACTCAACCATGGTTGCAATGGTTAACATCATCATCAGGTTCAAGTTTTCTTGAAAAAGAAAGAAGAAAGTACAAGAAAAAAAAATTGAAAAAGAAAACTTGTATTTGCGCCTGATGACGATGTCAACCATTGGAACTGTGGTCATGTAAAATTAAAATTTATCTTGGAAAAACTAAGTAAACCTTCTTATTCAAAATGAATAGCAAGTTCCATGAAGTCACACTTTTTTGGAAACCACCAATTTCAGGTAATACTATAACAATATTTTCCTCCTTGCCTTTCCACTCTCTCAACTTTTCGTCACTACCTCTTCTCCTATAATCACTAGGCTGTTAATGTGACACTGCATTTAATGGAACTTTGATGATGTTTTTCCCCAACCTCATCTATAGGACTGTGGTGTCAGTTAGCTCCCTTCATGGACTTCTGACTTTCCATATCCTTGTGCTTCATCATTTTAACCAGTTGTTTATATCTTGAAATAACTAAGTTCTTCTCATTGGCTGATTTCCTTGACATCCCTTGAATTACCGATGGTGTTGAGTAGATCATTATTCAAGTATGCCAGGTGTCACTGAATGAAATATGAGTGCTGCCACCCGTTTTTGAATGATATGGCCTCGTCATTGAACTATTCTCTGTCCAAAGCAAGATGGATTTGATGAAACTGGTGGTGGTAATGAATTTTTTAGTTCTAACTGAACCATTTACTAAAGTGAATAGTTCATTCTTAACCTTTCATTTTTTTACATGACTTTAGTTCCAACTGAAATATTCACTAAGTAAAGAGTTTGTTTCCATGCTTCAAACTCAACTAATCATGCATTCATGAATACCTTTCTCTGGTCGGTAAATCTGATTATTTGTGATTTGATAACAGCTGTTTCATGGTTATATATGCAGTACTTCAGTATCAGATCAGTAAATACCATGCTTTGTGAGACACTATGTGGGACAGTGGTTAGGGCTGTGGTAGATGGGGATGACATAACTGAAATCTAAAAATTAAGAAATAAAACTGTCAAAGATGAACAGAAAACAATGAGAGCAGTAGATAGAATAGAATAGATTTATTTGCCCAATAGATACATTACAAAAGGTAAAATCCATTACAAATGTAAGTACATAAGGCACGTCAGTAAAAAAAGAGAAAAAAGTAAGCAGATACATATCAATCACGGGAAGTCAAATAGTCACTAACTTTGTAAAAACAATTCTCCACAAGATAACAAAAAACCAGCCTTTTAAACGCCATCAATCTTTTTTCATTTTTTATAGCTTGCGGCAAATGATTATATAATTTTGCACACATTAAATAAGGTCCTTTCATCGTTGTACATAGGTTAGATGTAAGCATGTGAACGTCATCGCAGCTTCTTGTTTTATAAGAATGGTAGCAGTTATTTGACTTAAACTCTGACAGATGTTTTCTTACATACAGAACAGCATGGTATATATACACAGATGGAAAAGTCAAGATCCCTAACTTATGGAAAAGAGGTTTACAATGAGCCCGATAAGACTCATTACACATGGTCCTCATCAACTTTTTTTGGATTAAGAACACATTGTTTGATAATGTGGAATTACCCCAAAATATAACACCGTATGAAATCTGGGAATAAAATAGACCGTAATAAACAGTTTTAAGTACATTTATACTTACAGTATGTTTTAGAACAGATACCAGATAACAAATTGAATTTAACTTTTTACACAAGTTTGATACATGTTTATCCCATTTGAAATGTTGATCAATATATATTCCGAGGAATTTTAAGTCTTCCACAGCATTAAAACCATTGTTTGCAAATAGTTGGCAGTTATTCTCACATTTATTACTTTTAACTGAAAAGAATACTGCTTGGGTTTTCTGACAGTTTAATATGAGATCATTGCTATTGCACCAGCTTAACATTTTTTGATTAACCACTTTACCAGAAGTAATCAAATCATTTACTGTTTTGCTATAAGTTACAACACACATCATCAGCAAAGATCACACAATTATTTTCTACACTTGACTTAAGGCTCAAAGGTAGGTCATTTATGAAAATCAGAAAGAGTATTGGACCGAGAACAGATTCTTGTGGTACTCCTTTTGTTACTTTTTTAGAGGAAGACAGATAGGTATCACCATCTCGTTTATAGGCCACCTTCTGATATCGCCGAGATAGATATGTCTTCAGCCAATTCAGTGCAACACCTCTTATGCCCAGCAGCTGGCATTTTAAGAGTAGCTTTTCATGATTTATAACATCGAAAGCTTTACTCAGATCAAAATAAATACCCATAACTTTATATCTCTCATTGATATGTTGTAGGATGTGGTCGACCATTTTAAACAAAGCTTGCTCAGTTGACCTTGCCTTTCTGTAGCCAAACTGATTGCCAGAGAGGAGGCTGTGATTTTCAAGGTAATCAACAAGTCTTCTGCAATAAACATATTCAAATATTTAGCCAAAATGAGGAATAATAGAAATTGGTCTGTAATTATTTAATTCACTCCTGTCTCCCTTATTTTTATATGCTGGTATCACCTTGGAGATCTTGAGAGCATCAGGATATTCACATTCAGCCAGGGACTGGTTAACCAGAGATAGTAGGGGATCAAGAATTATGTCCCCACTTTGAAAAATTATTTGACCACACAAGCCTTCAGTATCAGCTGATTTTTTACCTCCTACTTTAGTTAAATACTGTTGTAGTTCAGTTTTATCACAGGGTCTTAAATAAAATGACTTACATGATACTGAGTTGGGATGGCAGGGTATGGTAGGCACAGTGTTCTGTAGGACTGGCTTTTGTAAAAAGGCATTATTAAGTGCATTTGATATCTCAACAGGGTCGATAATTACATTTCCATATTCATCTTTTATGAAATCAGAAGTCTCAACTAATTTTGAGATTGAGCTATCCTTAATAATTTTCCATGCCTCTTTGGAGTAATTGGAAGCATTTTTTATGCGTAAGTCATTGTACTCCTTTTTGGCTTTCTTTATACAGTATTTATAATGTTTTAAAAAAATTTTATATTGAGAATGCAACTGATGGTCATTAGAAGACAATATTTTAAGTGACATGTTTTTCAAGTCATTAGACATATTTATAATGTCGGAAGTCAACCAATTTTTTCTACCTGTTCCTTTGGATCTTACTGGCTCAAGTGGAAATGCAAGGTTAAAACAATGAGTGTAATTTTTGTAGAAATTGTTGAAATTAACATTGAAGCTATTTGACTCTTGTTTTCCATTCCAATTGTTTTGAGATAGCAAGAGACGAAAGTAATTCACATTAGTGTCATTGAAGAACCTCGGGTATTTGATTTTTTTTGACAGTAAAATGTTACTTTGTACTGCGAAAGTAGATGTTATGGCTAGGTGGTCTGACAGGGCAGTATCAAAAACAGTTATGTTTACTTTTTGTTCACAGTGGTTAGTGTATACATTGTCTAATAACGTTTTTGAGCTCACAGTTATCCTGGTTGGAGTATTCACTAAAGGTTTCATATTATAACTGTAGAAGACTTGCAGAAGCTGTTTTTGATCATGGCCATCAATTAAAAGATTACAATTCAAATCTCCAGTCAATATGATAGTTGGTCTTTTGGGGTGATCAATTAGTGAGTACAGCAGGTTATCAAGCTTCCCTATAAAGGACTTAAAACTACCCACTGGGGATCTATACAATATTAATATGATAAAAATCTGATTTTCGTACACATATTTCACAGCAGAGCACTCAAAAGTTTGTTCTTCATTTAGACTTTCCATATTGATAGGGACATGACTAAAAGATAACAGTTTTTTCACAAAAATGACAACACCTCCATGGATTCGGGTTTTGCGACAGAAAACATCACCAATTACGTACCCAGGAATTGTTACATTAACATTTTTCATCCAATGTTCACATATACAAATAAAATCTGGATTTTCTCTCACCGCCAAAGCCTCTAGTTCATTCATCTTAGCACTTAAACTTTGTATATTATGGACTAATACCTTTAATTGACTCTGATTTGAGTAACAAGGTTGGAGATCACTTGGTTCCGATTTTCTTTCCCGGTCTACCCTAGTGGGTTCGATAGGCGTAAACGCCGAAAAGAAGAATTTACAACGAGAACATTTTTCGGCCAGAAATTGGGATTCATGAGTGAATCACGAAAATTGCAATCAATAGATATTCTAAACGAAGCATATTCGCCACGAGTTACCTTCAGCGTTTCCATTTCAATTTCTACGGCTGCTTCAATCGTAGGAATTCGTTTCCTCACATAGTCTTTTACAGTTTTATCATAAACATTTTTTCTAAAGTTCCACACATGTAGATGAGAACGTCGAGGTATTCCCAGAAGCGAACTCTCTTCTTCCGACGTACCTTGGATTGGTGGACTTCGTCGTTCATTCCTAGTTCGTCTTCGTTTGTTGTTTACTTGCTGATATTCACCATCGCCATCGCTGGTTTGACCTAGATCACTTTCCGTCATATTAATAGATCCACTGAGACTATTTCCTTTGCTTTTTAGATCATCATCACTCGCTAAGTTATCACGCACTGACACAGATTGGATGCCGGAGGTAGAATTTGGTGTAACTAATGGTATCTCATTTTCTTCTGGATTCAAAACAGTCGTCATTGGATCAGCAAATCCAACAGTCTTCCCTTTAAGAGTTATGGGTTTCCGAGAAGTTTTTAAATCAATCACTTCCTGCTTCAGCATATCTATATCAGCTGCCATCTTGTCTAGCGAGAACTTCGCAATGCGACATGAAAAGCATCTCCAGAAAATTTCTCGGCTTTCACTTAGAGCTTTTATCAACAGATCGTTAAGTCCTGTACATTTGCAATGAAATTCACGCGGGCATAGATCACAATAAATGCCTTTATCTTTACCAGAGATGGACTTATTGCACGAGCTACACGATCTCAAACAGGTATTTTCCGCCATCTTGAAAACAAGTGAGAGACGATAAGCACAGTAGCAATGCTATAATAGATTAGTATACAATTATAGTTATTTCATAATTTGTCCATGAAACAACATAAAAAGACACAATTCAATCGCTAGATTCTCTCTGTTCAAGGAACCTGATTCTGTGGCGGCATTATCGCTCCTCATGCCGACCCCCTCCACTGACTGTGAAAAGCATGGCATGTCATCTCTAGATCAGTCACATTGGTTATTCATTTGACACTGTTGGTTGCACTTGGCTTCTCTTACTAAAATTAGTTGGTAAATTGTGACTGTTTGGAGGAAATGGAGTTATTTTCAATTGTCACCTGAGTAAGTTTGCTTTGGCTGTGTAGGTTGAGTTTTCATGTTGTGTTATAACTTATGTGTTTGTGCCAGTTCATATTCTATCAGTAATACTCATTGTGCTATAGCATAATACATACATACCAATCACGCCATTCCCTTTTGGGGTAGGCACAGTCTCTAAGTTTCACTCATAAATACATATTTGTACACCTAACTCTGCTTCAATAATTTCCTCCATACTGACCTATCCTTGCAAACCTCTTTCGCCTCATTTACCCCGTACTCTGCTTCATGCACGTCCTCCTGTTTTTAAGACTCCTAATATTCCTCCTCTTAAGAAGTTCCTCAACCACATTCAACCACAACTTTCTCAGCCTACCTCTACCGCTCGCACCATTCATTTCACCCTTATATGTATATGTTTTTTGACTCATCCATTCTCTCAACATGGCCGAACCAACGAAGCACACTCCTTTCATATATGTCCATTACTGAAGCATCTAACCCACATTCATTTATTACTCACTCATTCCTGACCCTATCCACCCTACTTTTGCCACAATGTCAGATACTCATACCCACGGCGTTTAGTCTACTCTTATGTCTATCCTGACAAACCAATCTTTCACTACAATACAACAAAGTGGGAAGAAGGACACTTTTGTACACGGCATTTTTCGCTTCCTTAGCAGGCACTCATTCCTTGATATGCTCCACATGCTACCTACCACTTTCCTTCCAGTATTCGCACGTCTCCTTATCTCCTCATCTTTCCGTCCATCTTGCACAAACATCTTACCTAAGTACACAAAATCATCCACTTGGTCAATTACTTCACCATTCACTCTCATTATGCAGTTATTCTCCCCATTCTCCTCATCAAAAACTACTAATTTAGTCTTGCTTGCTTTTACCCTCAATTCCATTCTCTATGTTGATTCACAAAACTTATTTAGGAGCTTCTGTAATCCCTCTTGGCTCTCTTGAGATCAAAACAGCATCATCTGCATACATATAGTAGAACTCGCACGTTTACATTTCCAATCAAAACACCGTCGTTTTCACTAAATGCATCTCTTTTTATTTTTTTTTTAACATATTTATCCATAAATACATGACACAGCCATGGTGACATTGCGCATCCTTGCTTTATGCCCTGTTTTATTGGAAACCAATCACTCAGAACCCCGTTAACTCTCACACTTGCCTTACTATTATCTTACATCGCCATCATGACATTCAATAACTGCCCACTCATTCCATAGTCCTTCAAAACCTTCCACTACTTCTTTCTATTCACCCTATCATATGCCTTCTCTAAATCAACAAAAGCAAAATACACTTTCTTTTGGACATCCATACATTTTTCTATCACTTGCTGAAGCGAGAAAAGCTGGTCACTACATTCCCTCCCAGGCTTTAACCCACACTGCATGCCCCATATTATGTCGGAAGTAATATTCCTCATTCTTTTGATTACAATTTTGCTGAGCACACTTCCCTGAATGCTCAATAGACCAATGGTCCAATAATTATTATATTTGGTCTTTATTCCCTTCTCTTTGTACAATGGAATGGTGAATGCATTCTTCCAATCCACTGGAACAACGGAAGCCTGTAAGCATAAATTATATAGTGCACATAGCCGAAAAATGAGTAAATTACACCCACACTTCAACATTTCCCTGGATGTCCCATCTACACCTGCAGCCTTCCCATTTTTCAATACTCTCACAGCCATAATGCCCTCATTCTTACTTATCTCTTTTTCCTTCATCATATTCTCGCATACTACTTCGCAGCTCAACCTCAACCTCAGCGTGTGCAACATTATTGTATAATTCTTCAAAATACTCCCTCCAGCAGTCCCTGATACTGCTTTCATCCCACATGATCTCTCCACTTTTGTTCCTCACCGCATTCATTCCCCTGCCTTCACCAATCTTAGACCTTTTTACCCACTTCCAAAACAGCTTTTTATGTATTGCCTTCAAAATCGCTCTGCATCTTTCTAGCTTCATCCGCACGCATTCTTTCCTTGCTCTCTTTCACAATGATTTTGCATTCATTCTTTTTCTTTCTGTAAATCTCACATGCCTTAGTGTGCTCTTCCTCAGATCTGGCAGCAATCATATGCTCGTACGCCTCTTTCTTTTCCCTGACTGCAATTTTCACTTCTTCGTTCCACCAAGCCTCACCTTTCATTCTTCCTACCACTCCATTTCCACATACACTTTCAGCACCTTCTACAATCACTCCTTTTAAACACTCCCAAACATCATTCACATTCTTGTTTCTGATATACTCTTTCCATTCACTCTGCTTCAAGGATAGAACATCCTCAAGCATGCGACTATACTGCATTCTTACCTCACTGTCTAGGAACTTCTCCACTTTTACTCTCAACTGTTTACGTGCCACCTTCTTTCTTGGCACCCACTTTCTGCCCCGATTCACTTTGGAGAGTACCAAATAGTGGTCTGTTCCACATTCAGCACCCCTCATCACTCTCGTGTCCCACACTTACTCCCTCAATCTCTCATCATACACAATGAAATTAATCATGCTTTTACAATCGCCCCTTTGCCAAGTATACATATGTATTCTTTTATGTTTAAACCATGTATTCAACACAAACAATCCTTTTTCCAAGAACACACTCACGAAGTTTTCACCATTATCATTCACTCGAGGGTCACCAAATGGCCCAACCACTCTCTCAGATGCATCCTGCCTCACACCAACCCACCCATTCATGTCACCTAGTACAATAACTCTCTTTCCAGAATCACATTCATTCAAAACCTCACCCACTTTTTCCCAAAACTCATCTTTCACACTGTCACTCTCTCCATCCACTGGTGCATAGCACGCCACAATCACAGCTCACCTAATGCCTACTTTCATGCGAACCCAGAGCAATCTAGGGGATACTAACTCATACTTCCTTACCAGTAACTTAGCTCTCTCATTAAGAATGAGTCCTACACTTCTACTGCCGTGTACATTATCTTCAATTCCTGACCACAGTGCCAGACCACCACCAACTACAGTAACTACATCCTGCCCTTTGTTCTAAGTTTCACATACACACAAAACAATCATTCGTCTCACTTATATTTCATTCAACAACTCATGCTCCTTTCCATATACTACTCTCACATTCCAAGTACCGATAGTCCAGGTTGCATTGCTATGTCCATATCTTGATGGGCTAACCTTATTCAGCTTCTGCCGCCCATCACGGCTTCGGCTGCCTGAGGCTACTCTGTGACTGTTATGAGTAAGTTGTAGTAGAGTATGCAAGGTTACCAGCCTTTGCAGTACCCGCACCACATGCAGCTTTCCCTGCTAACGGTTACAGCGCTCCACCGTATAGTAAGGCCCAATTTCGCCAGTATGCCACAAGAGAAACCAAAGCATAGTAATACCCTAGGCCCGCTTTCACTATTACACTCAAGCTAGGATCCCTTCTGAAAGGACTACCTTGAGAGACAGCATACTGTTGCCCGCGACCACCACTAGGAGGTATATTCGGTGTACTGACACACCGGGTCGCTGCTGCTGTAATGTCAGGCCATTTTTCAGGGTTGCTATAGTATATGCTGAAGAAAAGTTTGATTTGATTGTGAAGCTAAAACAAAAAATCGTTCAATTCACTTCCATTTGAGCAGAAGCTGGCCATTAATCAGAGTGGTCATCTGTGTCCCCCACTAATTAACAGGACTTGTAAATATACAGAAAAGACAAGGTCTCATGACAAGCACTTCAAGGTTTCCAACTATGGATGTTACAATTGGCTGTGCTAGATTGATAATTCATCTAAAATATTTTGTTAGCCTTGTATTTTAGTTTCAAAATCCTTTAGGAAAAATGTTTGGGTATTTTAAAATTATTTCAGCTGTTTTTGTAATTAGAGTTGCCATTTTACATAATCTAAAAGTCTTGAAAAATCAGAAAGACATCTTAAAAATGTAATGGATGGTAATAATAATGGAAAACAAAGAGGCGAAGAAGGTGTGATTGATACTCAAATAATTAATAATACTTTACGCCATTAAAAAGTAAAGAACAATTGACAGGTTTAGAAATGTTAATTGATGTTTCTTGCTTTCTAGCAAAATAAGAAC
Source organism: Ceriagrion tenellum (assembly GCA_963169105.1). NCBI lineage: Eukaryota > Metazoa > Arthropoda > Insecta > Odonata > Coenagrionidae > Ceriagrion > Ceriagrion tenellum. The sequence goes on from OY720639.1 coordinate 1,283,420, forward strand.
ATCCATTTCAAGGGATAACGAGAAGAATGAATCTTTGAACTAAGAAAATTACATAGAAACTCAGATCTCTTTAAAAGGTGTGATCCAGTGTTCAATAATCATTTAGAATTTGCTACAGTATTCAAAGGAACAGACAGTGATGCATAATATGAACTACAGGGTTTGTCCATAAAGTAATGATACTGGCTGTCCCACGGTGCTCCAGTCACCAGCAATGCCCTCCCCGGCGGCAGGATTTGTGGTAGGGGTCTAAGCGACACACAAGGAGGTGGTTGCGTCCGAGCTCTGACGCAGTGAGAATCACGCATGGCATAAAAGCTGTTTCTGAGTTTTTGTATGGCAGAAAACCTCAAAAATGAAACGCTCGCTGGAGCAGCACTACGCGATTGAATTTTGCTTTCACCTGGGCAAAACTGCTCCTGAGACACTTTGCTCCAGTCGCCAGCAATGCCCTCCCCAGCAGCAGGATTTGTGGTGGGGGTCTAAGCTAAGCAACGCACTAAGAGATGGTTGCATCCGAGCTCTGATGCAGTGAGAATTATGCGTGGCATAAAAGTTGTTTCTGAGTTTTTGTATGGCAGAAAACCTCAAAAATGAAACACTCGCTGGAGCAGCACTACGCGATTGAATTTTGCTTTCACCTGGGCAAAACTGCTTCTGAGATGCTTGCCTTGGTTAAGGAGGCTTACAAAAGCAATGCCCTGTCAAGGACCCAGGTTTTCCGGTGGTTCAGTGAGTTCAAGAATGGAAAGGAGACCTTTGAAGACACGGAGCGATCTGGACGCCCTTTAACGAGTGGCGAAAATGTGGCCAAAATCCAAGGTAAAGACAATGTTCATTGTCTTATTTGACAAGTGTGGAGTAATTTTCTTCATGACTAGCTGTACACGGCATTTCCAGGAGTGATATCAAAAGTTTGGTGAAAATTGCAAGTTTAGGGGTTCATTGCAGAATATTTCATCAACAGAAATGTATATACAGAAGATTTTGCTTCCTGACTATTATCATACATGCCAATATGCTAATTTACTGCTGTATGAAGAAACTTTATTTTCAGGATCCATATTAATCACTGCACTAATTGATATTATTATTTCACTAATTACATTAATCCGTTAATTTAATAGCTTCTCATTATATATCGTGAGTGATATTTTCGCCATTGCAATCAGTTAGCACTTCATTAACTGTATCAATTATATTATTCTTTGCCATCAGCCACGAATTAACACCACCTCTTCTGTTTCAAAAAATACTCATAATACATTTTTGTCAAATAAAAGTATAATTTGTGGTAAAATTCGCTTCTTAAACCATTATAGTTCAATTAGGTATTGTAAGCTAATAAAGTGTGCGTTGTTCTCGCCCTCACTGACAAAAACATAACATACTCTTTCTTTTAGGTGCTAGAATTGAAGCCACTATGGCAGCTGCCATTTGGGAGGGCATTTTGATTGCCAGTGAGCGCCATACAGTCCACCTCAGCTCTCGGGAGAGCAGTGTCTGAAAGCTCTCGTTAAAACTGTGTGAGACACTACTCTTGCGAGAGCTGCCCTTTCAACACGCAAAAGTGAGTGTCGGACTCCATAAGAGTGCTTCTGTTGAGACGCTAGTGTCTGGTGACGCGACATAGCATAGAGCATACATAGACGTAGCTTAACTGTGGTGAGCATACGCATCTCATCTCAGAAGAACAAGCAAAATATGGACAATCACAAATGTGAATCCATCTACTTCTGCATATCACTTCTCTTGCCCAAGTGAATTCAGATTGTATGAGTGTTACCATATTTGAGAGAAATGGTTGGTGTCTGTAGGAGGTCAACCAACAGTGGCACTGGTGGGACTGATTCGCTCCTTTCCTCTCTGATACTCCATGTACACTCTACGAGGTGCACACTAGCATCAGGGCTTCCTGAGTCTATTGTGTCGCGCCATGGTGCAGGGGCTGTTCAACCGGGAACTAAGCAGCCATTTTTGTTTGAAATCTTTTTTAAGGAATGGAGAGCACAAGGTGGGGACTTCCTCCGTCTTCGCGGGGTGTGGACAACCTTGATGATGAGACGCGGAAGAGACTGGCTGAGGGGACGGCAGCCCTGAGCAGGACGTCGGCCTCCCTCTCACGCTCCATCCAGGTGGCTGAAGAGACAGAGGCCATCGGAGCCGAGGTGGCCGGGGAGCTGAGTGAACAGAGGGAGTCATTACTGAGGTGCTTGCTGCGTACAGCCCCATATTTTCCTCAAACAATAGTATTTGTCCAAGTGTAGCGCCTCTCCCCCCTTTATGAATCTGCGCTTAAGGAGTTATTAATTTTCACTTTGGTATGCCCTTTTCATGCTGAGTGCTCTGCCCATTAAATGCAGAGAGCAGTAATTCGCCAACTTTAAAAGTCTTAACTTATGAAAGCTGGAACAAATGGTTGGAATATCTGGCAGCCATTCAGTGTGTGCATGCGGTAGAGTACCGATTATCCATAGTATGGTTTGCCAAATGTCAGATAGTCCAACGATCAGTTCAGCAACAAGCCCTCTCCCCTGCCTCTCATCACCCCTTCCTCTCTCCCAACCCACTACCACTTTGCCTCGCAGTTGCAGCCAGTGGCCATGCTCAAGTCTACTTAAGTGCTGCATTTTGCCCGTATGCAAGGTTTTCTTGCTGCAGGCTTTTCAATTAAGCAAATGGCAACATTGCATTAAATCTCCTGAATCACTGCGCAGTGTTTGCATGACCCAGGCCAGCAAGCTTTATTTTTCATCAATGTAAGTGATTTAAAATGTCTAATTCTTTGAGAAAGTGGAAATGCTGTGTGTTTGACATTTCCAAGAAGTTGAAGGTACTTGAAAGGGCATCCAAGTGAGAGGGCCTACTATGAACCACTTTGAACGAAGAAGAGGCAAGTATCAAACCGTGTTTGGGGATTGTGGTGGTCGGCGACCTTGACTTGTTTACTTTGAGAGTAGGCTGAGGAAGCACAAAGATACAGGACTCTGGGACTCTCGAGGGGTGACCACTCATTTCCACAGAAGAGACTGGTGCCTTGTGAGCTATAGCTTGGCTTGGGCAAATTTGACTCGCAAATTGTCAGTGATTCAGAATCAGATTCACCTCAAATGTTGTTTTAGACAATGTTACACTAAATTTTGATTGTCATCCAGTTATTTCACGCTTTATTGAAAATTATCAATACTTTATCTTCCTGTGGCATATTGTGCCTTTTATTTTAAGAAAACTCAACTAACTGATATACTACAGACTCCAAGAGCTTTTTTTATCAGAACTTGTTCAAAATCCTTAGTAAAATGTGATATAAATAAAAATTGCTTAAATTATTACGATGGCTTCATGTTTTTGAAGGTGCTAGGTTCATGATACTGAATTCAAGACTAATGCAGCAGTTTCAAAGTTCAGGTGCTTATGGCCGATGTGGGAATGGGAATTAAGTTTTTCTGCAAAATTAATAACAGCTCTATAACAAAGAAGGTTTAAAAATTAATACTTAAAGAAATCACTCACTTAGGAAGAGAATATTCAATGCTGATGGCAATAGAACCAAAATAAAATAAGCTGTAATCCGGCATATTTCAGAATTTCTGCTAGAGGCTTGAAAAAGTGAGTTCTCTTTCTTCAGCATCAGGTGAGAAACAGAATTATGACAGGAGTGAAAGTATTTGTTTACGACTGCTCAAGAGGAAATAAATCAGGCTTCTTGTGTGCCTTTGTTTCTATTGAATTGACTCAGACATTCTCTTTCTATTTGGACTCAAACTCAGGGTCACATATTTTTTACACAGACTTTATAATTTTTACGGTTGTCAGTTGGTATGCAATAAGTGTGCTGGCTGCCATTGTACTCCCTGTTGTTAATTGTAGGATATTTAAAAATTAGAATGTGTAAATAGCAGGGTAAGATTGCAATGCAACAGTTCAAAAATTCTAATGACCCAAAGAAAATGTTGCAAATCAAGGGAAAAGTGAATCCTGGGGGGTGTAAAAGCGAGTTGTCTCAGTACAATGTTTGGTCTACCTTAATGAAATTTTTTCTTAATTTGGTATGTGAGTAATTGTACTGGTACAAGAAAGTTAGTGTACGATTTTATTTTTCCCCTACTAACCTTTAAAAATGCTCTTCTGTATAAATTATATACTTTTTCCATTATTTGATCAAGTTTTACATTCACACGCTGTTCCTTTTCTATTTCTTAAATCGATTATGTACTTCACATATTAACTATTTATGTATCTGATCAAATCAAGTTTATTTTATGGTTGAAGTTATCCTTTTTTTTAGAATGAGGAAACTTTTGGGGAAAGAGTTATAAATATTGTAAAACTCCACTTTTGCTATTCTTATGAATGAGACGAGTAATTTGATAGCATTTGAATTGCAGAACTCTGTATACTTAAGGACATTAGTTCAAAATGGATTTTGCTCAATAGGAATACATTGAATGTATACTTCCAGTATGTCTTGCCAACTCGTGTGTTGTGATAAGTGACATCATTGTCAAGCACCCCCCCACAAATATCCTTTTGAGTTCAATCTCCTTATTGTATCTCTCTCCACTTCAAGTGGGATGCGCAGCAGCATGCTCTTAATCACCCAAGGAAGGATAATGGGGCTCTAGCTATCGCCAAATCTAGGGCCTGGAGGAAGGGAATCTTGGCCAATAAAATCTTGAGTGGGCCAAGATGACATCAAACACTAATGGAGATGACTTCCACAGAAATGGGCCACAGAGAACTAAAGCAGGACTTCAAAATTCTTCCCTGTTATCATGAGTAGAAGATAGTTACAGAGTAACTGGTTTATTGAAACGTTTTATTATTCATTTTATATTATGAGTTAATTTCGTTATATACCTGTGCATGAAATGAGAAAATGAGGCTCCAAGATTGTGGTTTAGGATTGAGGCAATGCTTGACAAGCAAGGAAGGGAATCAGAATTCCTAGACTGGAATGCTTGGAAGAAGGGAAGACATGGCTGAAATGAAAAGGGCGTGCTCACCAGGCCATACCCTGGCCTGGAGCTGGGTTAGCTCAGTGGTAGCATACTTGACTCTTGTTCCGAGGGTTGCAGGTTCGAGGCCCAAGTAGCAGAAAAGATTTCCTTGCTGTGCAATCTAACTTTCAATCGCCATCCAAACACCCCACAACTGAGAGGCAGCTGTCTCACCAGAAGGCATTGATGGCATAGATCTGGAAGATCAAACTGGTATCAGCATCCAAAGCATAAGGCAAGAGTGAAGTTCACGGAATTGGCTGAGATTCTGCAATGTGGAAGGCAGCAGGGAAACCACCACATTAGCCTCCCTGGAAGATGCAGCCTTGCATTCTGTATGTGACATGATGGCATTCCTCTCAGTAAAATATCCTGGGGGTAACATAGTCCCCCAATTGGATCTCTGGATGGGGACTACTGGGAAGGATACATCAGTCAGGAAGGACAAGTGACATAGGGACATGGAGTGAGCGGGAAGCTGGAGAATGTGGAGATGAAGAGGATGGGGTCAAAAGAATGGGAGTCAGCGAGATCAGATGGGTGGGCAGATGACTATGGAAATGATGGATATTGAGTGATTTGGTGGACAACTAGATGACTGCAGGCATAGGCATCATACTGAAGAATGAATTGGGCAGAAGGGTGAAGTCAGTCTGGCAGTACAGTGAGAGGATTCTGATGGTGAAGGTGGAAGGAGAGCCTACAGACTGTGATAGTGCACGTCTGTATGGTGATATCTAGCTGTATGGAAGAAGCGAGAGAAGAAAAGTACGAGCAAATTGAAGAAGCCCTTGGAGAAGTGAAGGGGAAAGAGAGCATCATAATGGGAGAATGGAATACAGAAGTTGGAGTGGGAAAAGAGGGAAATAATGTAGGAACTTTCAGACTGGGAAAAAGACAGGTTGAGTTTTCCAATGAGAAGACTATGGTAGTAGCAATACTTCTCTTAGAGCAGCATTGGTGTAGGAGGCATAAATTGAAGATGCTAGGGATATTGCCTGGTACCAAAAAGTACATTCTAATCAGAGTGGGATACGAGAACCAAGTAAAGCAGTGCTAGAGCTATCCTGGTGTGAATATCAACAGTGATCACAACCTAGTATGTAGTCATGGAGAATCACCATTGTTATTAGATAATTAAGAAGATAAAACATAAACCAAGATGGGAACCAAAAATATGGGCCGAAGAAGGGAACAGAGAAAGATTTGCCTCAGCCATTGACAAGAAACTACAGGGTGGGGGAGCCTAATTTGCTGACTTGAATTTGACGCCTGGAAGCGAGGTTCATATACCACTTCATAATCAGGTCACATTCATGAACCAGAAAAAAAATTTGACTATGTTGAGTGGAACAAGATGTCTAGCTGCTGGAAAAACTCAGAGTGGATTACAGTGACTGAAGAATAATCGACCAACTGTGTAAGAAGCACGTCATCACTATGCTAATGTGAGAGAAGACAGATAGAAGCTAAAATCAACAAAGGAGCAAGACAAGGATGCAACCTCTGTCCAGCATTACTCAACATGTACTTTGAGGAGGCAATAAGGGAAGCACATGTAATTGAACTAAAAGGAATTAAGATTAACAGAGAAGAAATAAACATGCTCTACCTTGGAAATTATATCACAGTCATAGCAGGAAATCGTGATGATCTTCAAAGGTCAGTAAATACTAGGGACTAAGTTCTCCAGGAAGACAACATGAAAATAAATAAGACAAAGACTAAAATCCTAGTATGTGGAAGATACAGATAGCTTAATGCTGAAGTCACACTGAGAGGAGAGAAATTGGATTGGAAAGAGCTAGTGGATTCCTTCACCTGTCTAGGAAGTGCCATCACATGAGACGGAATGAGTACGATGGACATCAAGTGAAGAACAGCCAAAGCTAAGAAAGCATTCATGGTGAAAGGGCAACTGCTCTGTTCAAAGAAGTTGTGACTGCAAACGAGGAAACAGTATCTGAAAACATTCGTGTGAAGTGTGGCACTCAGTGGTTTTTAAGCATGGACCACAGGAAAAGCAGACCAGAACAGACTAGAAGCCTGCAAAACCTGGTGCTCGTGGAAGATATTGAAGATGAAATTGATGGACCAATTAAAAAATGAAGTTTACAGAAGGGTAAAAGAGGAAAGGACCCTATCATACTGAACACCATACATAAAAGAATGAGATGGATTGTACACACCCTGGGGCACTATGGGTTTGTGAAGAACATAATTGAAGGTGGAATAGAGGGAAAAATCCCCAGAGGGAGACCCAAGAATACATTCATGGACCAAGGAAAGAACATGGGAAGAGCTACCAAGACATGAAGAAACTGGTATTAGATGGAGGGGGAGGGCTGCAGTCAACCAATCTTAGGATTGATCGACCAATGAGGATGACCTGACTACACAGTAACTTGTGATCATTCAAACACATGCTTGCACAGCTAAGTAAATTTGGAAAGTTTTGACTGTACCACGACTCTGACTGATCACCAGCCTTGTCACGTTGATGTAAAAAATTTTCATACGTTGTCAGTGCATCAGTAATTATCAATGTATGTGTTTGGAAGAGTCAGATGGTAGAGGGGTTGGGGAGAGAGTGGACAAATGCAAAGGAAGAGACATGGATATGGTGTGTGCTGTTCAAGTTCAATGGAAATGCAACCCTCTACATTTCTCTTAACTTTTTCCACCTACTATGATTATTCTTTGGTGACTGAAGATAGTTTTCTAGTTGCTAGTTTTCCTCACAAAATGCTCTTTCTTTTTTTGGCTCCGAGATGCCCTTTCATTAGCCATGGTGACAAGTAGCTTATTAAAATAAGGAACTCCTCAAACAAGCTTGAATCTAAGAAAGAAACAATATTCCTTTCACTGATAATTTTCAGAATATGTAATGGTCAGTAATGAGCAAGATATGATCTCTTCAGTACAAGTACTGATGGGATGGGGTATGGGCTAACTTGGAACCAAGAAAGGAACCAAATTCCTTTCACTAGAGCTTACAGGTCAGTAATGAGCAAAATCTTAACCCTTCAATACTAATAGCAAAATTAGAAGTGTCTCCAATAGCCGTAAAAAATGGCACCACTTGTCAAACATGCAACCACACCACACTTACTGTGTTGGTTTGCGGGAAAGGGGATTCCGCAGCAGGGACCAACCACAGCCTCTCTACCAGAATACCCTCCTGTGATGGTTTACGGGAATGTTACGGGAATGATACTGCATTTTTCAGGTCGATTGTGACAATCGACCTGAAAAATCCAGTATCACACAACACTTACTCGACACAGAACACGAAACATCGGAACACAACCTACAACTCATTAAACAAACTGATAATCATTTACTTGATGCTTATGAAAGTTTATACATTCACAAACTCAGAAGAAACCTAGTAAATAGCGACAAAGGCCGATTTCTTACTCTCCATTATTTTCTATTATAGACTTAGATGTTTCTCCTTCTGTATATTTCACGTAATTTCTCGTTACCCTCATACATCAAGCACAGTTTAGTTTCAAATTTAAATTTTGGTCGTTATCCCCGTGCTTTACTTCAACGGAGGTTTTGTTTTGATATTTAGTTTTAGTTTGTTTTTTCCTCACCCCCCTCCCCTACTTCAATTGTCAGTTTGACTCCTCCCCCCCTATTACAACGGCCACTTGCGTTCACTCGCCACCCCCCTTTCTGTCTTCCCTCCCCCCCCCCGACACTTCTCTTCACCACCCTCCCCCCTTCTCCGCTATCCACCAATGCTTTTTGCTCTCTTCAACACCCATTGGTCATTGCTTCCCCTTCTCCCTCCCCCCCTTTTGCCCCCTCAGTATTGATTCCAGGCTGTCCTCCCCTTTTGTTCACTTACAACCTCGTGTTGCAAGTGCTTTTCCCTTCAGCTCGCCGAAGAGGGCCACCTTGTGGCCGAAATACGCGTATCCGACGCTCACCCTCGTTTGTCTTTATATTTTGACTACGCTCTTTTTGAGTGATTTCTCCCAGAAGTTGGGCCCGTCTGTGTGAGTCATTTGAGTGCTTGTGAGTGTGATTGTGGTAATGACCAGGCATCCTTAGTAGGGTCCCATTAGCCCTATGAAGGATCTCAGGTTATAACCCAGGCATCCTTATCAGGGTCCCATTAGCCCTCGAAAAGGATCCCAACTGGATTGAGTGTGTGTGTGTCTGTGGTGGTCACTGGCGAGGAAGTAACATTCCCATAAACCATCACAGGAGGTAGATTCTGGTAGAGAGGCTGTGGTTGGTCCCTGCTGTGGAATCCCCTTTCCCGCAAAGTGTGGTGTGGTTGCATGTTTGATGAGTGGTGCCATTTTTTATGGCTATTGGAGACTTCTAATTTTGCTATCTTGAGAGGTCGTAGAGCTCAATTTCCTTTAACTTCAATACTAATGCTTTTTGGGTAGGGTAAGGGCTTAGGAATTTGTAAGAAAGCAAGGTTCTTATCTTGAGGGACTTCATGGAAAATGCATGAGTCACTTATGTGAAGCAGACACAGTATGTGCTTTCCCAAAATATACCGAAAGGGCTGGTGAGTGGCCATGAAGCACTCCCCAAGACACAGTCATAAAAGTATGTTCACAGCAGCCTGTTGTGCTAACGTACAAGTACGTTTGCAGCAGTGAAAGGGTTTAAATGCCCCATTACACTATTCACATCGCTAAGTTTGATATAATTTATCCTTTCAAATAACATATAATCCTGGAGCTGAATAATTGTTGTTCAAGTAGGTGTCAGTGAAATCCATTACTCTGGAAAAAGTATGTTTTTTTCCTGGCAGTTTGGCGATGAGAAAAAATTCCTTTAATGCATCGAAAGCGTTATAGTCATCAATGTCCACCTGCTATGCACCAAACTGATGCTCCCATCCAGGAAGCAGTTCATTGCCTCACCCCAAGTTCATGCATGAGATCAGTAGCTTCTTATTTACTGCTTCTTACATACCGAAGCCATAAGCTTGATGCTTCTCTGATGCATTACTTATAAACGAGGAGGGCATGAGGAGGATGAACTCTCAAATTTGCTGCCAGTGTTAGCCTCCATAAAAAGACCAAGAATTCCTACCTACAGCCCTTAGGATTACTTTCTGAATTATTCTAATGAAGAGTGAGATTAGATGTAAGTTCTATATGACTAAGAGTTTGTCATGCAGTACCTTCCCTAAGGAGTGGCTTTTTGTAACAAAAGGTGAATAGCATATCTCTGAGCTCATGGGAATCCGCAGACGGAGATCTTGGGCTGGCATTAGGAGTAGCTGGTTGGATGGCAAGGGAGATGAGGGGTTTGATTAAATTGGATATGGCCCAGAGGAGTGCTGTCTCCAATTGTGCAGAAACGTCTACATGCTGATGTTTTTAGCAGAATGAGGAACATTTATGTAGGCAGTAGGAAAATTTCATTTTCAAGATAACAATGCATGAATCTTTTTTCTTTCTCATTCCTCCCTTAATGCTTTGCTTTTGAAGTGTCAAGTGAGTGTAGATCCACTTCACCCAAAGCTGTTGGTCAGTAGATTATTGATTATATGGTGTTTACTACTTTGCAGGACTCGACAGAGACTTGAAGATGTAAATCAAGACTTGAGTCGCACTAGGAGGATTTTGAGGACTATGTACGTCAGAGTCATTGCCAACAAATTCATCTTAGGTTTGTTAATCTTTCTTGAAGTAGCCATCATTGTTGCTCTTGTTTATGTAAGATTTTTGATGAAAAAATCATAATTTTATTGTGCATTAATAAAAAAAAAATAATGCCCTATTGCTGTTGATTTTCATAATTCATATCTGTACATGAATTGTTTCTTCAAACATGATGTTTACAACACACATTAATCAAAAATGGCAATAATGATGCAGCTTGGATTGCAGTGTGGAGGGAAGCAAAAAATAGCTTACTGCCAAATTCACTTAACTCTTATGTAACTGTATTGACTTAAAACTTGTTATTACGGGAAATGCATTCCAAAGCTTGTGAAGGCAAGTGTTTCATATTCTTATATCATACAGACTTGTTTTGTATATACTTTATTTTAGTGTCAGTATAGTTGCACATTAGCATTATTACACAGCAATTCTTTAGAGATAGGAGTTGGTGGAGGTGGGTATGGTGGCACTATTCTTTGTGGAAATGACTGTAAGAGGGGTACTCATCCCAGTGCAAACTTGAACCTCCAGCCTTTATGCAAGAATCAGAATGCTGTAAAGGGAAGATATCTAGGGAGTGCAATGTTCATAAGAAGGCCAACGTGGTAATGAACGATCTGGTGCTTTCCCAGCGAATCTGTTGAATGAATAGTTCTCACATCTCCATCCAGGTGAATTGCTCCATTTACCTGCTATTTCCAAGTCTGACATGGCCCTCGTCATCAGCTTCCCTGATAATGATGGCTGTGTTAGACCTTGGAACGTAGGCAAAATGGAACAGCTCGCCGGGACAGAGACTGGAGAAATATTCACTCAATACAAACATGGGTTTGTATACTTCTGAGGATAGTAGAGAATTCTTTTCAATTATCTGAGAACCCTTATTTTGTTTCTGCCACTTATGTTTACACGACTGGTGACCTAACACCCCCCCTGCCACATGCCCATGCGGCAGCTCGCAGGGTATTATGTAGATTGATTCTTGAAAAATCATATTGTTCTTGGTACATCTAATGGAAAATACTTATATCTAATAAGTAGTCTTGTATAGGCAAATGAGCCTAGATTCATAGGTACCTTATTATTGCTGTTTTGAATGAGTGCAGGTTTTTTCCCACAAAATTACATGAATTCTGATGGATATCTCATTACATCAAATGCTGCATTTTCTCAGCAATCCTTTATTGGGGGGTTAGTTTTACTTGCTGGGTGGTAGAGGTTCCACCTAGCATAAGGAAATTAACCATGGATGTTGCAACTATAAATTACTAGACTCTGTGGTTCAGGTTCATGTTAATTAATTTTTGGATAATTTCCTGCATTCTTTTCAAATGCTGAAATCATTATTGTTATTATACTTACATTATATATTTCACCATTTATTAATAACCATTTGGGACCAACATTTAATCACTGTCACAGCTGTTTACTTTTTAGAAACTACTACCCTACCAGGTTCCCAACAATATCCATACTCTTTAAATGTATACACCATTTATTCATAAAAATTGTATAAAGAAGTACAAATTATTTACAATATATTTTCAGTACTAGCTGAACTAGAAGCCAACATACAAAATATCTCATTTAATTTCCACTTGTTCTGTAAGGCACTCAAAAACTTTTGAGTTGAATATACAGTCATCTACCTAAGAATAGTTGAGTTGTCTCATAAAATATAAATAACCATTAACAATTAGAGTATGGCTGATCAAATCCCTCTGTGATTAAAGCAAAGAAAATTATTCATACTCTCCCCCCCAAAAGAACCACTACAAAACTAATCTATGATCTTTTGCACCATCATTTCTGTTGGATGTCTGTTGATGCTTAGCATAAAATAGACGAAAAGTGATTAAAATTATAGCAACAATGGGATGCTAGATCTATTTACAAGGGTGATTTTTACTCATATAAGGAGAGGTATTAGAGCGATTATTCCATGATTCACCAATGTAGTCAAACATTCCACGATGAATATCAACATGTGTGTTAGAGAAAACATCTATGCACCAATGTCAACTAGTGCAACACAACAAGAGAGTAATAAAGTTAAACAAAGTAACTTTTGAAGATAAGAATCAAGTGTATCCGAAAGAATTCAGTGTTTTATTAAACATGTTGCAGGAAAGAAAAGGAAAATTAGCATTTGGGTATAAGGCCACACTCTCTAATCACAATTAAAACCCCATCAGAGTCCAAATTCTAATAAGGCACTGATTTTTAAAGCTTACTAAGTTCATCAACATACATCACTATTTGTCATGTGCACTCATAAGTTTGATGCTTCAAGGCCTTCATACCACATAAGCCAAAGCCTTGAGAAATCCAAAGTGCAAATGAAACTCTTAATAAAACAAGAACATGATGACTCCCACCTTATCATGGGAAAAACTAAGAGAAGGCTCATCCACATTTATTATTCAGACAATTATTACTTAAGATTGATCTGTAAGAATGATAGAAGTAAGGTATTAAGCAGTACAATGGAAGTGTCAACGAAAGAAGTCTCCACACACTGATTAAGGTCATTCCAAGATTGCAACAGGCTCATATTATAAGAACACTAATGTAGAATGGTTGTGACAAAGACAATTAGTTCAGCAAAAATATTGATAGTGGAATTCTTGACAACCATTGTAAATAACCACCCTTTCATAAAAACATTGATTGCAGCATACTCAACTTTAGGCTTTTACATTGCATGATATTGAGTGATACAATACTATTCTTAAATGTTAATTCCAAACTCAATAAACTATCAAAAGTATACTACCATATAATAACTTTACAGGCCATAACAGCCATTACAAAAAGCAAGACCTACGATACGAATATGAATAAACAAACAATATGAAAAAATTATTATCTTCTTCGGGTGATTTCATATTGGTGGTAGTTAAGGAAGATTAATTACTCCTCAGTCAGATTAACACTACCTGAATATCATAGTTTCAACTTACATATCTAAATAAAAAAAGAATAAGAGTAGGCATTATTGCTTAAAGAGTATGTTAAACAATCCACTCGATCAATTTCTATGAAAATAAGCTGAGTATTAAATGCACAAAACAGTCTAAGATTAAAAATATAACTAAGATTAATAAAAATAACAGATAACTTTCTTTAGGATTCTGGAGACTCATTATCATTCCAGAAATCTTGAGATAGTAAATAAGAGGATTGATCACGCAAGACATAAAATTCTATGTCCAAAACTACGGCAGCACCAGTGTCTCTTGCAAAAATAGGATTGTTTTATTACAAACACGTGTCAATTAGCACAAACACAGCACTAAGGCTCTCTTGTGCACATCATGAGAACCTATGAAAAGGATAGAAATGCAGCATTGACATTCCAAAAAAAAGGATAAGAACACCAGATTCATTAAGAAAAGAACTTGCTCCATGGTCACGTGTCAAATGACATTTCTCAGACTGCAAGACATTGGCTCATGATTTAGCAAGCCGCAATACATGCAGGATCACCTCGTCCACCGTTTGGTTATTCAGAAGAGTTTTCACTGCTGAGTCATCTATCACGACGGTGAAGAGCAGCTTGGCATTCTCACGAAGGCGATCAGAGGGCCTAGAGTAATCCTCAGGAGAAGCTGGTTGGTGTCCACACCTGTTAACATGGTGAAAAGAGAGTGATTATGAGGGAGAGGAATTTACATCACCTCCATATATTATTTAGATTCTTCCATTATGATTCTTAGATACTTAAGTACATTGGCTAACTTTTCACAATCATTGAAGCAAAATGCAGGATCCACATGTTTTAAAGCTTTAAGTCTTCTCTGGACATGCTCCACCGAATTTTAGAAGTGTACTTTGATTTTTCAAAATGAACTGCCGCCATGTATACCACTTTGGGTATAGTTCGGGTGGTAGTGAAGGTGTTTCATCATGTTTGGTAACAATGGAAAGAAACCAGCATTTTGAATACAATTAAAGGGGAAAAAGAATAGCTAAATGAGAAAGGTTAAATTGTGTTGTGTAGGAAAATGCAATCTCTTGACAGGTATGGACGGGATGTCAGACGGTCCACTCGGAGCTGATCACAGGGAATCATTAGCGATAATCGATTTACGTACTATGAGAGAAACAAAAAATAGGAATCCTTAGAGCATACCAAAGGATAATCTTCAAAACAGCACAAAAATAAAACTCTGATATCTGAACATCAGACATCCTGTGTGTCTTGGCATTACCATACTAACCTTACTGTCAGGAATGCATAAACACTATACGCAATGTGAAGTGCAGTGGAGCCCACTTAAAACAAACCAGCTTATAATGAAGTCCCGCTTTTTACGCAGTGAAAGCCGTTCCCCATCAAAAAAGGCCCTTTTGCCATGTAAAAAATCCTGCTTTTAACGAAGCCATACTGAAATGAGTCCCGTTTATAACGAAGTTAGTCATGTGGTATCCTTTATATATTAAACTTCTTCTCGGCTGTTGCAAAACATTATGGCAATATCACCTTCGTGTTAAAACCTCGAGAGCTCTATCAATATACAATAATTCATGCGTACGAATGCTCGTCCAGAAATCTACCCTAAGGACGTGAACTCCTCTACTCAGACAAGCAACTCCCACCCCTATCGTGCGCTGAGCAAAACCTACCCCTGTCCTGCGCTGGGCAACTCCCACCCTCTCTCGCTAGTCACCCCTCCCCTTTTCTGCCATCGTCTCCTCCCGTGCTCGTCAGTTAGTCTCTGGCGGTTTGCTGCTGCGTCTAGTGCCGCTTTACACTTATTTGTGCAATCATATAGATGGTCCTGTGACATTGATGACTATGGAGAGCGATAAAATATGAAGAAAAGTGTTAGGTTTAAATGCTAAATTAGAAATTTTTCAGGACATAGACGACAAAATGACCAAGACCAATGTCGCAAAAAAGTACGATATTTCACTTAGTACTTTGTCAACAATATTAAATAATGGGGAGAAAATTGAAAAATCTAGTGAGCGTGTGACTTTTGGAGTTCATCGCAAAAAAAATCCACTGCTCTAAATATGCGGATATCGAGAATACTTTGTTTGAGGTATGATGGTATTGACGGCCGAGGGGAGCGTTTCAGGACTCCTCTACCCGTGTTCCCCCTCTGGAATTTGGGTGGAATGGGAAGGTCCTCGGTGTGGAAGGGGGCAGTCAGCGAGCGAATTGAGGGGAAGTGGAGGTGGGGGAACTTCATAGGAAACAAACCCAGAGTCAAATTTCAACTCACTGGGTGTCTGACTCTTGGATGAGTTTTGCCCGGGCGAGGTAAGCGGAGTACCATGGCAAGGATTGAAAACTGCCACATTTTGCTTTGCTCCACGCAACACCCGGAACTACCCGGGGTTTCTAGTATTCCTAAGGCTTGGCTAAAAAAATAGCGTTACTTTTCCGACAGGCATTACAAAGCAATAATATTGTCGGACTGGTGGCAACAGAAACAGAAGAAATGATTATCAGATAACTTATGCAATTGATTTAATGCATTTGTCACAGTTAATCTACCAGTTAATAAGTAGTTGAAAATTAGTTAATGCAAGTGAATAAAATGTAGGCAAATGGATATGCCAGTTTAAGAAGATAACTGCTAGAATTTTCATTCTACCGTCTTTTTTAATGATTACTCTCTGGGAAAATATGTAAGCCACACAGTAGATGCATTTTTTCTTCACGCGGTATATTTCAACCTAGTAAAACAACGATTGGTCGTATTCATAGAATATAGTGATGGGGTAAAATCTTTAGTCATATTTTCTGAGGGTCGCACTCACAAGAATGTATTTCTTACTATGCAATATTACATTTGTATTTCAGAAATAATCAAAAGTGTGCGATTCAATTCCGAGAGAAGGAGGGGATTCCGAGGGAGGGGAAAGGATTCCGAGAGGTGAAGGAGGGGGAAGAGGTTTGACTGAAGAGGAGTGAAACATGGAACGGGAGGCCACGCCTCACACTTTTGTAATCTACTCGCTAGATCACTCTAATCGAACTTCAGCACTACTTCGGATTGACAACTCATATTTTTTTATTGTTCTAATTGTTGTGGATTCGTTCACTCCCAGCGACCTGGAAACAAGCGCAGGATTCTCCACGAGTTGAGCACTTCCAAGTTTTTACGCCATTACATGCCTCACCCATTTTATGCAACTGCTTTTCTCCTCACTTGATTTACGCTTCAACTCCATCACATAGCCTTGTCACATTGATGTGAAAAATTTTCATACGTTGTCAGTGCATCAGTAATTATCAATGTATGTGTTTGGAAGAGTCAGATGGTAGAGGGGTTGGGGAGAGAGTGGACAAATGCAAAGGAAGAGACATGGATATGGTGTGTGCTGTTCAAGTTCAATGGAAATGCAACCCTCTACATTTCTCTTAACTTTTTCCACCTACTATGATTATTCTTTGGTGACTGAAGATAGTTTTCTAGTTGCTAGTTTTCCTCACAAAATGCTCTTTCTTTTTTTGGCTCCGAGATGCCCTTTCATTAGCCATGGTGACAAGTAGCTTATTAAAATAAGGAACTCCTCAAACAAGCTTGAATCTAAGAAAGAAACAAGAGAGTTCTATGTGTGAATAATTCTAATTGTGTTTGTTAGCATAATTCAATAGAAATGTTTGTGTATGTACATGAATTATTGTTGAATAATTGTCTTATATCTTGTCCATTTTTTATGTCCACTTCATGGCGAGTGCAATGTAAGAATTTACCTATCACCATGTATAACACGCAGTCAGCTTTTAGAGAACGGCATTCTATGCCATTGTTCGCAGTGCCATTCAGCACCCGAAAGATCACTGTGCATGCAGTAATGCTGCCTATGGATGGCTTTTCCCCTTGCTCTTACATATTAGCCCTTTGGTTTCTCATTGTGACGATCTATTTGTGGTAGGTTCTTCCCCTCCAAAACTTCCATGTGTGACTAAGGAAATAATTGTCAATAAATGATAGAATTACTACACTGTCGCTAAAAAGTACCTATGTCTGTATTCAGTATGCCTCACTTTATGCTCATTCGTGTCAGATTCTGTCTGATTTACTAGCAGAAGATACGTTACTCTGAATCTCCCTAAAAATGTTATATGGCCGCAGAATATGCACGTATGCACAATTAAAAAGGCAGGATAGATGAAAATTCAACCAAAGATAAGCTGTGAAATGTGTGGTGCAAACATGCGGTTTGTAGATGTCGTATGTTGGTTCAAGGTGCATTTAGATGCCATCAAATGCCATGCATCAAGAATATATTGTACGTGAATGGCACATATCTCATCATTATTCCTGAAGGGCTGACAAGCCAGTTGCAGGTGATGGATTTTAGTTGCAACCGCACTTTTAAGACACACATGCGTAAAAAGTGGAATGAGCGGCTTCATTCCGGACCACATTCAGGAAAGTCAAAGAAGTTATCACTAATTAGTCCATGGATTAAAGAGTCCTGGGATGCCATCGACTCATCTGTCACTAAGTGAGGTTTTAAAAAATACTGCCTCACGAATGCAATAGATGACGATTTGCTTAGGGATGAAGAACTGTAGTGGACGATGAGGAGGACAAATATGATGTTCTCGGTGACACAATATATGCTGCCAGCAAGCGTGATGTCAGTGCTTTGCATGAACTGTTCGAATCAAGGGATGAGAGTGATGTTGAATTCGAAGGATTCAATGCTAACAGTATTAACCCTCCAGCGGGCAATAGAGACTGCATATAAATTTTCGTTTTGAGAAGAACTCTATATTTTTTTTGCTTTGTCCAAAATAATTCCCGGCCCGAGATACAAGCTGCCAAAGATGGCGCCTTGGGTTCCATTTCTCATGCATGATTTTTGGCAACATTTTCAAATGCTCTATCTCTGGAATGGTTCAATATATTTTGTTGGCTGTTTTATTTGAAAGATAATAAGTTTCTGATAAAAGTGAAATATTCGGTTTGGAAATGTGTCCAAGTTATCTTGCTGTAGCCTTTTGATAATTATTTTTACAACAAATTCTTTTTTCAAAAATGCCAAATCTAAAAATTTTGATTTTTCTTAAACTGCTGATTAGTCTCATTCAGTACTACATTCCCTGAAAAGGAGAACTTCCACTTTTTAATTAAATGGGTTAAAAAAAATAATCAAATGGCTAGAGCAAGAGAACTTAGACACACACATCCAAACCGAGCATTTCCCTTTAATCAGAAAATTATTATCTTTCAAATTTAAAAAATCAACAAAATATCTTGAACCATTCCAGAGATAGATAATTTTAAAATTTTGCCAAAAAATCGCAATGAGAAATGGTAACCGAGAAACAGGAATTAATTTATACAAACCAAAAAAATACAGGTTTCTTATACGTTCAATGGTATCAGGCTCAACTATGTGGAAGTTGATATTCACAAATGAAAAAATGACTTCGTTTCCTTCCATTGATTTTCTTTCCACTGATTTCAAGTACTTAAAAAACGACTTCGTTTCCTTCCACTGATTTCAAGTACTTGAAAATGACCTCTATGTGTCGAAACATGTCGTACCAAAAAAATAAATCAGTGGAAGGAAACGAAGTCGTTTTTTCACAGGTTTCTTACTTTATTCTGAATGTTAGCATATGCTAAATTCAATAACATCTCAGACTATGAAGGTAATATTTTTTTGCCTGCCTGAATTGATATGGACTACGCTGGCTCATTTTAATTCCCTCTCCAGTGAGCATACTTCTCTTTACCCATACGGGTAAAGAACCGGAGAATCGCGGGGCTGTCTCCCTTTGCTTTAAGGTAAAGAGCCGGCGAATCACTGGTCACGTTAAAAATGTATTTATTCTTTAATTTGTTAAAAACAACGTGTAACTAATGATATGTGAACCATTACACTATTTTTAATCCATTAAAAATAATATAATTTATCCACTGAAGAAATTTCATTCAGAAAGGTGCTCTACAGCCAGAGATAAAAAATGAAACTAAAATTTTGAGACAATTAATTAGGGACTTAGGGAACAGTAATGCCTAGGAAAATTAAGAGGCAAATGGGTTAACCTCTTCTTTTTAAGTACCATCTTTACCTTCTCACTAGAATGCTACCTTTCAGAACCAAATTCTTCCTAAACCTACATATTGTTTACTTCATTGTTTTATGTTGCCTCCACCTATTGTAATGTAATTTTCTTGAATTCACTTATTTATTTGAAAAAACACATGTGAAAGACCTAAGAGCTGTTTCCTGGTAAACTTGAATAAAAAAATGTACTCGAGACGTAATTAGCTTATGGATGCCACTGCATCTATCTTTATAGTAAACAAATAAATGCAATAAGATAAAAACCTATATTTTATCCTAATTTTAAGTCATGGCTCCAGTTTTACCTTCTTATGACAGCCTCAAGAAGCTTGTCGACAGGGGCATCAGGCCAGCCAAATGCACGTAGAGTTGCATCATCGACCAGCAGTGTGAGTAGTTCCCGCACAGAATCAGCCAAAGCGGTCTCCGAGAGGCTGCCACCTTGGTGGTGGTTGGAGCTGAGCCGTGTGTTGGATGATGATGCTGAAGCTTCCATCCGAGGCATTGGATTTGCCCCAGCTGTTTCTCCCATTGCTGTCAGGTGCTGAAGCAGGGCACCTGCCTTGGCACTATCAGATCCAGACATTCCAAGCACTCGGTCTATAGCTCCTGGGAAAGTAATAAGTCTCCATGGATTTATTCCAATACCTACATGTACATACACGTGGCCCTGCAAGCTACAGTACAGGCCACAGCTTGTTACCACAACAGCCATTGACAAGAAAGGGAACAGTAAGAAAGGAAGCAGGAGAGGGGTAGGGCCACAAAAGAGATAAAGTAGAATCTTGTCATAATTGAAAGGCAATAGGGCATGAAATGTGCCTTAGCACTAGAACAAATTTAGTTGAGGCTCCATGTCTCCCAATGTTATGAAGAACGACTTGCTCTTCATCCTTAGTCTGAATGCCATCCTCTCAAATTTTCCACTATTTACATCCCACAACTTGGGGTCAAGCCTTATCTGATGGGATCTGTCATACACTTATTTTCCTGCTTTCCCTGCCATTTTAATGTCCATCCCTATAGTAAATCCATTTCTTCAATAAAACTTATGCATCCATCCCATGGCTCACCCATTACTCACTATGGCTTATGCTCACCTCTAAAAACAAACAGCAAAACCCCAATTTCTGTCGTCAACCCCATATATGTACCACACCACAGCTGTCATGGTATGGTGGCCAAACCGGCCAATTTTCCCAGAAAGGCTCCTACATCTCCCTTTTAGTATGGAGTAGTGCAACCAATGATCTTTCTCCAATTCCATGCGCAAGATTCCAGCACATCATATTTTCCTACATATCCTGCAGCACTATTCATATTTCTTCAGTGTATTAAATCACTAAGCTTTTCACTTGCCACAAAATACTAACTTTTGGCACCTCTTCATTTTAGGCAAAATACCGAATTATATCCCAACCTCTGTAGGGCAAATTTGAAAATTGTTTATGAAGCCTCCAGAGAAGGCACATTATTCAAATGTGATGCCAAAGGGTATTTTAAAGAACTCAGGAGGGTGGCCGCTAGAGAAAACCTTGAACGGCAATCAAGTGAACAACACACTCCCTCAATAACTCAAGTAGAGCTATGGGGGGCTCAGCTACTCAAGGGATTTCCAGGAAGGGCAGAGAGAGAAGCATCTCAGGGGATGCTTACCTTTCTTTGATAAGTTGATACAGAATCTCTCTCTCATGGGGGAACCCTAATCAGCTGTCGCACATATGTACCAAGGGTATTCTCTTATCAAAATCATTGGCCTGATTAACAGTTTGAATAAATGTATCCATGCAATAAAATGAATGCTTGAATAATCCTCTATCAGGAATGAAACTGTTAGATGAAGATCATCCTTGACGGGAATGGACGGGAGAATTTTATATAAAGTGAAATTTGAAATTTTAATGAGATAATAGGTAGCCTTGAATAAAAAAAACCTGTCTTTGTGGCTAATGAGTTGGAATTACAATGTTGAATGCACATTGTGAAGATTCCATCATCACGAAACAAAAACCACTTCTCTAAAAGCATTGTTAATGCATGCATGGGCTGGCATTAGGCCTTGAGATGCCCAATGTTTCTACTTTGATAATGCTTTTAAACAGACTTCCATCCACTTAACCATAAAAATTCATCCTTCACTCAATTTTAGTTTACTTGGTATGAAATATACTGTTTGCCAGATAGAGACATCTATTCGCCACAACATGTTAAGACTTAGACCAACTTCGTCTCATGGGCGTATGACACACCGCAATCTTCTGCAATATTATTCCAAAAAAAATAGTGAAACAAGTCCAAGGTGATAGAATACTACTTTCTCCACCACCACAATGCCCATCTCTCATCCCCATTTTCATATCTCATTTTATGACTAATATCTCATCGTATTCTAATACATTAAAAATATTTAAGAATTTACCTTATTGTTTGCTTTTGGCTCCATAAATGTGCTGTTTACAGAAGAATGATATAGAATATTCACAAAACATATTGCAGGAAGTGCTTTTACGAAGTTGTTTTCGCGATTACTTTGGCTAAGTGACCAAAATTCAGCATAAGTGGAAGTGGAAAACAAAGCAATAATGGCTAAGGAGGCGGGCACTGACTTCAAACTAATTCTGCTAAGAAGGGGTAGTTTGGAGGTAGTTTTTGTTGGAAGATGAAGTCTATGTTGGGATGCAACTCATCTAATCAGTGATGATGATGATCTTTGTTCAGATGGCTGAAGCATGAGGTACTTTCTTTGGAAACAACTGTATAGAATGTCGCCTATATGCAAGGACATGGACTGAAAGAGTGATGGGAATGATCGAGCCTCATGAGTTCTCTCGAGCAATACTTTTCATTCTTTAATCCTGAAGTTATTCTTCAGTTCTTGTTGGCTGATGAACAAGAAATGAAATACCATTCTTCGACCTATAACCCAGCAGGAAAAAATAACAACCCTATGTATTTGTAAATTAAGACAGCTATTACATATGCATATTATATGAACCAAAAATATGAGGTGGCATTTTCTTTGGAAAATGACCAAAACACATCAGAGCCTTTAAGGCTAAATACGACGGCGAGTTAGTGTGAATCTCCCTCGCAAGATGGGACGACGGACGTAGGCCGTGAGCGCGACCTCCTAAGCATGTATCGGGAACTACGTCGGACTGTGGAACTTGAGAGTCCCTCCCTCCCCTTCCAAGTCTTCCTCTCTCCTTCCACATCGGAACCCGACACCAACGCAGCTGCGACCTTCGGTCTTGGAGCTGGCGCATTTTTCTTCGAGAACTGAGTATCAAGTTGCAACTTGCGTGTTATCTTACACACCTCACCTTTCAGTCGCTTCCAAAGGGATATTTTCCTTGGAATATTAGGCTGCTTGGAAAGTCATCTTGGTTATATCCCCATGAAACAAAAATTATCCATTTCTCTTTGCTATTATTCTTCCCTTATTGCACGTACCCTACCGTTTGAGAAGCTGAATAATTTACTTTTTGCAATACCTAATTAATTCTATTTCCTTCTTCACTACCCATTTATTTATCTTTTGGTTGTTATTCAATTAATTTCACTATCGCTATCGTCTTTCCCGTAGAAAATTCAGTCGTCGACATAGAATTCGGCAGAGAGTTCGCTTCCAAGATGAACTTACTAAGATTAAAAAGTATTAACAAACAAATTTTGTTTTTAATACTTTTTAAGTTTCCCTCAGTTGAAAAAAACCTTAGGAATAAGGTCTCTCTCCCTAATATGATCCTTTTTTTAGTTTCCCAATCTTTTCTTTCAGTTTACCGTAAGGCACGTTGCTAAAGGTCTTGGACTAGCACAACCGCATCTACTTCTTGAACCCTATATAACCAATTGTATATTTTCTGACACATCCCAAATTGCTGAGTTTCGTAGGATTACCTCTTGAGTAAAGCATGTTGGGTTTTAAACAGCCAATTATTATCGTCCCACGCAAATAATTAGCAGCAATTTTTTCCAGAAATTAACAGGATACAGATGTTTGTTGATAGATCGCTAGTTCTCAACAAGTGATTTATTCCCACCCTTGAGGACGGGAATATTATGTACTTTCTTCAAATCACATGGAATGTCATGGATATTTAAGGTTAAGCTTAATACGGCTCAGATGCATTGTTAATGTCCTTTAATCCAAATTTAGCGGCGCCACAAGAGATGTCTTTCCGGCAAAAGAACTTCGTCAGTGGCTCCGGCGATCATTGTTTTTGTGTTGATATTCTGTTAAGGCGCCAAACTGTGATGGGCATTTTAAATTTCTCAGTGGTAAATAGCAAGCACTTTTAAAAACGTGGGTTTATTGAAAGGATTCGATCACAACACTCGGCCGTGGCTTTTTCTATGTCTTAATTGTATCGATAGGCTATCAAACAATTCGTCAGTACACATTGTTCCATTCATCAGCGCTCAAGTTTGCAGATAAGTTCCAATGTGCTCCAAATTCAAACCGTGGAATGGAAACTATTCTAGCAGCACTCTTATTTATTATCTAACTTCACACGATTATTTCTGCAAAAGTTAATTAAAGAAAAGCCTTAAATGATTGTAGTAATTACATAACCGGCGTAGATATAATGGATTGATCTCAATGTTGCACAAATTGCTACCAAGTACGCATACCGTGGTTAATAAAACTGCTCGTATCTGAAAAGGCAATGTTATTCAGCTCAAACTATGGCGCAAATATCTATTCAAAAATGAAGTGGTCGCACAGTGGAAAGAAAGGAGGAAGTCGGGAAGTAATGGAATACATTAGAGAAATTATTAGGCAGATGATATATTCTTTCAGAAGAAGGCAGACCTGAGAAATGAGTGTGGGGTGCTGCATCAAACTTGTGTTAGGAATCAATCTTCGTAAATACTGATTAAATTGATCAATTATTCTGATTGACTAACGATTTCTACAGCTGAAAGTAGGTTATTTTCCGTAACTCTTTTTACATACAAAAACGGAAAGAAATGTATAATTTTGAAGGAAACTCCGGCTCACGCAAATCCATTGATCTACTCACTCTAGGATCTATTATTTCCGGCAGAAGAATTTCTTTACAAAAAGACTTAACTTAGGCTCCATTTTTTTGACCAAAAGTCACCATCCCCTAAAATCCTGTTAATTCTGCAATCATCCTTAGTCCATACCACAAAGTCGCAGAATGGGGCGCCGGTAACATGTAGCTGGCCATCAATTTGGTAGTAATAATTGCGGTTTGTTTTTAATTGCAGACTTTCGTCAAGACAAAAATACAAAATTTTGTTCGCTGCTTCTTCCAACGCCAACTGTTCTGCAGAATTAGGGCATTTGACCTCAATAATGCCCCCATCAACAGCGTTGCCATCCAAAGAACATCGCTTGAGGTCATTGAGCAGCCCTGAAGGAGTCACCTTACGCCCGGAGATTTCCTCGTACTGCCTTATCGCTTTGTTTTCGTGAAGTTGCCCCTATTGCGTTGCTTCATTCTGAAACTTACGGTCGTACAGAAGCCGCATCCGCTTTTTGCAGATTATTCCAAAGTGGATGAAGTCAATCGATTAATTCATTCCCCCCACCATCTTTTCTTTTCTGATTGGCCCTTAGTGTCCTTTTCCAGTTGATCTCTAGAAGCTGTTGTCACTTTTAATTTGTCCATGAATTCTTCTACTTCTTTATCATATTCTTCGCCATCCAAGTCTAATTTTTGACACATTACACCGTAACCAGCCCCATCACTTGTTTTTGTCTTCTTCTTTCGTTGTTTTAGGTCTTGTCCGTGACAAGTGAATTTGACAGGTTTGTGGGGACTTCTGCCTGTGAGCGTTTCCCAAGTTGAATATCTCCACACAGGTCCCAGTTGGAAATCAAGACCAGAGCCGAAATTCCTGTGTTGATATGATTCTCTATTGCCCCTATCCACTTGTTTTCTGCCGAAAAATTTGGCATAAAACATAAAATTCGGCCTAAGACTAATTTTTCTGCACTGTTACTGGTTTCGTGTGATATCATCCTTCCAGATTTTCGAATAAGTGGCTTCATAGCCACATCAATTTTTTCGAGGCATGCCATTTCTACCTTGGTAATAACCTTCAACTTCCTGTCGACAGATTGACAGAAGTAGTCTCGGCATGACGCGTGACATCCAAATACGTGCTTGGGACCATTTTTTTAAAGCCTCGACCAGGGACTCAACGGTATTCTCTTCTGTACGATAATACATAATATCGCCGCGAGCTGCTTCGCTCTCATTTTTACTTTTGTTAGAATGCTTTTGACAATGTGCCTCGCCTCCGCAATCTTGAACAATGCTTTGAAGTAGAGCTTCACTGCGTGATTCGCGTATTAATTTTTTTAACGTGCCTATCATACGACACTAGTTCGGGTACTTTTTTCATCGCACTTGAGTCTACATCTCCAACAGAGCTAGCAGAACAAAACATACACGTTAGTTATTATTGAATTATCTAACATTATGGAACTGCGCCAACATACATTAAAGTTAGCGCTAACTTCAAGCAAGAACAACCAGTAACCTATAGGAATAGTAATTTTTTAACAACCAAAATGATTGATTTTCCGCCTTTGTACTTGGGACTCGCCAATGCTATACTGATAGAAAGTCCACAAGGTAGTGCATATCTACAAGACAGCTCAGCAAAGCAATACCAAAGTACGTAAGTATGGCTTGGATAAGAGAAACAATCAGCCTGGGCGTCCGAAGATTATGCCATATGGCCGGGTTGTTGCGCCTCGATAGAGGTGGTCGCGTCTAGGATGAGGTAGTACTCCCGTTTGTGGCCAATACCGCCGTATTAACGGCCGATGGTACTATATGGGATACGTTCAGAGAGAGGCCGTGAAGTCAGTTGTCTAGCAGTCCGTGAGAGAAAGACAAGAGGATGCGAACTCAGAACAGGAGAGTAGGAATGCCAGCAGGCGCCGAGTCAAAGGTGGTGCCGTCAAACGCCGAATGATGCCAGTCTTCAGTTCCTCCTCCACAGTGTGAAACTTTTCTCGCACGCCGCTCTAGCTCAATCCTACCAAGTCCCTCCAACTTCATACCCTTCCCCTCCCCTCGCGGCTTTCCCTTCATTCCCCTCCAGTGGCCACTCATTGCCTCCCCTCGAATCTCCGCGAGCGCCTTCACCTGCTTGCCTATTTCGCCGCTAGAGCCGCTCTTG
Source organism: Ceriagrion tenellum (assembly GCA_963169105.1). NCBI lineage: Eukaryota > Metazoa > Arthropoda > Insecta > Odonata > Coenagrionidae > Ceriagrion > Ceriagrion tenellum. Next base: position 1,310,283 of record OY720639.1, read on the forward strand.
ATCGGCGCGTTTTCAGTTAGTTCTTACTTTCCTAATAACTTATTGAATACTCAACGTTTTTCCGATTTATTAATTTTAATCTAATATTGAATATATTGTTTATGTCTGCCAGAGACCAGTTTTTGTAAAAAGCAAAAAATGAAGCCAAATTTTACAATTTTGAGGTCTTAATTTAAAAAATTTAAAAATGTACGCTCTGGGAAACATAGCTAGCAGTTAACTTAATTAGAATGTGAAATTTGTTTTTTGCTAAGAGAATTCCTCAATCTACAAGGAGTAAAGTCGTTTTCGACGCAATCGTATTTCGCCTTAAGCAACACAGATAGTTATTTTGAGTAAGAGACAAAGTGAGACCAAGTCTTAACATGATGTGACTAAAAGATGTCTCTGTCCAGAAAATAGTGAATTTAATCCCTATCAATTTCTACTGGGAAACAAAAATTGAATGAAGGCTAAATTCAATGGTTGAAATGATGGTAGGTGGGAGTTAAAGCATTCTAGCAGTATAATAATAGGGTGTAGAGTAATTCCAATCCACATTTGAAGTACAACTACTTACAAGGAGTTGCAAAGCTATTAGTGGGGAAAAAACATCAAATTAAAAGTCAATGACACAAAGTTGCAATGTTCCAATGAGTTCTAGGAATGACTTTACTAAGGGAGAGAAAACTTTCAGTGAAACATTGGCGATGTCAGCCAGCGTGGCCTTTTCACCATCCATGGAATGGTCACGTGTATTTTTTCTACGTTAAACAAGAGGAGGGTACCCATTGAAATTCAGTGAGGGGATAAAGTGTTGAACGTGATGTAGAGAATACAAACAATATCCTCTCAATTTCCTGCCCAAAGCATATAAGCAGGCATGAAACAATTCAGAAGACTAGGCAAGACTAAAATTAATCACTGATTAGGACGTGAATGATAAATAAATTAGGGATGGGCGAGCAGCTCGAAATTCGAGTCAAGTTGAAGAAAGGAACTCGACTCAGCTCGAGCATTTTTAAAATGCTCGAGTCAAGTCGATAGGTTTTTAAGTAGATGAAAAAATGGTATATTTAATTATAATCATTGGATGTTTTTAATGTCGGTGAATATTTATTGCGGACAATTAATACAAATTTAATTCTGTTCTATTGGTTAATGTACTTAGATCAGTAATGGAGAATCTTTTACTTCCATAAGGTAGCATTGCTAATTTTTCGTGCCGTGCCATTAACTTACGATGCCTACTAATAACCGTATCACGTATTATAACATGCCGAAACATTAATAAGTACTAAGAGGAAATAATTTACAGTTAACTGAATCATCTCTAACAATGGAATACAGAGATATTTCGTATTTTGAGGCACGGGAAACAAGAACTGGTACGCACGTACCAGTGATCGTTGCTGGTAAATTGGCATTAATTTCTAGTCAGAATAGTACTCATCCGAGTGTTCACATCTGTTAAGTATATGAAAAGTTCAATAAAAACTCTGTACTATTTACTAACGTTGACAGTACCATTTCATGCACCGAATTTATTTCGCACCAAATTTATAACTACTGTCGGCGCAGAAATTATGTGCACTCGAGTTTGGGTACAAATAAAAAGTTAACGAAAAGACTTACAGAAAAACTAATGACACCATCATTTTTCTCATTCATTTCTACGTTATGTAGTAGTAAATTTCAATTTTTTTGATGAATTTTTATATTTTTTACTACAGTTATAACGTAAAAAGTACCGGTTATTTACGGCGCGCGGGAAAAGCTCCGACTTTGATACTCTGTATCTCAAACACAAGATCTACAATGTCAACTATATCTATGTAAATAGAGGATAGATATGTTTGCTATAGATTGTGTGAGTTGGAGCTATATGTATGTTTCATAGAAATAAAGTTATTATTCATTTTTTAAAGTTATTGCATTTCAAAACTGGGGCATCGTAAGATTTCGTTCTTGGTCTCGTTGCAATTCGCATGCCTTGAACGTTTCCAATATGTTATTGTCCAAAACATCGATAAACGCGTTTAATTTAAATCGAGTGATATTTATAATGGACGAAGTGAGAGGTCCCGGTAGGCGAAACGCCTAGCCGAATCGGTGCTGTGTTGCCGCGTATACACGCTCGGGCCCCCACCGCTCGGCGCAGCCTCGAGCTCCGTGTTAGGAAAGAAAGGTTTGCAGGCCTTAATGTGTGGAAGTTATCCATAACGGAGAAATGAAATGAATTTTTTGAATCCACTTGAGATGCATTAGCAAGACCCGGGTTTTGACACCTCGTGCCATCGTCAGAATCTGTGTCAAAACTGTGACCTGTAATCTGTGACCATGTCTCGTCCGTGTAGAAGATTTGGTAGCCATCATTCCTCAGTCGCCGTATTCTTCGGAGAAATATGTGGCGAGATGCGGCAATGGGTGTCGACTCCATCAAAATGGGCTTCTTATTTAATTTCCTAAAGCGAAATCCAATATTTTTCACGAGTTCACGTAGCTTAGAATTCGACAATTTTGGAAATTCCGGCACATTTTCTTCCAATTTTTCTCTGATTTTTTCAATGGTTGGAAATAATTTTTTAAGATAAAACTCGTGGATTGATCTTCGAATAACGCCGATGGTAAATTGATCAATTTGAATGGATGGACGCCCTGCCGATGGTCTTCTTTTCTTCGCTGGTCCCGGGTTTTCCTCTCTTACGTTCTCCCTGTTCTCCAATGCTACTTTTTTCACTGAGCGAAGCGATACACCAAGGCAATCGGCAACACGCTGGTAGACTGGATAGCGCTTATCTTCAAGTTTCTCCCCTTCTAACTTAAAAAAACAAATTGCACTTAAAATCATTCTGATTTCGCTCTTTGAAAACGGAGATCTCGGAGGCATCTTCTGTGTAGTTCACTCCACAATATCTTGAGGGAAACTGCATATAATCGTGCACAGTAGGCTAATGGCCGTGATAAACCACTGCTATCATGAGTGATGACTAAATACCTCACGTGAATCATCGCCAAAAATAACTTGCAAATGTGAATGAGCGAAAGGGTAAGGAATGCGATTACATTGTTAGCCAGGGCCGCCTTCCAGGCCGGCTTGGGCAGGCGCCGAGCGCTGGGGGCCCGAGCGTGTATACGTGGCAACACAGCACCGATTCGGCTAGGCGTTTCGCCTACCGGGACCTCTCACTTCGTCCATTATAAATATCACTCGATTTAAATTAAACGCGTTTATCGATGTTTTGGACAATAACATATTGGAAACGTTCAAGGCATGCGAATTGCAACGAGACCAAGAACGAAATCTTACGATGCCCCAGTTTTGAAATGCAATAACTTTAAAAAATGAATAATAACTTTATTTCTATGAAACATACATAGCTCCAACTCACACAATCTATAGCAAACATATCTATCCTCTATTTACATAGATATAGTTGACATTGTAGATCTTGTGTTTGAGATACAGAGTATCAAAGTCGGAGCTTTTCCCGCGCGCCGTAAATAACCGGTACTTTTTACGTTATAACTGTAGTAAAAAATATAAAAATTCATCAAAAAAATTGAAATTTACTACTACATAACGTAGAAATGAATGAGAAAAATGATGTTGTCATTAGTTTTTCTGTAAGTCTTTTCGTTAACTTTTTATTTGTACCCAAACTCGAGTGCACATAATTTCTGCGCCGACAGTACATCACAGAAGCAGCTGGTTACGTACTATGTGAAAATACGAATCATTTACAAGCAGATAATAAAATGTACATATTTTTATTAACGGGAGAAAATATTAACTGAATCATTGTGTAGCTCAACTGGAGAGCAAAAACATGTCCTTGCCATATGATAGATTCAAGCGGTAATGGGGTTAATGTATTGGAATTTCTACAGTATGCACTAATCGCTATCTTTTGTTTGAATTTCAATTGTCACCCTTATGCTGTTGATGTTATTAACAGTTATTACAACCTGTTACAACCACACCGAATCGGCATCAAATAAAGTTCAACTCGTTCAAATTGAGCAGTTTTGCCAGACACCTACTCGGTAATTTTCACAGGTAATTGTATCTATGTAATCACTTGACTATTTTACAGAGGTAAACGTTCATGAAGAAGGATCCACTGTTGAAATTAGTTTTCCAATATGACACCGTGATTCAGTGAAAAATGTTCAAATCGGTCTGTTTTAATGAAAAACGTGAGGAATCGTTTGTGATGGAAATGCAATGAACAGTTTGATGTTTAACATATGGTATAAATGATATCTGTGGCAACGTTGGTATCTCAGTTATTAATAGAAGAATGTGGATTCTACTTCGTGGACAATTACTTTTTACTGTATTAAAACATCCAATTCTTCTACCAATATGTTTAATGCTACCTCGGACTGTTTCATTTAATTGCAGGCTGCACATGACTGTCTGTAACAATTTATTTTTTAAATTTTACTCAACTTCAAAACTTGCCTTTCATTATGAGTGAAAAAGTTTCTTCTATTTGGAAATATCTCACAAAATGTTCTTCTGTTGATTCTGAATGCAATAATTGCAAAAGAAGGTTTAAAACGCCAACTGGCAGCACCACAAGCCTAATTCGTCATTTACAGAAACATCCATCAAGACACTCAGAATACTTAAAAGAAAAGGAAGAAAAATGCACCAAAGAAAAGAATTCATCAAAGAAGCAGCAAACATCTGTCTCAGAATTTTTAATTCCCGTGAAAATGGATGCTTCTCACCACAGGTCGACGTTAATAACATCAAACATTGGGAAGATGATGGCTATTGATTATCAACCATGCCCGATTGTAGAAGGTAGGGGTTTTAGAGAAGTAGTCCAGGTACTAGAACCAAGGTATGTTATGCCTTCCAGGACTGTTTCTTCAAGAAGAATCATTCCAGAAATGTATGAAAAAAGGAAATGTGAAATTAGGCTAGAATTAGAACAAGAATTCAGTACACTTAATTCATTGTCTTTAACTACTGACATTTGGACGTCGCGAGCTCAAGATAGCTTCATTCTCTAACTTGCCATTTCATGAAAAAAGATTTTTCAATGAAACGCTATGTGCTTGCTAATTCCTACTTTCCTGGTCAGCATAAGGGGATAGCTTTGTCTGAAAAGCAAAAATCACTACTAGAGGAATGGATTTAAGGTACTCAATTCTAATTTATATAGTGACTAACAATGCAAGAAACATGATGGCAGTGGTATTTGGTACAAAATGGACACCAATATCTTGTCTAGCCCACACCATGTAACTAGCAATACATAATGCCAAAAAATCTTGTTCACCTGGATTCAGTGAAATCTGTCGAAAAGGGAGAATAATTGTTGGTCATTATTGGCAGTGCTCAAGCAAGGGAGAGATTAAGGATTTTACAGAGGAGTATGGGCAAGCCAGTACATAAACTTATTCAGGACATAGACACCAGATGGAACAGTTAGTATTATATGTTTGCAAGACTTTTAGAGCAGCAAGGACCAATTTCAGCTGAGTTAGCTGTAATTGTAACACCGTAAAATAGTAAACAGTAAAATAGAAAATTTCAGTCAGAGTGAATGGTATAAACTTTGTTGACATACTCCAGCCCATACATCAAGCTACTGTGGAACTGAGTGCTGATTCTTACCCAACCTTATCAATGGTTATCCCGGTTATAAGTAGTATACAAAGGGTTTTCGAAAATCACATTTCAAAGGGTATAAAAGGAAGCGGTTTGACATTTGTTAGAAACTTGATGCAAGGTTTTAGGGTATGCTTCCCAGATTATAGGATTTCACAAACTAATACCATAGCAATGATAATTGATCCAAGGTTCAAAGGAATACCTCTATCAAAAGAAGCCACCCTAGCCATCAACAGTATAGCTAGAAAAATTGTAAGTAAAATGGAAAGTATTGAAAAAAGTGAAACTGCTACCAAACATTTACAAATGGTATCGTGTCAAAATCAAGCTGCTTCTTCCCTATGGATAAAGTTTGATGAACTAGCAAAAAGTAAAACTGCGACAAATATAACGCAGTGTGTACAACAACAAATTTCTACATACTTAGATGAGACAGTTATAGATAGGAAAGAAGATCCCTGTCTTTGGTGGAAAAACAATAGTTATTGCACTACATTATTTGTCAATACCAGCTACACAAGTATCTAGTGAAAGGCTGTTTTCAGCTGCAGGAAATGTTGTAAGTGTAAGAAGAGGGAATCTCCAGCCTGAACATGTGGAGCAACTTGTTTTCCTGCATTACAATTTATAATTTGATTTCAATGTCACACATATTTAGATGTGAAAGGAAGTTAAGTAATTTACGTTTCACAGATTCATTTGCATTTATTGTCATTTCTCAAAGGTTTTGTTACATTGAATAAATGCTTTTCTTATGTGTCACTAAAAGTTCAGGTTTTGTATGTTAAGTGTTACTGTGCACTACATGAATGTGGAAGTTTATTTCCTTAAGGTCCATTAATTACGTTAGGCATTTAGGGGAGGGAGGGGGTCAAGCCGAATCTCACCCAATCTCACGTGGGGGAGAGGGGGGGTCTCGGCAAATATCACGTAATTTTTTTGCCACAAGAAACAGTATAAAATTGCGAGAAAACTGGGTTAAATTAAGGAAATCATCTTTCTCCACTAAAATATGGCTAAATCCTACACAAAAATATTTATCTGGTGTTCGCACATCCCTAAAATAAATGAATGTGACTTTATAATTGTTACTATTTTAAGCTTTAGTCTTCTATTCGAAAATGAATTTTTTCCTATACGACAAAGAAAAACCTTTATACCATTAAAATGATATACTTGAGGGCCACATAGCGTGGTTTACACATTTTATTGCCTCAGGTGGTAAGTACGCGTCACATTAAATGTATAAGTCGTTGAAATAAACATCAAATTAGTAAGTGACTTTTATATTAGCAAAAAATATTTATACTTTTTAGTAAAGGACTAAATGGTATTAAAACTCTTTAAGCATATTAATGATTTTGGTACCTAATTCAACGTGATTCAACCCTTCTGAGCGACGCAAATCTGCGATATATTCCTGGTAAATGGATCACTATTGTTTGTTGGGCAAGGGCTTGTTGCTTCCTAAAATTTAAAAGTAAAGAACAATTTTTATATTTAATTTGATATGATTCGACCTATTTTAGCGATGGCAATAGCCTCTCTATGGCCTAATAATGGGAAGACCATTTTTAGCCATTTTTAGCTAAGGTTTCCTGTACGCCGATGGAGACAAGAAATGGATACTTGAGTCTTGCTTCAATTCTTGTAACTTCCAAAAACAAGGATGATTTTGCCATTTGCCTTTCCGTTGTTCATTGTTCGCTGACCAACCTTTTTTATATCCATGCTTCCCCACCCATATGTGTGCGGTTAGAGGCCAGATCGGACAGGCACAATAGACCCAACCCACCCCCATGCCCCCAGAAATAATGCATTCGCAGGTCAAAATTTTTCATCAAAGAGTGTTCCTTCTCGTGAAGTGAGTTCCCAAGAAGGTTCCTTTCCCCTCCCGTGTGTTTATTGCTTTCCCATGCATGGGGGAGTTGTTTAGACATGTGTATTGCCACACCGATGGTTTTGATTGTGCCACCGCCACCGATGGATTATGAGCGGCACACCGCCGATAATGCCCCTGGTTCCCCATGCCAGCACAGCACCGTAATGTGTGGTCATTTACAAACCACTCCCTCTGGTGCATGGCTTCTGTATTTGTGCACACTTCTTATTGCTGACTCTTCATCATTGTATTTCACGGCTTTGTCTAACATTACTCACCACAGTTATACTGATATGTCCAGTTATACATATGACCAGTATGTATAGTCATCTCTTAACAGCGATAGTTATCCGTGCGTTAACGGAGGGAACCATCATCAAAGACTTTGAGATAGCTTTTTAAGCTAATCCGAGAGTTTGCATGCTAGGGTAGTATCTAGCGTGTTTAAATAAAAAAAATTTTTAAAAATCGCATTTTATACTTTCTTCATGCATTATTTTATATCCTCTGTAATTGGAATTGTAAAATTAATAGGCTGAATCAAAATGTAAATTATGCACGTATAATACCTATTTTTTACTCCATGTTTTAAAGTATAACGCCTCTTTTATTCAGCCGAAGTTGAGGCTTGAGGTTACTGAATGGAGAGGTTGAACTCTGCGGCTATGTTTCAGCATTTATTGTGACTTTCAAAAGTAATTTTTTAAAAAGTATTCTACTGGTAAAGGGTAGGTTTTGGTGAAGTTCAGAGAATCACCTGGTTTTCTATACCTTCAGGGTCCTAATTACCTATAGTAATACCTTTTACGCCTCAGCATACAATATACTATTCTCCATCCCATCCATGAAACCAATTATACTTCTTCTCTTCCCTGCTTGCCCAATATTCGTCCCTCTGTCACCCTCTTGTGCAACTTATCACCCCTCACTACTTCCACACGACATCTACCCTGCCTATCCCGGATTTCATTCTGAAGTTTCCTTTCCTCGCCTACCATCTCAAGCACTTCCTCATTCGTCTCCCTTTCCATCCTCCTCACCTTCTCCATACCCACATCTCAAATGCCTGCAGCCTATTCTCATCCTCCTTTTCGAGGGTCCACGTTTCTGCTCCACACAATGCTACACTCCATATCAAGCTCTTCACCAGCCTCCTCTTCACATTCTTACCCAGGGTCCTCGTCATTAGCTCCCTTCCATTATCAAACACCTCCTTAGCTAACGCTATACTCCTCCTTATGTGTATTGCCCAAGTAATAATTATGTTCTACTTTCTCGAGTTTGTACTCTCTAACTTTAATGACCAGCCTTGCTTTCTATGTCCTAGAGAATCCCATTAATTTTGTTTTCTTATGCCTTCATTCCAAATTTCCCTACTGAATTTCTATAGCATCTACTAAAGCTTGTAATCCCTTCAAAGATAGACAAATCCTGGTCTAAGGCTGGTCATCTGCGATCTTAACTAACTGTAATAGCTGCCCTCTTACCTTGATTCCCACATCAAAGTATTTCTTCCCATGCCTGTCTGATCACTTCCTCAGCATATATGTTACAAAGCAAAGGCGAAAAAGGCTTTACCCAATGAACTCTAGTAACCCTAACTCAATCAAACACCTTTTCAAAATCCACAAAGCTAGAGAAAACATCCTGGCTATACTCTATGTTTCGTTCCATAATTGTTCTCATCACCGCAATTGCATCCTGAGTTGACCATCCTTTCCAAATCCCTAACTAGTCATCACCAAAGTGGAAATTGCCCTTTATCTCCAACCATTTTACTGATTATTCTCTGCAACATTGGTTACAAACGAAATCAAACTGATTGTTCCATATTTCTCACTTTCTGACGCTTTCTTCTTTTTCGGGATTGGAATCACAATCTGACCATACTCCTTCCTCATAGATCCATCAAATTATTTTAGAAAAAGGTTTCCGACGCTGCAACTCCGCTGAACTCCGAAGGTATGTTATCCACTCCTACAGTTTTCCTTGCCTTCATTTCATTCAATCCTTTCTCTTTTTCACCGTAGAGTATCTTTGGACTGAGGTTATCCTATTTAGCGTTCCCTCTCGCTCTACATGTAAATTAGTTTGTCTACTATTACTGTTATGAAGCTCCTCCACCTATTCTCTCTACCTACATTGAATATCTTCTTGCTCGATTAACATTCTACTTGCTCTGCTCTTGATCTTTTGTATCTTTTTTCTCTCTCACCGCCCGATAGTAATTTTATTTAATCATATAACGCACTTTTTTCTGCATCTTATTTGCAGCTTATCCATTTACAAGCAATGCCTTTTCCACCAGTTTTCCTTTGCCCAATTGGTCATTTACCGTTGTTGATGATTTAACTCATTGTGCTGCATCTTATGCAGTTCAGTGTTGGCATTTATTCACTTCCTTCTCTCCTCCATTTTTCCAATAATTTCTTATGTAACCCGCTGCTCCTACCTCCCCTCATTTCCACTAATCCTATTTTTCTCCGCTGCTCGTATTATACCTGTTTTTATTTTTCCTCAATTGTTTCTATTTTCTTTGCTTCACCTAAATTCCCTTCCACTTGCTCTTGGTACTTGGCTCTTCTTTTTTCCCTACCAAAGCTTTTAAGTTCCGTCCATTTATCCTTCTACTTTTACAATGCCTTTTGAATCTATGATCATATATCATCATCACTAAATTAATATCGAAGTCTGAATCAGCCCCCAAATAACCCCGCAAGTTCTTATCACTGCTCCTGAATTGGTTCCAAACCATGATGTAATTAGTTTGAAAATTCCCAGTGCCTCCTGCCATTTTCCATGTGTACCTCTGCCTAAGATGGTGCTTAAACCAGGTTTTTCATACAACTAATTTAATTCTCCAACAAAGTTTAACTTCCTTCTCATCGGGATCATTTCTCGTTTCAAATCCATACCCTCCCACTTCATACATATCCTCCCCCACTACTGCGTTCCAGCCCATTACTATTAGGTTTCTCTGTCCGGGAACTCTCTGGTTATCTACTCTATCAGTTCATACAATCCATCCCCCTCTTCCTCCCCATGGCTGCATGTGGGCATGTACACCTGGACTATTACAAAATTTGTTGGGCATTGTTTCATTTCTACCACTAGTATGCCGTCGCTCACCTGTTCAATATTTACTGCCCTCATCCCAAATTTTGAGTTCAATACGTTGACTCTCATCCCCAACACTAGAGATAACTCTCACTCTAATAGCCGTTCAACCATCTCTCCTTGCACAGCCCCAAGGCATCCACGTTCCTCGTCTCGGACAATCCAGCACTACAGTTATGGCGTGGGAACTTGAGAAGGAGGTGGGAAGTGTGAGGGCGCAGGCCATTTGGGCACAGGGACGACGTTTTAGTCATCACGTTTCAGCTAGTAATGATTCTTTCATGATTTTTGACGATTGAGATGTGCCAAATAAAATTGTAAATATTGTATTTAAATTGGCGTTCCTTGCATGATTTCTCTCATTAATGACAGAAAATTCTGAAAGAAAAATGAAAAGGGCCAGTTATTTTAAGCGACTTTGGAAATAATGTGCCTAATGGTGAAGCCAGCGTAATCCTAGTAGAAATATGTATTATAATGCTCATTTTCTGTGGAGCTTGAAACAAGAAAAATATTACCTCATTCTTTTAGTGGTTTTAAATTTTAGTTGAGCTTAAAATCACAAAAAGTTTACAAAAAGTTGATCTCTTAGTATTTATAAATATGCTTGTATTTATTCATGCTCCAAGTATGTGACATATTTTTGCAGGGTTAGTTTTTGTGGAACCCAAGGAGAGGACAAGGGGGGCCAACTGATTCCAGGCCGGGTTTTCAAGCAATAATGGGAAAAAACTAAAACCCTTCCCCTCACTCTGATACCCCTACCCTCCCTATTCCACTCTCTTGCTCCGTGACACACAGATGGCTGGAGCAGATGAAAAAAATACAAACACAATTGCGGAAGTCCTATTTCATCTTATTTTAAAGATTGATAATCAAATTTTAACTGTGATTTGTACACAACTGTACACATCAATGTATATTTCACACATATTTAAGATTACTGGTAACATGTTAATGCACAGGTATAATGATAGGTTTAGTTAAAGCTCTTGAATACATCATTTGCCTACATGCTTAAAATTGCAAGACGTTTGTCACATATGTAAGTATGACTTTCACTAAATAAGTTTTTAATTGTAATTTTATAACTAAATGTATTGATTACTGAGAAAAAATTAACACTTTATTTAAAAACATGTTAATATGATGAGTGAACTGGTGAGCATATGAAGGCTGATAAATTACATCGCCAGTCATACCACCGCTGGGAAAAACCATCGGATCGGCTTGCCGGGGCCCCATTTCCACTTGGGGTCCACCACCGATAGGTTTTCCATCTGTGTACAGGTCTATCATGGTTCGGTGTTGTCACATTAATGCCAACACAGGACTTAAAAATTTTTCGGCTTCAAGGTGGAAAGTTATATTGGACAGGAGTAAACATATATGGCATGCAGAATTTTTACCACACAATACATCTAGATATCGAAAATAATTAACTTCATTCATTTGTTTGAATAAGATTAGGAACAAGGAAATATGAGGTATGAGAGTAAATCATGTCAAAAATTGGATATCCAATTCCTCAAATTGAGACGAAATGTTTCGGTGGAGTTTATACTGAGAAATATACATTTGGAAATATACTATGTATATAGACTAGTACTATTTGTACCGTAATATTGGCTATGATTAACAATTTTTAGCAAACACAAAGTACAGTACACTTTCGTTATTACGAAGTTCATGGGTTCAAAAATTCCGCGGCTCGTAATAATGTTGTTCTTATCAACGTAGCTTTTCTATAAACATCGCAAAAAATATCCATTTGATCTTTTTTGTCTTGTTTAATCTTTTATGTGTTACAGCCGTGCTATGAAATGATATCAGACATGTAAATAATAATCAAATTATGCGCGCAGTTGTGTAAGCACACGGTCCGAATTGTCATTCGAAAATCATGAATCACGCTATTTTTTGTAGTAATCGTCGCAAGCTGGGAAATTAATTCAGCTGGGAGATTAATTCCATGGAAAAACTGCTCGGCTGCCTGTACAATTACTATGCAGCAAAATTAATACAGTAGAATTCCGAATTTAAGCATATCGATTTTGTGGAAAATTTTATTTCTCGCAAGTTAGCGAGTGGTTCCGCCTGATTCCTTAAGCAATACAGAATTATTAATCGACCTCATTATGAAATCATTATTTGACTTTACGTAAATGCGAAGTTACAACTTGCAACAACAACGCATGGCTGTTTCGGTACCTGGTGGAGGTATCGAATTGATTTTATAAAATGAAATAACAGAACTTAAAGAAATTTCAGCAAAATCGGCCAAATTCCTGTCTGTCTTTAACGAAAATCTTCATTATAATTCCATACCACCGCAAAATTCAACTGTAACGAGGTAATATATGGCATTTTAATGGTATAATCTATTATTTTACTCTCTCGCCTATCAGCACGAAAAGTTATGGGTTCAAGGTGTTTATTTATTTACGCTTGGACAGTTGCGCTAGAACCTTGTCCTTGAAAGATGAACCGCCTCAGCTGTACCGAGTGAAGAGATAACGCTCACTTTTGGGTCCTCCAAAGGCAAGCGTGTCATCTTACCGGCGCGCGTTTTTGAGTGGAAGTTGATACACAGTTTGGTTTTACCATTAAATTAATTGAATTGAAGATCCAAGCCAGGTCATAATAACAGCAAACAGAATGTAGTTCAAAACAAGAATGACGATTTTTAATAAATTATAATTACAATTGATGTTATCGTATGCTACCTGTGTTTTTTTACCCTTTCGCGCTCAGTCCATGCAATGAAAGATTCTACCCTTGCCATGAGCACCGTGAACATATTCCTACGCATAGAAATCTCTTGCAACAAGGAATCGCACCGGCACCAATGCTTCTCGTTGTCTTGGAGCACAAGTCAGCGGGACGCCAGACACTTTCTTCGAACGTGTGGCGGAGGCAATCACGATCCTCATCTCAGTACCATCTCCACTCATGGCCCGAGGCCAACTGTGTATTCGCTTAACATAATTGGGATTAACGATTAATACACGTACTCCATCATAACTAGAGCATCGACTTCAGTCAAATTATCTGACTCGGCATGAACTTTCATGTAGATGAAACACTTAGAAATCGTTAAATGATTGCACACCAAAATATAAATATTCTTTCTGAAACTCGCACTCGAAACGCAACTCGAAATGCAATATTTCAACGAAATATCAAGAGGCTGAAGATAATTAGACAGAAAGTGAACAGTGACACTTGCCAAACTATTCTCCGGTATCTCCTATGGTAGATGACAGGTGTGACGTCATGCATTTGACTTCCAAAATGGCGTGCAAAAAGCTCTTTGAAATGACATAATCTTTTAAATTCACTGTAGTACAATATATATGGGTCGCTCAGATGAAAGGAAAGTATATGTATGAAACATTTTTGGATATCTTGATGATGCATGAGTTAAAATAGCTGTAAAAAAAACCTTGCAAGTTCTCCATTCACTATTAACTCCGCATGAATGCAAATTATAAATGAGTTTTTGTGATGAACCTTGTCAAATGCCTTCTTGAAATCAAGGAATATTGCATAGACTTGCTTAATCGATTCACCTAATTTTAGGATATTATGAAGGAAGAGCGCAAGCTGTGTTTTGTGCAGGATCTACCCTTACGGAAGCCATGCAGACTTCTATGTAATAAGTTTCGATTACCAAGGAATGTCATAATATTGCTAATGACAATGTGTTTGAAGATCTTCCACTAATGTTAATGATATAGGCCAGTGATTTCTGGAGTAATTTCTCTTTCTTTTTTAAATATCAGTGTGTTGGCTATTTTCCATTCTTGGGGCACTTCGCCTTCGGATGATGATTTGCTCAATATAATTTCTAAGAATGGCACAATCTGTGATGCTAACTCCTTGAGAATGCATGCAGGTATTCCTTCTGGACCTGGGGACTTGTTACTTTTAATCGAATGCAATTTTTTAGTTACAGAGATATGATGAGAGGAGGGACATACAGGCCACCAAAGAACCTTGCCCAAAACAGAAATTCCAGGAGATAATAGCTCCATTGAGACCTGCCAACAGACAAATACACAGGAAGAAATTATTTTCCTCAGGCATGCAGTTTTAGGTTTCATCAGTAGGTATATACTGAAGTCATCAAAGAGAGAGAGGGCAAATAAGCAGTCTTTCACTTGCAAATGGGAAGACAAATGAAAAGGTGGCCAGGAACTCGCATCAAATTGCATACTTGAGAGTAACTTTGACAATTTAAATCCCCATGAGTTAGATCATGATTACACCACCACTGTATGCAATAAGAATGAATTGGTGCAAAGAATGAATAAAATGCATAATTTGATAACTAGTTCTTTGCTTCCATTTTATGCCAGTGTCCTTGTACTTCCATGTTGGCACTTATTTTTTTGCAGCAGCAGAATGATGATTGATTTTTCTGTAATAAATGTAACACATACAATGGCAAAAAGCATGGATAAAAACATGAAGTCACATGACAACCCAAACACTATTTTTATCCACTACACAGCACCATACTTTGTTAAACGAGCATTGTTGTGATGTCATAGAGAATTGTTTCCTTAAAATATGACGAGTACCAGAGTTTGCACTGAATTAAGTCGAGTTTGATTTCCATTAAATCATGCACTGACTCAGGTTTAACATCAAATTTAACATAAAACCACAAAGAGCCAATGAAATTATTTCTAAAAGAAAACTGCTTTGGCTGCTTGGACTGTGTTGCAACTAAGTCATATCTGCCTCATCGAAAAACCATAATCAGCTCACTCATTTAGGTGCTAACTTCTGACAAACACTCCAATCACCATCTCTCCTTCCACACCATTCAATGAGCACCATGGTTGAGACCAAAAAGTTTCAAGGAATTACTCAATGAATTCTGAAAACTCTAAATTAGTAACTATGGGAACCCATGTATATTTTCTTCATTTCAGCTGCTTTCAGCATTTCAGCAGCTATTCTGAAGCATTTTCAGGAAAAAACTTTTGCATCAACATTATCATGTTCTCTCCTCACTACATACACATACTAGAGAGACAAAATTAGTTGATGTGATACAAAAACATGCATGTATTTTGTGGAATCCTGAAGTTTTTCATTCGAAGTTTTCTGAACTGAATGAGTATCATTCCATGACACAGCCATTTGCACAAAATGACTGGTCTCCATCTCCAAGGCCTACGATGACATTAAATTTCTTGTCAAAAACATTCCTGCCTCACCTGCTTCGGGGACATCATCCATCTCATCCTCATCTTCTTCTTCCATGTCCTCATCACCCAGATGGGTGACTCGAGACCTCTCACCACGAACAACAATGCGTGACGCCATGGCTGTTGCAGCCAACAACTGCTGTTGCAGCTTCTTCTTTTCTGCCTCTGCGAGAATTTCCTCGAGCATTTCACGGTGCTTCGAGCGCATGTGGCGCAGCAAACAGTCCTGGCGGATAAAGGCACGGCCACATTCATCACACGATCTTGGAGGCTCCTGCAACAGAAAGATCACAACTGGATATGAATCAAGAGGAAGAGGTTCTAACACTTATTTTTCCATTATAAAAACAGACTAATGGAAGAGTAGACTGTAGATTTGGACAATAAGAGGACAGTGAGTTTCATACCCTCCAGAGAGCTTTCAAATGGCTTCCATAGCTCAATCTTAGCCCAGCAAGTCCATATTCACAATCATCAGTAACACTCGAGATTTTTTTACTTGCATATGTGGGCACACACATGAGAAACTTCAAACAGAGGGAGATCTGATCAATAACAGATTAATAAAAGGGGGTGGAATAATTTGCTATACCAGGACAGATATTTTTTAACTCCTGTGATTTTCCCATCACTGTAGGTAGAGCTGGTAGATTAATAACTCCTGGCATCCTGCCAGCCTACGTCCCACAAAATGGCAGCTTTCAACCATATAAATCATTGAGCTCCTATATATTGGGCTTCCTATAAAGAATTTTTATGAAGAATGAAGTGCTATTAGATTTACAGTTAACAGCTATGGTACCCACTTCATTGACAAGATTCTATTTATGAAAAGTCCCAGAAGATATTACAGCACAATACCCAAATTCAACTGAATGATGAAAGAAAACAGAAATGGGTGAAGCTACTTAAATTAGGCTCACCTAACCAAGGGCTTAGGCTACCTCACCTACCTAGGGTTAGCTCCTATCACTTAGCCAAAGCATTTCCTTATTACAAATATAGAGTCAAGTTTTAAGTACTGACAAAGTTTAGAACTTTTTTACACCGCCAAAGACTCGCTGGACCCTATGAATAAGCAGGGGAATATGAAATACATTGAGACACTTGTGGTATGGTACAGGTGGGTCAAACCAGGAGAAATTTCATACTCATACATACTACATACGTGAATGAAGGAAGTACCTTGCATATGAGTGACCCGAGACCCAATTAATCAAAACACCTCCCGTAGGAATCTAATCACTTGGGACTTTGACAGGAATACATTTACTAGGATTTTGAGAGAAAGGATGTAGCCTGGATACCTTAGTGCAGTGAAAAATAATAATGAAGAAAATAAGCTTTTTAAACTACAATGACTTTAAATGAACCCTCCCCAATCCCAGATCTCTCCCAACATTTGACCATAACCTAAAGATGCGACAACACCCTGCCCCACCTTATCCTCACATCACCATTTCTTTCCCCTCCCACACAATGAACTTTCATGGGTGGAGGGATACAAATAGAGCCCTGAATCACCCTACTTCCCTATCACTTGACCTCCATCCACCAAGCCCATGAGTAAGTAACATGAAAAAAGAAAGAAGCTGATGATGGAAAAGATGATGCTGGGGTCAAAAGAAAAGGCTGGCAGGAAAAGAAATTAAGAGGGTGTGTAGCATTGTGTGCTACAGAAACAAGGATTGCATGAAAAGAGGGCAATAGTTTGCAGCAGACATTTCACGTGTGAACGTGAATTAAGTTAAGTGTAATGGATGGAGAGGAAGGAGGGAAATGAGGGCAAGTGTATGGCAAAGAGAGGAAATATCTGCAAGAGATTTGGAAGAAAATGAGTGGGTAGTTTATTGAGGTAATGCCAAAGGCCATGCTATGTAACAGCAAACGAGGAAACGAAGAGAATAATTTTATGAATGACATGCAGTTCATTTCCTGAAATGAAGAAAAACATCGCGATGGCTGGTAGGGGCCTGCACTTGTAAAATCTAAAGCACTTTGATTCACTTCCAGTTAAATGTACCAGTACAGTTGACCCCTGACTCATGATGGCTTCACTTCACCATAGATTAGCTTCAAGATTTACTGCCAGCTACTGCATGTGAATTTCAAATTTTGACCATCTTTCACACCCATAGTTTATTACACATTCCTTAATCATTTTAAGTCTTGGTTGTAAACGGACTGCATTTTTTATGATAAATGCTAGAGGAAGGTACCCATCAGAGTTGGGAAAGTTACCGAAAAAAATTAACTGATTAAAGTTAATCTCGGTAAAAAGTAACTAGTTAGAGTCAAAAGTTACTTTTCTGAAAAAGTAACTGATTAAAGTTAAAAAAAGTTATTTTTTCAGTTACTTTAAAAAATAATCATAAAGTAACCTTTAAAATCTATTTTTTTGGCAATTACGATAAAATAAATGCAAACTTCAAGATCAAGAATAATGTATTTAACTTTAACTTACAAAGTCATTAAACTGCTATAACATTCTCATTTCCTCCATGTTGTAAATACAGTATTCTGCTATTGACCTCTTGTTTTATAAATACAATTAAATATCAAGTATAGGACCGAGTTAGTGAAAGTGCAAAGTTTTTGGCAGGCATACTACAGTGTCTGTCATCTGACGAGTATAACATAAAAGACTCCTTCTGTTTCTACAAAGAGATTAAACAGAAACAAATCCCTCAAGGTTACTGTCTGATTTCATTGGATGTGCATTCTTTATTCACTAACATTCCAACCGAACTCTTTCAAAATTTGATTGCTGATAAATGGACACAATTACAAAATCACACCAAAATGAACAGATCAGACCTTATTGAGTTAGTTAAATTGTGCACAGAAGAAGGTTATTTCCAGTACCAAGACAGCCAATATAGGACGATTGATGGCATAGCCATGGGTTCCCCCTGTGCTCCAGTTATTGCAGACATTGTAATGGATGCATTAATAGATAATGTTCTTCCCAAACTCAGTTTTCAAGTTCCCTTTATTTACAAATTTGTGGATGATCTACTTTTGGCTATCCCTGAAGATAAGAGCAATGAAATTTTGCAAGTGTTCAACAGTTTTCATCACAAACTGGCCTTCACTATTGTAAAAGAAAACAACAGTAAGATTTCTTTCCTAGATACGCTGATCATAAGAAACTCGGATGGTTCCATTTCTGTAGACTGGTAGAGGAAGCCCCCAAAAACAGAAAGATACCTGAATTTTAAATCACATCATCCACTCAAACAAAAAATACATGCAGCTTTGGCTCTAAAGCAAAGAGCCATAAGGCTCAGTGATCCGAGGTCTCATGGGAAAAATATTAATGTAGTCAAAAATATTCTCAGGATGAATTCATTCCCAAAAGTCTTATAAATAATATCCTACACAATAGTTTCTACAATTTGCCAAAATTTGTAGGAGACCAAACCAAATATCAACAGGATACTAGTCAGGTTAATGGTCAAGATAGCAATCCCAAACAGAAATACAGGAGCATGAGTTATATAAATAAGGTCTCAGAACAAATAAATAAAATATTTAAGGAAACTAAGCTCAGATTTGGCTATAAAAATAAAAAAACCATACAAACACTACTTTACTCTAAAACTAAGTGTCCTATCATAGCTAAAATGAAAAGTGATCTTGTATATTCCATTCCATGTAATAACTGTGACAAGGTGTACATTGGTGAAACAGGTCAATACCTTAATAACAGAAATGCAAAACCATAAGTCAGACATAAATAACAACAGAGTAAGCTGTGCGCTAGCCCAACATTCACTAAACAACAATCATGATTTTAACTTTGAGAATGCTGCCATCCTGGAATATGATGCTAGCAAGAAGAAACGTCAGATTAAAGAAATGATCCACATTTCAAGACATACAAATACTTGCAACAAGAAGACAGATATAGAAAAACTCAGTAAAGCCTACAGTAACATTATTAACTTAATACCAGTGCAATAGCACATCAATAACACCATCTATTATATAACATATCTCATACTTTGTTGTGCAACGCATATTTAACATTTTTTTATTTACATTATGTGTACATACTTTGTTTAAAACTGTGTTTTATAATTTATAATCTTTGTAATAGTGTAATTGAAGGATATTGTAAACCTTTTTTGTGACAATGGCGTATATTTATTCATGTGTAATTAATTTTCAACATTGTATTATAACATTTTTGTGATAATTGTTATGGAAGTGTTATGTAATTTGTAATAAGTGTAATGGAAGGATATTGTAAACCCTTTTTGTGACAATGGCATATATTTATTTATATGTAATTATATTTTAACATTGTATGATGACATTTTTATGATAATTGTTATGGAAGTATGATATTTAAAGAAATTTTTGTGATAATTTCATATATTCATTCATGTATATTTATATTTCATTGATAATTCTTGTATGTACTGTTAACTTTTGTGCTCTGTTGTTTTACAAAAAAAATTCAATATCATTTCACTGTTATATACATCCACACATGGAGGTCTCTTTATTAAACTTTAGGCAATGCACATCAGGATGATGTTCCTTAAATTTTATTATTATTTTTATCCAAAGTGTTATGACCATTGGCAGGTTTTACCTCAATATGCCTTATTAATGATTCTGTACCCTTAGATAGAAATTCTGAGGTAATAATCTTTTGTAAATTATCTGTTGTAAATTACATTGACATTAATGTGTCAGAGTTGTACTGCTGTACCCTCACATTTTTCTCTGCATGTAGCCCTGAATATGGGAATTATTAAATTCCGAAACGTTGGCGAAGGATGATTGTTTGCATCACTAACTCGGACCTATACTTGATATTTAATTGGATTCTAATGGCAGTCTCTAGCAGTGATCTTGCAGCTAATCTGTTTTCTTCCGCATCCAATCCAGCATTTCAATTGTAAAAACTGAAGTAATATTTAATTAACTAAATGCCAATAACTCAAGGACAACGAAATACAGCCGCACTTCGTTGGAGGTGAAGGTCCGCTCTTCATAAAAGGTGGAGGTCTGCTCTTCGCAGTAGGTGGAAGTTGGCTCTTGGTAGAAGAAAGCAGTCTAGGGATTGACCTCACACGAAACAGTTACAGTCACAAGTCAACATTGCTACGAATACTCTTCATTTCTATACCCTTCCACCCCCTTCGTAGGCAAATATTACCCCAAACCCTCCTCCTTGGACAAGTTACATTGTCTCTACAAGTGGGACCTTCAATTCAAACGCATTGTTTCAATTTTTGGTCGAGTCTCTTCCGTTTACTCCCTCCTCTTCTCACATTTCTGACTGCTGGGTCAAAAAACGTTACATGGGCCCTCCAGGACAATGTCTTTGCGTGGTGTTGTGTTTCTACGTCTGCGAGTGCATTCCAAAATTTTTACGGTCACTCCACTCAACCCCGCTGACGACGGGATGTCGCAGAGTGCGTGAACTGGTGCATTTTACATATGCGTTCCTTAAAATGAGCCACTTCCCCTTGTAACCAGCCATATGTTTTTGGTGACCCCCTTTCTCATGTTCAACACTCTGATATGGATAACACGATGTCGCCGAGGTGGCATTCGTGCCATAGCGGACATTGTCTTTGAGTGGTCTCGTGTATTCTCGTCTGAGGGTGCGTTCCAAAACTTGGGCGGCCAATCCACTCAATCCCGCTTTTGTTTGGATGTATTCGTCTGGGACTATTCATTGCATTCTTGCACAACTACCCTGCTATATTGCATTCTTAGATACTGTCTTATTTTCCCCTTTGTCTGTTGGACAAGCTTCGTGCCCAAATTCGAACAGATCGACATTCACCAAAATTTAACGAATAAAATTAACTGAAGTTAGTTACTAGTTAACTACATTTTTAATGATTAATGCTAATCGTTAATTTTTTAAATAGTTAATCCCAACTATGGTACCCATTGAAATTCAATGGTGGTGAAGAACAATGAACTTATTTTATAAGAAAACCACAAATCCTGAAGAATACTGCAGCATGGTCATTTGAGGAGTTAACCAATCTTGTACACTGTGTTCATTGTAGTAGACACACTAACCATTTTCCAGGTGCATTACTATTCTCTTCATGTAAGTATTCATGCACATTTTATTGTGTGTAGTCTATTTAATTCCTTTACTTGTATTGTTTATTACTTAAAGGGTTCTCTCACATACATGCAGTGCAATGGACCAGCAGGGGGGGCCATCAGGGGCCCTGAGGGCTTTTTAATATAGCCTACGTTACACCCATGTACATTTTCTGTCTACATGCCAAATTTCAATTCAATCGGTCCAGTAGTTTTTGTGTGATGGAGCAACAGACAGACACCATTACATTTTTATATATTAGTAAGGATGTATACATATTTAACGCTGTGTTTATTTATGACCAGTTTGTGCAATAACAGCTAATATTGCGCTACTTAGTGCTACTGCCAGTCAGCTCCAACAAGGTAACACAATATTCCTTGTGTAAAGTCACCACGGCGAAAGAAGTCCGATGACAGCTCGAAAAGTCGAAGTGGCCAGGGAGCTCATAACGGGACTCACGTATCCTAGAGCCAATAGCTGAACCCCGTGACCACCCCATCCCACTACCGACGTTATCACATACCTTTCACTTTTCATTCTCCCTTGAGTCTTTGATCATGCAGTTTTCGGTGTTAAGTGCTTCAGTCTTTGGGTGTGTTGCGTGCGTATTATTGCAATTGTAATACTTTCGCGATTAATCCATTCACGCTTTTGGGTGTTCACCAGAGGAGTTTTTTTCTACCTTCGGCCTTCATTCAAGAGAATGAGAGGAAAAAAATGAGGTCGTGGTGCGACATTACGCTCACAAGCTTGCGAGATGATTGTGTCCATCTACGAGTATTTTGAAAAAGAAAAGGTGGTCTGATCATTCCTGTTACAAGAGTGATGGATAGATCCTGTGGGATTAGCTTGATATCGGTTTCTAGAATCCTAAAAGATAAATACGGTGATACCAACGGTGAGAAGGAGCCAAGTGAGGTACTGCGGACACCCTCGAAGAAGAGGCCGAGAAGGAGTAGTAAAACTGAGCTGGATAATTTCAGCGAGGAAGCGATCTGGAGGCACATTAATGGGTATTACGAGAGAAAGGAATATCAGACTGTGCCAAAGTTATTGCTGTCTTTGAAGGAAGCGGATCTTTTCGAAGAAGAGCAAACAAGCTTGGGGAATGTGCTGAGCAGGCTTGGTTTCAAGTGGAAAAATTTTTCAGGGAACAGAAAACTTTAAATGGAAAAAAGTGACATTGTGGCGTGGCGAGGAAAATTCCTCAGGGAAATAAGCAAAGTGAACCTTGATGACGTTGTTTGGCTGGATGAAACGTGGGTAAATGCAGGTCATTTGAAAGTGTCATCTGGACTGATGAAACTGCCAAAGGAACCATGCCAGCCCTGGTGGGAAAAGGCTCCCGGTTAATTCTCCTGCATGTAGGGACATCAGAAGGCTTCATTCAAAATTGCACGCATTTGTTTAAAGCCAGCAAAAACTCAGGGGACTATCACCAAGAAATGACCAGTGAGACTTTTAAAAAGTGGTTTGTCACCCAGGTTTTGCCTAGCATCAAAGAAAAAAGTACCATAATTATGGACAATGCACCATACCATTGTGTTCATGTAAATAACTCCCCTACGTGCTAGTGGGTCAAGAAAGACATCATAGAATGGCTGAAGGGGAAAAATGTGCCGGAATTGGAGCCGGGAATGAACAAAATGGAACTACTTGCCCAGGCAAAATTTTACTAGCCTCGTTTTCCTACGCTTGAAATTGATAGAATAGCCAAGGAAAGTGGTCATCAGATTCTTAGAATCCCCCCATACCATTGCCATTTCAATGCTATAGAGATGATTTGGGCGCAAGTGAAAGGATATGTTGCACAAAGAAACAAAACTTTTAAGCTTTCCGATGTTTTGATGCTGACGCAGGAGGCAATCTTAAATGTGACAGGCACTCAGTGGAAAAACATTGTGTGAAAAGTGTCTTCGGTAATAGCGGAGGCAATTAAGACTGATGGTGTTGTCGAGAACTGTGTGGAGACTATAATTATCAACACAAACAGCGGCAGTGACAGCAGTTTCTATTACGGAACCATGGACGACGGATCTGAGTCATCGGGGAGCAAAGAAAATATCTCTCCAAGGAAATGGTAAGTAATCATAACAATATTTTCAAATATAAAAGAAGCAAATTCACGGAAAACTTCCACTTGCAGCCAATTGTTCTACATTTTAGGTTTGTCCAACGCTCTTCTTCACCAGAAGAGCTTGAAGGAGTACGTCCTTTGGAGTGATGGCCGGCAAAATTAAAAATATGTTTTCTTTATATCAACATGGTTTTAAAATATTTTACCCTAAGGCAATAAAAGTCGAGTTAGAGCTATTCGCTGTTTTTTAATTTTTATATTTATTAAACATACATTTCAATAAATATACTTAATTTGCTAGTTATCATAATAATTTTTCGTAAAAATGTAACATACCTTTAAATTTCAGTTCTTTAAATTTATTCGTGACCTACAGATCTTGCTGAGTATCGAAGTATTAATCAAGGAAGCGAAGTAAATCAGGGAAGGTAAAAATATATTATCTCTAATTTTCGGTATGTTTTCTTGTAATGGTTTCATTGGTTATAAAGATCAAATATCTCAAATTCCGGTAACTCGGCTCCATGCGAGGACAGTAGCCGTAGCCATGGCTCTCTCCCTAAATGACTTGGCAACAGTGCCCCCTCCTCCTCTCTCGGCCCTTCTAGCTGTCATCGGACTTCTTTTGCCGTGGGGACTGTAGTCAGGGTCATAGTTATAATAATAAATATTATGATGCTAATGTAGCATTACTGATTTCATTCACTAATAACTTATAGCTAGTCTATCTTGGTGGAATTGTTAACTATCATCTAACTTTGTGGCATGCATTAACATACATTAAACTACATAATTTCTCTTGTTTTGAAAGATTTTGCTTTCCAACATAACTTCTGAATCCATCCAATATCTCCAATGGGTTACTATTGCTGTCCATTTTGGCAGATTGAGAGTGCAAAATAAGGAAGAATAAAACATAAGTTTTTCCATGGTTAACTTTTCATTTTTCATCCACATTAATAAGACCATTATTTTTTTTGATGCCATATAATAAATAACATAAGATAAAGCAAAACTATAGCTATTTATTGATAATTTTAAGTACTACATAAAACTACCTGATTTATCAGCAGAGAACTAAAACTGAGAACATGATGTCCTACATGTTCTTATAAAATCATAACATTATATGACTAAGACTCATTCTTTCCTAAAAATTGTACAATAGTCTACAACTTAAGGTTAAGTAAAATCCTTTTGAGAGAATCCCATTTTGAACTTGGCCATTTTTTATGTTATTACTAACATGTTTTTCTTACATTAAAAATGTTTATTTATATGCTCTTACAAATATACTTCGTTATTATCACACATCGGTAGATAATATTGATTTCAGACTTTGTAATTGTCACATCAGTTGTTAAGCATGCAAACAACCAGTTTTTTCATCAAGTATCAATACAGGAGTATATATTTTTAAGATTGAAAATAAACAAGTTAATGTAATAACTGATTTTGCATTGACCGCCTATTAAAGTCATATATTGCATCATGGAAAGAATATGACATTGTAATAGTTCTACTGACTACTTCCCTACATATTAATTAAGGGCAGTGTGGTCAAAAAACATCATATTTTTCATTGAAGATTATTGTTATTTATTCCTTTAAAAATAACATGCGTGAATAGTACCACTCTAAAACCTTTTTTAAAATATTTATTTTTTAAACTTTATAGGTTATTAAATTTTACCAATATTAGTACACTATTTGTGCTGTAGGCATAATTTCTCTTTATTTGTTGAAATAACAAGGTATTGCTCAATTTTACGAGAAGTAATACAAAAAAAACTTTATTTTATGCTGATGAAATATCTGCTTTTCAAAAAATGAAGTCCTCAAATGTTTTTTGCCATATGTAAAGACCTAAAACAAGAAGCTACACCAAGAATCAGTTCACAATGGGGACAGTGATAGCTTGATTCTTTTCTAAGCTTTTCGTCCTCTTTAAGCTTTCAAAAACTTTTCGTCCTCGTCTCTCTTTCGGCAAAATAGGAAACTGTTCAATAGAGTTACTTTTCTGTATTGAGGAATTGCTTCAGAAAAATCCCTCACTGTGAGACATCCTGGGTGAGTGATCACAGGTGGCCTACCCACTCGTGGAGGTACAACACTGGGGCAATACGCATCTATTTGCTGCTCAATCAGCCTATTATGGAAGTCTAAACCCACTTTTCTCCCACCAGTGTTGCAGTAGAGAACAAAAGGGTTCCATATGGAAAATTCTAGCAGGTGGAAAATTTTTTTTGTGATTTTTTTAAACCCCTTTCATGGGGTATAGGGCAATCGACCAAGTGTTGGTCCACACGTTTCACTTGGCCCACTCCTCCCATCGGGTCATTATAGTCCACAACGACCATTGGTTATTCATTTATTTTCCATTTCTTCACTTCCCAGCCACAGTTATGCACTGATGAAAGCAGTGACACATTCTTGTTGTCTTTCTACTAAATCTCCATTACCTTTCCTTTTTAGAAGGCTGCCACTTCCCCCTTTTTCATTATTCTCTTCCATTGCCATTAGTATTCCCCTCCTGGTTTTCATCATTGGTACCGTAGGTATCTTTGGATCGGGAAATCATCAACTCAGCTAACGCAGGAGACACATAGAAATTGTTTGTGGTCAAGAAAATCCTTTGTCCAGTAATGGCTTCATCAGTGACATCACAACTAATTATGACATGAGATTATGGCCTAAGTCCTTATCGAGAACAGCTCCCTTCCCCATATATATCACACTTAACCACACACATCCACTCTTTGACAAGCATAATACAAAAAAAATTTGATGCCAAAGCGAGCCTGCTTCACTGGCATGTACTGATGCCACCCCAATCCACCCTCGGTAAGTTTTTCATCAATCCCTCTCTGGGATGTACAGCGCTTTGAATTTCCCCTCAAATTTCTGACAAACCACCCAGATTTTATCCAGTTTTACGTTCGGGTGGGTTTAGGGATCGTAATCGGTACTATACACAAAATGCAGATGCTCTCTTATTTTTACAAATGTAAGGCCTAGCGTCATTGAAACACCAGTTCCCGAAAGATCACTGAAGTTGAGTAATGTTGGGCCCGGACAAGGTTTGGATGGGTGACCATTCATATCTTTACTTTGGTGCTCTAGTCCCCTGTCTGCATGTAGCAGGCAGGTTAACCATGGGGTTGGCACAATGGACCACTCAAGGTCTAGGTGCCCGAGCTCCTGACGAAGGCTCCCCCAAATAACAATAACAATCAATAACAATCTTTACAAATGTCCGGTGAGACAATGTTTGGCCAAAAAACGGAGGTGTAATGGAGAAACCACATGATTTTCTCTTCACTTTAAAGGACCTATCCGCTGTCATTCTTGATCTGCTTTTGAGTTAAGTCTTTTGAGGCCTTATCCCTCGCCTTCCTGATGCTATACAACCTGTTCTGTCCTTCCGGCATTTCCCGTGTCTCATACAATTCATTTAGAGTTCTAGGTTTTGCAATTGCGACTGCCCGCTTTGCCTCTTTCTTCTAATACTTGAACTCTTCCTTAAGAAGGCAATAGGAGATGAGTACTCAATAATGCAAGAAAATTGATATCTAAGATTAATTATCATGGACACCAGGTGTGCTGTAAGTGAGTAATTAAAGCAATGAATATACGAAATTTTAACTATTGCTATCACATCATGCCACACTCAAAAGGTTAAAGGGCCTTAAGAAGACTCTACGGATGATGAGCAAACTGCATGGTCATAGATACCAAAGAAATAGGGAAAAATTTGGTTTAGTACACTTAGAAAATAAAAGAAACTACAGGCATGTGTTTCATATTTATGGTGACCATCATGTAAGAATAAATCTAGCTTTGCCATTCGATATTTTCTGGTTACCATTACCTTGCTAGAATAAAAAGGTAGTGAGCCAGCAACACTTTGCTGAGCTTTATGGACACCTGTTGGGAAATTTTCAACACTTTGCCAAAGGCAAAACAAGAGAAATTTGTATTTTAGCCATTGAGAGGAGCAAAAAATACATCAACAAAGGCATCAATTACAATAAGCAAAGGTAGACCTTACCTTTGTATGAGTCAGAAGATGAATTTTCAGGGAAGATTTCATGGCAAAGGACTTCTCACATATGGGACATTTGTGAGCTGAAAGAGTTAAAAGACATTTTACGGATGACTCATTGGAAGGTAACATAATGACTCAAGAGTACAGATTCAAAAGCCCTTCCTTACTGACATTTAAGGATTAATACAAGACAATGTAAACAATAATCACCTTACAATTTTCATCAGGGAAACACTTTTAAGCCAACCTATGTTTCAATGTACAGTAGAAGGCCGCAAATGCTAATATGCACGAAAATCGAAAAAAGAGGCATCCAGTGAAACCCATTTTTTTTTTTACTATTATCCTTCCCACTATCCCATTTCACCCCCTCTAAGACCCGGTAATCTATATAATATAACATGCTAGCCCATAAAATACTTATGAGTTATTCCGTTCAAGTTTGTTTTTCTCTTCCGAGTGAAAATTGTCGCAAATCACTGAAACTTAAAATACCTGTCCTATTCTCACAAGCGACAAATCACCCCCTGCAGGTTTTGCATCCCAGTCGACAAGCATGATGAAACAAACTTGTTATGGCAGTCTGTCAGAAATGGCCACTCGTGATAACCAACAAACTCTGTGTACATTTAACATTGTGACCAACAATGGCTAAATAAACACTTGCTATAATAGCCTTCTCGCTATAAGCCACCCTCATAATAATGGCCTACTACTGTATATACTACATCACCTTCAAGTGCTAAGGAACTTGATTACTCAAGACCATATTATCTTCAAGTTGAATCACATTAGATAACTTAAAATTGGCCAAAAGGCTGAATAACAAATGACATTCTTCATGCAATTCCAAAGGCCTAATTGCAGGTACAAATAGATGCTAGCGCAAGTGAACCCTCTAAGTTATAACTTAAAAACATGATGCTTCAAATGGCCCATTCCTCATTCTATCACTTTGACATCTCATCAAACACAATGAACATTTCTTACTCTCAACCAAAAGCCTTAGGAGTGATGCATCAGGTCACTTTGTACATGAACACAAAAATTTTACAAATCAATGACCAACTTTTTACAAAACTACAGATCAAACCTTAGGCAGTGCTGAGCCAACTTCCAATGGTTAGGAGTCATTATTGACCAAAATTTCAAGAATGTCAACGTATGATACTCACGGAAATCGCTTAAAGTAACACATTCCAAATTGGCAGTATTTCTAAGTAATGACTACAACCAATTTTACAATCATTAGGGTACATACCAATCCATGGTCAGGTTCACTTCACGTCCCTCTTACCTTTGACTCCTGAGTGAAGTACTGTGTGCCTCACAAGGTCTTCCTTACGCACAAATGTCTTCCCACAGTTGGTGCACTCAAAAGGCCTTGCACCTTCATGAACGTATTTCACATGCATGTGAAGGCGAGCACGTCTATTGAAAGCCTTTCCACAGTGGTCACATGTAAAGCCATTCTCACCTGAATTGGATTGAGAGTGTGCAACAATGAAAAGGATGCATAAATGAGCATGCAATGGACCAAAATCAGTAAAATAGTTGAATTATGACAATACATAAAGAGAAAATGAACACAAAAACTTAATACATAATCACAACCGTCCGAAAAATTTATCATCGACAGCACTTACAGAAATTAAAAATATGGTATACATAAACATGAAGAGGTAGCCAATCGAAGTGCTTAAAATGACTTTTAGTGCAGTAAAAACCAACTGAAACTGAAAAGCAAAATTACAAAACTAGCTCATTAAAATACATAAGCAACAGTGCGACAAATGAGCTGATGCAGAGGATAAATACCTAAGAATATATTGCCAATAGCTTCCCAAGAAGGTCTCGGAATGTGTTATCATAGTACTGTCACTTTGAGTGAGAAATTCTCCGATATGATAGAAACAATATAATTTCCAAAATTTACAACTCCAACTCCCTCTGCCAAACAGCAAGGGTACCATACTGCAACTAGGGTTGGGCGAGAGGAGGAGAGTCACCAATGAGTCATGGCTTCATGAGAGCCATTTGCAACTGCACGATTCCTAGAGCATTAAGGTTAACTTCTTTTTAAGAAAGGAAATAAGCACAGTTTCATATGCCAGTAATTAATGTTCAAAATCAATTATGAGGGTAGTTATTTAGCCAGTGCAACAATGCAGTTATTTTGAAGGTTCCACAAGCCTAAGAAAATGCAACTGAATACCACCTATTCCCTTGCCTAGATTATAAATTACTCAGTTCACTGATGACAAATGCCGAACCCAATTGGTCGAACCCAATTTGTTTACATAAACTCTTCTAAGGTTTCCTCAGAAAAAAACACACATTTCCAAAGGTGGTACCACAGGGCTCAGTTTTGGGCCCTCTACTTTTCTTATTATATATTAATGACCTTCCTACCCGTGTCAGACAGGGTGAAATAATTATGTATGCAGATGATACTAATCACCTCATTTCTTGTGCCGATAATGTGAATGTAGTTGCCCAGCAAGAGGTCAATAATATGTTATCCTGGTGCACTGATAACAGGGTTGTGTTGAACAGAAAAAAATCCTCTTTCATGCTTTTTCACATGCATCAAAACAAATTATTTTCTTCCCCCTTGTTGAAATTAGGCGGTAAATCTATTGCTATGTCTTCTGTTACTACGTTTTTAGGTGTGTATTTCGACGATACCCTGAACTGGGAATCACATATTGATTTTTTATGTTCATGAGTAGCAAGGAGCTGTTATCTACTACGTAGAATAACTCCGATCACAAGCTTAAGTGTTGCTCTCTCTGTGTATTATGCTTGTGTTTTTAGTCAACTAAAATATGGTGTCTGTGCATGGAGTCATTCCCATCGAACAACAAGACTGTTTAAACTACAGAATGGGCCATAAGAATTCTGGTCGGTTTAAATAAACACACTAGCTGCAGATTATATTTTAAAGAACTTAACATCTTAACATTCCCATGTATATATATTTTCTATACAATTATGTATGTTAAAGAGCATCATCTGGCTCTTGGATTGCCCTTGAACAATGATGTTCATTCATATAATACCAGAAGAAATGGTGATTTTAAAGTGGTGTCTCACAATTTAGTGTCCTTCACAAGGCAACCGTCTTATGCAGGTTGCATGTTGTACAACAGTCTCCCTAGTGAGATCAAACAGACTTGTAGTATTCCTGTTTTTAAAAAGAAATTGAAAGAACTTCTATTGAACAACGTTTTTTACTCAGTCGATGAGTTCTTGAATAAATGATTGTATTTATGTATTGTGTTTTCCTTTGGAGGTGAGGATTTGTATTTATGAATTTTGTTTCCTTTGGAGGTGAGGATTTATTTTTATTTTTTTTTCTCTTCTACTTGACTTGTCCTATACATATGTTTTTTATGTCTCCGGGACCAATAAACTACTTACTTACTTACTTGCCTTAGCCATAAAAAAAAAGATACAAAATATGCGAACTGTTCTCTGAATAATTCTTCTAGCCACGTGTGCCAATGAAAGTGCCATTTCCATTGGCATAACAGATTTTGATAGTCATTGTTGCAATGATTTACGAATAACTCAAAATGATATCACATAAATTCTATGACTCAAATATATGCCCACGTGAAAAAAATATTCACAAATAAGATAACCACTAAGGGTAAGATAAATATTGAAACTAATATAGTAAGTAACAATAAGCTTCTAATCTATATTATCAAAATAAATCAATCTATATTTTCATAAAATTCCACAAAAATAGCCATTCAGATACCCACAGCATCATTTGACATGATTTCCTGAGTTATTACATGATGAGCGAATTACACTTTTTGGGTTGGCATATCTCTACAATACAATTGGCCTCATCAAATTAATTTCACAAAGGGGAAGCACCTAGTGTATTTGGCAGTGATAGGCCCTGATACATAATTTCCAACATAAATCTAGCACATATCTTGATGAATGTTCTTAATGGCTTACACTAGTGCTGTTCGAATCAGGGATTTTTATTTCAAATTGAACCAAATCGAATCTCCCAAAATAATTTCGAATCTAATCGATACAAATTCTTTTAAAATTATGGTAGTGAATCGAATCACCCTAATACATTTGCTTGTGAATCAAATTCACAAATAAATAAAATGCAAAAGCTTACATGCAGTTAACGCATTGAGTGCGGCATGACATGATATCACATCATGGTTGTCTTTACGCTGGTGATGACGTGATATCACATCATGGGTACCGTGAGTGTTCCAGCTTTCACTATGGGGGACCTAATAGAGAAAGTTCCCATTGGAATGCTGTAACACTCACAGTACCCTTGAGTGCGTGATATCACATCATCAGCACCAGCGTAAAGACAACCATGACGTGATATCACGTCATGTCGCACTCAAAGGGTTAAAGTAATGAAGATTTTCACAATATTTCAGGGTCTTACATTAGCTTATATATCTATAGTGGCACAAAGAACAGCACAGAATAACATGTGACCTTTTAAAGTTTAGTTTCGCGTGAGGAAAACATCGTCTAAACGGACGGTGCACCATTTTTGGAATGAGTGCCATGTTTGAATGCATTGCAACGATTCGAAGACGAATCTATCAAGTTGCAATATTTTGAATCATTCAGTTTCAAAGCATCCTGATTTGCAGGTGAATCAAATCAAATTAAGCCTGATTCGAGTCGATTCCAATCGATTTTTTAGCATTCGCACGGCTCTAGCTTACACTTAATAGAGAAGTATTGGGTTTGATGCAGCCAATACCTAGAAATACTGACCCTGAACAAGTTACCTTACTTAGTGACTTCTCCATATGTCAAAGGCAATTAAGTTTCATTAATCATATGGTAAACAATACACAGGAAGAAATAAAAAGATGAAATAAACATTCCTCATAGTATTTGCAAAGGGAAATTTACTTATTTTTCTGTCTGTTAAGTAACAATTAACCGTACATGCATGGCAGTTTACCTTAAAGCACCTTACCCTAAATAAAAAGAAATGATAGGCTAAAGTAAATATTGATAGATTTTACAGAATGGTACAGGAGCGATTCTAATTTCTAGTAGAAATAGCCTCGCAAGAATCTATCGTACTGCTGTAAACAAAGCTCTGAGCAAGTTCCACAAGGGTTGTGATAATTAGTAACAAGAAGTTCTAGAATTGATTACAACTTTATTACAGCTTCTACTTTTAGCTGCAAACATAGGTACCTCATTCTACCATCTAAGGAAATATGATAGTGAGTATTCCTCATGCAGGCCATCCAATTCATTAGAAGTCAGACACAAATATGCATAAGTATAATTATGAAAAAAAATAAAGTGGGATCAAAAAGTAGAATCTAAAAATATAGCCCTCCATAGCATTTTAAAAGAAGTGTCAAGAACACTAAGACGTGACTTTTTAACTAGTCATTTAAAGATTCATAAAAGGTACAAATCATTATAGGATAAATCAGACAACTGTTAGAGCTGTAATTACCTTCAGTTTCCTCGGCTAACAGGGAAAATAAAAGTGAAAGAAAATTTCAGTAAATTTAGCATTTAACAATAAAGATATAATCAATATAAAAGTCAACTGAATAAATATTCAAACTTCTCCACTTTAATATAACATTTAAATATATCAACTTAGCAACACTTTATCATCAACAACTGTTGAGATGTTTTTTCTAGTAATTTGTTAAGAGACAACAGTAAGAAACGCTTCTCCCTGTAATTAGCAGTCACTACTGTTATTAGAATTCATTTCCTTGAAGCTTCTTCGGGAAAGTACCAAGATACATAGTCAGTTCTCAATACATATATATCATTATGGATTACAATTGACGTGTTAGTTCATGTTCAGTGGGCTTGGTTAACAAACTGCATAATATAGGCTATCAGTCATTATGATCAGCAACTTGTGTTCGAATTCCACATTTTTATGCATCTCAAATACAGTAGAAGGCCACTAGAGCAAGTTCCCGCAAAATGAAAATAAAAAATCTTTTGTTATAACCCGCCCTTGTTATAGCTGTCCAGCTATTTTTTTGCAATGCTAGCCCCTTGAATCCTTACATCAAGTTTGGGCAAAGCTGAACTAAATGGCCATTTGGAGCAATGTTTTCAAAAATGCGTTGAACGATAACAAAATTTCAAAGTTTGCCAGGAAAAAAATCATCATCTAGAGTCCCATTTATTTGTATCCTGGATGTCCCTCACACTGCAATGAACTATCGCCAGAAATATATGGCACATTGTGGTTAAGGTCGCATTCTCTGCTGAAATGGCATGCAGCAGCAAACCCCCTTTTTATTACTATTCCCCTCCTACTAATTCTTCCCATCGAAGACCCAGGAGGTGCTATAATTTTACATGCGAGCCCATACAAAAAAACTTAGGGGTTCTTCTGTTCAAGTTTATTTTTCTATTCCGAGAAAAAGACTCACGGATCACTTAGTATACCTGTCCTAGTATCACCAGTGACAAATGACCCCCCGAGGTTATGCATCTCGAATGACAATCACGGCAAAACAGACTCGTAATGGCGGTCTGGCAGAAATGGCCGCTCCTAATAACCAACAACCTCTCTATACATTTAACATTGTGATCAACAATGGCCAAATAATCACTCGCTATAATGGCCTTCTCGCTATAAGCTGCCCTCGTAATGATGTCCTTCTACTGTACTAAGAAACATAAATGTAAATGCATTCCTAAGTAATTATTCTTTTACTTAAAATAGGCTTCCTTAACATATTAAGTGCCATGGTGGTGTGATTAGACCACTGTGAAATATTATATTGATCATGGAGGTTCAGTGACACCAGTAAGCATGGCCCACTGAAGTATCACAGAAAGCAGAGGTTTAAGAAGTTGGGGAAAAAAAGATAAAACTTTCAAAATAATTTACTAGCATAGTATAAATGAGAATTGTTAGAATAAATTCTTTACATAAAAATATTTAACCTATTAACACATCCACTGCTGGGCCGCAATTGTTGAACTAACCTGATAGCTTTGATAATTTTTTACATAAATTGAGTGGAAGATTCATTAACCGGAATTCTAAACAATGGTAGTACCTAAATAATAGAAGGTTTTCCAGAATTTTAGAATTTCATTTGAACTTTATATGCATTTAGAAATGAAAGGAAGTTTCTAATTCATGTTCCAATGATTCATTTGCTTTTCTTATCATTTCTCAAAGTTTGGCTACATGGTTTAGTTTTCATGTAGAGTTAATAGATGCCTATGGTGGCCAGTTTATACTAGCTACAGGCTGGTAAGACAATTTTGTGCAAATCACACGCACAAAAATGTCCATATGTCACTATCACATTCATATTCATGCCTACGTCATTCACACTCTTGAGCTTTCAAGCATGCAACATTTTAATTCTTCCACTGGTATGTTGAGTGTTGCATTGTGATGTCACCATTGGCATTACCTGCTGATGAGGTTGAACGCACCAAGGGGGCTTTCAACATGTTTTCACTAAAAGTTATACATTTATTGATTGAAAGTATGCATCACAAATGCATAGACCTCAGCAAGAAAAGGTACAAGCGTATATAAATTTAGAAGTAGTACAGCATTGCAAGCCTATGTAAAAAAACTTACATTAGAAGAATGATGATCCAGAATGTGCAAGACAGGATTCGTTCTGGAATTACAATATTTCCAGGGTTTAGATAACTTTCATTTTAGTGAACAATATGACTGAAAAAGCTGTAAGTCAGCACATGAGACACTATGATTGATAAGGTGGTAATTAATATGAAAAACAAATACTTATGTGGCCATAAAATTTTTAACTTAAAAATATTTTCACATCATTTAACTCATCACCAGTGAATGTACTCAGAGCAAGAAATAAGGTCCTCTTCTTTGGATGAATGTATCTCGGGTATTCCACAAGGTAAGCAGGTTCATGTCTGCCAACGTTTTGGAGAACAAGATTGGAGAGACTGGCCGCACAAAGAGACAAGGTTTAAGGAGCACCAGAGACATTTCCAACAGGCTCAACTGCAGACATCAGCGGTAGCAGAGCACAGCATTAGTGAGAACCATATCATACAGTGGGAGGGTGGCAAAATTCTAAGTCACACGCAAGGTTATTGGGACCGCCTAGTCAAAGAAGCCATTGAGATCCAATTACAACCTAAACACTTCAACCAAGACGCTGCTTTCCATTAGAGTCATGCCTGGAGATCCATAATCAACATCCTTCAATAATTAAGGGAAGGTGGGAAAATGCGCAAACACCATAGCCAATCAGATGGCACCTGACCCCATGGAGTGAGTGTATATACTAGCCAAAATAAAGAAGACAGCTTTTGGAACCCTTGAGGATGGAGAGCAAGTCGTCCTCTGAAAAGTCAGGAGTCATTGCCCTGCTTACCCAGTGGAATACCTGAGAGACATTTATCAAGCAGATACACAGGGGAAATAGAAGATCTTTCATACTCTTCTTTGGTTGGAAATAACGATTTCCTATCCTTGGCTGACACTTATGGGGTTGACACATAGCCAAACAGTGCTCTAAGGTGGCTTTATAACTGCTAAATAGCAGTCATTTGCCATGGTAACCATAAGAAATTAAGTTTGCTGAAATCTGGAAAACCTTCCATTATTTAGATACTTTAAATAATGTTTAATGCTATGTGTATATTTTTCTGCAACTCAAGAATTTGTTTAAAAAAAAAATATTTTCAGTTGACTCCTTGAAAATATAATAAAAATGGAAGACACCATGAGCTGTGGCGTGTACACTAGGGTGGGCTGAAAAACACGTAAGTGTCCAAATCGAATCGTAATAGCGTGGAAAAGTTGCTACTCATCACCCTGATTACAAAAAAAAATTTTTTTTAATCAGATCATATCTTCCGGTCGCACATCTTGTTCGAAGTTTCGAAAAATCGTAAAAAAAGTGACTTTTTCAGGATTTTTAAAAATGATGTACAGGGATTGGATTGCGTTCCAAATCGGTATATAGCCTCTTCTTAAGATCCTTTATCTTTAAAAAATATATAATTCCCATTCCCCCTTCGTTTAGGGGAGGGGGAGTCTCTCATCGCATTCAAATTATCGAAAAATCGTAAAAAACATAATTTTTTCGCGTGAAGAGTGCCGTTGGGTAGACTAAGGCGTCCAAAGCGTTACAATATATCCTACTTAAATCATTCTTACGTAAATGTAATTTACGTATAAAATGAGAGTGGAACCTCAGCGGGCCTAGCCACCAGCCAGGCTGGCACCAGCCGGTGCAAGGAATTCGTTGTGCCGCTGCACGCAACACACCAGAGTCAGTCGCTCCGAGAGCAAGCGTCTAGGGGAGACAAGTTGCATTATACTGCTGCTTAGCATTGGAGCACGGTCGTACCTTCGAGTTGAAGAGAGCTGGACAGTGAACTATGACACAGAGGACGTTTGGTGAGAAATTTCATTGCCCTTTATTTGGACCTCCTCAAAGTCTGAACTATCAGATTCTTCCATCGCATGCTGATGTTTTACGGCATTGCCAGTATGTTACATATTCCTTAGCCCTGGCTTCGGCCAGTCAAAAACAGAATGTCAGCTTCTCTGCAGTAGCTAATGCCGTTGCTGATGATATAGGGACCATTTCATTAAGGCATCTTTGCCAACGGTCTCTCGCAATAGAATCATAAACCTTATCATAACTCTTCATGATAAGTATTACTATATTTGTAAAAAGTTTAACAGGGACCAAAAATGTGAGGAAAAACAAAAAGAGTATGCAAAATACATTTCTGACAGTAAAAAACTTTATTTGACGTATGTTCCTGCAAGTGCAAAATGCACATGCTGTGTGATTGCAACAAAACAAAAATGTACCTGTGATCAGCCGGTTAAAATCGATTGTTTTTGCCCTGTCAATATGAAAGTTCCTGTGATAGAGAGATAATTTCTTGATGTACAGCGGCATCACAGAATTGGCAAGATGGGAACAGTTGACCAAAAGGAGAGTGAAAAGATTAAGAAGAGGCTGGCAAGAAAAGCAAAGCAAGTAAAAAATAGGAAGGTAATTCTTCTGAAACTACGGTCAACACTATTTAAGATCCTGAAACAGAAGAGACAGATACGGCTGCCAAAAATACAGACACCGATTTTCATATCAGGTTTGGATCAGCCTCTGGGACTCAAATGAGAACAGTACTTGCCAATACTGCTCTAAAACAACGACCTTAGGGTCACTCATTTATTTTGTACATACCCCTACCCTCCCCCATAAAAGAAGGGTAGGAATGGGAATTATATCTTTATTAAAAGGCAAATGACCTTAAGAAGAGGTCACATACCGATTTTGAATGTAATCATATCACTGTAACTCATAAAGAGGAAATTCCTAAAAAAAATCATGTTTTTTTACGATTTTTTGGTAATTTGAACACGATGAGTGATTCTCCTTCCCCCTACATGAAGGGGGGAAGGGGAATTATATATTTTTTTATGACAAAAGATCTTTAGAAGAGGCCACATACCGATTTTGAACACAACCTAACCACTGTAAATAATTTTTAAAAATCCCAAAAAAAAGTCACATTTTTTACGATTTTTCGAAACTTCAAACGAGATGTGCGACCGGAAGATATGATCTGATTTCAAAAATTTTTTTTCGTGATCAGGGTGATGAGTAGCAACTTTTCCATGCTATTACGATTTGATTTG
The DNA here is from genome assembly GCA_963169105.1 of Ceriagrion tenellum. Classification (NCBI taxonomy): domain Eukaryota; kingdom Metazoa; phylum Arthropoda; class Insecta; order Odonata; family Coenagrionidae; genus Ceriagrion; species Ceriagrion tenellum. Next base: position 1,349,009 of record OY720639.1, read on the forward strand.
GAAACTTTCATGTTTTTCAGCCCACCCTAGTGTACACTGGCCTAGTAAATGCTCTGGGTGGTTATGAAGTCGGTTTGGCACATTTGCCCTTCAGCAATTTTATAATGAAATTTGATGAAACTAAAAACTAAGATCTTTTCTGGTAATCGTAATTTCTGACAGTGAATGTATATCCATAACCACACTTAAGAAGTAGAACGTCATCATAATGATAAATTCCAGAGAGATTTTAAATGATTTTAAAACAATTGATCCCGAGTTTACAGCAACATTGTATACATGTCACCCACAAAACTAGAGATTGAATATTATTTGAATGGATTTGATCAAATCTCAAATTCAAGCATTTGATAGCATTCTATCAAATCCACAAATCTTGACCACATCACATGTTAATATACTGAGGAAATGCATAAGAGTTTTTGAAATACATGGTGAACCAAATGACATTAGGCTGAAAATTATTCCCCACATTTTTGCATAGACACTTTGGAGCAGGAACTAAGCCACCAAGTACTTTCAGACTAACATTTTACGTACCAGTCCACATCTACATCAACTCAAGGACTACTAGAATCCATATTAAAACAATCCTTGTACTTTCCACAACTATTAGTTGTGTAAAAGTACAAGGATTGTTTTAATTTGGATTCAAATATAAAATACTTCCACCAAGTGACACCTCAAGGTGTAAAGTTTATTCAAGAACTAACTTTATTGCTAAAAGTATTAATAAAAATGTTTTTTTTGTAAGAACTTCTTATAATAAGTTACTGTTTATTATTGAAAAAGCAGAACTAATTTTCCATACAAGCTAGACATTATTCTTTGAGAAGAGTATCGCCAACCTATCAGGACTGGGATAGAAAGGAGGCTATCTGTTAAAGAGATGATCACTACTGAACTCAAAAATCCTTGAATTCCCACAGCCAATTATCTCCAAACATAAAACCCCAACAGCAACAAACTCACCAGTGTGGTGGAAGACATGGGCACGCAACTGCGAAGCTTGGATGAATGACTTCCCACAGTAGTTGCAGACATGTGGTTTGAGGCCAGTGTGTGTGCGAGCGTGGCGATTCAAGGTTTCTTTAGCCGAGAACTTGGCAAAGCAGTCCTTGCACTCATAGGGGCGCTCGCCTGTGTGCATGCGCCGATGCTTCTTCATGGCACCAGATGATGGGAAGCCCTTCTGGCAAAAGTCGCAAACAAATGGGCGCTCACCTGATGTGGTCATCGACGGGACAGCCAGATGAGAGAGACAGAGAGAAGGGTGACAAAATAATGCAGTAGAGACAAGGCCCCCCCCCCCCACCTCAATGACAATTATTCTGGGGAATACATTTCCCAGGTTCATTGCCAATTTAAATCTCCAAAGTTTCAAACATGACAGGTGAATATTTTGAAGAAATTGCCATGAGAAACATTTGGCCTGGACTGGGAATCGAACCACAGACCTTAGGTTTGCCAGACCAATGCACAGACCACTACGCTATCCAGGCTTCCTAATTCTCATGGCAATTTTTGGTGGATATAAGGCAGCTAGATCTTAGGCCCTTCAAAAATATTCACCTGCTATGCTTGAAATTTTCAAATGGCTAAGCACGGCATAAGTGCTGGTGAAGGATACTGTCCCTTGGTTGTGGCTTCTTTGAAGCCCTCTTCTCCTTTGTGTTGCCATCTTTGATGGACCACAAGGGCCTAAGATCTAGCTGCCTTGTATCCACCAAAAATTGCCATTAGAATTAGGAAGCCTGGATAGCGTAGTGGTCTGCGCATTGGTCCGGCAAACCAAATGTCCGTGGTTTGATTCCCAGTCCACGCCGAATTTTTCTCACGGTAATTTTTTTAAATCTCCAAATTAAAACTAACACAGGGAGCATAGAAATTCTACCAGACAGACATCACTCTAAATCTCATCAAGGCCACAATTACCTGATACCACACAAGACATGATTGTAAAAATATTTATTATACAATTATATCAATATTACTCATAGAATGGAACAATATAAATGAGAATTTCATCTAAATTTGTGCAAAATTATAAAAACAAACGTGCTGATGTATACAAGATGGTGATGGGTTGGTTCTATGGGTTGGCTAGGAATCTTTAATTCACTTCCTGTTCCATTTGTTCTTAGCTTTAGTTCTCAGTTGAAGTTATGATTTATCAGTTGCTCAGCTCAAATTTATAAGGCAATATAAGTTTTTTGTTTCATAAGCACTGCTCAAATATTATGCATTACAGTGAAACCTCTCTTTTACACTTTTGAAGGGGATGAAGAAAAAAAGTGAATCGCTGTAAAGTGTAAATCGAGGGAAATCAAAATTTGAAGGAAACTGAAGCAGAATCAAGACCAAATGTTTGATTATTTTATATGAATCGATTATACCTCAAATCTAATGGCTGCCTCGAGCAGGTGCGATTGGTATGGAAAAATAAAATGTACTATTATCTCAATTCCAAGTTAACAGGATATGCTGATAACTGATCCAATAACGAAGGGATTTTTCTGTTTGGGTCCCAAGTCTTTGTATCAAGGGCATGCATTTGTCCTCCAAAAATATTAGAAGTCATTCATAACTTAGTACTGGCTACTAAGGTTATAGAAAATAATTTCCTTATGTTATACAAATAAATGTAGATTTCTAGATTTTCTTAAAACAAAGAGATTCAGTCAGTCTATCAGCACCATCTGCACAAAACAATGAGGCAACCTTTTCTGTATCCCCTTTGAAGTCTTGGGTGTTTTGTGGCAGTACATCAAAAGAAAGATCTGCCTTGTCCGAAGTAAAATACTGCTTAAGTGCATGTGGCCATCAATATGACTATGCACAGTTGGATACTTCCAGGGAGAAAGTCTTTTGGGATGTATGCTTTTTGATTCACAGATGCTGTTTCAGACATTACTATGCTGAATTTTTAAACGGTCTATCCAGCCATGTGATTCTTTAAAGTCATCAATGCCTACTCTAACTGCTGTGTAAAGTACCATTTCCTTTGAAAAAACTCAACGAAATCGGCATGCCACGCGTTTGCACAGCACTCTCTTCAGGACACCCACACAATCCATACTAAATTGATATATAACTAAAAACCCCTATAAATTATTCCATTGGCTTTATGTTTCCAGAAGTACTGCAATCATAATATCATCTGAATTCATGACAAAGGTCACAGCATCATGATCAGGGGGCTGTTTCTCAGAGCTACAAGTCTTGTGACTATTTTCACAAGGTGGATGGGTTACTCAGATATAGCTAACCGAATACTTGTACTAGACAAAAAAAATGGGAGGGCCTAATCAAGACCATACATAACTCTTATTTTGGTGATTACGATACCTTTTGGGTGTGCACCTTGCAATATTGCCAATTTAAAAGTTAGTGCAATGTTTTTGGGTAAATACAAATGATTGAATATGGGCTGGAAAGTAATTTTATGGCACAACTTACCTTAAAAGATACCAAGCGAAAGAAAGTTTTCTGGTAAACCTAACATCATAAGATATAATTGTTTATTTTGACATATTTCTTATACGATGAGCTCTAAATGGTAGTTAATAATAAACCTTACATTTCAAGATATCATATTTAGTTGGTTTTATCTTTATTGAACCACTATTATTGGTGTTACAACGTAATATCGTAACGAAGCTTCATGGTAACATACCATATGATGGCGACAATAACATTTATTATAACTTACAGTTTGTATTTCCTGTTATTAATAATTACAGTATTCCACAGAAATGAATTGGTGAGTAGTTGTTTATTACTAATAAGTCATAGAGGAAGAAACATCAGGATGTTTAATTATTTTCTCTCAACTGCTGTGTCGTTGTGAATTTTGACCGAAAAACAAGTCAAACAAATGAAAGTCAGCTAGCGCACATTTTGAGCTTGGTAAATTGTAGCTCTGAGAAACAGCCCCTAGGTCTCTACAACCTGTACCAATAGGAATTAAGTTGTTTCGTATAATTAAAAACAGCTTTATAACAAATAAAGCTAAAATATTGAAACTTTCATTAATTACTTAAAAAGGTTGAGAGAATGTTGTATTGGATTCTGACAGCCATTGAACCAAAACTTATTAAGCAGTAATTAGGCAAATTTTGGAATTTTTGCTAAAGGCTCCAAAAGTGGGCTACTTGTTCATTTTCTCGCCAGTGATATAATTTTGACTGCTATGGAATGTTTAAATTGTCCAAATTGTTAAAACTATCCAACTGAAAATAAAGCAGGCTACGTGTGGACGTTTGTTTCATTACAATCGGCCCAGGCATTCTCTTCAAAGTTGGCTTCAAACTCGGGGTCGGTCATTGTTTGATATGCGTTCAATGCACTGGGTGCCATCTGGCTCCTGACCAATGTCATAATTTGCGGGATTTTTCCAAATTCGATAGTGTAAAACATAGGCTACTACTGTATTAAAAGGGATCATAAGTTTGTTGGCACATCAAGAGAATATCGTAAATCATGGGAAAACATTCTTTGCAGAGTCGTAAAAGCGAGGTTCCACTGCATTTTGATTCTACAAAGATGAGAAAATGTTATTAGACAAGTTAGACTAAAAGAGGCAAAAACTGCATTTTTCTTAAGTTAACAACAGAATACAAGAAAAAAAGAGCACAAAATGAAGACCAACAGATGAAGGCCACCTTTCTGGTGTTCAAATTTGATGCTTTAAAGGTGATGAAGCAAATATATGATGACAAAAGTAATTTTGATACGATGAACCAAAAGTCAATCCATAGAATTAGAATAAAACAGCTCAGAAAGTAATACAAGTACTCTTTATCTATTCTTTCTAACAACTATAATTCATAGATTACTACCATTATTTTCAATAACTGTATGCGATGGGGAATTGAACGCATGTTACCAGTATGAGTCCGCACATGGATGCGAAGGAGTGAAGTCCCATGAAACTCTTTCAGGCAATACTCGCAGGAGTACTTCTTCTTCCTCTTCACTTGCCCAGCATGTGCACGCAGATGTTCACGCAAGTTATCCTTGCGACTGAACATTCGACCACACACCTGTAAAGGGTAGTTTTTTAATTGTGATTGGTTAAATACCCTTCTCAAATAAATTGTACTTGGGAAAAAAAATACACTTCATTGGAAATTTCCATGTATTGTACGATTTCAAGGGATATGCAAAACTTGAAAATGCAATACTGCAATTTCAATGCTAATTTGGCCATTTTTAATCTTAACACTAGAGATGGGCAAATACCATCTACTAACACTCAAAACCTCACAAACTGGAAACTATTCACGATCTCAAATTTTGAATAATTATGCCCATGGGTGAAATTTCAATAAATTGATTATCGCGCCGTGGCGCTATACTTGGCAAGTTGACATATTGATCACTTTGAGCGCTCCAGAAGAACCGTGAGACACACCATTCTTCATTGAAAATACTTTTTGTTTATTTTAGTTTTTGTTCTTGAGTGATACATTGCTTAATTAATTATTTCATATAACTATATCGAGAGAATATCGTCATTGTGCCTGAATAATCCAGTGTGCATTTGTCGTTAATATAAGTCGAAGAAAGCTTGTAATAATCATCGATTATTGCTGCTCTGTAGGGGCTTCGTTTTTTAATTAAAGGTTTTTCTCCGATATTTATTATTTTCTTCAATTTAGAGAAATGATACAATGCATCATTTCTACCACATCTGTAGCAGTTGATCAATTAGCCAAAAATTTAATGTAAATGTTACAGAGTTTATGTTGCGTGAACTATGCCATCTATTTATGTCCCGTATAAAGCTACGCTCTCTTACTATTTAAGCTATATTTATGTCCCATAATCAGCTGCTGTAAAAATTGCCACACCTTATGTAAAACTTGGCAGCAGCAGGCTTCATGCAAACTTTATGCAAGTTTTCCCCAAAAAGTTTGTATCGGGAAAATCAAGAGATTGAAAAGTTTGCCACGGCGAGCATAAATGAAGTTTATGAACATTTTATCATGGCAAGAGAACATCAAGTGTGCGACAAGTCAGGACATGAGTGGTAGCTAAAGTGATAAATCAACATTTTTTGGCAACAAATGAGCAAAGGGGAAAAATTTGGTTAAGCACTGGTTTAAACATTTTAACAATATTCTTTTAGAACAAGTTTAGTAATTGTTTCCACCTATTTACGATGTGTACAATGCAGATGAGACAGCTCTAATTCATAATTTTTCATCTGGAAAATATTAACCATTAAGGATGACTAGAGCAATAAAATGTAGATTTTAATCTGTAAGTCAGCGCATCCCCGATCATTTTGTGGCCAGCGAACTATTCCTTGCACCGACGAGTCCAATTCCCAAGCATGGATGACATCGCAGACTTTCAGCAGTGGCTTCTGGCATTTAACGCAATAATTGGGAGGAATAAATAGCAAAGTCATGCTGTATGAGGATCACTGTCCCCATGCATCCTATAGTAACGGCACTCTCCCACAATACCAACCACAATGCCGCTTCCGACTCAGTCGAAAAATTCCTTACAATTTGAGATTTAGTCTTCAACTATGTCACTTTTCTATGAAGTTACTTTGCCTACCTTGTAATCAAGCAAAAAGGCAAATCTGTCACCTTATCCCTCTCGCACAAGTGATTGCCGGAAAAAATTAAGTTATCATATTTGTTAATTCGACAAAGTGGACCTACTTCGGGCCCAACAATTTGACGAGCCATAACATCCCTCTCACTCCAGACAGAAATGTTCTTACTGTCTAATCAAGAATGTGGCTAAATTCATCCACATGAGACTCATTCTGATAGAAAGAGATGGGTGTAATCCGATAGTATCATTCCCACTTATCTCTGTCTTTGCCTCATCTACCTCTAAACATCGTTAAGACTACATTTTACAGCTGTCCGGACACTCATTCACACCTCGATTTTTGCCAACAGTCACAAAGGATGATCTTCCATATGGTGAACGAGGTGAAATTAGCATCCTAAGTGAATTTGGTTTGGAATTACCTAAATAACTTTTTACAGACAAAAGAGGTGAGTTCATAGGAACAACTTCGTTTACCATCTTCTCCTTGTACAACCTGTGATGTGCCCTCATTTCAAAGTTTTCCAAAAAATCTAATTTGGCACCTTTGTCCCCAAAATGTAACACATTCAGATTAAAATTAGAAGCATGATCATTATCAATTAAGTGTTTTGCAAACATAGACTTACAAACAAGATTCATCAACGAATTTTTAATGCTCCCTAATTCATACATTAAATCTCCTACCGGATTGTCTTATATAAAAACAATTACAGCTAGGCGTATTACATTGTAGCATATAAATACCACTTTTGTCGATATCATTAAAACAATCTTGAGAATTAAAAAGCACTTTACAGATCGTCAAAAGGCTATAAAAACATACAATCCTACACAGGATTAACTGCCTGTCACACCATCCGACAATCAGTCCCTAAACACCTCCCTACCTGACAATTCCTTTCCTCCCTCACACACCAACGCTGTGGCTTACATTTGCTGCCATCGGCCGTGCTCAAGTTTGCAAAATTACCACAATTGCCAAAGCTATAGGTTTCTCTGAATTTCACAAAAGGCTATTCAATAACCTTTACACTTTGAGAGGGTATCTAAGTGAGCCTCAGTACCTAACATAACTCTGAATAGCTTAGGTATGATGATGAATTGCAACAGCACCCGAGATGCCTGCACAATCCGTCATACGTGAGTGCATCTCTGCAACCATCCTCTCCAGCTCGAAGATGCAGGCCTCCAGGAGGTCGCTCTTTGCCCTGCTGTTGAGATCAGCCACAGACCTGCGGTAAGCCACACTACCCTACTGGCTTTACAAAAAAACGATACTACAATACAATTCTTTATATGATACGATATTTTTGTCCGATAGTTTCTTAAAGGACGTCAAATGGCACGGGTATCCTACACAGAAATCTGAACGAAGTTGAGCAATATGGTTGTGACGTCAATGGAAGTGTGAGTGAGCAGGTAAACCCTCGCAGTAGGGAAATGAGGAAGATATGAGGGGGAAAGTAAATGCAGCGTGTAGGAAGAGTCGGAACGATAAAATTAGTGACGAGAGGTTAGGAATTCACCGCAATACACTAGTAAGATTAAGTAATAGATGAACAAATGAATAGTAAAATAAAATAAGCACTTCCAAAGAAAGATAAATACAGCAGAAAGTCAACAAATAAACACAATAGAATAATAGAATAAGTTGAGAATTAACAGGAAAAAATGCTGGGAGCGTCTACTTATCTGGTTCACTTCTCAATGACAATACACCAGATGCTAGGAGAAGAGATTGAGTTGCCGAATCTCCGGATTCACACACACACAACGACAATACTAAAAACACTGATAAATATACACTAGGTATCACTAAACTACAACCAAAATCACTATTAACACAACACTATGGGTTGAAGCTTTTAGGCAGTTCTAAAACGCTGAAGGTCAATGACTTCACCGTTCTGGTTCTGAGAGCACTCAGCTGGCACAACCTCACCCTTCAAGAGCAGGTGCAAGAATTAAAAACACACTTATTGCTTATGAAAATATCTGACAGTTAAATGAGGTCAGTTAATGCCAATCTTAAACCGGCCATCACAACAATGCTTGAATTTGCTAGGATTACAATAGAACAGCCTTGCCACATTTCTTGTGCATGCTTCATAACATTTCCTAAAGAAATTTTAACCACTGACTAGAACACATTTTTGAAAATAATGTGGGCCACAACTTTGGTTGGCCATTGGTCGGACAGGTGTAAGTCAGGGAGTACTAGTAGAAAGACCCATTAGAATAATAAGCATACTTCCTTCCTCGTAAGTAGTTTCCTTACCAAACAAAAAACCTTTTTGTACTTATTGCATACACACTAAACCGATTCCACAGTACACATTAGTCACATAAAAACAATACAATAAATCATAGGGCTCATTTTCAATCAATAATGTCTTATGCCAAATAGATAATTACAGTAGCAACTCGATTATTTGAAGTTGGTGGGACCGAAAAATCAGCACTTCGTATTTTCAAGTTTCGTATTTTCAAACCTTTTTGATGAATTGCGAAAAATATTTCCCCTCTCCCCCCTGACTTCTCTCGTCTTTGGAAATGTTTTGAAACGATTTATAGTCATTATTCATGAAAGCATTCGAAATAATGCCTTTATATTGTAAGTTAAATGTCACAAACGATCATGAAATAACTATCACCTCTTAGTTCCCTATGCAAATGATTTTTAGTTTGCTATCATTTTCTTTGCAAAATTTTCGCCCAGTTTGTAAGACGTATATAAAGTAAGTTCTGCATTTTTTATGAGATTTTAGCTTTCTTAATCTGCGGATAATCATGACACGCAACTGGTATGGACGTTTAAAAGAGGCATTTATTTCCAACATCTATGCAGTTAAGACGGTAGCTAACCCGACCATACTTCCAATCACCCTTTCTTTATTGCTCAATAAAAGGGAAAAAGAGCAAAGGACTTAGTCCATTTAAAATATCCTTCTCAGGTTTTTTTAGTGGTTTCTTCCTCGTCGCCTGCTGGATGTACTAAATTGGGAAGAAATATTATTTCATTCCAAGCAAAACTGTTTCACCACTCATTGAAATTTGATTAAGAAACATTAACACATGACCAAGCTCCTTTTCACTTTGATGATTCGCGCTTATTGTTCTCTTTTGCAAATTATTAATCCAGGAAATAAAGTAAGCGATTATTTTTTTATCCTTCCATGCATAATCTCTTTGCGTCATAGGTGTTATTATGCTGAACGCCATTTTATCTACTGACGTCCTTATATGCCAACTTAGGTAAGTTAAAACATAGAAGCTAATGAAATACCTCATATTTAAAAAGTGATCTCCGAATCACTCCATGATTTTCGGAACTTTTTATTTACAATAGTGTTAAAGAGAAACTTCATCCTAAATGGGCACTGATGAGATATTCCAGATCCAGTGCTCTCCATTCCATTATTTAGTTATATTCTTTCCTCGCCGCGACCTACGCCTTCCACACTTGATTGTGCTATGGAGCATAAAACACGGAAACGAAATAAGATTAACTATTTGAAGCGTAACTTTGTAAAAGTAACCAAAGGGGAACTTTGGAAGAGGTACAGGTCACGGAAAAAATCTGCTGCAGCTGAGGCTGAAACCTAACTCCTTTCTGTGGTAAAATCCTGATAACAACAATAAGTTTTCACAGAGTAGTATTTCCATAGTAAGACCCTTCTAAACATCGGGTGATTTTGAAATAGAGCCCATCAGGATCCAATTCATGCTCATGTTGTGTCATATCCGCGTATTAAAATGCTAAGGACTCAAAGTTACTCATGCCATCACAATCAAATCTGAATCAATTGGTTATTTATCTCGTGGAATACAGGGATAGCAGTGATGATATATCAAATGAAATTTATCAAGGCCTGGTTACTCAACGAATTCACCGTAGTAATTCATGGATGAAAGTTAATTCCAGTAAGATTTCATGGAGTTACTCCAACAACATCATGGAATCAAGTTAAAGAGATGGTTTCCATGGTGATTTTATTTTAAAGATTTCAGTTTTCTGGTCTACTTATGTAAATAACTATACTACATAGGATGATATTTCGCAGACGATGGCTTCTTCCGGTTGAAGTGTCTTAGCGGTTTATCACAGGTCTTATCATCAAATATCTAAAAATGAATGTTTGTTTGTTCATATTCTATGCATTCCAATACTATTCATCAGATTGAAATGAAACTTTGGTGAGATGTTGTGCATGTGTCCGCAAAGGTTTTTGAATTATTAAATCCACTGTACAATTTTGGTAAAGTATGAGTTGCTTCAACAAATTAGTTTAGGCATGCGAGCTTCTCAAACAAGTAAGGAATGACAAGCAAGCAACAAAGCAGATTGTTTAGAGTTGCTCAATCACGTCAATCAAAATCATATCAGTAACACATAATTTGTGTTAAAAAGTATGTAATTTATTTGTTCGTGGAATAAGATTTGGTGCAGCTTTGTTTGCATTTTTACTTTATACTTGCGCTCCATTTTTGTATACACATTGTTATTATACTATTATTATTGTATTGCATTGCTAGAATAGTTAATTTACTTGGAAACCGCAGAGTAGGCATATAATTGCAACTCAAGCCATCATTTGTACGTTACGAATTCCTGTGTAGGTATGAGGAATTCAATGGACTAGGTTTCAAATTCTTTTAGGGACCGATTGATTTTGAACCCAGAACAAGGCATTGCAACACATGTCGGGCACAGCTAGTGCATTACAATGCTATATTGTTGAGCCACACCCCCGATTGGGTCATCTGTTTCAATATTTGAAATAATCCGTTTTAAATGCAAAATTATATCAATTGAGTGGACGGCTATACCCTCGAAAATTCTTGGAAACTGTTTTTTTCTATTGTCTCATGAAATATGGAGAATGGCGGGAGTAAACGTGAGTTTATTCAAAGTGAAGCCATGGATTTAGGTATAGTGACTGCGATAGGTATCCTAGTCCTATTTCCCACCATTTAATTGTGTCATTTACCTTTTGAACCCTTAATAAATTAAAATTGCCACTAATAGCGCATGGTAGTGAGTTGGTGCACGGAGCCTCACATAAGTTATAACCAAAAGAGAATTGTTTACATCATGGAAATCCAGCTAACAGTTAAAACAAAAATAAAATAAGGGAAAAATTGCCACAAGCTACCATTTTCCCCATCACTCCAGAACTAAAACTTGATAAATAACTGTGTGACTCAGACACTTGTGAAAGATAAATGCACTAAAATCATGCATTATACACAATTGATAGACTATATTCGGCAATGCTGATTTGTTAGGTGTCTACGTTGGCAAATATTGATCTTTTCTGACGCCATTTTCCCCCGAGATTCATAAAAACAAACTAGGTTTCTCTGTGGGGACTGGGTCTGAGATACGCAATTTCGAAAAGTTCGTATTTTCGAATAGTGCTATGTATTAAGCATAAGCTTTTCGTCGGGACCAACAGTTTTGCTTCGCAAAATTAAAAATTCGTATTTTTGTGCTTCGTATTATGGAGTTGCTACTGTATTATGCAGTAAATCTACACTAAAATAAAAGTGAACAATAGTATGCTCACGTACCTGGCATGGATAGGTAGGTTTGGGATTCCCATCACAACCTGTTTGTACAATGTGCCTCTCAAGATGGTACTTTCGGCTGAATTGCTTCTTACACCTGACGCAAGAATATGGTTTCAGACCTATTAAGGATAAAAAAATCATTAAAAAACTTGTGAAAACATGGGAAATAAAGAAGTGGAAGGAGAGCAAGAAAAGATAAGCATTGAATAATATTTCACTAAAAACTACCATGAGTTTAAATACTATTTACAAGCATGAGAGTTCCCTTGGTCACTCAAAATGAAATGCTCTATGTAGGTGGTCTATACATATATTGGTGTAGGTGAGCGGGGGGCAGATTAAGCAAATATTAACCTCCCTTTCCTCTTCTTTCTTACCATCCTATGATGTTGAGTGACACAGTGAATACGTCGAGCCCAGAGTTCACATACTGTCGAGTGACATAGCCACTACTTCACACTAGCAAATTACATACCTTAATTTTTTAATCCATAATATTATTTAAAATCTCTGCATATTTGGTATCATTCAAAATAGGAATAATGTGGCTTTGTACAATCATAACTGAGCACATTCATAACTATTACATTATATAATTCATCACATTTTGGGATAGTTTTAAGGATACGAAAGTTTTGACACTCTCCTACACACTCTCGACATACGCTGCTTGAAATTTATTCCCGAGAAATGCATAGAAGTGCCTTTCTAGGATGTGATATTTCAAGTGTAAGTTTTTCTTTCCTGCAAACGCGTTAACTTATTGAACTGAAATTTGAAATATCCCTAATTTTACATGATGGCATTTACAAGCAGAAAAAAACTTACGGGTGCAGTGAAAGAAATTGAGGAGGAACTCATACGGGAATACGATTCTGAAGAGATTATGAGCTCTGAAAGTGAGTGATGAAGTGATTGAAAATTTCTCCAAATTGGATGTGATAAAGGAATATAGCAATGACTCGAGGGAGGAATTTGACGGCCAATAGAAAAAATGCCCCAAATAGGGCATGCAGTCAACACTGCCGCTGAATTTCAGCTGTGAAGTAGAAAGATAAAAAAGTAGTCAACATGATTTCTAAGTTCTATAGCACAGAAACGAAGACTGTAGAAAAAGGGGGAATGAATATGTAAAGCTACTGAGTGCCACTGATTATGATAAAAATATGGGTGGTTGGATTTAAAAGAACAGTAGCTTCAAGTCTACTTGATTGAAACAAAGCATCTCAACTAGTGACAGATAAGCCTATTTAGATGACTCCGGAATTCAGTAGTGCTAAATGCTCTTATGATATAGCAGACATACAAATATTGAGTATTTAGTTTTTCATGTCAAGCTAGTAGAGAACTGTTTCAGAAATATGCCAAGAAGGATGTCCAGGTGCCCAGCTGTCATTTCAAAGACAGTTATGTGCCTCGCTTGACAGAGTGCCATTTCATCAGAAAGATCCCTCCCTCAGGTAAGAAACAACAAGTGCAAAGGAGGTGTGAGTCTGCACAAAACATTCCAGGAGAGGAAATTCTAGTTACAACTGAGAAAACTGTGACATGGGACTAAGCTTTGATTACTTTGAAAACTATCACAACAAGCAGATTAATTGAGGTAGGCCATTCATCTAACTGGCATTATCATGACAGGATATGTTTTGACTGCATCCAGCTTTCCCGAGGCAAGGCACTCTCAGGGGCAATTACACCTATACCATATTAAATGCCAATGGTTGTATTCATAGATTCCTTAGTGAGCTACTATTGGCTTAACCCATTCGGGTAAAGAGCCAGCGAATCGCCGGGCTATCTCCCTTTACTTTAAGGTAAAGAGCCGGCGTATCGCCAGTCACGTTAAAAATTACCTGTGCAATGTGATGACAATAGCCTAAAGCTAGTCTTATATTTTCAGATGATTTAAATAACTTAAGTATTTATACAGAAGACAAATATTTTGAAAGTATTTATCGTAAAATTTGTCTAGTACGAGAGATTGTTCATTTCATGTTTCGTAATTTTTCATAGCATCACTTTTATATTCTCGTATCGAATTTGGCACTACTTTTTTGTGAAGTATTGTTTTGTATCTTTTACATATTTGCCCCTGTTCTATTTTATACGTATTGGTCTTTCATTGTAACACATCTCATATTGTGAGTGAGCTCCTAATGCTTCAGTGTGCCAGAGTCAGTGCAAAATTCCCGACAAAGCAAAAGTAACTATCTTATCAAGTCACTCTGTGTAAGGTAGTCAAGTATCAAGTCGCTGCGTATGGAGCAATGATGGTTTATTAATTTATTCGATATTGTATAACATTGTAAGCAATGTTCTCTGAAACCGTGGAGACCACATTCCACCGCTGAGTGCTCAGTTCGTAACAGACATTTCCATGGTCAAGGCACTCGTCAACCCTAACAAATGGGCAGTAAGGCGCATAAGTTATTGGCCAATAAAGATGTGGAGAATCTTCTTCTTGAAAGTGATTATGAGAGTGACGAAAATATTTCTGATTCTGTTGAAGAAGTATCAAGCAGCAATAGTTGCCGTGAAGATGGGGAGACCATGTCTTCAGTTGAAGTCATCAGGTCCTCGGGGTTGAATGTGCAGGATGACGATGGAGAGTGGAAGTGGTCCAAAAATAGTGGGATTGTGAAGAAGTTCGAGTTTACTGATTCACCTGGGGTGAAATCAACTATACTGAGAAAACTGGGGTATGCGCCAAGTGAGGTAGATTTTTTTTCAATACTTTAGAAGTTGATATTTGGAATTCAGTGTGTAAGGAAACTAACAGATATGCAGATTATTATTTGAAGTCTCTTTCAACTCGCAAAAGTGCTTTGACAAAGGAGTGGTTCAATACAAGTGCCGATGAATTGCAAACAAATTTTGCATTGTGCACATTGATGGCGCAAGTAAAAAAAAATAAAATAAAAAAGTATTGTAGTCCACGTGCAGTTTCCAAAACACTGTTCTTTGGCAAAGTGATGCCATACAGACTGTTTCTACTCCTTTTAAAATTTTTGCATTTCGTCAACCACGAAAATATGGACGAAGACAACAAACTGCGAAAAGTTTCCCCTGTGATTGCTTACGTGAACAGAAATTTTTCAATGATGTATGACCCACAGCAAAATCTTGCAGTCCATGAGAGCTTGATGAAATTTCGTGGCAGGTTATGCTACGTGCAGTACAATCCCAGTAAGTGAGCGCAAATTGTAGTGAAGTTCTACAAAATCTGTGAAAGTGCTTCTGGTTACTGCATGCAATTTTTAATCTATACCAGAAAGAAGCCTGCTGCAGCCAATGGAATACCATCTAGTGAAGCTATAGTCCTCGAGCTAATGAAGCCCTATTATCATATGGGGTACACTGTGGCTTTGGACAATTGGTACTCATCACCAGCCATCTTTCATAAACTGAGAAAACAAAAAATAAATGCCATTAGAACGGTTCGAATAAATAGGAAGAATATGCCCAAGGTGTTGCACACTACAAATTTGAAAAAAGGTGAAATGAAAGTGCTGTACTGCAAAGGGATTGCAGCTTATAAATGGAGGGACAAAAACGAGGTGCATGTTTTATCCACGTACCATAAATATCCAGTAATTGTGAAAACAGGAAAGGTGTCCTTGAAAACAAAAGAGCCTATTATGAAGCCACAGGCCGTTATTGACTACAATAAGCAGGTGAACGCCATAGACCGACAAAATCAGCAGTTGGCCTCCTTCCCCATCATGCGCCACATAAGGCAAATGCAAAAGGCTATCGAAAAATATTTTTCTACATAATGGAAATTGCACTACATAATTCATGTGTGTTGTTTCAAAAAGTGAGAGGCAAAAAACTACTGATCAATGACTTCAGGGAAAATGTAGTGGAGAAAATCCTGGAGAGAGTGAATATTCTGGAATACAGGTAGAGAGGACGACCAACATCTGGCCCCACACCGATAAGATTTCAAGCAGCGAACTGGGCTCTATTTCCGAATCGGATACCTCCCAATCCCGTGAAAAATAACCCATCCAGGATATGTGAACTTTGTAAGCAGCTTGGGAAGAAGAGCGAGAGTAGATAGGAATGCGAGCAATGCAAAGTCTCATTACACATTCCAGACTGCTTCAAAAAATATCACTCACAAGAGACATTCAGTAAAAAAAATTAAAAAATGATTTTTATCTATATTCTATTTTATATCCTGTTATTTATACATTCTTCTATTCTATTATATATTCTTTTATTTAATGCTATAAATGACTTATACGTAGCTATAACCCTTTTAATTTAAAAGTCATTAGTTTTACATGGAGATAGACTGGTTCAAAAGAAATTTTCGCGATTTATTTTCAGGTTACACCTACATTGAAATGGCAATAAAATAAAAATCTCTTGACACATCAGAACCAAATCTTCAGGAAGTAAAACTTAAACTCTTTCCAATACTTGGAAGCGTGTCTTCCATGACCCCAAAAGGACCATCCCCCACCACAGCCTTAGCGGATAGGATTGACCAATCAGCAAAGAACAACAGGTAGTCAACCAATCAGCGAAGAATATGCATGCAGACATCCCAGAGAAAACCATATAAGTACCGGCACCTTCTCTCCACTTCAGCCTGGCATGAGGACGCATATTGCATAATAGGTGAAACTTCGCCATCAACAATGATGCCTACGCAGATGAAACCCGAAAACCAGCCGAACTGGAAACCCAAATGCCATGAAAACCTACGACAGAAATTTATTCTTAGTCTATGATGCTGTGTTGTGGTACTCTGTTGTGCTTCATGAGTGTTTTATTCAATGAAAAGGAAAGAGTTAGTGAGGTGATTACTATGGTTTTGAGCGTCGCAAGGTGATTACCACCTCTTCTTCATCTAGTTTCATCAGTGCTACGCCTCGCAGCATAATAAAGTGCATAAATCAATGTGTGTCATGACTGTTTTTGAGGATGCCAATTTCATTTTTAAATTCTTTGGGCCATAGTGCGGTTCATTAGTGAAATTCGTTTAATCTTCTACGAGCATACAGCCCATTTTTAAAGCATGCTTCGAGGAGGAAGCCTTGTAAACAATAAGTGCACATTAGTGTTGTGACTACTGCATCAAGGGAGGTGCTTCAGAGTAATTAACCCAAGCATATTACTTGTGTGTTGTCGAACAAATATGTGTCTTACATTGATATAAAGACTACAATTGTTTTCTTAATGAAGAGCTATGATTTCACACAGGTAATAGTTTTGATTGTGAGTCTGTTTACTTTAGAGCGCTGGTCTGTTTACATTCTGCCGGAACTTTCTATTTCATTTCGTTTTTGTTTTAGTAACAGTGTTGTTATGGTTAACACAGCGAGAAAAAAATGTTCTTGCAGTGCATCAGCAGGTTAAAGCATCATATTTTGTGTTTTTCATCCGAGTGGATACGTAAAATCAGTTTTGTTTTATTTTATGCTCAGAAAGGATTAATGAAGGGACAAATAGGTATTCAGATTAAATAGTGACACTCTGCTGTGCTGTGTGCATGTTCATTTTTTGTTTACAAAATGACTAGTCTGTGAATGTGAGATGTGTGACATTTTCTGTGTAAATGACAGTTATTAGCCATTGACTAATGGCTAATATTTTCCCTTTTGAGTGTTTTTTCATTGATGGAACAGTGAATACCTCAAGAAAGACTTGTGTATGTTTAAATATAACAGATACCTTCATTTGGTCAAATTGGATGGAGTTAATGTTTGATGCGGTGAAGCTTCTGCAGGGCCTAATGATTTTATTGATTAGATGAAGGATATGTGAAAGCTTATGGTGTAATACTACGAGTGGCAAAAAAAAAAGTTGACAAGCATGTAATTCTGGATTTTTCTGTCCAATAACAATCAACATTTATAGAAGATTTGTCGGATTTTGATGGTTATGATAAAAAAAAGGGGCATTTAGAATTTAACGATAGTGCTATTGTAAAATGAATAGTACTTTAAACTTCCCGATAGAAGGAATTTTTCCTGTTTGTCCCTTGTCAATAATGTTGCTTCGTATCAATATATGAAATGGATGTAGAAGATTACATCTGACATTTGTCATCCTAATGAAACATTTTTCGAGATATTATAGAAAACAGGATAAATTAATAAACTAAATATTTCAGACGTTCACATGGTATATTGATTGCATTTTTATTCTATAAGTGGGGATATTAATTAATATTTGGCTGTGACATATACAGTAAGTGAGATACATAAATAGCAGAAATTGTTTTATTCTAGGAACTATCCATTAAAATACGAATAATAACATATTTCAAAGAAAAAATATCAGCGAATACTTTCTTAGGTTATGGAATAAATATATATTTATTACTTATATTATGTAATAATAATGATTCTTTATTTTTTGTTTTAATTGGCATTTATTGAATAAGCATTATTAATGCATGAAATAAGAATTCATGTACTATCGTTTCCAAAAGTCTTGAGTGCATCCACTTTGCCCCATTCTACGGTTTGTGAGGTGGGAAAAATTTTGAAATTTGGCAGTACTTGCGGACGGCATCTTTTGCTAGGCTAGCTTCACTTGTCGTGAGACGACGGTGGGGAATGAGTTACCAACAGAAGGATCAACGGGGACAGAGTAAAACACGAGAGAGGAAAGCCCCATCGGAATGCACCAAAGGTTATTCGCACTCATGCCATTGCGACGCGACGATGGAAGCCTCCGACTTGTGTGATTTTCACTCTCAAGATTCACATTTGTGCTCAAGAGTGACCCACTTTGTAAAAGCGGCGCTGGTAGCTGCATGGTTAAGACTGCTTCGCAAGGCGAATTTGAAACATTTCCGGGTTCAATGCTCAGTCGTTGACTTTTTTTGCACTCAAGTAATTTCAATACTTGAGGCAAATGCACTAATGGCTTTGAAGATGCAACCAAGGGTTACAGTATCAGAATTCAATGCAAAATGGTGCCACAAAGTTTCAAACCCTGACTTTATTTAATGTTGATCTAATGGTCATATTTATAATATGATGACTTTAAAGAGCTATCCCTTTTTCTTTTCAACATTTAGCCTATCATAAATATCTATTTCCTATCTTAGAATATTTTAATGTCACCCATATTTGTATTTAATAGGCATTTTGAACCTAATAACTCCTTAACCAATCCCTAAAAATAACCAGCTAAATTATCATCATACTTGTGGCACTAAACCACTGCAAGAAGGAGCAACAAATAACTATCAAAATCACTGCTGATATACATATTTTATGACATAATAATTGTTCACCCAAATTACTTCACATAGGGATACCATGGCAGATAAATTCCAGATTTAAAACAAATTAATGATGGACGATGAAGAGTTTCCATTGAAGACTCACACCAACAGATTCTGATTAGATTCGATCAAATCCCAAACCCAAATCTAATCCTCGAATCCTGACCGTATCACTACTAAAAATCAAGTATTTTGCAAGAGCTTCTTAAATATATGAGACTTACACCTATTATATCTTTGAATTTAGGCAAAGTGATGTCATTTTGATGTGCAGTGGCAGAAGAAACTAATGCAAAATTTTTCGAGTGCCAGAATGCAGCATTCTTGGTGTAACAGGTATATTATCTATCACTCTTGGGTTGGCATCCCTTGCAATATAAACAATGCCATGGAAACGGAGAGTTTGTGGAAAGAGGAGTGTGTGTGAGGGACAGTGTCGGGCCAGGAGGTAAAAAGTGTTGAGTAGTTAACCTGTGTGGAAGGAAAAGGAAGTGTATTACAGCTTTGAGTGAGTTGAATGTGAGTAGTTGTAAAAGGAAGTGTGTTTACTAAATAGATATAAAAAAAGGAGGGAGCAAAACGAGAGTAACATTACTAACAAAATAAATAGAGTGTTACATTGGGAACTTCTAGGAGCTTCACACACATTGAAAGACTGTCAACACCGAGGAAGAAATCGTCTACTGCAAATATTTGAAATCCGCAATGGAACTCACATTTGCCGGGGCCAAGAACTTACTCATGAATCACCTCTTTTTCGAGCTGCCTTCTCATACTATTCGCGCACTCAGTCACAGTGTATATCTGCGTTTATTTCAGCTTGTTTCTTACGTCGAATAATATCATTGTTACAGAAAGACTGGTTATAAAAAATATTCCCATCCCATCAAACTCAATATCTCAATATATATGCTGAAATATTCATCTACTACCACCAAGAGACATCTTATTGTGGTCGACTTTCCGAGGATCTCTTTTTGAAAGACGCGTACTGTCTCTGCCACCAAAATGCTATAAATCGAGTTTTATTTGCACCAAATGTTAATACAAAAAAGATTCAATTAAAATAAGTATAGTCTACGTGATGTAATTTTTCACAATTTTCCTTTTGTAGATTGATGGAAGTTCCGATCTCAATACAGATCCAGTGGATCCGTGTTAGTGTGAGTAGGGCCTATTGCGAGACCCCTGCCAATATGAGAGATTGCAGGGGCACCGTCCATTGACCTTATGATTACAATGTAAAAAAAATAGTTTTTACGAGGCCCTTTTGGTGTTGGCACCCGCCATTGCGAGAGTTACCATCAGCGGTTAACATACACCAAGAGTGGCCAACATCTGTAATAGCTTGCCATCTGTGAGAAATACAATTAATATGAAGTGTTAAGTTACTACTGCACGTTGTAAACTTCTGTCCGCTTAGTTTATTGTTAATTTTGGAGGAAATACCACAGTATTGGCAGTTGCAAACATTCGATCTTCTTTAGTTCCCCGGGTGGTCGAGAGCACACCCGCAGTCAGTGAGTTGGGAGCTTTTCAAAGATAGACACCATGGCCCTAAAATGCAAACCACTTAGTCTAAGCGAGAAAATTAAAATGATAGAACAATGCGATAGTGGCGTATTGTAGAAGAGTGAAGTGGGTAGGAGACATAATTTATCCTCATCTTCACTCTTTACAATTTTAAAAAACAAAGAGAAGATTAAGTCTGCCGTGGCGTGGGAGGGCGGACCATTACAGCAAAAGTGCCTGAGGAATGCAGAACACGAAGAGTTGGAAGCAGCTTTGTTTGAGTAGTTTTGCCAACTTTGATCTGCGGGCCAATGCTAAAGGCAAAGGCTGAATATTTTAGTGATAGGTTAAAAATCGAGAACTATAAGTGCTCCTAAAGTGCGAAAGGGCATTTCGCTTCATAAAATTTTTGGTGAAGCCTGTGATGTGAAACCCAAAGCCATGGAAGATTGGACTCCAATCCTGGGAGAGTATCTTAAGAGGTATTCCCTGTGTGACCTTTATAACGCAGATGAAACTGGACTGTTTTACAACCTTCTCCCCAACAAATCCCTCACAATTCGGGGTGATTCTTGCAAAGATGGCAAAAGAAGCAAAGAGCGTTTGACAGTGCTACTTTGTGCCAATATGGACGGGTTTGATAAAATAAAACCTATGGTGATTGGGAAGTATGCTCGGCCTTGCTGTTTTAAAGGGATTACAACTCTCCATGCAGCTATGAGCATAATTCCAAAGCATGGATGACTTCTGGACTTTTTGCTCAATGGCTAAGGGCATTTGATGCTAGAATTGGAGGTAAAACTAGAAAAGTCACCTTATTTGTTGACAACTGTCCCGCCCACCTACAAATTGACCTGAGGAACACAGACCTAGTTTTCCTGCCACCAAATGCCACCAGCGTACTGCAACCACTTGATCAAGGAATAACAAAATTTCATACGCCAAATTATAGAGCCATGCTGGTAAATTTTGTAGTGAGGCAATTGGAACTTAAAAACTTGATGAGGATGAATGGGAACATACTCGATGCCATGCGTGCTGTAGTTTCTAGCTGGGACAAAATATTACCTGAGGTAATATCCTCTTGCTTCAAACACGCTGGTTTCTAAGTCCAAGGAGTCCCTGAAGATGAAGAAATTGGAGATGATAAAGATACTGAGGACCCTGAAGGTTGGGAGGAGATAGAGGGTCATTTTGGTCCGTGTAATTTTAGAAGTTTCGTGGAAGTTGACGACTCTGCCCCCTCTCGAGAGGAGCTGACGGATGATGCAATTCTGCTTGCAGAGTTTAATAACAGCATGGAAAGGAGTTCTGATTCAGAGGATCTAGAGGACCATGTGGTTAACCTCCCACCAAAACAAGACGTACTAAAGGCCCTTGAATTAATCAGCAATGTGTAAAGGGCAAGCAGCGCGTCAGCCGACGACCTAACTTCATTTTCCGCCGTTGAAAAGTACATCATGCGTGCAACTGGAGGAAAACTAAAACAAACAATGTTAGACTCTTTTGCAAATAATTAATGGTTTTCATTGAAACTGAATATGCATTTACGCTGTGTTTTCGCGTCTTATTGTCAAAGTTAAGTCAAAGTGAGTTACATAGTGTGATGGAAGGGAATAACGGCAGGCTACTCTTGTCCCTCCTAAGTTTGTTTTAATATTTTCTTTACTTCTATATTTATCAATGTTGGACATTTGCGTGGGTTAATTTAATAATTTATGAGATTATTGAAGTTTGCAAAATATTATTCGTCTCCTATTCTTCATGTAATGTGTGAAACGCCAAAGAAGTTTGCTTTTATTTTGTTTACTTTTCATACATCTTCATTCCTTCCTATGTTTCACTGTCATTATTGAGCAATTATATCAATCAATACGTTGATGATGATGTTTGGTTTAGTACTATCATCAAATACACATTTGTTGGCCAAGTTCTCTTTTACACTTCATTAAATCCATTCTTTTTCATTCCTTTGTATCTTACTACCTATGTGTTTTGCTGTATTACTTTTTGTGACTTTCTTTTGATTAATTTAAGCAACATACATGTGATATATAATATTTGCAATATTTTTCCTGAAGTGATATCAAGAGAATGATGTCTTTTCTAAGATAATGAATGTTTGATTGGAATTGCTTTCATTGCAGTTTCGGGCATACATCTGACAGAATACATTGTAAGTGCGTCAAGGGCTTCACTAAATCTTAACAAAGAACGTATTGTGATACCACCAATATTACAATGAAATTCTTTTACAAGTTAAAGCAGAATGCTTTTCAATGTGGACATTACATGGGATTGGAGAAAACATTCTCCAAGGCAGAATCCCTTCCACTGTTTCTTTTCGTCTACAAAAACAAATGCGAAACGTTATTCCCAGTGGCCTCCGCAAAATGTCATGAAGAACGTGAATGTACTAATGATAAACATTACATTCAACAAGCGAAAGAGTAAAGGCAAGAAATAAACGCGATACAAATTTGAATTATCAATCATGGTTTAAATTCATGGTGAAACTAATCAAAATAATAGAATGAACATGTAAACGCACGAGAAAAGTGTAGCTTGGTCAGTTGTGCGAAAACGACTGACAATTCGAGACTTTCGGCATCTTTTGGAGTCGGTACAGCACTTTTTGAATGATTGGTTGGTTAATAAATTAAGTGAGGATATGAATTATGGTGAAAACTTTCCCATTCTTTCAGGATTTGTGCTCAGACTTTTCGGATGGAAATACTTGCTACAACACACCAACCCGATTTCAAGAAAAGTTTTGACTAGTTTTCATGGCAATTATTTGCTCCATCCCCAGTAAGACGATAATTCGCCATAGCGAGGATTTTCTTGGGCACCGTGAGGTCTCGTTTTATTGAGGTTGCACTGTATTTATTAATGAATGATTCATGACCCAATATAAATCCATCCTTAGTTCGTCATAATGAGATTAAAGTATGAAAACATAAGTAAACATATTACTTACTGAATTAAAAATAGATGTGCTCGCATTGATACCGAATAATCTTGGCATATTTTTCTGGCATTTCTTTCATCTTATCACAGGAAGCTTGGTGAAGTGATGTTCAATGTGAAGCTTTATAATAGCTTTATCTATTTATGTAAATGCACAACATATGAATAAAAATTCAGAAAAAATTAACCCAAATTAGATGTAGTTATGGATAAACAACTCTTTTACGTCTGACTGCATAATATGAACTTGCTACAAATTCGCCCTACGAATCAAATTAACAAAACATCCTTTTAGCCCTTCAGTTTGGAGTAAAATGTCATTAATGAAATAAATTAATAAGTAATGGTTATGTTGCAGCTGTCAGACGTATTGGGCCAGCTAAAGAGTGGTCCGCAGTCGATTTTTAATGAACGCAAATGAGTTTTTATATGAATTTTCTCATGTTGGTGATATGAATGAATGTAATACGTAGTTGCAATGACTGGCTAATGATATGAATTTTTTTTAATTCGAAAGAGATGAAATTTCCCAATAAAAATCATTTTACTTGACCATAAATTGAATGAAAAACTCAAAAATATCTCAACCAGGGGTGGGATCACAGTTATTTCCTTCTCGTCGTCATAATCGTCATCCAAGAGGCAAGCTGAATTGCTAGGGCAATACTCAAAGTCCCGGGAGCACACTCCACTGCTATGCAGCACCTGACCTTTCTGGATGACGATCACCTTTTCGAAATCATGAGTGCAATTGAACAATAGTATTATGAAGAACCATGATCATGATTCAGGATTGCTACCCAGTTAAAACTACCGAGATGTCTTATGTCAAGGAGAATTTCAGATGGAGTTTCGTATCCTTTTGCTGAAATTATTTGGGTTCATATGCGTTACTGTGAACTAAGTTACTTTTACAATGCATGGTGACATTGTCTTCAAATGTATAATAGAACTATAAGGAATGGAAAAAGCATACAACTCTTACTGAAATACGAACAGAAAGCAGTAGTTCTCGGATTTCACCTGATCAGCCCAGACCATTCCAATCAAACGCCATTAGTTCCCATCGTGCATAGGTTTTGAGGCCGGCTGACTTGAGCCACAGTTAAAGAAACGAGTAATTTTGGAGGACACTTGAGGATCCCAAAAGGTTTCCCCGTGTCGATACAAAGATCTGCTAATACTAATCTATTCAAAATCGGAATGTATGAAGGGCGCATTATATTGATTTGGGACTTAGTATGCCTTTAGTGAGAGCTTACTTTCCCCTTATGTTGAGGGCGATACCTTTTCTGCCAATGATAATGTTTCGGACGCCAGTCGTTTAACCCATAGGAAAAAAGTGGTATTTGACTTGTTTCACCCCCACATAAGTATTCGATGGGTGCCTCCAAATTTTTTGAAGCAAGGCAAGCCTTTTCTTTCCGGCTCAGCT
The DNA here is from genome assembly GCA_963169105.1 of Ceriagrion tenellum. NCBI lineage: Eukaryota > Metazoa > Arthropoda > Insecta > Odonata > Coenagrionidae > Ceriagrion > Ceriagrion tenellum. The sequence goes on from OY720639.1 coordinate 1,374,331, forward strand.
AGTATTTGAAACCTGTGCACAATTCAGAACAGCAAACCACCCTAACCACCACCACCTGGAGCTTTGCTCAGGTTAACTGATGACTACTTCATTGAGATGTGTGTCGATAGACAGACAAGCAGAGCAGACAGCGCAAGCAGAGAAATGTTTTAAGTTTACAGCTGCCTCTCTGTAAATTCTTGGAGGAAAAAAAGATCTTGTTAGCCTATAAGTATGCCTTGTCTTTCTCCCTGGTGGAAAAATCGGGTAGTAGGCTTGTAAAAGACAAATACATCTGTTGAAAAATTACCCGAATAGGTGTTGAGCCTACAAATTTTACTCTTTGAACTTTCATTAGGTGTTTCAATGTAAAAAAATCCTGTTTCTCACTACTATTAAACGAAATTCATCAAATTGTCCACTAGGATGAGAACTATGTTTATCCAAATGTTCATTAATATTCACTTTTCGTCCATAACTAGGAATACTTGCGAGTTCACAAGTGTCAAATTCTAGGAGATGCTTCAACACAAACTATGCAACTCAGAAGGAGCGGGCTGCAAGGAGACCAGACCTCAACACCATTGGAAGCATTTGGGCATTCATTAGGAGTAAAATGCGAGAAACAAACATTTTTGACCCCCTCAAACGAAATGACCCCAAATTTAGGCGCAATGTGGAAAATGGTGGAGGAAGAATGGGAAATGAACCCAGTAGGATGATGCCAAAATGTGGACAACTCCATGTCACAGAGACTTGGTCAAGAAATCAAGAATGGAGGGGGATGGATTGATTATTTGGCTAATAAAAATCCTCATCCTTTATGCCTATTTCTCGATGATCAATTACTGTGATCATGTACACATATAATCCAGATTGAGATAATTATACATACATTTTAACCTTTTCCACTCGTTCTAACTATAATAATAATAATAATGATTTTATTTCTGTTGGTTACAAGGTAACATAGAAATCGTAAAAAAAAATGATGCATTAAGATAGCAAACAACATTGGTTAAGTTTCAAAAAAATAAAGACACAACAGGACTTACAATTAGTAAAAAATAAAGTAAGTTCACGTATGACAGCAATCACACTTAGATGCCATGAACTCAGAAATGCAATAATATGCTTTTTCAAGAAGTAAATTCTTTACATGGTTTTTTGAACACTGGCAGAGAGGAAAGTGATTTAATATCAGATGGTAATTTGTTATAAATTATTGAGGCTGCATGATGAGGACCATGTAGAGAAAGGGAAGTGGAGGTTTGGGATAAGTGGATGTTAGTACTGTTTCGTGTGTGGTAGGAGTGCACATCATGGTGAGAGGAGAATATTTGGGGGTTTTGTTTGACAAATAAGGCACAGTTAAGTATATAAAGGGATGGAAGTGTGAGGATGGTGTGGTTCTTGAATAAAGGTCTGCCAGGAGTACGGAGGGGGAGATGAAGCATTGCCTTAATGGCCTGCTTTTGGAGGGAAAAAATCTTGTGGGAAAGGTTGTCATTACCCCAGAATAGGATGCCGTATGAAATGTGAGTTTGGATTTTTGAGTGAAATAGGAGTTTCAGGGTATCCAGAGCGACAATTGGAGCTAGTTTTCTAATCAAGAAGATTCCAGTGGTAATTTTTTTCATGATGTACTGTATGTGGTCAGACCAGTCCAGGCTTTCATTGATTACTAGACCAAGAAACTTTACAGAATGTGATCTGATGAGGAAGTTATCCTTTAAACGAAGTAAGAAACTGGAGGTGGGAGGATACCTTTTGTGGTGGAACCGCAGGTGAAGAGATTTATGAGAATTTATGGTGAGTCTGTTTGCTTGGCACCAATTGCTCATATCTGAGATGGAGGTTCGGGAAATATCCCCAAGTTCAGCTGGATTTTTTGACTGTAGAAGACAGGAAGTATCATCAGCATAGAGAAGTAGCTTACCAACTGAAATTGAACATGGAAGGTCACTTATAAAAATTATAAAGAGCAGAGGTCCGAGTATCGAGCCTTGGGGGACACCTTGGCATACTTGAAGTGGCTTGGATAGAGTAATGTTAGAGCCAGTGTCTGATTGGTGGCAATATTTTACTTGCTGCTGCCGACTGGAGAGGAAAGATTTTATCCTAAGCAGGGCATTGCCCTTAATCCCTAGCCTTGAAAGTTTGGAGAATAGTATCTTATGATTGACACTATCAAAGGCCTTACTAAGATCATAGAAGATCCCTAGTGTAGCATTTCTACTGTCAAGGGCCTTGTGGATATGGTTGAGTAGCTGAAATGTAGCAGTGGTGGTGGATTTCCCAGCTAGGAAGCCATGCTGGGCTTGGTCCAAGAGCTGGAATGACTTAAGAAAGTTTATGAGACGATTGAGAAAAATTTTGGAAAGACTAGGAAGCACTGATATTGGCCGGTAATTATTAGGGTCACAATAAGGACCTTTTTTGTGGATAGGGTTAACATAGGCTAATTTCAGGTAGTTAGGGAAATGACCTTCAGCAAAGGTAGTATTAATTATGTGAGCTAGGGGGTCACATATGAGGACCCCAGAAGTCAAGGGGTCTAAGTAACAAAACCATTGTTTAGAGAAAACTTAAGTCAAAGTTGAAAATGTTTGGTACAACCCACTAAGTAGTCAAGAGGCATTACCCTAGATAGCAGCACCTGTCAAGAAAATCACTTGGATCTCTTTACCATCTAAAAGATTTATATTTTCACATCCCATTCCTGTACTTGACTTATTTTTTCCAAAAATGTCACTTAGACCCCTTGACTTCTGGGGTCCACATATATTATCTTTGGCTGCCTTCAAGATAGGGATGGGGATTTCGTCAAATCCTGAAGGTCATTTGTTAGAGAGTGTATTCAAGGCTTTGTTGACCTCGTATGGGCCGGTTGGGAAGAGATTGAGGGTCTTAGATGGCGAGGAACTGTTTGGTAAACTAGGATAGGTAAGGTGATCTTGATTTGCATTGCAGAACATTAAATTGAAACAGTCCACAACTTTCAAGGGATCTGTGACTGGAGTACCATCAAAATTGAATTCTTTATGTGTGTTATGTATTTGAGTTGCTCTTGTATTGCACTTAATGACATCCCATGCAGATTTTATGGGATTAGTGGAGGAAAGGACGTAACTTTCATTGATAATTTTCCTATGCTAAAGCTTTTTCCTAAACTAAAGCATTATAGTGTCCCTTTCCAAAATCCATACGAATTGATTAAAATTGAAATCTAAAAGATGAAATTTATGACCCAGTATAAAGGCTGTTAATATTTTCATGTTGGGCACTCACAACTTTAACCTCCATAGAAGCAATAATATTACGACATATTTGAAGAGGAATCTATTCTTTTGGGATGTAGCAATCGCATAATTTTTGATGGTGCACATTCCTAATTTATACTCCATTGACTACTCAGAGGATTTATGAGGAGTATACAAATGAGCATACGGAAGATATCTAATTACTGCTTAGTCGCTAAATGGAAGAGATGATTTTTTGTATTCAATTACTTTCTCAGGGGAAGATAAGAGATGCAGTGTTGTCGGAGTATTACTTACGCATGAGTGTAAGAACGCTCCTCATAAAATTTAACTGCGTAATTTTAGCCCAAAGTTCTTCACCGTGAATACTTCATAAGGTATTTAAAAGATTCAATAATTTACCTTTTCCTATACGTATTATACTCCATCCTCTCAGTTGAACTGTTGAACTACACGGCTAATATATCGTTCATAGTAAACCTAGAAAAGGATGCTGGGAAAACTTCAAAAACCATTTTAACCATTTTGCACCAAAGTCTCTCAAAGGGCAATGCTTTCCTTGCCATGAGTGGCATGAGAATTCTCTTTACTCCTCTCTACGGAGCTCTCTCGTGGCTACAAATCGCTCAGGTATACCTTTTGCCGGTTTTGGAACCCCACTCAGTGGGACACCGTGCCCTTCTCCCAGGCACTCGGCTCAACCCTTAGCAGCCCCTCTCTCAGCAGGAGGCCGCTGCAAGTTAGTTGCATTACCGTTGTTTTTTTAAAAATAATTCTTAGCTGTATTCTTCAAAACCTTTAAATGAATTTCTAGTGTTATTCTGAGCATATTACAATTTTAAACGTAGTTCTAGCATTAATATTAACAAATTTAGAGTTCTATTTAGAGCACAAACTATTGAGAGTTCCACACAAGAGCTCTGTAACTGTCGACGCTAGAATCTCATTTGAAATTTCCCAAGACTCAACAAAAAACAGATAATTCATAAACTTCATAAAGTTAAAAATTTCATAGAATGAAAAAATAATTGCCTCTAAAAACCATTGCAGATACAATAAATTAACCGTGGATTCATGAAGCAAGGAGGGCTACTAATGATGCAGAGGGTCGAGCTCAATTGCCGAGGAAAGGGTCTGGGCTGTCCCTATGCTGGGTTGCAAGGGTTTACTGCATACCTAGGACTATTGCTCTTGGATCAGTCACTTCCCTTCCCTCGCGTCCGCTTTAGCCAACATTAAGTCATTTGTGTTGGTTTTTCTCCATCGGCCAGAGCCGACATTCGTTCGTTAGCATAGGAAAATTCACATCGGCTATACCCGATGCTAGGGTGCGAAAGGGTTAATGATATTTACTAGAAAATTCCACACTTATTTGGTCTATAACTCAGATAAGTAATCGGTATTTGCAAATTCGGTAGGTGGAACCAAACTCTAATTCCTAATTAAAATAATTGTCCTGTTTCCTAAATTTCATTTCAAATAAATTTACAAGTGAAAGTAGCATCAGGTAAGTTCATCAAATCGAGTAATTGACACAATCAGAGATCCGGTCTATTCCTTCGTTCAGTATTAGCTTTTCACTGAGAGATAAATTTACGAGTGGAAATGAACATCTGATAACAGGCAGACGTAGAAATCAAGTGGGGCCAAGTATCCGATAATGGGAAGTAAACATTTTATTTGACGATCAAGGAGACCACTCTGGTTCCTTTAAGAAGCCAAATTGTGTGTAAAACTCACACACTCATTGTTGAAGTTCATCCCATCCATTCCCTGGGCCTTCCGTGGATTCCTGCGAAGTTTTTTGGCTGCAATAAAGTCACATCGCATAGATTAATTATTAGGGCACTAAAAGAGGCCAAACCAGGGTTTGAACCAAAGACATTCTTGGCCGCAGACGAACGCTCTCCCTCTAGGCTACTGCATCGATCAAGATAAATCCGCGTCCAGTGGTTCTTACTATACATTGAAAAAAGGGAATTCCAATGTTTCCTTGAAATACTGGACCAAATAAGACGTTCTGGACTTTTGAAAGTAGTTTTCAGAAAGTAAATAATATTACGTTAGGGCGAATTAAGAAATTTAGGAGTTTGAGAGGTCCTTAATGCACGAGGGCATATTACGTGGGGTATTAAGGTATCGGAGGTACTTGTCAAGAAAAAATTCTCCTCATGGAAACCATTCTATTCTACCCCGTTTCCCATATTTCAACTTGAAATTCACATGAAAATATGCTAAAATGTTAATTGTAATGTATGATATTTGTCGTAAGTAGTTTGAGGCCAATTAAAAACGACACACATCCACAGCTATTTCCTACACGCAGAAAAAAATTTTATTGTAAGCGAATTTGATCAGGAGAATAAAAGCATTTTGTATCCCAACAAAAAATTCTTTCATCGTAACCAATCTTAAGTTAGAATTGAGAAAAATATTTTTTAAAGGGTCCAAAGCTCTAAACAAATATGCTAAGTATCTTACGACTTCGACATTGGAGCCTCGACTGGTTGCAGGGCGAAGCAAACTCATCACATTTATAACTCCAAGATGATCTCGGGAATGTGAACCTTATTCATATTACTATTTATGTGACACGTAAAATCGATATCCATTCATAGAATTTGATTATTCCCGGTTTCCATTAGCTGTCTCAGTGTTGTCAAGTTGTCGAAAGAAAAGCTATTTCAATTAGTTCCTGCATACACCACATTCAGATGCCAATGAGTTTTGCATTAATTTTTTCCGCCACTGTATACTAAATTTATCTTTGGGAAAGGTGTGAAACATAATTTTCATTTGGTTTGTACTGGATAGGTGAATAAGTGCATAGTTGTTAATTTTATGTGCGATAAGAGTTAAGTAAGTTGTAAATAAGAGAACTTTAGTGAGTAATCACAATTATTTTAACATTTCATCCAATTACAACTACCTGGATGGCTATATTTACTTTCCTGCTTAGCACGTTTTCCTCGCATGCACAATCAATTTTTGTATCCCCTTCAAAAATGTGCTAACCAGCTTCCACTTTCATAGGAATAAAAGTATTTCATAACAGTATGCACAGAAGATTTTGAGAGGGCATGGCACTGAAACGAAGGTCATGACCACCATACAATTAAACATGAATGGAATATCAGTTGCTTTCAACCCTCCGATTGGACTTCTCCCTCCATTAACATGAATAATTGGCACTGCTATATTCATCAATTTTCTCTAAAATTGAACCCAAACAACTACAGGGTACCTTATGGGCTGGGAAATACAGTATATTTTTCATATTCTAAATGACCATTTTTCAAACGAGGAACTTCAAGATAGTCATTCACAAAGAGTGTAGAATCATCTTTGCAATTATCTTCAGCATCCTGAGCATAATGTTTTGGTGTTCTTTCTCAGTGATACAGTGATCTTACAGTGCTTTTTGATTCTACTTCTGATAACTTACAGGCCATTCTTTGAGTTCATTACCCACGTAGATTCTTAGGTACCAGTAAGGTTGGCTTACACTTGACTGACTTGAATGTTAGTGAGTAACTCACAATACATTTGAGGCTTCAGGAAATAAATTTAACTTAGGATGCTCAATTTGCAATTACTTTGTGCAGTTCATCTCAGTGTTGGACGTGATATTCCATTGACTGCATTTCCATTTGAATCGCTGCATTAACTCACTAGTACCAGGGTGGCGGCACAACAATCAACATAGCTCACCATTTTTGTTGAACATGGAATGCTTGGCAGCATCCCCTAGGGAGGAGAACATCTATATTGAGTACTCATGCTAGAGAGAGTTCATTAAATTAGCTAACACATTAAAATTGCCATACAACAAACAAATCCATGTAGAGCCGGAGATGTAGCATGGACCACCATAGGGGCCAAGAAAAGAAGACCACATGATGCTCCCCAATTCTCCCACAGCAATTTCAGTAGGATTTCAAGGAACTTCACAGCAAGGGGAATGATGGTTCCAAAGATCCCATACCATTACTACACTGTGATAGGCCACATACTTGAAGCCTGTAGTTCAATTTTTGGTCCAGATGGAATTTTTCTCATGGTAATTGTCCATGTACTTTGGTTCTGCAATTTTGCCAGAGCTTGATAGCTTCACATAAGTTAATGAGTAGCTTAAACTCCAGATTCAATAAAATTCTTCCTTAGGTGTGGAATGGTCACCATACGAAATTGTCCACCTGCACAATAGATGCTGGTGATCGGACAGAAGGAAGGTTTAATAATCTCACCTGTGTGCGTGTACATGTGTCTGGCCAAGGAGCCCTTGTCAGGGCATCTTGCATCACACTCAGGGCAAGCATGTGTTTCCCCTTGCAGGTGAATAACGCGCCGGTGGCGGTCGAGGCTGGCTCGGAGCTTAAAGTGCTTGCCGCAATCATCACATTCAAATTCTCCACCCTTTCAAATGGAATGACAAAAAAAGCAAGGTTATTCAAGCATTAACGCAAAGTTTAGTTCAATGCATACCACATATGTAAGCCATAGTACAGTATTAACAACAGTTTGATATAGTTTGAAGATGTTACCTGGTAGAATAGACTTGTATTATCCAGACACCACCTCGCCCAGCATGCAGTGGTTCATTAAGCTACCAAGTAATTTAATTTTTACTCACAAACAAATACTCCAATACAGTGAATTCTTGATTATTCAGGTAAACGATTGAGGGTGAATGCACAATTGATCGGAAAACACCGAAAATCTAGACTTTCACTTTTTTGTGAGGCTCATTATGTAGATATATTAAAAAATAATTTATTATCATTCAGACTCATGAATCATTAACTTTAGACTGTTTCATGGAGTCATAACAAATTTTATTCACCCAATCTGTGTATCTTTTTAGCAGCAATAATGCTCTGGCAGCCACATTCCCACTGCTCCATGTAATATAGCAAACTCATTGATCATAACATCCTGAAAAATAAACTCATCTTTCTTGGTGTCTCTGGTGTAACTCAAAAATGGATAGTGTCCTCTCAGATATAACAAATCATGTGCTATTCTTGTAAATCATCGACAATTAAGTCCATTCTAATTAAGATAACTTGTGGAAAGTCACAAGGATCCCTTCTTGATCAGTTACTCATTCTGATTTTTATTAACTATCTTCCAAATCATGTCTCATAGTACAACTATTCCTCATCCTGATGACACTTCTGCCATTATCACTGCCAACATTCTACAGAAATTAACCGATTTCACAAACTTGACAATTAGGAGATGTTCCAATGGTGCATTAATAACGACCTAATTGTTAACAAAGAAAAAACCTTCCTTCAAATCTTCCCAAAGAATTCTAATGAAATTGACCATCTCCCCAGAAAAGCTATACATAATTATCACTTGGATAATGTAACTGTCACCTAGTTCAAGGGCCTGAACTTCTGAGGGCCTTGATTCACATTATTCTTATATTCTCATATTCACAAAACAGAGAAAAAAACTTCTGTAGGTACATTTATGTCGAAGAAAGTGGCTCCTATAATGTCATTTAATATCTTTAAAAGGGTATATTGTTATGAATCACCTACACCTTACCTATGGCTTAATGGTTCTGGCAAAATCTGACTGTTGCCAGATGAGCTTCTCCACTCAAATGCATGGAATTAAAGCTATGCTCCAAGTTCCCATCGATGCTCCAGGTAAACCTCTTCTTTCCACAGCCAATGTCACAACCCTCCCTTACCTGTGCATCCTAACATGGGTTTCTTTTATGAGACCAAACCTTGAGGCCTTGCCCATTCATTCAAAATGCCACTTGTTCACGAAATAATATCCACCGTAAACAACACACCAGTTTGCTTTGTAATAAAGGCTCCAATCAACAAACTTTTGAAGGAAACGAAAGATATTGCCTCACTTTCAGCGACTAAAAGAGGGTAAAAAAAACGTCTATCCATAAAGAGTTGTTACACTATAGATAAGTTTTTCGAAGACAATTTGGTAAATATGTAATCCATGCTTTTTTTGTTTGTTTGTTTTCCCCATCCCTCACGTTACTTTGTCATTATGTACCATTTTCCTATTGTAGCCATGTAATGTATTTTTGCAAATAGTGAAATTAATGATGAGGATAAAACTATTGACAAAGTTAACCATCACATGTCGGATTCCAGTGGAGACGATGACAGCTGGGCTACTACTGTAGAAACTCGATAATACAAAGCACGAAAATACGAAGTTTCGATTTTATAAAGTAAAACAGTCAGTCCTGACAAAAACCCAATGCTAAATACATGGTGCTATTCAAAAATACGAAGTTTCAAAAATACGAAATTATCTAAATTACGAACCTTGGTCCCAGTTCCCACAGAGAAATTGAGTTCGTTTTTACAAACCTTGGGGGAAATCACATCAGAAAAGCTTTCTATTTGCCGATGTAGACACCTTACAAATCATCCTTGCCAAATATAATCTATCAATCGTGTAAAATAAGTCATGGATAATTTAGGTCTCAAGTGACAGGGAAAATGGTAGCTTGAGGTACCTGTCGCAGTCAATATCCATAAAATCCATGGCTTCACTATGAATAAACCCACATTTACTCCTGCAATTGTCCATATTTCATGACTCAATAGAAAAAACACAGGGCACAGTTTTTTGGCTGCTGCCTTAACTGAGAATCCTTGACTAACATCAGCTATTGCAGCTAGCATAATTTCTTCCGGGCATGTGAGAATTTTTCTTGTCCTTGACTCCATTTCTGCAAAGACAAACATCAATCAGAATCTGCAGTGAGTTCTACAACAGATGTTGTCTGCAGTATACCTTGCCAGTGGCAAAAGAGCACTCCGCATTTAGGGTAACAGCTCACACCCTCTACCCTCATCATCTTGACCTAGACCTACAGCAGCACACCAGGCGAATGCTGGATATCAGCACCACAAAAAGACTGGACTATCTTCCCGGTGCTCTTATTTCCACATTTATCAGCAGCTGGCAGGACCTATGCCGGGTGTAGGTATCCGCTTTTTGCCTACTGATTTCTGCTAAAAAAATTTTACATAGCGAGAATAAAGAGCCTGTTCGGGCCTAGACAGGCCTGTAGCTGTGGCAGATTTTTTCCATAAGCCCTACCTCTTCCTAAGTTCCCCTCGAGTTAATGTTACGAAGTTATGCTTCAAACAGTTTATCTTATTTCATTTTTGTGCTTTATTCTCCACATCGCAGTCAAGTATAGAAGGTACAAGACAAGAGTAGAAGGAAAATAACAAAATAATGGAAAGGAGAATGCTGGATCTGGAATATCTCCACCGTTTAGGATGAAGTTTCTCTTTTACACTATTGTGTATAAAAAGTTCCAAAAATCGTGGAGTGATTCGGTAATCACTTTTTAAATACAAGGTACTTCATTAGCTTCTATGCTTCAGCTGACCAAAGTTGGCATATAAGGATGCCATTGGATAAAATGGCATTCCGCCTAACACCCACCACGGGAAGATAATATGCTTTTCTACGCATATGCATAGAAAGCTAAAAAAATAATGGCTTATTTTATATACTGGATTAATGTTTTGCAGTATAGAAATATAAGCATGTATCATCAAAGGGAAAAGGAACTTGGTCAAGAGTTAATGTTTCTTACTCAAACTTAAATATCCTGCAGAAGAAAGGGTGATTGGAAGCGTGGTCATGCCAGCTACTTTTTTAACTGTGTAGATGTTAGAAACAAATGTCTCTTTTAAACATCCATAACAGTTGCGCGTCCTGATTGGCCGCAGATTAAGAAAGCTAGTCTTATACTAATGAAGAACTTGCTTTACATACATCTTCTAAACTGGGCAAAAATAATGCAAAGAAAATTATCGCCAACTAAAAATCATTTGCATAGGTAACTAAGCGGTGATAGTTATTTCACAAATGTAAGTGACCTTTAGCTTATTATATAAAGGCATTATTTCGAATGCTTTCAAGAGTAATGACTACAAATCATTTTCAAACATTTCCAAAAACCAGAGAAGTCAAGGAAGAAAAGGAAATATTTTTCACAATTTACTAAAAAGATTCAAAAATACGAAACTTGAAATTACGAAGTGCCGATTTTTCAGTCCTGCCAACTTCGTATTATCGAGTAGCCACTGTAGTGGCGGCTTGAAAACTATGAGTTTCCCCCACAAAAAATGGAAATCCTTTATATTTCCTTGGCAGCCAACCCATTTTACCTGATATTTCCTTATTTCACAGACTTCTCTGACATGTGGCCACCATGTTACTCCTACACAGTTCATGAGTTATTGACAGCAGGCATTTCCAATATCACATGGTCTCCTCACCATTGTAAATCTGGTTAGATTCACAATGCTTCTCCATCACAACTTCATGTAATTCCTCCTGAAATGCATTAGCACTGGCAATTGGCCAAAATGCATTATAACGGTGAAAATGAAGTTATACTAAATTTACACCCTGTAACACCTTTCATGAAACACCTGATTCTACATAATCATAATGCTTTGCTGAGTGTGGTTTTGCCAACCCCGGGGTCTTTCAGAACCCCTGTGAAGCTGTGAATTTATAAGATGACGGATACGCGGTCTCTTTTGCAATCAAAGTATTCAATTACTTTTGTCGCCATCTCCAATGAAATAGTTCTCTACATCTTTATGGCCTAGAAGTAGGTATAGGTTGAGTTGTGATTGTAGCAAGTGACACTCCAGTGGATTGAGAAAGTGAAAGGGTGAAAGTTACAGGAGACAGGGGTTCTTCATCTATATACTACTCTGCAAGCCACCACATGAGTGTGTGGCAGGGGGGACACCAGCTGTGTTAAAGTGCTAAGGATAAGGTTTTGGGAGGTGAAATGCAGAAGATATCATGTGAGTGTTTTGAGTGGAACTCAGTCACAATTATGGTCCCCTATTCTATGTGGAAGGAAAAGATTTTTGGACGTACCTTTTTGGCAATGTATCTCTCTAATTTTATTGCTTCTGTCTTACCTAGAAATGTAGTATGCATGGGCGTAGCTAGGGGGGTCCCTGGGGGGGCCCGGCCCCCCCCAGAAGGCTCGTGGCCCCCCCCAGAAAAATTTGACAAATCTAAATTGTGGTGGCCACGCTTCACACAGCGCTGGCAACCGCGCGCCTGCGGCCGAGCCACAGCACGGCGGTGCGGTCCCTTTGGTTCTATATTTTGGCCGAAGGTAAGCTACAATTTACACTGAAGCAGCCGGGGCAGCACTGCGAAGTTTGAAAATGTGCGCCGCGGACAGGCACTGCTGCTTTGTTCGTCTGCTTCGTCTGGCTCCAGCGGTGTAGCTGAGGTGCTCGGCACTCGTTTCAGAAGAGTTACTATATTACCCTACGTAGGACCTCTAGTCTCTGCCCGGCAGCGCGCTTGCCTGGCTGTTTCTTCCCCCCTCCCTTGCCACCTCACCTCACCATTCCACCCGCCGCGCCGGCTCGCCCGCCTCAACAAGCATCGACAGGATTGTTGTTGGTTTACATTGTCAGACAAGCCGCGCGTCGTACGTCGCGCTGTGCTGGAGTGCTGGCGCCAGTTGGCCAGTTTTTCTTCAACCACTGTGGTGAGTGTGGTGTTAAAAGTGTGGTTCCCGCGGCGCTCCCAGTGACAGCAAACCGGTGCATCTTGCGGATTACGTGATAACGCGCGGAGTGAAAAGGTAAGTTTCCAAATGAAATGACGCCGGTGTCTTGTGACAGGGAATCGGGATGACGTGAGGGTTTCATCCTGCAGATAAGGTTCTTTATTTCTCTCGAAGCAATTTAGTCAAGTCACAAAACACCAACTATGATATATGATGCTGCCGTTGCTAATTGCCTCCTGTCTTCACTTGCAGACTGAGCAAACATCGCGCCTCGACGGCGCCGTAATCATTTTTCTTAAGATAAAAACGTTGTAACTCCCTTCACGATTGAGATAAAGATATGATTTAAGCACTAAAAACAACTTTATACTTTTATTCACATTTCATATGCAGCATTAATGGACCTACAATGTAAAATACGTAAGTTAGCAGGCGGCTACTTTTTACCTTGCAAAAATTCAATTTTTTGTCCTTAAGATATTTACATCAGTATAACAACATTTTAGCTCAATTAACCACAAAAAACATGAGCACTGTTACGAAGAAAATGGTATGAGGAACCTTTATGTAAAAGTTTTAATCCAGCACGAGGAACGGTTTGCCGACAATCGAGTGAAAAAAAGTGAAAAGAACCGCGTTTGTAGGGGAAGTTTATGGAAATATTTTTTATAAACTTTATCGAAAAACTATTGACACCATTAAATGAAACGTCTCTTTATGCATTATGGCACATTTTTATTCAGTGCATAGTGCAATATTAATTTTTATGCTGCATTTGATAACAGCGCACGCCCGCCCTTATGGAGATTAACATGGGAAACGAATCTCCATAAGAGTCCATACTGTCAACTAAATGTGGAAAGCACTATAGTGTTGTGCAGTTGATTATGTTTCGCGCAATCTTGTGATTTTTCCCTTCTATTTTGTTTTTATTTAGGTGCAAGATGAAGAAAGTTTCAGATATTCGATCATTTTTCAAGAAAACTCTCTCTCCCCCGCCAAAAAATGATCAATGTCAAGATGATGATCCTCCCAGAGATGACCGCACATTCCCCTCCTCTGCACCGTCAACGTTTGAAACTTCAACGAAAGCCGCAGATGAAAAAATGGAAGTAATCGAGGAAAGAGCATCTGAACCGACAGATCTTGGTACTTTGGAAACTGGACCGAAACAACTGAAAATTAATTTCCCGAAAACACTATTTGGTGACAGAAACCGATCATTTTCCGACGCTTACTATGAAAAACACCAGTGGTTGGAGTACAGTGTGGAAAAAGATCGAGCATACTGCTTTGTGTGTAGACTTTTCTTTACCGGGGTCGTGCGAGACCAAAACGAAAAGTTTATTAAAACGGGGTTTTGCAAATGGAAAAAATTAAAAGATGCGATCGAAAAACACGAAAAATCAGGATCTCATTTGGATTGTCATCAAAAGTATCTGGGGTACCAAATGGCTAACGCATCTGGTACTGTACACGCGAGAGTCGTAAATCAGAGTAAAGAAGAGATTGAAGAGAAAAAACGTTACTTGACAGAAGTAGCTGATATTATTTCCTATCTCAGTTGTCAAGGCATGCCACTGAGAGGACATGATGAGAGCTATGAATCTCAGAATAGAGGAAACTTTGTTGAATTGTGTAAGCTTTTTGCGAAGTATGATGACTTTTTTGCCAAACATTTTGAGCAGTGCCTTAACTACTGCAGCCCAACGGTTCAGAACGAAATAATAGAAGTTGCAGGCGGTCTAACTCTTCAAGAAATTGTAAAGGAAGTGCGGGAGTGTGGGTTTTATTCATTGATGGTTGATGAAGCCAAATGTTACAAAGAAGAACAGTTGTCAGTAGTTTTGAGGTACGTAAGAGGATTGGAGCCCATCGAAAGGTTTCTCGGTTTCTTAAATTGTTCCACAGCAAGAGATTCCGAGTCGCTAAGCCAAATGATTCAAGATTTTTTAACTAAATACAGCTTGGACGATATACCAATGATTGGACAATCATACGATGGTGCCAGCGTAATGTCAGGAAAGAACGCAGGTCTCCAGGTGAAAATGAAAGAGTTACACCCACAGGCAATTTATATCCACTGCTTAGCTCACAAAGTAAATTTGGCCGTTGTCTATTCCTGCAACGATATCCAGTCAGCTTACATTTTCTTCAATACTCTTGAAGCCCTCCATATGCACTATTCACAACCTGGTAATCATGCCATCTTAGCAGAGATCCAAAAGAAGCTAGGCATTAAGGGTGGGAAAGAAATGGGGAGCTTAAGTAGTACAAGATGGTGCTGCCGTTACACAAATTGTAACGTTGTAAAAAATAACTTCAACGCAATCAAGGAAGCCCTTGAGGAGGAAATCAACGCTGCACGAGATGGGGGTATGGTGGAGGCCATCGGTTTGTTGAGATCTATCGTACAACCTGAATTCGTTGTTAATCTTTTCGTAATCCATTCAGTTTTATCGGTGACCAACGTGCTGAGTAAGTATTTGCAAGGCCCAGATGCGACGCTCGGGAGAGCAAGTTCAGTTATTGCCAGCATTCAAACTACTTTGGCAGAGAGCAGAAATAATTTTGATGGTTTATGGGCCGAGATAGTAGAATTTGCGAACAATAACGACATTTTGCTAGAGCCTGTGTCTGTCTCAAAGAAAAGAAGGCAGCAGCCGCCCGCAAAAATGAGCGATTACTATGTTGAAACTACCGTAGGAAAAAGCCAGCTGACCGATCTACCATCTGACACCAACCCCAACACTCGAGATTACTGGAAAATCAATGTGTACAACAGGGTTTTGGATAACGTTATTTCACATTTTCAGCACAGGTTTGAGTCCGTTCCCCTGGCAAAGGCAGCGGATGACTTTACTCAGTTGAACTTGACTGAAGCTGAAGATTTCATTAATAATTACAAAGAAATTTTGAATATTGATGCCCATTCCTTAAATGCCGAGGCTACAGTATTGAGAAATATATTAAAAAACAAGGAACTAGAGGTCAAACTTAAAAATGTCAGAGCAGAAATAAATGAAGATATCATGCCGAATGTTTACAGACTTCTCCAAGTAGCAATCGGCCTGCCCGTCAGCTCGGGTGGATGTGAAAGAAGTTTTTCAGTCATGCGAAGAATCAAGTCATGGATTCGGTCTACAACCGGTCAATCAAGATTTTCAAATCTATCCATTCTTCACATCGAAAAAAAACTTGTTAAAGAAAGGGTTCCCAGCACTACCATCATTGAACATTTTTGTCAAAAAAACAGAAAATTCCTTTAAACCAAATATTTTGTTTCTTTTCTTTGTTTTCACTTTAAATTAATATTGAAGTTGTATTTAATTTATTAGCAGATAACCATCCCAAAATTTACTATGATCCCTCTGAAAATGTATAAATCCTCGTTGAAAATAAAAGCTATTTTATTTTCCAACTCGGTGTGATCATTTTCTAGCCTACAACAATCCCTTTCAGTATTTTACAAAAATGTCATCAGCAATTAGGCTTAATTTCAGTTCTGAGAAGGTTCAATTTCAAACATTTCTGGGGGAGAAGCACCCTCTCTTGAAGTGGGGGTACCCCCCGGAAGGTAGGTGGTCCCATGGCCCCCCCCAGCCAAATTCCCTGGCTACGCCCATGGTAGTATGGTAACAAAATGATATTCTCACTACAGTAGAACCTCGATTTTACACACCTTGATTTTACGTAGTTCGCAATTTTACGCAGTGACAGCCTGGTCTGGCCGGAAACTATAGGGAGTTTAAATGTTAGACCCTTGCTTTAGTGTAGTTTCTCGATTTTACACAGTTTTTTGATTTTACGCAGTAATACTTCAGTCCCTATGAGCAAAGTGCCCTCGATTTTATGAAGACTGCTCAGTATTTCAACGCATAGGACTCACAGAACTTAGGAATATAAGAGCGAATTCCATTATGTGAACAAACATACCAAAAAACTGCATAGCCCAGCCATCTACTGACCAATTATGTCACCAGATGTCCAGTTTCGACAGATGTTTCCTGATTAGAAGCCTTTAACCTGAATAAAATTTAATTGTGAGTTCAAATCAGTTAAGGCACAACTATAACCTTCCACACTGAATAAAAATTTTAAATATTTAATGAATGACTGTGCATGCACTGTAACTTCAATTTCTCTTTTATTTTGTGGTAACAGTTTGTTCATATCTCATCCTTACACGTTCCAACACAGTAAATGGGCAATAATTCTCGAATACTTCCGAGATATCACATCTACTCCGAAAGCTGCATTAGTTGTACATGTAAATACTTAAGACGCTTAAGAACGCAACGGTAGGCTTTATGGCATCTCAGTTATAAAATAATGATTACTATCCCAATTCTTAAACGTGAAACGAAGTAGTATTGCACAATTAATGTAATTTTCATCAATGCATCAAGTCTGCGAATGACAGTGGGACTCGTACAAAATCAATCCCAACTTCAAGCGATTTTCTAAATTACTGTTTTCTTGTTAATTTCTGGCATCCATTTCTTTTGTAAAAACCGGAAGGTACGTGTAAGCAGGACAATGCCCAACAACTAGCGTTACGATTTGAGATATCGCTACACTCGCCACTTCCCTGACGTCAACTTCAATGCGTCACATCGTCCAAACGCACCAGCTTCAGGGGTGAGGTGTTCAAAACTATCAACACAGGAGTCCCATAGACCCCCATCCAAATGAAGTTCAGTGAGCTCGGCAACCTAAAAGATAATTGACCTCCCAAGATGAACATCCACGCGAAGACCTACAGGCAACTGAGATTCCCACTGAGCTCAGTTATCTTAAAGACCACAGACAATAACTTCAAATGGAAGGGCTGTCGCTGGGCATGGTCGCTAGAGCGGGTAGACGAGAAGGGGCGAGGGAGAGCGAGGCAGTCTTTGGAAGGCGAGTGCATGAAGAAGATAGGAATTGGATTGTACGGTTTTAAGAATAAATGCCTTTTTCTGAAGTGTTGTTCCCTTCGTTGTCCGTCGACGTACCCTGAGCCGCGGGTTAACCGCTAACAAGTGATATGGCAGGAGGGGTATGCTTGTTTACATGTCCCATTCAGAGCCTATAATGCCCCACTTACATTACTAGGGTTAGAATGTTAGTTAATATGGCGGCTACCAAACTTACATTTACATGGCATTCTTTAACCCTTGTTAACATGCTGGTGGCCTCTGGTGGAGACTTGTGAAGGTGATGTAGCCCACAACCCAACAAACATCGCAAGTCGCGTTTCATTTGTTTCCTGGGCTATGTTCAGCTCTATTCACAGAACATGTATGGGCGAGAAAAAGGATTGAATATGCAAATGTTTCGCACGGTTAGACTTCTCATTCATTAGTATTTAACAGTACACTTATCATTTCATGTCGAAACATCACTTTATGAATCGAAAGTTGAAAATTGAGAGAGTAAATTTCCTTAATGGAACAATGTCTCACTATGCTATACTTTACCATGAAGATACCCCGAGAATATTACATTATTATGTCGTTTGCACTCCATTATGATAGATAAAAACAATTCAAGATGATATCTTGATATTCAATATTTGTAAATAACTTCCATTTCGAGTCCTTGCCTCAATATATGCAGTGGAATTAATAACTTTTTCTTCCAAGTTCTGCCCATGACCCGACCTCGATTGCGGTTTTAAGGTAAATTTTGAACTTAATATACGGTTCATCATTTGCTAATGCATTAAAATACATCAAGCAACGTGGCACGGGTGCATGGATTACAAAATATGACAATAGAAACTCTCTTAATACATTGTACGCTTCAAGTAAAAGCTGCAAGTGGGCTGGGTCACTTAACTACTATTCTAAAGGCCGTTTCACATGGAACATTTGTTTGCACAATCTATTGCGCGAACACATGCATGAGGAAAATTGTACCCTGTAAAGCGGCAAATTGTGTGAACGCTTGTGCGAATGTCTGAATGACTACATGGGAAATAGAACCTGCTCTAATTCCATTCAGACAAGTATACAATTTGGGATTTATTCGTTTGTACATAAACTTCCATCGTGTAAAACGGCTTTTACTAACCTGTGTTTACACGAGTTAAAAATTATGGTAACCAGCGCCAACCCTAGTAACTCCTGTGTGGTTAAAAAGTTGACTATGGTCAGCGCCAACCTGCATTCACACTGCTAACTTTTACTAGGGTTAGGAACTTTTACAACGTGGTTAAAAGCTAGTAATGTAAACAGGGCATAAGGAGCGCATTAGACCTGTTGGAAGCGCTCCGGAAGCGTGATATAGACATCAGTCTTAGTTTTTTATTGACAAGGATACTTTCATCCGTGAAACTTAAGAAAACATGAGATTTGGTGAGAGCTTTTACATTTGAACGTAACAAATACTTGAATCCCTGCAAGATAACGTAAGACTTCCAAGCAATGCTCTTGGCGACATTTAGGGTGAATTATAAAAATCGAATCGCGCCAAGCGATATATATCGAATGAATCTCACAACTGATGAAATAGTTCCTAACTGACGTTGATATTTTTCATTTGTGTGAATATTAGTACACAAAAGTTATTTATATTTTTTCTTATTGCTATTTTACATTGCATTACTGCACGGAACGTTCGTCAATAATTTAGTAAGTTACGGAACGCATTCTCGTAAGTGCCGGGATTTAAGTCATATTGCATTATGTAGATTAAACACCTTTCTTAGTGGGAAGTGTTGTCCTTTTTAGTTGCGCTTCAAATGAAATATGGCAGATTTTACAACAAAAAGAATTCGTAAAACTCTGACATTCGAGCAGAAAATTAAAATAATAAATGAAGTGGAGCACAATAAGTCCCTAACCAAGACAGAAATTGCAACGTCGAAAGGGATTTCATTGTCAACATTAAACATAGTTTTGGCATTGAAAATGAAGATTATTGCCTCTTCAAGTCACAAAAAGTCGTCCTATGTATCAACTGGAAAGTATGAAGAGCTTGAAGAAGCTCTGTTTGCCTTTTTTTTCGAATGGCGCAAAAATAAACTCCCGATTGATGGCCCTATTTTGCAGGAAAAGGCATGATATTTAGCTCTAAAACTGGGGCATCCTGGTTTCAAGTGTCCATCTGGGTGGTTGGATAACTTCAAAAAGAGGTACAATATCACATATCAATGAGTATGTGGAGAAGAGGGAAAAGTAGACGATAATTTAGTAAGCAAGTGGTATGAAATTCATGCCCAATCATTGAACTGTATGAGCCTAAGGATTGGTACAACATAGACGAGACTGGTCTTTTTTGGAAAGCTCTACCTGACAGAACAATGCATAAGAAAGGGGAGAAGTGTCATGGTGCTCAACGGAGCAAAGAGCGCCCGACAGTGCTTCTTACTACAAATCAAGATGGAAGTGACAAACTGAAACCTGTGGTCATTGGAAAAGCGCAGAAGCCCAGATGTTTAAAAAATATTGGAAGTTCTTTTTTATGAGTGAAGTACTATGCTAAAAAGCATGCATGGATGTCCGTTGAACTTTTTCGCCACCAAGTTCTCTATCTTGATAGAAAATGTGCGGGTGAAAATAGAAATGTTTTGCTGATGATTGACAATGCACCTGTGCATAAGTTGCAAGGCCTTGATCTGAACAAAGTTAAAATAATATTTTTGGAACCAAACACTACCAGCAAAACACAGCCACTAGATAAGGGAATCAAACAAAACTTCAAGACTTTGTATCGCCGGTACCTTCTACAAAATTATATATGCAATATAGGTAAGTTAAAATGCAATGACACATAATTTCTCTTTCATGAGTCAAAATGCACTATTTTTATTTCCTTTTTGTTAGATCATGGCAAAAGTCTCTCTGAAGCTGTTTCTTGGACTCTCCTCCATGCTGTCAGAAGCATTGCTCAAGCATGGAACAGTGTATCTGAAGAAACTATAAAAAAACTGCTGGAAATCAGCTAGTTATGGATTAACTGAAGTTAATGTAGCTGAAGAGGCCACATCATGGGCCCCTAGACTGCAGGGTTTGCTTGAAGATGAGAAATTCAAAATAGTGGGCCCAATAATGTCAGACATTTCACCAACTGCCTACAATCAGATTGATGAAGAATTGGTGACTAGTGAAGAAATGGAAAGTGCAGAAAGTGCCAACCCATCTGTATCTGATTTATTAGTGGGAGGCAGTGAGGTGACAGATGACAGTGAAGCAGTGCTGTTCATCCTACTTGCAGTGAAATGCAAGCAGCCTTCAGAAGGCTATCTACCCACATAGCACAGAATATCTACAAGATATCCACACAAGATCTTCAATGTCTTCGATATTTAAGATGTTTACAAAATGTTTACTAAATATGTTGATAATCGAAATCAACAAAAAAAAAACTGGACTGCCATGTAGAAATATACGTCTGCAAATATTGCTTTAAACGCATTTTGTGGCCTCCTGAATCATATGAACATTAGTCTGCGTCAATTATTTATTGGTCTCTATAAGATCTTCATTGGACTTTTATAAAATTATGTGCCGTGCCTAAGAAAACCGAAGTGTCGTGGGATGCCTAGTAAGAAAATACAACAGCAAATATTGTTTTAAACATGTTACAAAACCATAATATTGACATTGCATAAGCAAGGTGGATGTATCCTCAGCCTCGCACTCCATTTATAACGGTGAAATCTTTTCACTGCTTAAAATTCAAATTTCGCGGGGCGCTTTCTTTAGCTGAATGGTGCACATCGTGCATGATCATGATTTTATTAAGTTCGAGTATAGAGGTCTCCCATTTCTGGCAAAGTGTGAAGGAGCGTCATTCCATTTCCGACTTCCATAGACGATTGGTTACCATGTGTTTCTAGTGATCGGCATCTGCCCACGTTTTTCCACAGAAAGAGTAAGTTAGTCAATCATAAAATAAATTGAATCTCAGAAATTATATTTTTCGAGTTATTAACCCCTTCCGGTCCTGTGATTCCATATGGAATCACGTCGCTTTCCTGCATTGAGTATCGATTTTTTCAAATGACTTTCATTAATTCATAAATTTATTTTATCTCACCACGCATTTTCACCTTACATCATCATCTACAACATGAAATTCATATGAAAAAATCGACGCAGGAAAGTGACGTGATTCCATTTAGGATCACATTAGGATTGGAAAGGGTAAATAAATGAATTGGCAACAAGAGTAGACGTTTTTCTAGTAGATAAATTTTCTTTAAACTCGTTGAGGTTCAACTAGAGTGTCATATATATTGAACTATACCTGTGTATAGTTCGATCATTATAATTACAAAATTTCTATGAAAAAACTAGAGTCGACCTATACAAGTGTATCAAGAATGTGGCATCAACATAGTAAGTTTGAAAAAGTCATTATTTGAAGTGTAACTTAAACCTTTAAGCAATTAAAACAGCCCATAAGTTTTAGTAAATACTAATCATTGTGAACTATCTTAAAGTACTGTTGAAGGCTTCCGCGGGGCTTTGATGGAGGTTGATTCCTTCTTTCGGGTTTTCCGCCGCGTTGGTACATGTTGGGGACGATATTTCGCCGGCTGTCCTGCTGGCTTCCTCAGGTCCATGTGACAATTCGGTTCTGGAGGCGCCGTATTATATAGGGTAGTTTTCGCACCTTTTTTGTGGTCCTCTTCTCTGATTGGTCGGAATCGTTTCTTCTTGGAAAAGTGCTTTCCAAGAAGCGGAGAGAGGGTAACCGTCGTCTCTATTGAAGTTTTCACGGTTTTTAGCGATTTCCACCGCTTCTCTTATGAGGCGGGGGAAATATCTTTTTTCTTTGTGGATGATCGTCGCTTCCGGGAATAATATGTTATGCTGCGGTCCTTCCCAAGCATGTTCCACAATGGCAGAAAGGTGGAACTGTCTATTTTTGGTGGCTCTCAGATGTTCCTGCATGCGACACTTGAGCGCTCTGCAGGTCTGTCCAATGTACCTGGAGCCGCAGCTGCTGTAAAGATGCATACCAACAGGTACTTGAATGCATCGTCACACCACCACCCTATTCAAAAGGAATCTGTCATCCGCACCATGTACCACCGAGCGCATGCCATCTCGGATGACCAATCCCTCAAGCGCTCAAGTGTCGCATGCAGGAACATCTGAGAGCCACCAAAAATAGACAGTTCCACCTTTCTGCCATTGCGGAACATGCTTGGGAAGGACCGCAGCATAACATATTATTCCCGGAAGCGACGATCATCCACAAAGAAAAAAGATATTTCCCCCGCCTCATAAGAGAAGCGGTGGAAATCGCTAAAAACCGTGAAAACTTCAATAGAGACGACGGTTACCCTCTCTCCGCTTCTTGGAAAGCACTTTTCCAAGAAGAAACGATTCCGACCAATCAGAGAAGAGGACCACAAAAAAGGCGCGAAAACTACCCTATATAATACGGCGCCTCCAGAACCGAATTGTCACATGGACCTGACGAAGCCAGCAGGACAGCCGGCGAAATATCGTCCCCAACATGTACCAACGCGGCGGAAAACCCGAAAGAAGGAATCAACCTCTATCTTAAAGTAGTTAATTACTGGACAAAACTGGGGTCAACTTTAACACGAGATATGTTGAAATTGAATATTTAAAGTAAAACTTCAGGGGGTTTATGCACGAGTGCCTATATGCGGTAATTAGAAATTCAAATTAATATTTTTCTCATTCTGTTTTCCCTATAGTTCCCAGTCGTCCTCTGTGAAGTGCCATTCCAATTGTTCAGGCTCTTGAGCTGGAGTTATTTTAGAGGTTATCAATCTGTGTGGCAATACTTTTCCACAGAAAGAATAAGTAAGTCAACAAGTCAGGGTGTGTTTCTTGGTTGGGTGATTGTTTCATTGTAGTAATGCTGAAAAGAGAGCGTGTAGACGAAATAAATAGGAGGCATTTATGCAGATTGTTAGCTGTTGAGGCTGATTATGACTCACCAAATGATCCTAATGAAACAAGTTTGTGTGCTATTGATGATTTGCAATTTCCAAATGGTGATAGAATGAGTGTGAACCTTCAACATGCCAGACAGAGTGAAACTGGGGGGTGGGGGGGGAGGAAAGTTCTGCATCTTCATACGATATGACATCAGTATTGACCACGGGGCATCCTTTGCATGTAGCAACGTATTTGAGAACAATGAAAGCAGCATTGGTAAAGAGTTTCATGATATCATAGAAAGTTTACCAACTTGGGCAGTAGATTGTGGTATTAGTCATGTGCATTGTAACAAGTTATTGAAACAACATACACACTTTGCACAGCTGCCTTCTGATTGCTGTACTTTATTACGTACACCAAAATCAACTGAAATCATACCAATGCCACCTGGGCAGTACACGCATTTTGGTATCCACTGTGGGCTTATAAAACTGTTTGAGTTATTTGGGACACATGATCTGAATTCTTAAATTGAAAAGTGTGAATATTGATGGACTTCCACTCACAAAATCATCTGGCTCTTCACTGGCCAATACTTGGTTCCTTAGTTGACCATGAAGAGGTACAGTAAAACCTCGTTAATTCAAAATTGAAGGGACCAAAAACATTCGACTTCGAATTATCCAGGTTTGAATTAAATGTACTTTCCGCAAATAAACAAATACATTCCAAATTTTCCAGAAAATCATTGGAAAACTACATTTTTTATCAACAGGCACAGAATACACGATATTCGGAGTAGTTGATGACCACAATTCTTCAATTTCGTGAGAATAAAATACTTCCAGGTTATCCGACTTAAGATAATTTGGAGAAGTATGCTATTTTTAGATGCGATTGCATGAAAAAAAAATGATCTTCGGGCATGAATCTGCATGCCGTGATTCGCCTGTTAATTGTTTCCAACATCCAACAATGGCGCTACGTGTTGTGTCAGCCCGCAGATATTGAAACGCCTGACACGTACGTCCATTACGACAATTTCCTGCCTCACTGAATTTTTCACCCGTGAATCACCTCAATCTTCACACAAATTGAACCGAGGGTACAGTGAGTAAATTTGACGAGATAATTTTTCAACGAACAGAAGAGGCGATCTTCTGTGTCCTCGTTTCATGCTTCATAATCCAAGTTCTTGGCAAAAGGAGCACCGTGCATCGATCTAATAGCACAGCTTATCCATCCTTACCATCGGTGTGATGCTCCATGGACCTGTACTGGGTCTCAAATCAGTCCAGAAAGTGCCGATGATTTCCGAGAATGCGTTATGTGTTCTTCCCTTCTTGATGGAGAGAACGGTAGAGCCATAGAGCATCAACTGAAGGTCAGCTAGGGTCTCCCCTCCCTCCCTGAGCACGGAAACCCAGGAAAAAATTATGATGCAGTTTCGGAAACTCTCCCCTCATAAGCAGTCCCTTCTGCCTCCCGTACCTAGTGATCCACAAGAAGTGCAGGGGAAGAGCAAATATATGATAAAAAGAATACAGAGAAAGTTAGCAAGTAAAGCTCTCCAGCGACTAGGGGAAGACAGGAATCTGAGGATCATAGCGAAGTAAGTTAGAGAGGTGGTTTTCTGATAATGCACATGCTTAACCAGGAAAACGGATCAAGATAGTCTCTCTGGACTACTCCACTACGTCTATTTCAGATGAATGGAATGAAAAATTTTACCTTGTCCATAAGATAATACATATGTTGTAAGTCAGCGAAAAATTCCAGTAGAATCCCAAAGATTGAGTTCGATATTCTGTGAAAATGGCATTTATGATTTTGCAACAAACTTCCATCATATTTCCAAAGAATATATTGAAGATTTTTTTCGTAAAGTTTTATTGGAAATGAAAATGGTTATAAATGTTTGAATGACCATTCTAGGTACTAGCTACCTAAAAACACATTACAAAAGTTATTTTTTGGAAAAAAATAATTACTATAGTAGTTTGTTTTTTCGTATATTTTTTCGTATAGTAGTAGCAGTCTTTTCGTAGGTTCGTACATATGTTTACACAGAATGCTCAAGGCTCGGGAAAGATTTTCATCGGAATTTAGTCTCTCTCGTAGTGCCATTTCCACCGTCGAGATAGCAGAAAATGCCTCTTTACGAGTCACTCGCGTATTTATCAGCTGCTCTTCGGCCTCCTCTTCTCCATCCGAATCACTTACTTCTATCCCGCATCTGCAGCCATCGAATTCATTTGACTTGACAACCGTGGTCTCTTCAACTTCTTCGTGGTCGCATTCTTCGAAAGTGGTGATCACATAGTCATCGCAACGGACGTATTCCGGAAAATTAGTTAGACACTCAATTTCACCACGAATTTCAGGCCAGTCAAAATCTTCACTTGAGTCACTTACGTTTAAAGCCATTTCTTCCCCAAAACCGGCTTTACGTAAGCAGTTTGCAGTAACAGATGAGGAAACTTCATTCCAAGACGTGCAGATATTCCTCATCGCATCCAGCACATTCCACTTCCTAATGTCTTGAACGGGAATATTTCTTGCAGTCTCCCTGATCATGTACCTCACCAAGTTCTTTCTATATGATCCCTTGAGGCAATAAATAATGCCCTGATCAAGAGACTGCATGTAGCTAGTGGTGTTAACGGGAAGGAAAACGACACTAATATTATTTAGATTGAGCCCTTCAATGCTGTGAGCAGTGCACTGATCTATTAAAAGCAGAATTTTTCGATTCTGGCCAGCCATTCTTCTCTCATAACTTGTAAGCCACTCATGAAATAAAGCCACGGTCATCCAAGCATTTTTATTGGCACGACAACTGCAAGGAAGGGTTTGAATTCCTTTGAAACACCTAGGGTGGGCGTATTTTCCTATCACCATGGGCTTAAGTTTTTCGGTGCTATCGGAGTTGCAACACAGTGCGACAGTCAGCCTTTCCTTGCTTTTCTTCCCTCCACGGCACTTCTCCTTTCGCGGCAAGCATCCTATCCGGCAGAATGTTATAGAAGATTCCACTCTCATCCATATTAAAAATATCTTTTGGAGCGTAGTCCTGAAAAATGTTTGACATTTTCTCGCCACCTTTCAGCAGCACTTACGTCCACTGATTTGCCTTCTCCAGACATGCACAAAGACACAATATTATTCCTCTTCTGGTATCACTGCAGCCACCAATTGGAGCACTTAAATTCTGCCCCTAATTTAAGAGTTATCATTTCGGTCTTCCCTTTTACTATGGGACCAGACAGAGGGATATTATTTGCCCTACATTGGAAGAACCAATCCAACAACTCACTCTCTACCTTTACGTGCTTGGCTCCCCGGTTTCTTTTCTTCCTGCCATCGTCCTTTCCGCTTTCTGCTTGTGATACTATTGCATCACGATTTTTAATTTAAGTCGACAGCGTTGATTGCGGAATACTGTATTGCTTTGCGATTTCAGTTTTTGTTTTCATCCCAGAATCCACCTCACGAAGAATATTCTTCTTCTCCGTAAGAGTCAGGGCGTTATGTTTTCTTTTCGAAGACATATCTGCACCAGTCTTTCATCAATAAGGGTAATTGTCAAAGCTATTTAAACCTACTATGGAGGAATAATTGCCCGACTATTATTGAGAATTAAGCTAAAAAAATTTCTTAGGTGAATAAAACAATTCAACAGAGAAAAACAGTACTGGGCTCAATCATTATCACCACATTATTAAGTTCCTCACGTTCGATACGAGTGCCGCTAACATTAATGTGACATGACAGCAGAGTATTAAAATGTTTAATGCTAAAATTACTGCACCTGGTCAACTCGTCTCTGCTGAGGTGGATAAAAATGCTTACTTTTCCTTTCACCTGATAAGTCAAGAGGTCAACGTGACTTCCCTGGAGATGTTCAAGTCATTAGGTGCAGAACCCTTCAGTCAGGGTCGTCAAGGATTATTACCTACAATCATCTGCCTTGACAGTTCGGAGAGAAGGGAGGCACCAGAGTGAGAGAGGGTAAGGCGACAGTCTATTTGGCTTGGGCAAGAGAGGGGAAGGCTGGCGACCCTTAAGAGCAGGCAGGATAGGAAGCTTTTCGCAGCCTTCTCTCAACAGATGCCTCTGTTCGCGTCCGATGTAGTTCCTGGAGTTGTCTGTAGTGGGAGTAACAGTCGTGCCGAGGCTCCCGTCCCTTGCCGGTGGAGGGAGGGGTTACGGAGAGGAGGAGAGCCTCCTCTCTCGACTACGATTAACTGACATTTGTAACTTGATATTCGGGGAAAAAATGAGCCAGCTAATTACCAAGGGTTGCAGCTGTGACGGTATCGTGTTACGCAGGGGGAAGTGAAAAGAAGACTTTGAAGGGGTATGACTCAAGTTCCATTCCTGGTATTGGCATGGTTAGGAGATGCTCTCACGGTCTATGACCCTTGCCAAGAAACGTTAGTACCTACTCATGAGATATGTGATATGGGGAGAACAGCTTAATTCCAAATAGATATGTAGTAGAGGTTGGTTTTTTCAAGAGCGGGACGACGTAAATTACTACGAAATAAGCACTTCCAGCCTAGTAAAATGTGCCGCCACCACCGAGGAAGACTTCGAATTAACCGATAAAATCGGGAGTCATGGGGCGAAATGTGACTTCAAATTACATGTTAAACGGTATTTCGAATTATCCGTACCATCTAGCATGCAATTCCCTATACCGTTTGCTGGGGACAGCTCACAACTTCGAATTAAGCGGTATTTTGAATTAAGCGGGTTCGAATTATCGAGGTTTTACTGTATTTATAATAGGAGCATTTTATGGTCCATCAAAGCCATTCAATGTTCATCAATATTTACAGCCATTTATTGAGGAATTCATAGATTTATCTGAGAAGGGCATCCTTTATAATGATAAAGCATTTGCAGTAAGAATAAAGAGCTTTGTATGTGATGCTCCTGCCAAAGCTTATATGTATTTTAAATATCAAAGGACATAATGGATATGCCAGCTGTACAAGTTGCAAAATATATGGCTCCTATCAGAATGGCAGAGTATGCTTCCCAGATGTAAGGGTAATGTCTGAGAAAAGAACTGATGAGGAGTTTTGAGCAAAAACAGATGAAGATTACCATATGCCTGGATATAGTCCACTGACTTTGTTGCCTAATTATGATATGGTGAAAAATGTTCCCTATGATTATATGCATCTAATTTGCTTGGGGGTAATGAAAAAGTTACTGCTATTTTGGGAGTCTGGAGATTTCAAATTTCGCTTACCATACAATAAGATTAATGACATGTGGAAGACTCTGGAGAGTATAATGATGTTCACCCCAAGTGAATTTTCAAGAAAACCACACTCACTTAGGTATGTAAAATTGTGGAAAGCTACTGAACGTAGGCAATTCTTACTGTACACTGGATATCCTGTTTTGTTAAGGGTACTGGATTCCAACTTTATGTTGAATTTCTTGAGCCTCCAAAGAGCTATTAGAATCTTGTGTTCCAGTATTGTAGAACTCCCTCTATTGGAATATGCCAGTTCCCTTTTAGAGTATTTCGTGAGGACTTTCAAAATAATATATGACCTTCAATACATGTCACACAGCATACATGAAATTCTACACATTTCTGAAGATGTCCAGATACATGGAAATTTAGACCTTTTCAGTGCCTTAAAATGTGAAAATTATATGCAGTTCTTAAAAAAAAATATTAGGAAGAGTGACAAGCCTCTGCAACAGCTAAAAAGAATATATGCAGAAAGATATAGATTCCACCAAACATTTGTTCGGAAGTCAGCTGGGAGTGGTGTTTTAGAAAACTCAAGAGCATTCAGATGGACCTATAATTGAGCCTGCATTTGGAAAACAATTCAGAAGGGCAGTTGTATGTGGGGTATATAAATTGAATACCCAAAAGTCAGGTGATCAGGTGTTTGGATTAAAAGGAGGTGAAATAATCAGAATTGCTAATGTGGCATACAACAAGGAGGAAGAGCCACTTGTTATTGGAAGGGAATTTTTACAGAAGTGTGATTTGTTTTCAGAAAGGGGGTTGCTCTAGCATAGCTCTTACTTTGTCAACAATGTATCTGACCTAAAAGTGTGGCCTCTCAGCAGTATCAGGACAAAATATTACTGTTTTCCACTCAAAACCAAGGAACATGAGGTGCATATTGCTGTTTCATTGCTGCACCATACCACTAAATAATTTTTGCTTCATTGCTTTACTGTTGAAACTAATTAGAAGGTCTATTGTTTATTAACTACTTGTCTATATGTTGTTGGTTAATTAATTAATGGAAAATGAAAGTGCACACAGTTACTACATGTAGAGCCCTCTCCTCTCCCCCCCCCCTAGGTTATTCCTTGTCGTAATGAAGAAAATAGGATACCTAATTCATTAGTTTAATTGAGTATAAGGTGAACTGAGAGTGCCAGCTAATGTTGAACATAGTAGATGTATAGTTAAGATGGCTAACTGGTTATCATAGGCATTATCAGTGATAGGATCACATCTTATATTCAGGTTTTGCAAAGAAAAATATTCATTGTGGGTGAATTTGTGGACACTCAAGAGGTGGAAGTTGTGCCATTATCATGGCTTGAAAACCCGAAAGCAGGAATTAAAGACGTGTGCAGCTGCTGGTGGCCCCCCTACAAATCAAGAGAAACTGTCTGCAAAAGCATTTTAAAAATAGAAAAAGTGAACAAGGAATCATGGACCATATACCCATACAGGATTCTTGGAAAATATGGTTGGTATATTTTGTAATACTTATAGTTTGAGGGATAGTATAGTCTTTTTCAAGGTTTCCCTTTGAATTTGATCCCTTGCAAATTTGAATGTTAACGAATTCATTTGAAATGGCAAAGGAACTGTTGCCTGTGGCATTAGACACATCAAATTTGGATACTGATGCAGAAACACCAAGGAGGAGGAGGAAGAGAAAGCCAGAGAGGTTTCTCTATTCTAGCATTAGTGATGAAGAAGGGCAGATTTTGGGAAAGAGAGTTCTTCCCTCCCCCCTAAATTCCCAAGAAGTGAAATGGAGAGAGCACATTCCATGGACAAGATGACAGACAAGAACATGCAACAGTTGAGATGTCCACTGTCCCAAAAGAAAACTCACGGCAGGTCAGAAGATGGGTTGCCATCAACATCTTGTGGTGCACAGCAAACCAGTGGTGGAATTGGTAAGTCATATTACCAATACTTTAATTTGTTCATTTCTACATTTCTCATATAAATACCATTATTGCGATTTGACATGACATATTTAACTTGCCACACCTTACTTAAAAATGCCCTTTTTTTTAGAGTCATCTTTCTCCTTTTTATTCTAATTAAGGAGTGAAATACTGTTTTTGAGTGACTATGTGTCAGACTTGAGAAATCTCATGAACTAATACATTGCCGCTTAATCCTTTATTAAGTGATCGCATGGTCATAAGTGAAGTCTTACAAGAACTGTGAATTAAGTGGAGCGAATTGGTGTTTCTATAACTACATTCAGAAATATCTACATTCGTGTATATTTTGTGCAATAATTCAAAGCAAAAATTTTATGAAAATTTAAATAAACGTAACTGTGTCCAGCGAGATGTAGTGGAAGGATATCATAATGAACCACTGAAGTATGTAGCAATTCTTCCACAGGTTTAATTTTTAAGGTACAACGCTTACAACCTTAGAAATAAAACCTGTGGAAGAAGTGCTACATACTTCAGTGTTTCATTCTAATTTAAATATGTTATCTCTTTCTTGGTAAACAAAAAACTAATATTTTTCACTTACTACAGATTGTAGAGAACCTCATCACTTATTAACAAGAGGGTTTGTGGAAATGCGACACAAGCTAAACCTAATTATGGACTACCAGAAGGAGCTACTGACCAATTTCCATGTGAAAGAAGTGGAAGGCAAGGATGTGGATGCTAAACAGGATTGTCTTCAGTCATTAATGGAAAATTTTCCTCTAGATGAAGAGGGCATCAATTCTTTGGAGGAACATCTAGAGAGAAGTGGTGCCAGGGAAAGTCTTGTAAGATATCATTATATTATTTCTATTTCATGACATCAGGATTGAAATGTAGACTAATATTTAGTTTTTCTCTGAGTTACATTTTCTTCTTTAACACGTTCAACGCAGACTGACGACGATCGTCGTCCGCCGAGTTCTATCCGGTGACGCCGGACGACGATCGTCGTCCGAGCGCGCATTCTCTTTTGAAGGCCATATGCGAGAGACGCCAACCCTTAGCGCTTCCATTTTGCTCGTCAGTCGTTCAATAGCCCTCAGAGCGTGTGGATCTCCAGCAGCCCGAGGATTCCATACTCAGGAGAGCCCTAGCTGCAGTTTCTTTTCCGTGGTAAGTTATACTTTTTTTTGTTAATGCTAACTCTTCTTTTGTTAATGCTAACTCTTCTTTTGTGCTTTTAATGTGTAACGGCTCTTTTTAATCGTAAAAATACTTTCGTACAGGGTACAAATGATTAGTTGAAAGTTTTTCTTTTTTTAATTTTTGAGCCCCCCCCCCCTTTTTTAACCCCCGCTCTTTCCTCGTACCCCGATTTCAATTTCATCAGATATTTTTTTTTTAATTTTCCTGTAATGTTTTTGCATACATTTAGTTTATTTAAGTAATTCTTAATTGTTTTTACAAAATAACTTCGTAAATGCGTAATTCTTCATAATATTTGTATTTTAAAACTGTGAAGTTAAGTTGTTGCATAGTAAAAAATTACATTATCTAAGTTGTGAAACTTATTCCGTTTGGATAGATTTGGATGGATTTGTCATTATTTTATTGTGGACTGATGCTAAGCGTTATAATGCATTCCTGACTGTATAATTATACTTTTCCATTTAATTATACCAGGGATATGTTATTAACAAACGTTTTTACTGGACTTTATTTTGGATAGCTGGTTACTTGGAATATTGTATTCCAGCTGTGTTTTCTTAAATAGTTGCCTAATAACATTTGCTAAATATTTACCATCATCTGCGTTTGTTGTTATTGTAAATTTAGTACACGTACTGCTATTAATTTAGATCAACTTTTATCTGCTGATATTGTTTCTTTTTCTCCTATTTATAGCAACAAGAGAAAGTAAAATCTTGAAGAAACTTTCAAGTCCTTTACATCCACGTGCTTTGGCAGTTAGGTACGTAATTTTGAAAACTTGAATCAATAATTTAATTACTTTCAATGTTTTTCTTTTCTTGTATACATAAAAACACATACTTCACAGCTCTAACAATGTGTATTTCTTTAAAAACATTTATGCTTTCAGAATGGTTAAAACACGCGGAGGTTCTAGCAGCCAGATGGATAGGAAAGGGAAGGGATTACCAGGCAAAGGGGTCCCAAAAAAAGGGCAGCGTGGCGCTAAAAGCCCCTTTATTGCCCCACCATCCTCTGACTCCCAACTTTTCCCACAACCATCCCTTCCAACCTCCCACGTTGATCCCAGTCCCTCAACGTCCAAAGAAAGCCGCCAGCCCCTTGACACCCCTTCTCGTGTCCCGAGTCCGCAGCCATCGACTTCCCGGTCACTCCTTCCACCACCGAGAAAGAGGAAAAGGGTGGAAGAAAAGCGTGCTGTTTCTCGAAGGGTGTTGTCGTCAGAGGAGTTGGCGCAACTTCTGTCCTTGGAGGATGAGGACAGCGAGGATTCTTCCTTCGGGGACACGGAGTGTGGTTCCTCGGCGGACGAAGAAGATGAAGGCGAGAAGGTGGGTGATCCCTCAGTTGGCGGGCAAAATATTTCTCCTTCCTCTTTTGGCCCTCTAGGGCGGCAGGAAAGACCTCAATCCCCTCCCCTCATGACGAGAACTGCGACAAGGACATACACGTGGACGGACAAAAGACCAACCCACCCAGAATTCCCTTTCACTGACACCCCAGGCCTCAAAACACAAGACCCAGGGGACGATCCCAGAAAATATTTTGACTTGCTCATGACAGATGACATGGTTGACTTGATAGTGACGGAGACAAATAGACAAGCAGACATTTTAATTTCTGCTAATGTATTTCCTAGAGCAAGAATAACGAAATGGAAGCCGCTCACATCGGTGGAATTTTTAACGTTTTTGGGGGTTCTCTTCCACATGGGCACATGCCCATTGAGTAGAATTTCTGATTATTAGAGTGTAGACCCCCTATTCAATTTTCCTTGCTTTAGGAAATGCATTAGCAGGGACAGGTACGCCGCGATCATGCAAGCTCTGCATTTTGCGAGTAATCCTGGTCGTGGTGAGCCGCAACCGTCTGATCGACTGTACAAAATTAGGCCCCTGATCGATATTTTTCATGCAACAATGGACAATATTGTGACTCCGACTCGAAGACTGTGCATAGATGAATCCATGGTTCTCTGGAGGGGTCGTCTTATCTTTCGTATGTATATGAAAGGTAAGCGACATAGGTATGGTATCAAAATTTACATGCTCTCTGAACCTTCCGGATTAGTTTTTCTCGTTTATACTGGGTCCTCCGATTCTGATGTAGGCGGACCGGGACATGTTGACAATGTTGTATGGAAATAGATGGAGGGAAGATTAGATTCTGGGCGATCAATCTTCATGGATAATTATTACAACAGTGTTGACTTGCCCCACCGCTTGCTTGAGCGGAGTACCTGTTGTACGGGAACTCTTAGATCTAATCGGAAGGGGAATCCACCTCACGTCCTTGCGAAAAAACTAAAACGGGGGGAGGTAGTGGATGTATTCAGTTCTGAAGGAGTCTGCGTGATGAAGTGGAAGGATAAACGGGATGTACTGATGATCAGCTCAGAATCTGAGGGTGGCTTGGTCGATGTCCGTCACCGGCGAGGAGGTGGCGTCACTTCCAAACCGGAGGCCATTGCTCGGTACAACGAGTCAATGAGTGGTATCGATCATCACGATCAAATGATGTCATATTATTCCATTGAGCGCAAGACTCTGAGATGGTATAAGAAACTGGGCATCCACATAGTTTTGGTTAATAGCTTTTTCCTCTTCTGCAAAACCCACCCTAAAATTCCTCTCCATGATTTCCGCCTGTCTGTCATTAGAACACTTCTTAGTCCTACCTATTCCGAACCTATTCCTCGTTCCTCTCCCAGCCTAACCTCCAGGTTCGTTGGATTGTCTAGGCATTTTCCGGAGACATATGACATAGACAAAAAAAGGAAACGTGTCCCTCAGCTACGATGCACGCATTGTAGGTCTAGAGGGTTCAGGAAGGACACGGCATATTTTTGCCCCGCCTGTGAGGGATGCCCATCTCTTTGTTTCAAGCCCTGCTTCATTGATTTCCATAAAAACATTCAATGTTAATTTAAGTATATGGAGAAATATTGTTAAAATGATTCCTGTAAATATTATTTATGAAATTTAATTATTTTTAGTACTTTAGGATATACATTTTAACCCGGTAAACAATTAAATCAATGCAGTGTTGATTTTCAATTTTTAATACAATATTCTAAAAATTTTATTATGACTTAACCATTAGTATTTCAATTAATATAACGTTAACGTGATTTTTGGTGTAATTTTGTAATTAATTATAGGAAATTATAGGAAATATAAATTTGTAATTAATTATAGGAAATAATGAAAATGTTAACAACATGTATGATGTAATAATGTTATTTTTTTTAATTGTACTTCTTTTTTGTGCATTATTGATGTTTATTTTAATGGTATAAAGAGTATTCCTTTCGTATCCAAATTAGTTCTTTTTTTATTTTCAATGTAAATAATACTATTGCTAAATTTGTGTTTTGTGTAATATTGTATATTTCATAAAATAAATGTTTTGTTCATGAAAACATTGATATACATTTCTTAGTTATTATGTTTTTCCAACTTCATTTTTGTAGGAATTCATTTTGGAAGGTAAAGAATGGAGTAACAAAAATTTTGGGGAAAATGGAGCTCATGGGATATGGTGGAGTCACGTAAGGGCAGCAGCAGGATGGATGGATGGGTGGATGTCTGCTTTCAACATGCGGGCCTCAAGTTCATGTGGATAAAATTATTTAAAAATTTGAATTTTCCATTTCTATTGGTCATAAATTCTCTTTTGTGCCTAGAATCAAAAGATTTTTTCCTTGCTGGGTCATTTTAATCGAAATTCAAAAAGTTGAATGAAAAAAGGTTATGCAATATAATTCTCGATCGACGACGAGGAAATTCGTATGCTCCAAAGCCATCAATGTTCTTGCTAATTTATATTTACAGTACCTACGCCTCAATTAATATTCAATTGACGTGACAGATTACAGATAAAACGTCGCAAGGGCAACTAGAAAAAGTCATCGCAAAATGGGAACGGGTATGCAACCACGCATTACACCACGGCAGTGCTATCCCGTGGCTGCAGACGACGATCGTCGTCAACTTTAAAATTGAAATTTTTTTTTGCACATTTTAATGAATAATTCGTACATAAGGAGACCAAAACAATCTAAAACAAAAGAAAAAAAATTCAGTCATTCATTTTTCAAAACATTCCACTTATAAAAGGTCTTTAATATTTTTGGCCTTCCTTTTACTTTCACCTTCAAAAGTCTCATATCTTATTCGTCATTGAAAGTATGCACATTTTGAGAAAGTTGAAAGTGTTTCCAACAGGTAGAAAATTGTTTTATGATGCTTAGGGCCGTATTACAGAACGATTCTCAATCCGAGTGGTCACTCACTCTCGGTGGAGTAAGCACTCACACTCATATTGGGAGTGAATGTTGATTCGTATCATAGCAACGCACTCGCACTCGGCTCATTTGAGTGATAGTAACGAATCTATAAACTAGTATTTATTAACGTTACTCCAGTTCCATTGACGTATTTACTTGAAACAAATGACGAACGATTTCATTTAGCCGCGCAAGTAAATAATTTTTTGTAGTGAAACGTGATTACGAAGTGATTTCATTAGGAAAAATTTCCAGATTTTATAATTTATTCAATGAAAAATATAGTTATACATATAACCATACATTAAACACTAAATTTTACAAAAGAGAAACTAGAATCGCAAGTGAAGAGATATAAATAGCGGCGAATTGCAATGTTTTTTTTGACGTGGGCACCGTAAAACTTATTGACAATCATTGTTATATTTACAATTCCGAATTCTTCCTCTTTAAAACGAGGTAAAAAGTAACCGTGTACATCGTCAGAATCGCCGGTAATAAGTCTAAAGTGGGACCCCTCATCGAAATATCTTCCAAATATCTGTTGAAACTTATGAAGCACTCACAAGAATGCTATCTTATCTCGTAAAAACGTGTTCACAATTCGGTAAAATAACAGCAATTGAAGAGGCCGCATTTAAAATGGAAAATTTAACTGAGCATTTCCTTTATTTTACTAAATATTCAAGAGAAATAGTGGCATCCACCTCCTATAAGTAAAATGTAACACATTTATTCATAGGCAGGTTGCAGTATTGTGGCATTATTTTTAATAATATACGTTAGTAAAAATTTTTTCTTTAATACCCTATCATTTATTAATAGCATCGCCTCTGGTCACAATCCCGACCATTGCATACAAATATGAGGTATTCTTATCAGGACAATTCTACACATAATGGCTAGGCATGTGACCCTCGCTGTATAGTCTTTTCTTTAGGAATTTAGTTTTGAGGGATGTCAACCAGCAAAACAAATTTCAGAGGAGAAGCTGCTATTAGCCACTGATGAGATAAAGTTGGTAACATATGTTAAACCCAGCCAGTTTCATTTTTATAGTAAGGTTGGCAGTGTTTTAAGAATTATGTTTTGCTTTTTGTTCTGTCGTCACATAGTAATAAAGTGAGTTCTGTTGTGTGTTATTGCAATGAATGGTGTCATCATTTACTCGACTAAACCTTTGTAGTTAATGACTAATGCCAGAGATCTCCCATAATTTCTAACAGCCTCAAACGTATTATCACACAACTGTTCTCATTTATTCTTTTCCAGAATAAATCCTCAGAGGCTTTATTGCTTTCTCATTATCCTTAAGTGCATAATTTTTCTCAGCTTAAGTTCATATCCAATGCAACTGATAAAAGACAAGTCTATGGTCAGAGGCTAGGTCAGCAGCTAGCTGCCTGTGTTAGATTTAAAATTAGAAATGTCGCTTAGGTTCTGTAGAAAATAATGAGTGGTATGTTGATTACCGAGAGATATTGATCACCGAGTGGTATATTGAAACTATGAGTGGTATATTGAGATATTATGAAAACATATTGATACATTTCTAGACTAGTGAAATTTTGCACAAATAAAGGTTTCCTGTTCTCTTTATCAGTAAATTTTGCTCAGACCAGAGTGAGTTTTGACTATCGATACACGGAAATTTCGTTATAAGACACTTCGTTATAATGAGATGCTGCTGTAATATGAAATTTGACCTTCTGATGATATGATTGTATTCATCTATCTGATGGATATATTGATATAGATTCCCTTTCCATTTGATATGATAATGACAGGAGTTCTAATTGCGTCCATGGGACATAAATTATTCATCCTACTGATCGATACCATCAGCCTTAAGTTCTCTTATTCAATATACCCCTTGCAGTATCCCTCAATCTACAAATGTAGATGGGTATTGTAACAAAATTAGCAAGAAGGGTAAATTAAGGGCAAAAAAGGACTGCATAAGTAGATGCTTTTTGAAAATATAAATTCAGTTGCATATTTGTACTGATAAAACAACTCTGGCAAGTTAATCCATCACACAAGGATATCCATCTATCGTGGATAATTAACTAATGAAAATCGCACAAAAATCCTTATAAATCCCTTTTATTCAACACATATGACCATAAATACACTAAGCAGGCTGATTTTATATGAAAAGGTATCAATTTAAGTAGAGGGGTAATGGTCTCTATTTGTACTTTAATTATGCCAAACATGGTAGCCATGCTTGCAATTAAATTAATAAATGTAGTAATGCAGTAAAAGCAGAATTTAGAATCCAATTTCATCACAGGTAGACATAATATCTTCAATATATCCTGAAATATTGTAGCACAAATTATCCTAGGAGTGATAGAGGATGACTGTTTGTTGAAGTATTTTTTAACAAACACCTCTGCTGTTCAAATAAATTTAGATGAATGTATGTAGGAATCAGAATGAGGTCATAAATCATAAGAAATTAGAATATCAAGGGATATTTTTCAGGCACATCTTCTATTGTACTTGAATATACATTGTCTTTAAAGGGGATGGTGGAAGAGAAGAGAAAGGAGTGAGTAAAAACATTAGTATGAAATGGAAATTGAAAGGACATTTATTAAATAAACCTTCAAATGAATACAAACAAAATATAGGGGAGTGTATACTGACAGAGAAAATTTTTCATTAGAAATTCAATGAGTTATTACAAAAAATAAGGCTTCGAGAAATAATCAGCCAATGGTTTATGGACATCTTACCTAGAATATGATATCATACATTACAAAAAATAAATATTTATCGTGGTATGAAATATGGGAGGGATATATCAGTCAAAGAAGACTCCAGGGAGGGGAAGTTTTAATACAATAACATTCAAGAAGAGCTCCATAAATGGCATACATTCTATATATTGGCAGTCCTCTCCACTGGTTACTACGGTCTCACGGAATTAATATGACATCATGCAGGTCCGTGTGATTAGTTGAAGAGGTCTATCAGAGACAGGTCCGTGTGATTAGTTGAAGTGGTCTAGGCAAATTAATTAACAGTTGAGGACAACATTTTAATAAAAACACACCAAGTATGGTATTTTATCTTTTATGTTGATGTTATGATTTTCAATTCTCACCATCTTTGAAATATGGTAAAAATGTCCTTAATATTGACAATATTGAGTAATATCACCAAAGTGAAATGCATATTTGGAACTTCATTCAGTCATGTGTAGAACCTATCATTCATCTAAGGCCTTGCTTGAGTTGTGGCTTTAAATGTTTGAACTTCACTGGAGCATATCATGCGATAACTTTATCCCATATAATTAGAAAGTGAAATGGACCCCATGGAGTCATCAATATAAGCATTTGCTATGTAAAATTTTTCAGTAATTAAGGTCATAAATGAAGTTTGATCACTATTCCTACCATTAACATTCACCACTAATAATCATAAAACAATAACGTAAGTTGTCAACTTAATTCTAGTCTCATTCCTTCAATACATACTGTATTTTCTAATGAAAAATAATCAGGCAAGATCTGTAAAAGTCATACAACACTCACTTATCACAACATCAGTTTCAATTGATCCTCATTCAATACCATATATTGTGAGAGGTATACAATATTCTAGTACATATACATATTTCCAGTCATTCTTTGTATCAATGAATTAACCTAGGTAGCCAACAACATTAATTTTACACAGGACTACTATATAAGTAATAGAACCATAGGAAATGGACTCCAAATATATGGGAAGTATAATTTGAATTGGCATGTACACTGATAATAGTTTCATCATCTCGTCATTAAACAGCTGATCTGAACAAAGAATCATTCTTAAAGGGAAATACCGCGACCGCAGAATTTAACTATTCCAATGTATCACTAAAACCTCAACACTGACTAATGCACTAATATAACATAATATTTACCAATACATACATTACCTGTCGGGGTTAGTTCGACAGTAACTGACTTCGAAATGTCCTGTTCTTTGCATCCTCTGCTTAACATCTATGCTAACCTACTCTAAAGGATGGGTCTTTGAAAACTGTTATCATAGAACGTTAGTAAATACAATGCTAAGAAGCTTGTATAACATCATCACGAAGGTATTGGGAAAAACAAGTTTGCTTACATGTAGTGATGGAGAGGTAAAATCATATAAGTATAGAGAAGATACAGTGTTATAGAACAGACACGGTTACTTAAAAGAGTACTTCCTGCATTCAAAGTGTCGTTCGTTTAACGTTATTGGACACATCAGCGAGACTTCACAACTTAAGACAACTAACAACTTTTCACAACTTGAGACAACTTTCATAACGTCCAGAAACTAAATATCTTGTCAACTTATGGCATTGATAATAATGCGTAATCCGAGATCTGATTAACTCAGCTAGAACATCGATGATGGATAGTAACAAATGTTATACACACGGATCGTACACCTTTCGAATTGGGAATGATACGTAGGTTTACAACCCGGTCTCCAGAAACTTAAACAATCCCATAGAACTTGGGTCACACGAGACAGCTGCAACATTGTATATACACGTTCATGTTGTTCTTAGCGGCCTCGCAGTCCGAAATGGTCTGAATATCAATTAATTTGTCGCACAATCTTCCCGCATCGTCCTGTTTGTTGACAGAAATGACTGCTGAGCAATTATGAGCGAAATTCGCAGTTGTTGAGCGATTGTTTCATTTGAATCATGACGCGGGAAAGTTTTATCCCTTCACGTAACGATTTCAATGCACTACACGGATTAATTTAAGTTCTTTGTTACTAAACAAACAAAAATAAAGCTCTAGGAGACTATAACATAAATGTTTTCATACCATAAGTCTGTGGTAATCAAATAATTACATTAAATACCGCGACCATCACACGTTCCCAAATAGTTTCAGAGGCTTCGAGAGCATTTTGGCCGATTAGATCGTTTTAAATCTACGTAAAATTGTACTTTGATTCACCAAGATCATTTAAACGCAAAGCACCATAATATTTTCTGTCATTAAATATTCTAATACCTTTGAATTGGAAGTGTTGTAATACAGAAGTATAAGGAATTTGCACGGCCATGTAATTTCAAAAATTACGGCGATTGATGCCACGAATTTCGCTCAAAGCAGTCACATCACCAATAACTAGTATTACTGAAAAATAATTATTCTAGTAAAATTAGTTCATTCACCAAAATTTCAATTTAAATATGCCAGGTGATTGCGGCAGACATCTTGAAAATTGCTCACTCGAAATGAGTGGGCACTCGAGTATCCAAAAGGGGTCATTCGTTTCTGAGGGGAGTCCGAGAGAGCATCGTCACTCGAATGACGTCTTGTGATACCAAAGTAGCAACCGAGTGGAGTTTGAGTGACGTTTGGGAAAAATCCGCACTCGAGTATCGTTCTGTAATACGGCCCTTAGGAGGCTACGAGAAAGGAGTTTCTTGCAAGAACATATTGAGGATGTGAAAGCTTAGGGAAATTTGACAAAAATACTTTGGAAGTCAGGGAAATGTCAAGGAATTTTACTTCGTAGTTACTGTCACCATCATGAAGATTGTACACAAGTGTAAACTTATCATTTAAACCTTGCATAGTTTTACTGGAATATTATAATCTAGGGACAAGAATTCATTTTGAGGGGATGCTAGAAATGGCTGTTACAAATGAGTTGCTATTCACCCCATATTTTGGAAATGTAGAAGTCTGTTGTCAAATTCAGCAGCACAATTATCAATGATATTTGTGGTGTATAATCTAGCAGCCTGCAATGAAAGCAAACCTGCATGTGGCTCCACCTGAACCTTGTGGTTGGACCACTTCAGATGCCAATGATGATTGTCTGTAGGTATATTTGTATAATATGAAATGTTCTCTGTGATAATTAACCAGTCACTGTATTCCTTACAGATTAGAAGACTAAAAAAATATGGTGGCTGTGGTATAAAATCCACTTCCCTTACTTTACTATGTAAAATCATCCGAGATGATGCTGCTGAGAAGTTTTCTCGGGTGGGAGGAAAAAGAAAGAGAGTATTCTCTTTGAAACTCGCTGGAATTATTATGGGTATGTTTGAACAAAAACTAAAAGGCACAAACTAGAATTAAACATCTCTGAAATAAGAGTTGGATTAGCATAACATAAAATACCATTTCTGATGCATGTAAAAGTAGTGATGGATAAGAGAAAGGAAGGATTTGGTAATTCATTAATGTCAAAAGTTTGTATGTACTTGTAGTAGTTACTTTGAATTTAATGCTTGTAGATGGATATTTAAAATGAGGCTGTTGAAATTTTATTGTTTGTCATTAATTCTGATGGTAAAGTGTGTTATTTTTTATGTCCATAAATAAATATACTTACAGTTGAGGAGTAGTAGGGTACATACTGTTATTTAAAATTATTTAATAATATATATTTTCTCTTTTGGTACAGATGTAGTCCGGAGACACAATCCAGCTGCCACAGATGAAGATGTATTGGCAGTAATATAAGTATGGCTGCAAAATGCCAAAACAAGGCTTTAAAAAAAAACAACTTTAAATATCTATTGTACGAATGTATTTCAAGTATGTATTTTCATAATTTTTTAATAAAATATCTAATGTATTTAGATTTTTTTTACTTATTTTACATTAAAATTGGACCAATATTAGGAATACATTGTAGATATCTAGAAGACATTTCACAATATCTACAAAATATCTAAGGATGATGACTAGAGGACATTAAAAAAGGGGACATTCAAATATCTACTACGTGCTTAGAAAATGTTTACTAGATTTTTGTAGACATTTTCAAGATATTAGGTGTAGATATGGAAGTGATTTTGTAGATATCTTGTAGATATTTTGTGCTATGTGGGTAATTATCTGAACACCCAGAGGTTGCCAAGAATTACATGGAAAACCTGAATTCCTTAGAAACAGTTTTGAATCAAATTTTTGACATTGGAATGCAGCAAACAAAAATTAGTCACTTCTTTCACCCAAAATGAATTCAGATCAATAAAACAATGTATTTATTACATTTTTCTTATTTAGAGCTTTAAATAAAGTCTGCTAGAGTTTATTTATAGTAAGATATAAGAGGTACCCTAAATATATGCCTATGTATGTACGTACTGTGCATTGTGATCACCTGTTTGCCAGCTCTTGATTTTACACACTTAGATTTTACATACTGCCTATTTTTTGGTCCCTCCAACTACGTAAAATCAAGGTTTTACTGTATATAAATTATGTGCGTCACCCCGTAACACACCTGTTTTGGATTTCTCAAGCAAACTAAGTCTAGCATAGACTCAAGAGTCCCCAGAGGCTCTCAACCTAACCTCTCTCAAAGCTGTGAAACATTTCACATTCACTGTTTGTGGTAATTTAACGCAGTGCACAGGTTTCCTTTGTTAATGAAGTCTTCCTGGGTTTTCAACTAGGTTGGACATAGGGTGGCTGACATTTTAGTGACTGCCTCTGCCATCATCTTCTGAGCATGTCAGTCAGCAAACCCTGCATCCTATATATATACATGCCAATGGCTCAGGTTGAGTCAAATTTGATTGGTTGTTGCCAATTTTTGTTTTCCTGCCTTTTGTGGAGTATATTTCCAAGCTTTGCTAAGACCATGGCCAGGGTCACAGAAGAAAATTTTAGTTTTTATTCACATCTCAATTGTCTCCTTCGTCAAGCAGTCCCAGTAGTGCTTTTCTGTGACTAAACTTAATTTACTGCACAAGAACTTAGGCCATATAAATAAATAATGAATAAAAGAGGGACAATCATCCATCCTCGTGGAGCACCATAAGTGACTCTAAATATATCAGACCTTATGCCATCAATAACTACTTTTTGTTTGTGACAACTGAGAAAATCCATAACCTGATTCATTATTTTATAAATTTACTCCACATGACTGCAGTAAGCATTTGAGTGTTTTGTGAGGAACCTTGTTGAATATTTTCTTGAAATCAACGAATATCACATCACCTTGCTTTTTCAATTCACCTGATTTTAG
This sequence comes from Ceriagrion tenellum, assembly GCA_963169105.1. NCBI lineage: Eukaryota > Metazoa > Arthropoda > Insecta > Odonata > Coenagrionidae > Ceriagrion > Ceriagrion tenellum. The sequence continues at coordinate 1,418,695 of OY720639.1, forward strand.
GATGTCATGAGGGTAGAACACTAACTGCATTACAAATCTGAATAATTCAAGTGAGAGAATAATTGTACAAGTGGTCCTCGACTTTCATACATAACTCACTCCTATGACCTGCACAAAAGTCGAAATGTACATAAGTCGATCAATGGAGTCTCATACTAATTACGTTTGAAGAGAGCAAGAAATGTACGGTAAAACTTATTTATTACATATGTTGTACTCCCAGAAGCCATACTGCAGGATCAACCCCGAATAATGAGGATGAATCATTCAGGGGAAGGAAGGTCCGGCAGAACCTTATACCATGTGGTGATAAGGAAAAAAAACTGCTTTATGAGAAAAGATGGGTCTAATTGGACAGCATATCTTCCTCTGTCATGGCAAAAGGATTTAGTTTCCTCCTCTCACAGCGAGTAAATAAACCTAGTGGAAGGTGTAGCATCATTTAGGTGTAAGATGATCGAAGGAAATCTCACCATTTTGACAAGACCAAAAAAACATTTTTACGATAGGAATAACTTCCACATTTTGAATTCTTCTGTTATAGAATCATATAACTTTGTGCAGTCTATAACTTCATTTGTACTGAGGAAACAATTCGGTTCTCTCCCCATACATATGGCAATCAAACCCGGGTAACAGGAGTTGGATCGTTCATGTTATAATAAGTCATACAAAACCTAATACCCTTTGATATTCACAGAAAAAAATTCAGATGAAGGATCTATTCCTAGTCGAATGCTCCATCAAAAATATGATTCCCCGCCATTTGACCGTCCAAGTGGCCTTGAGAGTGAAAGAAGGACGCAGCGTGCCAAATGAACATGCTTGGTAATCTAGGGATATTCTTTTTGGGCCGGAGAGACACGCTCGGCAGATAAAGGTTAATGAACCACTGGAACAGGTAAGAGACCTGTCCATAATATTCAGGGGTCTGGAATAGTATGGGTCACTGATTTATAGTTAATCAATTCATCTAAGAATCCTAAATGTAAGATACCCAATTGTATAAGAAATCTCAACTCACTGAATGTGCTGTCTCCAAGTCCTCCCCACAGCAGTGACACTTGCCAGGTGCGGTGGCCGATGTTTCATCAATCAGCTCATTCACCTTCACTAACATCACATCTAGAATCAAAAATTTAAAACTTGATTAATAAAATTTTAATTATTTATTTATTTAATTAATAATAATAATAAGCAATAACTTAATCAACAATTAAAAGTAAACTTACTTAAATAAAAAATCAATTACAAATTATGTTCTTAAATCTCCAAGGCTTTTCCATTCTAACAGGAATGATATTTAGTCACCTAATGGCACCATAAATAGCAAATTAAAAATACCATAGATACCATATGTACCATAATACCATAGATAAACTTAATTAAATAAAAAATCAATTACAAATTATGTTCATCGATCTCCAAGGCTTTTACATTCTAACAGGAATGATATTTTGACACCTAAAGGCACCATAGATAGCCAGCATAATTTTAAAGAAGCATGCAAGAGGTCAGTGCATATTTTAAACCATTATACAGTCGACTCTCATTCTTGCAAACAACATTTACACAACGTTTCCGTTTCCACGAAGCAAATGTTGGTACTCATCAAAGGGATATCTTAATGTATGGTAAAAGAAACAATATTATAAATTATCCGATATTATGCAATTACGAATCTTATTTCTGGTCCCAATTTAGACAAAAAATACTAATATTATTTTTTTCATTTTAAAGAAAAATAGTCCACATACAGCAAAATTGCCAATTTAAAGTATACTTATAACAAACACAAAAAGACATACAAACAAAAATAACAACAAAACACTTAACTTAGACGTTCTGGAGTTGGCTTCCAAGTCTGTTACTGTCTAGGTTCCCTGTTTATTTAAGGAAAGACGTGTGGAGGCCAGATTGGTGAAGTTTTTTGGCGAAAGGCAAAAGGGAACAATGTCAGTGGGAAGTGAATTTATCAGGGAGGAGAGACGGAAGAAGAGCAAGCGTTTAATTAGTGATAATATTATAGTTGCGATGTGGATGAGTTAGCTCTGATAGGACACAAAGGCACTCTGATGCTGATGAATGAGGTAAGTTCGAGACTGTCAATGGAAGTATTAAGGGCATTGTAAATGAGTTTTAAGTTGAATTTAAGTTTGTGATGGGAGAGACTACAAATGGAGAGGGAAGATAGTATCTCGTCCGCACCACCAAACCACCACCAAAATATATCATTAATAATGTATTGTGTATATTCATTATATTGTTATCATTAATTTTTCTTCATTACTCTTTAAGTTTTCCATCAATAATAAAAATATATGTGAATGGAATGAACAAAAAAATGTGGATGTAAATAAATACTTATATGAGCAGATGCCACAGCAACCCCTGTCATACACCTAAATAGTGGATCCGAGAGTTGTAGAATTGGTAACTCAGAGTGTTAATAATAATAATAATAATAATAATATTTTACTTATCATTAAAATGGTATAAAAACCACTATGGACATAGTAAAGAAACATGAAAAAATAGATCTAAACATAACATTGAAATGGGTCATATTGCTACTAAAAAGATTAAAGAAAAATACATCAGTTTAAATTGATCTGGAAATACCATATAACAATGAAGTACATACAGTAGACTCTCCTTATAACGAAATTCATGGGACTGAAAAATCAGGACTTCGTAACAAAGAACTTCGTTATAAAGACGTTTTCAACTCCCTGTCGCTACGAGTGTCATCTTTTTGCGGCATAAGTTTGTGTCTTCCCGTGAACGAATGACGTGTTTCTACGGCGTGAATTTTTCTCTTCCTATAGATGAATGCCATGTTTTCATGGCTTTGAGGCCAAGCGAGGTGGGGCTGGTTGAAATGGTCTGAGGGTTCATAAATGACCCCAACCTGCGGGAGACCGGACCTTTTCCTGGCCCGCGGGAGCGGATTATCTCAGAATTTAGCGATTGTCTAATGTGTATTGTTTATAGCTCTGCATGCGGCATTGCCCAACGTTGATAGAAAATTACATCAGATTTTTTTTCCTTCTCGATATCAAATTTTTATTTCCATTAAGTTGAAAGACCTAGTCGTATTATTTTACCTAGAAAAGAAAAGTGTTGATGTCTGTTTAATTGAGACTTTTAGAGCATTCCCTTCCACCATCAAAGTTCAAGTCATACAGTTTTGAAAGGAAATTCAAAGAAAAAATGTTTGTTTCTTTGCGAGAAGGCATGTCAGTTGTTTCGGGGAAAGAAAACCATCCTCATCCTCGCTGGCGAGTTTTCAGTCCCCCAATATCATGGGGCCTTGGCTTCGGTAGCTCATGTTTCATTAGGATGCTCCAGCATTTGAGGTATCAGTCAGACTCAGTAGCGTTCGGCAGTCAAATGACGGTGACAGTGTTGCCACATCGCTGACCTAAATGGCCAGTTGGCCGGGTTGCGCCGAGAAATGGTACGATTTTTTTGTGAGTAGCGTACCTCGTCCGAACAGAAGCATTTCTCAACGAAAATGGCGGCGCGAAAGGGTTAAAAAAAAACTTCGTATTTAAACCATATAATATTCAACCATTGAATTCCAACATTCGTGTGTTAGAATAATGCATTGAAGTGCATTTAGAATTTCTAATGAAGTATTAATCATTCACAGATAGATGTGCATAGTCAACTCTCATCCAGAAAAGACCCTTTCGTGGCACACCCACAAGAATGTTTTCAGCAACCACAAGTAGCCATTGGGATGCCCCCTTCCAAAATTAAAACACCTGGAGTGAAAACGCCACTGCAGGCTCTTTCCGTTTTACTATTACGATCCCGTCGAGATTGACGCTTCGTTTTCATTCTTAAGTTCGACGTTGGTTATCCCATCCTTCCTTTCTTCCAAGAGGCTTACAATTGAAGAAACAGCTCGTTATACTTGACGAAGTTCGGCATTTTAAACGCCTATTTCAACGGTGCATGGAAGTGAAAGTTCCTTTGAAAATCAAAAACAATAATCCTTCATATACATATACATCATGTATAAACAAGGAATGTAACTATGTATTAATTTATCATAATAGTCCACAATTTATAAAATATTGATATGACGCATTGCGTTTCCTGAACTTATGGGCTGAAGACTTCACTTTACATTTTTCCCACGCAATCCAGTATATTTCCCCAGTCTCGCTCTCTCCTCTGAAGGCAAGAAAGATCAGGCTGTATGTCCCTGATGGGATCAAGTTTCATCCTCCCTAGCCTGAGGAACGTCTTGGTGGCCAGAGGAGTTCACTTGGAAAATGAAAACAGATATTTGATACGTTTAGGGAGCTCTCAAAACAAGATAACTCCCAGACCTAAGCTCCCAGGTAACCTGATAGCCGTGGGTCACTCTGCCAAGACCTCAATCATCCTTCCCCTCCTCCTCCCACTCCATTTCCCTTGGAAGCGACAATATTAGAAAAGCCTCCACTTCAGATCACAAGATTTACAAGGCTATCACATTTTGTGATCCGAAGTTGATAGTGAAATCCGAAGATGCAGCTCTTGCTTTAAAGTGCGACTCGCTAGAAGCTGAGTTCAAGACTTTAATTAACAAACCTGCTGTCTCTGTTGGATGCATCTTCGGATTTCACTATCAACTTCGGATCACAAAATGTGATAGCCTTGTAAATCTTATGATCTGAAGTGGAGGCTTTTCTAATATCTTGGCCACCAATGCTTTTAGAAAAGTAACACACCCTTCTCTAAACTGCAAAATATCCTTCTTCAATACTTGTTCCACCTTTCTGATAGCATCTTTCACAGAGAAGCTAAGGACTATATCTTTGGCAGGAATGATGTTTCCTCCTTTGGTAACATCAATATCACATACCTACATTTGTGTTAAGCAGTGGGTACTCTTTCTTTACAAAGATCTTTACAAATCTGTAACTAGAGCACATAAATCAGTGTGCAAAAATGGAGCCACAGGCTTGTTTATTTGATAGCCAGTTAAAAAGGGCTCAATAAGGCATGCCACACATGAGAAAAAACCAAGCTTGGGTCCCAACATTTTATCCTTGACAGCTTTAGCCACGTAGGTGAAACTGGCTGACAGAATCTTGTCATCTTTACCCCCTTTTTAGACTCGTTCGACGAACTTGATCATGTTGGGAAGAATTTTAACCCTAGTGTCCTCTGTCGAACTGTTGTTGAGCCATCAAACAGAGCAGTACTTTGGAGGAAACAGAAGACCCCGGCCAGTTGATGTACTTGACCTGGCAGGCGGGTACATCTTTGAAGATGTTGTATGATGCTCTCATGTACATTACTATACCCCACCCAGAGGCATTCAAGCCTTCTTTAAATGCATTGTGGAGAACATGCAAGCCGCATGACCCCATGACAAGTAAAGATGGCTTATGCGTATGCTAAGGAATATGCACAGCTAGCAATGGCTAGCAATGCTCCTCAGGGCGGCGGAGCATTGAGCGGCAGAAAGACGAACTAGTTTGGCACCTGGGTGACCAAGGCCAGCTCAGCCAGCCAACAGCTCAGTGATTCTTTTGGATCGCACGACATAATATACATTTTCCCTGATTTCCCTGACCTGTAACAACCCTGATATATAATCACACATGTATTTACACGGACACATTACTAAGAATACATTTCAAAAGTCGCAATACATGAAAACTCATAATACATAAAAAATACATTTAAAAAAAAATAAGAAAAAGAATTGACAAAAGAAAGATAACAAGGAACTCAATGTTAGGTTTCATTTACGTACTCTCAAATCACTCGCTATCCCAAGTAGTCGACAAGCCTACGAGAGGTAATAAAATATTAGACCTTTTAGCAGTAAGCCATCCTAAGTTGATAAAACATATCAATGTTCTCGACGGTATAAGTGATCACAGAGCAATTCTTGCAACCTTAAAGACAGAAGTGGAGTCAGCCGAAAAACCAAAACGCAATATTTATTTATTTGATAAATGTAACTTCATTAAATTTGGCGAGATGCTTAATGATTCATACACGGACTACGTAGCTAAAACAGAGGATAAAAGCACCGATGTGTCATGGAAATACTTTTTAGAAATCTTACGCCAAGGAATCAACGAACACATTCCGCAAAAACTAAAAAGTGATAGCAAAGAACCTCGTTGGTACAATAACGATGTTAGGAGAGACCTTAGAAAACAGAGAAAACTGTACAACATGTTCAAAAAAACCATTACGTTTGATGAAAAATCGAAGGAACTAGAAGCAAAAGAGAGTTACCTTGCGCAACGCTCAAAAACCAAGAAAACATTGCGTGCTGCACTGCGAAATTTCAAGAAAAAAATACTTGGAAAATTACTCGAAGAAAATCCAAAATCTTTTTGGTCATATGCGAGAGAACTTCAGTGAAAATCTTCTACCGTAGATTCGTTATTTGATAAAGATGGTAAACTTGTCACAGAAAATATTGATAAAGCTAATGTGTTAAACTCCCACTTTGAAAGTGTTTACACTACAGACGACACTGCATGTAATTTAGACATTCCATACATTGAGGAACCGATGAAAGAAATAACAATTCAGCGCGATGGGAAAACTAAACAGCTACAATCGATAAAAAGTAATAAATCTCCGGGTCCGGAGGGAATACCCGCGCGCGTCCTCAAGGAGTTGGCACCACAGATCGCACCGTTCTTAGAGATAATATTCAATAAGTCATTATCTGAAGGAAAGATACCAATGGACTGGAAAACTGCAAACGTTACACCGATATTTAAAAAGGGAAACAGACATGACCCAGGAAACTATCGACCAATATCATTAACATCGATTACAGGCAAGATTCTCGAACATATCGTTGTTAGTAATATCATGACTTTTCTGGACAGTCGAAACCTCCTGCATAATTGTCAGCATGGGTTCCGGAAAGGTAGATCATGCGAAACACAGCTCGCGCTCTTTCTTCACGACGTTCTCAAATCTGGTGAATCGAAAAAACAAGTTGACGCACTATTTCTAGACTTTAAGAAAGCTTTCGACACGGTACCTCACAGAAAACTATTATACAAATTACAGTCATGCGGGTTAAACGAACAAGTAGTAAACTGGATACGTGACTTTCTGAGTGATCGTAAGCAAAAAGTAGTTCTTGACGGAATTAGCTCTGATATAGTTAAAGTGACATCAGGTGTCCCGCAAGGAAGCGTTATTGGCCCACTTTTGTTCATTATATATATAAACGACCTTTGCTCCCGAATTAGCAGTAAAATACGTTTATTTGCCGACGACGCTGTCATATACCGCGAAATTAGTGATCAATCTGACTTTGAAATTCTGTCATCGGACTTAAACAACGTTCATGCGTGGAGCAAAGAGTGGGGACTAGAACTTAATCTGAGCAAATGCACGGCTGTGCATTTCTTGCGTAGGTCGTCCAACTATCCCCATGTATATGTTGTGGATGGCGTTAGCATAAATGCAACAGATGAAGTGAAATACCTGGGAGTTACGATAACTTCGAACCTATCGTGGGGGACACATATAAGAAATATTTGTGGCAGAGCCCTGAAGAAGTTAGGATTTGTCAAGCGTGTTGTGGGAAGATTATCGGATGATAAAGTGAAAGAGAGGTGCTATTTCGCACTCGTCCGGCCACACCTTGAATATGCAGCGAGCATATGGGATCCGGCGGAGAAAGACCTAGTCCATGAACTTGATAAAATACAAAGGAAAGCTGCGCGATTCGTGAAAAACTGCTACGGCCGTACAGAAAGCGTTACACAGATTTTGAAAGATTTAGGGTGGGAGCCGCTAGAGACTCGGAGGCTACGCGCTAGGCTTAGATTGCTTGAGCAATTGAGAATGAATATCTTTAAGAGCGACACGGAGAACATCATATTAGAACCACATTATATTTCCAGGTCCGACAGAATCGATAAATTAAGGGAGATATTTTGCCGAACGGATAGGTATGGGAATTCGTTTTTCCCCCGAACAATTAAGGACTTTAATAAATGCTAGGAGGAACTTTGATTTTTTTTTGTTGACGGCTGGTGTCCTAACACCCCCCGCCACACGCCTTTTGAGGCGGCTTGCGGGGTAGTATGTAGATGTAGATATATAAAATAAAGTGTAAAATTGAAATATTACGATTTTCTGGATTGTTCAGATTGGAACTCTAGACAGCATTTTCAATTATAACCAGAATAGTACCTACATACATATATAAAAAGCAGTAAAAATAAATAAAAGACTATAATGCACATTCGAGTTATTAATGTTCTTCAATGAAACATTCTAAACACAATGCAGAATTCCTTCACAGTCTTTGCAAAATGTTTTCACTTTTTTCGCACTTGCCCGAGCTTTCACCGTTCCATTCTCAGCACATATTTTCTCGTAGCATCCCTGGCACCTTTTTCTGGATTCCCCGGCTGGTCCAGCTATTTTTCCTAGCTCATGAGGTTTATTCCTTCGCTGGGAAGGACCTTGCTCATCTTTTCTGCCACCTTCAGCTAACACTTGTTTGCTGTTTGTTTGCGCAAGTTTGTTTACAAATTATTTGGACATGTTATCCAGCAAAAGGACGTTGAACAAGTTGGAATGCATAGTAACTGAAATGCATAATAGCTTATAAATAACTGTAGGTCCTTTGGTTTGGAAATATATCTATTCTGTTAGTTTTGATACTTTTGTGTACGAGACTTATTATCGTAGTTACATCAGTGGTAATAATAGACGTGGTTATGTACTTCATTAGATTTAGTCAATATTGTACAACCTAAATATTATATTTCTACGTGAAATATTCGTTTGAAGTGATATATCTGCAGCGATTTCCAAAGTTATGTCCACTTACCATCGATCAGCTGATTCTCGATTTCACCTATGTGTGCAGATTATCTTGAGTTTGTTTCAATCTAAATTCTTAATGAATCCAAAATTTTGTTGAATTTGGTAGTAATACGTAACTACATAGTTAATAGCTCATGGACGCGTTGCGGAACCTTAGATATCTGCAGAGGAGACAAAGAAGGCAGCAACTTTTGTTGCGAAGACTAGATCTGAGGCAGTTGAGGGATAACTCCAACCCCTTTAGTGTCACCGATGAGGTGTTTCAAGGCTTAAATCGCCTAAACAAAACCCTGGCAAGAGCTTTGATTGAGGAAATCAGACCATTCCTCACTAGTGGGCAATTTTCTACAGCCTTAACTGTTGAAATAAAGGTATGTGGTATTAGTCAAATCTTATTAAAGAGATATCTTTCTTTTGAAGTATTAGAAAGCTGTAGAATAAAAATTATATCTGTCTAGGTTTCTCCTGGTACTACATTGCCGTATAAAATACAATTTTGAGTTATAAAAAGTATTTATCACATCAGACATAACCTACCATACTTGTATATTTCTGACTGAACATTAGATTGATGATTAATAACTTTATTAGAAATGAAAAAATCTACTTTGCCTATTCGTTATTTGGGTTGCTGGAGTTCCATCCAAATTACATTCATTCAGTTGACAGATTTTTTGTTCTATACCTTATTAACTCAATGATCACTTTTAAAAAATGCCAATTATTAAGGAATTAGTAAAAATATTCCTTTTTTAAATGGGTGATCAATTACTTATGGGTTGGAATTTAAATTCATACTCCTAGATTCTTAAAGTACCTAGATGTTATATCATGTCTATGATATTAACGACTGAAAAAAATCCTTGGGCACCTAGGTCCTTTGTGCATTGCATTTCTATGGTCAAGGGTCATACCAGAAGTCCTTGGGGAGCAGTGCCCATGTAAACTTCAGCCATGCCAGCATTAGTAGGGCTATAGAAGAAGTTATAAATAGCCTGAACACGCCTAGAAATCTAACTATGTGGATTGTATTCCCCAATACTCACTTGGAAAGGAGGCAACACATTGAGAAGAATGTATTTTACTTTTTACAGGTAGTTCATTTATTTTAACACCTATTGGATAGATACATATCAACATAAATATTCATACTCTTCAGGTAGTAATTCCTTATAAAATATATAACAATTTTCACATCCAGGTTAAGTTTTACCATCAACTTTGCACTTACAAAGCCAAAATACATTTTACCACCCCACAGACAAATAATTCAAGCAAAATAACAACAGTCATATCTGGTATAACAGTTGAGTAGTGCAAATGACATGCACCCCAAAGACAATGCCTTGAAAATAATAATAGTCACATCAGATACCAGAGTTTTATAATGTGTTTGCCCTGTTAGTCTCAGCTTCACCAATACTAAGATTGATATGACACAATTCTGCACTCCAATCTTCACTGGCTAATCTCTTTATGAGAAAATCATCCATCATTATTTGTTCTATGTATTTCATACAAAGTCTTTCGCTGTAGTTCTCCCTCTACAATTTTATCTCTTATATTCTTCACAAGACCATTGTGCTTCAAGTTGTGTCCGACAAAGTTATTCCTTCTTCTTAAAAATTATAAATGCAATCCCTCTGCATTAAATCAATATAAAATAACCTGTTACATATAATGATAAATGAAATGAAAAAATAGTAATAAATAAAGTGAAAATGAGGTAATGGCTTCTACCTCATAATAATAATATGCCATAAAATAAAAATCAAAAAGACTCTGTTTCAAAAGAAAAGTAAGACTGTAAGAAATAAAGACATGATTCCACATCATAATAATAAAAATTGTCATAAAATAAAAACCAAAAAGCATCTGTTTCAAAATAAAGAAAAATAGCAACAAAAGAAATCATAAAAAAGATAAAACTAAATAAATAATAAACTAATAAAACAAAATAAAACCTTCTACCCCCTGAGATTCCTTATCCTGTAAAAAAAAAAATAAATTAAAATTCTCCTTATTTTAGGCATTTCCAGTCTTCACAAATCCCAGGAGTACTTGGATTTGTAGATGGTACTCATATTGCCATTAGAGCACCATCCGAGCATGAGCATCTGTATGTAAATAGAAAATCATTTCACTCGATTAATGCTCAAGTTGTAAGTTTTAATATGAGGTACACCATTATTAAAATAACTCTATCATAGCCATGGCTCTTATTGTGTACATTTTTAGGTCTGTGACTCTCAACTAAAAATGTTGAATATTCTGGCCAAATATCCACGTAGCTCTCATGACTATTTTGTTTGGGCTAATTCTGGTGTTCGGGAAGTCCTCCAAGGAGTATGGAGAGGAGGTGAAGAATGCTGGCTCTTAGGTTTGAAAAGTGAAATTTCTTTAAGATGCTAAGAAAAGGATACTTCTGTAAAATAATCGGGGAATAATTTTCTGAGCAGATGATTCTGGTTATCCTAATGAGCCATGGCTAATGACTCCCATTCTCCATGCTGAAGAAGGAAGTCCTGAGGCCAGATACACCCACCTCCATGCAAGGGCAAGATGTGCTGTGGAAAGGTGTATGGGGGTGTTGAAAGGGCGGTTTAGGTGCCTGAGTAAGGCAAGGTTACTGGAGTATACACCAAGAAAAGTGTGCACCATTATCAATGCTTGCTGTGTGCTGCACAACCAGTGCCTGAGAGTAAACCTTGATGCACCAATAAACATGGGTGAAGAAGATGTGGATATTCAACAAGACCTTGCACCTGTTGAGGCACAGAGGCAAGTCGCAGATGTCGCCAGGGCAGTAAGGAGACGACTGGTTAGGCGACTACTCTAGCCTACCCTCAATGAAACAGATTGGGGGAGAAGGGATCATATCTTTAATTTCCTCTCTGAAGGATGGTATCATGATTACTTACTCATTCAACATTGCTCTCATAATGTCCTTCATCTCCGCCATCGATTCTGCCATACTGGCAGCTGCCTCAGCCATCTTCTCTGAGGCCAAAACACTTCGCTCCTCCAATGAAGGAGCATCATCTATGGAAGAAAGTTAAAAGTTCAATAACACAGAGTAGGCTTTCAGATTTCATGCATTCTAATTATTCAAGTGTGAAACCCAAATATCATAATATGTAGTATCAATGGTATAGGATCTTTGGTAAAACCCTTCATTTCACTCCCTTCATTGCTTAACTTCCTGAAAACTGAAAACAAACGAAACTAATTTCAGCAATTGAAAACAGCTCCTCTTAAAATATTTGAGAATCCTGTCCTGAAAATAGTGTTTTACTTCAATACTTTAATGGTAGCCATACATACCTAAGGGCAAATAAGGAATTGGACTTAAAGTTGGTTTATGCAATCATTGAAACTTATGCCTAGTATGGAATGACTCCCTACAACAAGCACTCCTGTGGGGCTTGCTATGCACAATGCAGGTATAGAACAACTAGCTATTTAATAATTCCATTGCATGCTCTTACTTGCCAGTTGAAACTCTATTAAACTACCACACAAAGTGCATATTTTTCTGTAATAATTATCTCTTTCATTAATTGCTATATTGTTAATTAGGAGCTTGACCATTAACCTATCACTGTGAATACTTTGCACTCATACTTAATTGCCTGCCTTTCTAAAAAAATATGATTTGTGACCATGACAATATGATGTGAGACATATTTAAATTGGAGCATGTTTATTGTAATGAAATTTTGTTTCATTGTATAATATTGTATATATTGTTGACACTTCTTCCTCTGTCCATTTACATGTTATAGTACATGTAGAAATAGCTCTAATGATAAGTATGAACTAAATCGAATTGACAAAATAATATTGTAATGTTCCTTTCCTTCTGAACCTTAATGTTTTGCTTTTCTTCGATATTATCATTAAATTGACAACAAAGGTCACTTGAAATTTTTCCCCAATGAGTAATTTAACATGAAGGTAAAGGATTCTCCAAACTGCACATGAGTTACTTAATAAAACCCTGTGCATAACCTTAAATATTAAAATAATTGCTTTAATAATGCCAGTTCTCTGTAGTAATTTAAGGATTGAATGAAATTGTTTGAGTACAATAATTTACCTTTTTCGAGGCACCTCCTCTTACGTGGTGGTGGAGAGGGGACAGGAGTTGCCTCTGCCTCATTAGAGGAGGTATCCTCACTGCAAAGGGTCACATCCTCAACCACTTCCACCCCTGCACTTCCCTGTTGCAACTGCAATGAAACAATACAGGGTTATATATGCTGTGCAACCACTCTCTCACAATTGGATACAAGAAATACCCAAAATAAACATATATAAATATGAGAAATTTTGGCACTGCCCCTTCAATGCCAGTGACAGCCACCTCTCCCATGAGACTTAGAAGTCTCTCTTCCAAATCGGAGAGGGGTGTCACTGACAATGGGGGTCCACCACCAGTGCCGAGGGAATGGCGACGTAGCTGGGTAGCCTTCTGCTTTACATCACACTTCCAGTCCTGCCAACACTATTATCACAATCACAGTAGCATTAATGCACAAGTATGACTAACTGATAAGGAAACAAAATAGTAAGAGAAGTATTTCATTACCTTTGCCCACTTCCCCACATCTTTTGTGGCCCTACTGGAACAGGAGTTTAGCTTCTCGCTCAATTCCTGCCACAGCTTCTCCTTTCTTTGGCCACCCAGGGGGCCCACCAGCTTATTATATGCCAGCTCATGATGCTGGATCATAAAATCCAGCATCACCTCCCTCTGCTCGAAGGACACTCTGGTCACACCTATTAATTCAATATAACAAATTGACAATTATCTCCTGCAGCAAGACAAATACATGTAAAATATTTCAACCACGATATTAATAAACACTTTAGTAAATATAGTTATAATTTTAGTTGGAATATAGCAATTTCCCATAAGATGTACTTATGTTCCCATGAACTGTATAAAGATTTTTGACATAATTGTTGCAATAGAAGTGAAAAAAACATGTAATTTATTAACTAGGAAAATCTTGTTGGAATATTTTAGCCTGTGTCCTCTCCACCACTGCGCAAATATGCGTATTATTTAAAATAATAACAATTTTGGATTGTACAATATAATTCAAAACAGGCACAGGTTGGAGTTATTCGAAGGAGGTTTGCAAAGTCCAAATATGTTGTCCAAATTCTGTTGATGGAAGTAACTTTGATATGAAAATGGTGCAATATATGCAAGTGCCATTTTAGCAATAAAATGCTGCTATAAAAATAACCAAGTCGCTTTACAATGGTTAACAATCAAACCCATTTATTTTCAATTATTTTAACCTTCAAGCCATTGACAATCATCGAAACCATACACACTTTCAATGTAACCACTGTATTGCCTTCCGATGTACTTCCATTTTTAAGGACGTAAACTGTATAATATAAATGGCATATCATGACGGCAATTACATACACTTCACAAACCACAACAGAAGGATAAGCATTCGCTTTAAAATGAGGTAAACAAGGAAAAAAAGACATGACGGGTTTTGGATAAATAATTGAGTAAATGATGCCCTGTATCTGTTATTGCAAGAAAGGATGCGTTTCGCGACTGTATCCATTTGAAGTCTTATGCATGTGACCTTAGATAGACAGAGGAGGTCTTCCAATGTTATTCTGTTCAATGTTCCAGAGGATGACTGTGCTAATGAAAGTGCTGCGCACGATAGTGATCGTAGGCGAGTTGTGGATATTCTCAAGGATGTCCCTTCTCTATCTACCGAGGTTGTACACGTTCATCGTCTTGGCAGAAGGCAATCAAACAAACCGCATCCAGTGAAATTAATCTTGCAGAGTCCACGCGACGCGCTATTAGTCTTGAAAAACAAGAAGAACTTGAAAGACGGTGTCTTTGCCAGGAATGACAAAACCCCCCGGGAACGGCAATTCTATAGCAAGTTATCAGAAGAACTTGAAGAAAGAAAAAAGAATGGCGAAACGGACATTGTTATAAAATATTTCAACTCTGTTCCTTCGATCGTCAAAATTACGCCAAAAAACAGGTAATCTCGTCCTCTGGTCTCAATGTATATTACCAAAATGTGAGAGGTCTGAGGACGAAATTCAACCTAATAATGCACTCTACGTACCAATTGTATGATGTATTAGTCTTAACCGAAACGTGGCTCTCGCCGGACCTTGTATCTTCGGAGTTGGGGTTAAAAGGCTTCATTATTATTGGATCAGATAGATCTAGCTTGACGAGCAGTAAATCAAGAGGGGGTGGTGTCTTGATCGCCATTCGTTCATCATTGTACTATAAGCGTCTGGTTACCCCATCTCAAGTCGTCGAGCATTTGTTTGTGCAAATTTCCCTAGATAAAACTGTATTACTAATTGGTGCTGTTTATCTCCCCCCGAATTTAAATACTGCTGTTTTTGAGGATTATGGCAATACAGTTGAAGGTATCATGACTACTACGCAATACACCGATGTACTATTGCTTGGTGATTTTAATGTTCCTGATTTTAACTGTGATTTTTCTAACTCTAGTCATACTAGTCAACTAAGCTCTCCCCAAGGTAAATTATTACTTGAGACCATCAACTTTCTTGAATTATTTCAAGTTAACAACTCTCTTAACTCCATCCATAGGAGACTGGACTTAGCCTTTTGTGATAAAATGAATGTTACCCCTTGTATTGTTACCGACTCTCTTGTACCCCCGGATGTTTATCATCCAGCACTACATTTCTTCATTCCTCGAAAGAATTTTTCTCACCCTGAAAACACAGGTCATATTGATTACGACTTCAGTAAGTGCGATTTTACATCTATTAGTGCCATACTTGAGAACATTAACTGGCCTGGGCTGCTGAGAAATAAATCTGTAAATGAAGCCTTTGACACTTTTTACTCTGCTCTCTATGATGCTATTGATCAGTGCACACCTAAATCATATTTTCTTGTCTCCTCCTATCCGAAATGGTACTCTAAGCAGCTTAAGACATTAATTAATCAAAAGCGATTTAATCACTCTGTTTACAAGGCTACAGGTTCTGCTGAGGATTACACTTGCTTTTCCAAGACTAGAGCAGAATGCAAAAAACTTGCTAACGATTGTTACCGCTCTTACATGAATAATTTGTCTTCCAATCTTTCCAGTAATATTAAACCATTTTGGAATCATGTGAAAACCATGCGAAATGATACTTCATTTCCTCAAAATATGTACCTTGACGATGCTATTGCTGATAGCCACCACTCAATTGCTGAGCTTTTTGCTAAATATTTCTCTGAGGTCTTTTCTACTGACCAAGTCGACGTACTTCCTTCTTGTACCTTTCCTGTCAATATTACCTTTAATTCTATTTCAGTTACAGTTAATGAAATAATAACCAAGCTAAAAGGTTCGAATACAAGTAAAAGCAGTGGCACAGATAGAATCCACCCTATCATTCTCAAATCTTGTTATTCAGCTCTTTCTTACCCGCTTTTCATCCTCTTTAATTTATCCTTTAAATGTGGTACTTTCCCTGATGTTTTGAAAACAAGTTATGTCATTCCTATTCATAAGTCTAATGACAAATGTGACATATCAAACTATCGTCCCATTATAATTCAATCTGTTATAGCCAAAGTGATGGAAAGCATAGTTGTTGACAAACTTGAACCCTTGCTTAGAAATGTCATTGTACCTGAGCAGCATGGATTCAGACAGGGTATGTCTACTTTGTCTAACCTATTGGTTTTTACTAACTACTTAATTAATGGCCTTGAGGAAGGTCGTCAAATTGATGTGGTCTACACAGACTTCTCCAAAGCTTTTGATAAGGTTAATCATATTATTCTGTTACATATAATGAAATCTCTTGGTATCAGTGGGAGTGGACTGGATTGGTTTCATAGTTATCTCATGGGCCGACATCTTCAAGTAAAAATTGAGCACACCTTCTCAAATCCTTTTCCGGTCAACTCTGGAGTTCCACAGGGGTCGCATCTCGGGCCCATACTATTTCTCATCTTTATCAATGACCTTAGTTATCTAATCTCTCCACTGCCACATTTGATGTATGCAGATGACCTAAAAGTTTTCAATGCTATAAACAACATTAATGACTGCCAGCTAATCAATAATTGTCTGAAAAAGATCTCAGAGTGGTGTAGAAAAACCCTGATGGTCATTAATACTAAGAAATGTAACTGTATTTCCTTTTATCGGAAAAAATTAACTATTAACTTCCAATATTCTATTGGTGATGAACATATTCCTCGTGCTTCCATGATTAAAGATCTTGGTGTACTGTTTGATAAGTCTCTGACTTTTGACCAGCATGTATCAAACATCGTAGCTAAAGCCCTACGTATGCTGGGTTTTTGTACCAGACTTAATAAGGACTTAAGAGATATTTACACATTAAGATGCCTTTACACCTCCCTAGTCCGTCCCATTTTGGAGTACAATTCTGTCATCTGGTCTCCTTATTACAATTGCCATGTTGATGTATTGGAACGTGTACAAAGAAAATTCCTGAGATTAATCAACTTCTAAGCCGGATTCCATACTCCACACACACCTTACATTGAAACAATGGTTATATTAAATCTGCATACTTTATCAGTAAGAAGAAAACTTGCAGGGTTGTTGTATTTGTACAATTTATGTAATAATATTGTCAAGTGCTCGCCTTTACTTGCATTATTGCATTTCGATGCATCATTCACGAGCACCAGGAGATCTAAACTATATCATATTAAATATTGTCGAAGAAATTATTCTTTTAACGAACCTATTGTTCGCATATTAAGACTGTATAATTCACTCATATCATACATTGATATACACCATGATTCCCCGGTTGTCTATAGGAGAAGGTGTCTACAAGGTCTATCTGAATATGTCTAGTCAATTATGATGCTAAAGAATTTCGTAAGTTTGTTAATTTTTTTGGTACATATTTTACTTCCTGTAAGTCTACTTATGACTTGTTTAGAAAGCTTAGGACTTTCTTTTTAATTATTAATTTTTACATGGATATTTATTTTATATTGTGCACCAAAGTGTTTGACTTTTTTCTTATTACTTTCATATTGGATGACTATTTGTTTACTCTGTATCTACTTGATATTGTATCTATTTTTTTTTAATTACTTCCTTTAAGGTTAATTATTACTTGTTCTGAATGTTTCTGAATTTTCTTACTTTTTTTTTATATATTTGATATCTATTTTTATACTGTGTTACTATTTTATATTGTGTAAATATTTTTTCCTTTCTGTTGTGTATTAACATATTATTCATTATTAGAATCACACTTATTAAAGTTACATGTACTACTCATGCTCTGGAAATTGGGCACCTGCCCGTAATAAAGGATTATCATTATTATTATTATTATTATTAACTATCAACTCTGTGTACTCACGAGAATGAACGAACAAAATCTTGCCCTCATTTCATACCTTGCCAAATTTTGCCCTCATTCCCGTCATTTACGCATAAAAATGGTAAGACATTACATTACAAACAGGAAATTCTAAAATAATTTAACCCACAATTACTTCAATTACATTATACTGTATCAATTAGCACAAATATATGCCCATACGTACCTTTTCCCGTCATCATGAAAGTTGTGAAACTGGCAGCAGGTTGTTGTTCTTTGCTGCTCACTTGTCTCTTCAAAACTATGACGTTTCATCGTAGCTCGACTGGGATGACGAGTGACGTTATACCAAAAGCGGAATCGGAAGTGTGAAGCGCAAGGAAGACTAGCGTAGGATACGCATCCGATCGACTCTGATAGAATCCGGTTCCGATGCCACCAATCCAATTAAACTCTGAAACACCCCCCAGGCATGCATAGCTTGAAAAATTTTATGCTGTACTTATGTGATTTACCTGGGAGATACTGCCTAAAAATTAGCCTCCCTCTCCAAAGAATCATGGATTCATCGATGATCACATTTTTGCGGGGAAATGAGGTCTCTTTGAATTTTGCCATGAGCAAGTCCAACAATGATTGTATTTTTGATAGTCTATTTTCCGTTTGTGCTTCATTATTGTTCAAGTGGAAGCATTTTAACAATTGCTCAAATCGCTCACGCTTCATTGCATTTCAAACTAGGTCGTTACAGAACAAAGGCTTGTTGGACCACTACAACCACATTTTAAGAAGATGGCTAATACCCATAGCAATAAGAATTCCCAAAAACCTCGCCATCTCTTGGTCACATGTGTCTTTCCACTTATGCATCATTGATTGCTGGCTGATAGTTTGGGATGTGATGAACTGTTCGGCGTATCTATTTGTCTCCTTCACTAAAAGACTCATCACTTCCCCGTTCACAAAATGTTTGTACACACTCACCGGTTCCGAGAAATCCAAATCCACTTCCAACCCATCACTTGCACTGTATGGGAATTCTCGTGTGCCATCGGTGCAGTTTCTCCACTCGCTGGAATGCCTCTCCCTGTTATCTCCACCATCTTCCTCTGCAGACAAAACCTCCTCTATTTCCTCCTCTTCCGATGATGTTGTATCACTATCACCCTCAAAATCAGATGGTATATACGAATCTTCGGAATCAGAAAATTCTGTCACTGAATCCTCCGAATCTGCCATGGGGTTTCCTGGATTTGCAAATATATCCGGTAGATGCCAAGGAGGTTGCACAGAGCACAGTGTAACTCGAACGAATGAAATGAGAGGCTAAATGGAAAAAACTCTATCCACCCACATTACTTGTTGGAATGCTCTACAGTCATAAACGATACCCACCCTCCGCTCCCAAAATGCAGTGGGAAATTGGGATGAGACATACGTTTGTAAAAACCGCTTCATAGAATTTGCCTGGGGAAAGCAAATAATGCAGCTGTATAATAAAACGCACGTGCGGGGTGAGTCTCGCGCCCACCGGAACGGTACATTCTATGTGCCTTCAGTGCGATCAGCCCTGCATGTGAGGACAATAGAAGGCTACCGAGGTATAATGAAAGACGCGTTCGGTCGCAGAAAACAGCTTCTGTGCAAGAGACCTGTAGGCAGTCGGAAAATCCGGGCCACTCCCGCCCGCCTCTGTTAATTGCCATGTCTGTGATCGTGCCGGCCCGTGTGGCGTCAACGCACAGACAGTGACACACGCCAAACATCAGGGGAAGGGAATTTTGGGAAATATAAAGCAAGAAGGGTAGAAGAACGAAGCTGCGGTGGTCATCCGGCATGGTGACGGTCGATTGGCCTCCCACCGAACGGTCGCCACTAGAAAGCAGTCACTCCCTCACCACTACTTCTGCTGAGAGGGGTGAGAGGAGTCTCTGTCACTCTTTCACTCGCACGCATTAGGGCAAGGGTAGTTCGGATTTTGTGCCTTCGCAAGTAGTGGTCAGTTGGTAAAAGTTCTTGTACCTGAAATAAAAATGTTCCTGCTACGAGTTTACCATATACGTAATGTTTATATAGACGGACAGACATAAGAAGTAAGCCCTTATCTTCCTCTGGATATACTATTGTATCGAAAAGTGTTCAAATCACACGTTTTATCAAAAAAAGTTTGTAAAATAATGAAATCGCAAAAAAAAAAAAAAAATATCGGCCTATCAATGGAGTATTGCATGGTTGCATAACCTCATAAGAAAAGTTAACTAACTCCAGACGTATGAAAAATGTCTGCAGTGAAAAAAAATAATTTTAAACCTTAAATAAACATATCAAGCAAAAATATTTAAAAATAAAAAAAAAAATTCCCATGAAAATTACACTCCTGAAGACGACCGTAAAAAATCGCCTCCGTTGCGAACGTGTTAAATTACATTTCATATACAAACATGACAGATAAATGATGAAGACCACAAAGATACATTTCTAATAAAGCGATTTAAACCATTAAAATTGAACATTACTATTATGTAACTAGAAAACGTATTTACAAACAGATCCCACCGTTAAATAGAAGCCTGAGCTATGACGCCAGTGAAACTGCAATCCCTTCCTAAGTGACTTGAGTCTGCTGGCTAGCCATAGTGAATGGCTAGAGCTTGGGCGTTCAGGAACGTCCTCAGTCATACAATAGCACCAACGTCCAGAACGTCCTTGAGCATTGAACATGTTAAGTTGTTGAGGTAAGCTGAGGTCATGCTATTTATTTATTTCCCTTGTGTTTATTATTATATATTTCTCTTTTCTTTCAGCCATGTGATTAATCAATTTGGGTGTTCAAAGCTGCCAAAATTTACACAAGCAACAAAAAAGAAAATGAGGGTGTTAAGACGTCTTACTGCATTTCTAATGTAATCTGAAATATTTCCGATACCTGTAATATTAACTCTTCTTTGAAATGTTATGAGCTTTAATGTATACACTGATTTTTCTATTATTGAAGCCTTGATGCAGAGCGAATGAGGTTCCATGCACTATTATAAAATCATAATATTTTGCGGCCACAACTTATTTCCTCTGAGGAGTAACACAGTTGCTCATTAGCATAGGTTTGAGAATAATCCACATAAGAGAAGCCAATTTTGTACTTTGAGCCATGTGTTTTTGTTATTACCAACACAATACTCAATAAATGAAATATATAATTCAAATGCTACCACAAAAATACTTAACAGTTACCCTCAGACATTTAAAGATAATACCAGTATCAGAGTTTATAACTATCACATGTCAGTTGTAAACTCTGCAAAATAAATTTTTCTTCACGTTGCTACACATAGGAATTGTAAAAATTGAAAATACCTATTTAATCCAAATATATTTTTGTCATGATTGCCATTTTATAGCCAAGAGATCAAGAATGATGAATGGTCAACAGAAAACATAAGTTGAAATGCTACATGATTACGTGGCAGAACATGGCCATTGCATCATGGAAAGAAAATCGGCCTAACATACTTTTGCACTCAGGTGCTTTACATTTTTCAAGATAGCAGTCTGTCGTCAGCCACCTAAAGCAAGGCAAAACCCATTAAAGCTCATCAAAGATAAGAGAACACTTCCTTTACGAGAGCAAATTTAGAGCTGAAGTACAAATGAAGAGTAATTAATGCTTAAAAGGACTTCATGAAAATGATATGAGAGACTCTCAATGACACGAGATAGAGGTAACTTTTGACATATCAATTAAAAAGTGTTATTTTATCACTTAATAGAGATGAATACTAAAAAATTCAATTATACAGACTTTTTTTACCTTTGAATCTCCTGAATATGTGGGAATTTTAAAGCACTTATGCACTCTATTTTACCATGTTTTAATGAGAATACTCCTCTTGAAGCCAGTAACCAGGTTTCAAACTTGTTTTCACACCAATTCTTTCAGAACCAATTCTTTTTGGCATTGGTTCTGGTTCTAAGCTCAAGAACCAGTGGAGTGGAAGAGCCAAACTGACCCATCCCCACTTTAGAAGTCTCACAAAATAGAGGGAGAAAGAAATTTATTTGGCCTCCACCCAAGGCAATCTACTACTCACCTTTCATCTTTTCCCTCAAGGACTTCTCCGTGCCCTGCCCCCCTCCGTCACTCAGCTCCCCATCCTCATCCTCCATGTTCTCTAAATCACTGAGGGTCAACCCCTCATCCCCCTCCGACTCATCACTCTCCCCAAAATCATCTGGGTCGTCCTCCTCCTCCTCCTCACCGGCGGCGGCGGCGGCAGCGGCAGCAGCAGCAGTGGCCGTCGCTGCCTTGGCTTTCCTGCCTCCACCTCTCCTTGGCACCACCCCCCCTCCTCCCTCACCCACCCTCCCCTTCCTCTTTGGATCCACAAAGCCAAACGTGTCCAACCTGCCCTGTGTGCCCCCCACTGCCACCCTCCCACCCGTGGCCTTCCTCTTCAACGCACCTTCCTCCTCCCCCCCTCCAACGTTTTTGCCCACCTCGCTCGTCCCCCTTGCCTTTGACATATACTTCTCAATCGAGTTCACCTTCTTGCCACCACTACCAATGCCTGTGGCTCCATTCATCAGAGGGCTCGTCCCAGCTTTCTTTATCTTCATTATCACCGGAGGCCCCTCGGCATCCATGCAGAACTTAAGGTGACGTTTGAAACCCTGCCAACAAATATAAAAGAGCAATGAAGCTTCCTACCACATGGATTGAAGGTTACAAAGTAAGGATGAGTCGAATCCAAATGTTGAGTCTCGATTCCACCGAGTCTAAGGATTAGAATAGGTATCGAGAATCGATCGCCTAAAGTCGATTCCGATTCCATCGATTCCAGAGAGATAGATAGATATTCAAATCAAATTTAATTTATCACATCATATTTGTCTCCGTGATTTTAAGTGTAGGCTCTCAATTTGTACTTTTTATCTACCTCAATAAGCAGAGGATATATTTGCTATTTGTTAATAAATGTAATTTCTTAGCGACTTAATTGTCTTTGTTATATTATTTCAGCCAATACTTGAATTTAAGTAATAGTCGTATGCTACTGGTATATCAATATCCCACCTGTTTATTAGGAATAAGAATCGATGGAAATGGAATCGATTTGAAAGAATTGGAATTGGAATCGAAAAAAGTGGAATTGACTCATCCCTATTACAAAGATTCCAAACCAAATGTACCAAATATAGACTCACAACTCCAGCTGACCTTTTCAAAATACTTCCTAGAAAAATCATAACCTAATGAAAAGTAGGCACTCACCAATCTTATTTGATAATTCCTGTTCACCTAGGAAATGCAACATACTTTCATTCAGCTACTTTTCACATTTACATGAGAATTGGCTATGAAACGCCATTAGTAAAATGCACTCATTCATTGCATCCATGCAGCTTCTCAGTTAAGCACAGTGATCGATTCCAATGGAATGAATTCAAAATTTTAAGAACTTAGCCTGGTATTACCTTCACCAAGTCACCCACTAGTGCAGTGACAATTCCACAGAGGAAAAATCACTCTGCAGGATATCAGGAGTCACAACCATGTTGAATGATTTTTCCCGAGTGGAATTTCAGAAAGAATTCCCTTCACTATGCCAAAGACAGGTCCAAATTGGAAACATGTTCTGCACTGATCTGCAAATGAGAGTTTTGCACCACATTTTAAGGGGGGTTCAAATGGGGTACTTCAAGCATATTGCAGTGTTGTTTCACCTCCACTTCCACTGGGTAACCAATGCCTGGGGAAAGTTGGATCAGGGGTTATGAGAAACACAGGAATGGCCCCAAAATGGATATGGACAAGCACACAGAAAAGAATGGACATCACACTGGGTACAATGAACACTAGAGGTTTGCTTAGCAATGGTGCTTGAACCCCTTCAGTGGAACCTTTATTACACCATGTTCCCCAAGGGTAGGGTTTTAAAACCTGGGTTCATTTGCAATTAATTTTTTTTATTTACTTATTTCTAAATAATCACTGAATACTTGCAAAAATACTATACCATATTTTGCTTTATATCATGAAATAACAGAATTTATATCAATTCAAGTAGATGCACGTGTAAATTAAATAACTTCCTCTTAGTATGAAATGTTTCCAAAGAGCCTTCTATACTCCCCAATTGCTGACACTGCCACCATGTCTTATTTCTCTGGGTACAAACCTGGCACACACTGCTGGGATTTGCAGTTGCTAGGATGCGGGTCGGGAAATGCCTTCCTCTACATACTACTCTGCTAATAGGTGAATGGGAGTGTGGCAGGGGCTGTTAGGATGTCAGCCATGTAAAGGTGTTAAGGATAAGGTTATCTACATCCACATACTACCCTGGGAGCCGCCACATGGATGTGTGGCAGGGGGTGGTAGGGCACCAGCCGAGTCAAGGTGTAAGAGATATGGTTTTGGGAGGTGAAGTGGTGTCGCGTATTTTGGGAGTGTAATGCTCAGTTTTTTTTCTGGTCACTTATTGTGCACGAAAGAATGAGTTTTGTTACCCATCTGTTCGGCGATGTACCTCTCATATTCTATTGCTCCTGTCAGACCTAGATATGTAATGAGGCATAGCGACAATATTCTCCACATCAGTCTGAAACACATCAGTTCTGAATTTCTCAAGCAAGCAAAGCCTAGCATGTAGTCTCCAAATCTCAAGGGGCTCCCATCATAAACCCTCTAAAAGCTGGGAAACACTATAGGCATGTTCGATTGTAACAATCTGTAACAAAGCGCATAGCTTTGCTTTATGTTATTACCGTATTTTCCAATTGTAATACGCACCCACTATAAGACCCGCTTTATGGTGAGCGTAATGTAAGAATTTACGTATCACCATGTGTAATATGCCGTCGGCTTTTAGAACATGGCATTCAACGCCATTGTCTGTTGCGCCCGCCCGAAAGCCCCGAAGCCCATTCAGCGCCAGTAAGATACTGCACAAGCGGTAATGCTGCCTATGGTGGCTTTTATCCTTGCTCTTACATACTCCTTTGGTTTCTCATTGCGATGATCTATTTGTAGTAGGTTCTTCCCATACAAAACTTCCATGTGTGTCTATGAAAATATTTGTCAATAAATGATGGAATTGCTACACTGTCGCTAAAAAGTACCTATGTCTGTATTCAATTTGCCTCACTTAATGTCTGTTTGTGTCGGATTTCGTCTGATCTACTAGCGGAAGATACATTATTCTGCAATTTGACGATGTTACATTTCTGTGTAATATTTAAAAGAAAAACTCTCCCTAATAATGTTATACAGCCACAGAATATGCTCGTACAGGCAAATAAAAAGGTTGGATGGATGAAAATTCAACCAAAGATTGGCTGCAAAATGAGTGGTGCAAAGATGTGGTTTGTAGATGTCATATGTTGGTTTTAGATGCATTAGATGCCAACGAATGCCATGCATCAAGAATATACTGTTCGAGAATAGCATAGATCTTGTCATTATTCCTGGAGGGATGACAAGCCAGTTGCAGGTGATGGATGTCAGTTGCAACCGTCCGTTTAAGATACAGATGCGTAAAAAGTGGAATGAGTGGCTTTATTCCGGACCACATTCTTTGACAGCTTCAGGGAAGTCAAAGAAACCGTAGTTATCACTAATTAGTCAGTGGATTAAAAAGTCCTGGGATGCCATTGATTCATCTGTCACTAAACGAGGTTTCAAAGATGCTGCCTCACGAACGCAATAGATGGGTCCGATGACGATTTGCTTACGGATGAAGAATGTGTAGTGAACGATGAGGAGGACAAATATGATGTTCTTGGCGACACAATATAGGCTGCCAGCAAGCATGA
Organism: Ceriagrion tenellum; assembly: GCA_963169105.1. Classification (NCBI taxonomy): domain Eukaryota; kingdom Metazoa; phylum Arthropoda; class Insecta; order Odonata; family Coenagrionidae; genus Ceriagrion; species Ceriagrion tenellum. The sequence continues at coordinate 1,444,699 of OY720639.1, forward strand.
TGTCAATGCTTCTCACTAACTGTTCGAATCAAGCGAGGATTGTGATTTTGAATTCGAAGGATTCAGTGCTAACAGTGTTAAAGACAAGAGGAACTGCGTGTAAATTTTTGCTTTAATAAATAAATTAAATTGATTCATTGCATTGTTTTTTATTAAAAATGGTAAAGTCAAATACCTTTAATTACGTTGAGATTACTTTAATGTGATCTACGACCCAAAAAAAAACGCAATAAGTTTGTAACCATGTATACGCACCCTACTTTCTTGATGAATTTTCACGGAAAAAAATGCATACTATACACGGAAAATTATGGTAATTTTTTTGGTCTATTCTGTAAGACCAAGGTCCCAAATGCTAGCAGCGTATTCAAGGTGTGACCTAACCAGAGCAAATTAGCATCTTTCTTTGAATTTTTTATCAGAGGACCTTATTATTATGCGCTTAACAAAACCTACTTTCTTTAATGCTGTACCACATATATTTCCCCACAATATATCAGAAGTTAAGGTAATTCCAAGATATTTGACTGTATCTGAAGATTTTATGTTTACTCCTCCCACAGTAAAGCATCTGTGTGATGACTTTCGCAAGAAGTGTACTGTGGTGCATTTTATGTTTACTCCACCCAAAGTAAAGCATTTGTGTGATGACTATCGCAAGAAGTGTACTGCGGTGCATTTACTAATATTTAACACTAGCCCTCACTCCTGGCACCACGAATGAACATTGTTAAAGTCCAGTGACAGAACTTCTAAGTCGCGTCTTCACTTATTTCACCGCAGATGACTATCATCTCCCTATTAATCGTAATTTAGGGCTAACTCAAGAAGTGAGGTCATTAATATTATTAATGCATAAAAGAGGGTCGATCAAGTTTCCTTGAGGAACACTGGATATGACTCCTACCATATCCGAGCTAATACCATCAATAGTTAACCTTTTCAGTGCTATGAACGCATATATGCATTCGGGCATATCAGTGCCACTAGCGCTACACACGCACATATGCATGTAGGTATGGCGGTGCCCTCAGCCCTATGAACGCATATATGCATTTCCATCTTTCTCATTCCATGCTCAACACGTCGTATCACCTTGGGGACTTTGTAGTGGTTTTAGGGAAGTCTCACTAGATGGAGCAAGCTTATATTTTTCTTCTAGACTAGCGGAATATGAATTTATGGCCTTTCGAAGACCTTTCCAACCGCTCCGTTTTAGACTGATCGGTCTCTTTCCATTTTTCCCAAAACATGCATACCAAAGGAACAATAAAGTGCTTGTGCAATTAAAGCTTCGTATAACGGTATTATTTCCTTTCTTCTAACCTCTAAATATATCTTTTAGGAGGTCCAATGGGAATTGTCGCCATTACTCAGTGAACTCTTGACCGGTGAACACACGCTGCTATGTTTATTAGTTTTCAATAGTTTACAGTCGTTCATAAGCTGAAATGAAATGAAGTGAAGTATCGGATAAGGAAGTGTTTGAAATGTTAACAAAAAGTGATAGTGAGGTGATTTCATCTGAGGAAGATGCAGCTTTTGAGGCCCTTCGTTTCCAGAGTGCCGATGACCCACAACCTTTAACTTCGCGGGCATTGCACATGCCTGCATCTGCTTCAGTTTAGTTCGACTCCAAAGATGACGATGATGATTCTGATGAAGACGAAGTTGAAGATGAGAATGAAGTTCCTTCCCAGCCGAAAACGAGGAAGCTAGAGGAGATTTCGTGGAAAAATAAGGACTTTGTGCCAAAGATTCATCCCTTTGATTCTTCCAATTCCGGAATAACGGCACCCGTGAGTAATAACTCTTCATTTTTCCCATTTTTTGAACAGTTTTTCTCGGAGAAATTAGTATCAGAAATTGTTTTGGAAACGAACAAGTTTTACCACTACTCCAAAGGACATTCAGGGGAAAGTGAATTTTATTGACTCAAGTGGTGGACGGAGAAAAACGTGCCAGAACTGTATTGCTTCCTGGCAGTTTCACTCCTAATGCCTAGGATGCGGAAGCTCGACGTGAAAGAGTATTAGTCGAAGGACTGGCTATTTTCAACTCCTGCCTTCCCAGCTTTCATGCCTAGGGACAACTACATGCTGATTCTAAGATTGCTGTATTTTAGTGATAATTCTGAGCCAACAGGCAGGTGATAGAATACTGTTTTCTCTAACACCATGTTGACTATCTCTGGTCTCCATTGTCGTATATTTTTCTGTGATAATTTTCTCATTGTATTCTTAAACGTTAATAAGTATTTAAGAGCTGATGTAATACGTGTTCAATTTTATTTTGATATCTGAAAGACATCTGTCACACCAACTAAAGTGCTCTGAATATGGATAACATTGATCACGCTGACGTCTCTAACAGGATCACAGGGGAAAGGTGGAAAACCTTTCCACTGAGGATTCCTACAAGTTGAAAATAGGCGTAATCCTTATCCGGTTCAATTTTTCAAATGAATTAAACTCACAGTTCATTTATACAATGCTGCTTGAGTTTATAGGGGACATATAAAAATTACTCGGCCCCAACGTTTCACGTTCTCCGCTGGGAACTTCAGTAGGCTCTGCTAATGCAGCCCTTTGTTACCTTACCATTGATGCAGGAAACCCCAAACAAAAAGCTGGAAATTTTATACTGTTTTTTTAAAGTATATCTCCATAAAAATCTTCTAATTAGGACTTTACCGTGAGTTTGTGAACACTAAATGCAAAGTGTTACATTTTCCTCGGAATACGATAAGGACGCGACAAAGGCTCTACGCAATGTAGATGGTAATGATGAACGTAAATGACTACTATAGAGGTGTGTAGCATATTTTCTCATCTCTGCTTATCTACGAATTCCACTTCGGTAGGCCAGGGGCAATACTGAGAACCCCCAACCACCATCCCCCAAGGGAACCCTCGCTTTCATCAACCTTAGGTGAATGAGCCCAACCAACCACTAGACTGCTCCTTCTCCCCCACTCCAATCTGAAAACAATGTCGCAGCCCCCTTCCCTTCCAATTCACATGCAGGCCTCGCTAGGTAGATTAGTAAAGGTTTCAAAGGGGCTTTCTTTCTTTCTGGTGTGTATACAGTATATATCTGCTTAAGTTGGTGAATGTACGATTACAACCACCACTGGTGGTCATGTGTGTTCACTCTATGTTTAATCAGCGAAGGTACTCGTAAAATTAGGCGAGGGGGGGATAAAATGTTGAACATGACTTGGAGGATACACCTAATATCCTTTCAATTCCCTGCTCAAAGCATATAAGCAGGCATGAAGCAATTCAGTAGACTCGGCAAGATAAAATCCATTGCTCATTAGAACTTAAATGATAAATAAATTAATGTGAATTCATAATTGTATCTATTTTAAGCTACTTTATTCTAATGAATGAATATGAATGAATGAATAATTTATTAATTGTCCTGGGGATATACCCCTTAAGAACAAAAGCAATTTACATTTTTTTGAGCAACATAAAGAGCAAAATCAACAATTTGGACAGTAACATAATGAAAAAATTAAGTATAAATTAATACCATTTTACAATGCTGAATGCAAAGTTAGTTGGAAATCATATCATATAACAAATTCATCTGCATACATTTCTGGATTTACATTAATTACAACAATATGCAAAATTACAACAATATGCAAAATAATAACATTTAGTGGTCAGAAAGTAACATATTATAATATTTCATCTTAAAACTAGCAACAGAAGAACAATTTTTTATGTTTTTGGGCAGGGTGTTCCAGAGATGACACGCAGTGACCAAGAAAGAATTTTGGAACTTCGTTGTGCAGTGACTAGGAAAGTAAAGATACTCAGGATCACATCTAGTGCACATATCCCTAGTGGAAGGTTTCACGGAAAACATGTCGAATAACTATTCAGGGGATTTTTCTTTATTCCAGTAGTACAAGTAGAACCCGAAGGAAATATTTCCTTCGGGTTTTAACATCGAGCCATCTAAGTTCATTGTAGTAGGGGGTCATGTGGACATCTCTGCGAAGTTTAAAAATAAACCTAATGCATGAATTTAGAGCACGGTGCAGTGTGGTGTTATCTTCTTCATTTAAGTCGTTGTAAACTAGACAACAGTAATCAATAACGGGAAAAACCAACGAAGAAATGAGCATTTTCCTAGTGTCTTGAGGAAGAAACTTAGAATGCACTTTAAGTTGATATAGAATGGTGTTGATTTTACGAGAGATATTATTAACGTAAATTACTCCAAGACAGACTTGAGCTGATAGTTATCCCAAGATTTCGAACTGAATCAGAGTAGGGAATGAAGGTGCCATCAACACATACTTGAGATATATTTCCATGATGGAAGCGATTTTTGATGTTGGGGCAGCCAATAATTATTGCTTTGGTCTTATTTGTGTTTAGAACAAAGTTATTTTACTGGGAATGATGAAATTTGATGAGATTTGATGAGTTAATGAACAAAAACTTTGTCCAGCACGACAAAGAAATACTGTCAAATGATTTCCTTGAGGGCCACATTGTGTGATTAACATGTTTTTATCGTCTCAGATGTCAAGGATGTGTCATATACAGTGGAGCCCATTTATAATGAAGTTGAGGGGGCCATCAGTTTACTTCGTTATATGTGTGCCTGCTCTTGTGAACTTAGAATTGAACTTTGAACCAAGCAAACTGCTGTAGCATCGCAGCTATTATTTTATAACCTCGCACAGGAAAGGAAAAGGAGCGTCTAGGCGAATGCATTTAGGAAAAAGGCTACCATCCAAATCAACCGAAAAAACTGCTTTTTTTCTCCATTTCAGAGTCTGTCGCCTTCACCAACTTTTAAAGAATGTTTCACCAGAGATTGACTAAATGATTGATTTAATGCATTCATCACAGTTAATCTACCTCCATTCACGGACCTCTGACTTAAGGACAGTATTCAATTACCCGGCAGAAGGATATCCATTTGTATAAGGATCGAACCTCTAGTATATGGACACTCCCACTTACAGACACGGACACCTTGTTGGGCACAATTTTTCTCTTACGCGGACACCATCGCCATGGGTTTTCAAACCCGTCTCTCAAAAATGGAAATTTTTTTCCTTAAAAATAGCGTTTATGAATAGCTGGGGGAAAGAGGACAGCGAAAATGGTCAAAACTGTGAAGATACAAGAATGCGCATATGATTGAAAGGGTGTCCTGGAATGCATTCTTGGATATGCTAATCACAAACGAAAGAGTACCTCGGCCAGATTCGCCTTGGACCCTCGACCAAGCGGTTGCCTATGATTTGTACGCAGCAGTCTACAGATAACACAACTCGCAGATGGGGAATAAACAAAAGGGTGTCCTGGAATGAATTCTTGAAAATGCTAATCCCAAACGAAGGAGCCCCTCACGGAGGCCTCGGCCCCGAGAGTAGCGGGACACGACCATGAAAGAAGCCTCGGTAAGACGCGCGTAGGGTGACCGCTGCCCTCGAGCAATAGGCTGCCTATGATTCATATGCAGCCAATTACCAGCCGTCTTCTACTGTTGGATGTAGCACTCTAAGGGCTTTCGACAGATCATGCACTTTCAGTACCTTTCGAACCTCTCCCACTATGTCACCTTGCCATCACTTGTGCAATATGACAGTTCATACTGTTTTCGGTGCTAGGGGGCATCTCGACTTAATTACACTATGCCGAAGGGTAAAAGTCTTTCTTTACGAGAGAAAGTTCGGGTGTTGGAGCATGTGGATAAAGAGAAGAGTGGTGTCCATAAATTAGCGGTTCATTTTGGTGTGAGTAAGACTCAAATCGCTGATATTCTGAAGCAGAAGGAGACCATCATGAAGTTGTGGACGGAAAATCATAATGAAAACGTTAAAAAAGTGATTCCTACCAGAAACAAATTGGACGCTGTTCTCTTCGAGTGGTTCACGAAAGTGAGGGCAAATAATTTGCCAGACCACTTTTACAGGAAAAAGCCCTTGAAATTGTAGTGGCACTGGGTATAGAGAACTTTAAGGCCTCAAATGGGTGGCTGGAAAAATTCCGTTTAAGACATAATATCGCGTTTAAAGCTGTGTGCGAGGAGGCTGCGGAGGTGTGCAAAGAAGGTGCTACGGAGTGGATTGAAAGGTTACCTGTGCTGCTAGAAAACTTCGAACCCAGAGACATCTACAATGCAGATGAAACAGGATTGTTTTTTAGAGCCTTACCTAACAAAACCCTGGCCCTAAAATCAGAAAAATGCTCTGGAGGGAAGGCGTCTAAGGAGAGGCTGACGGTCTTACTTGGCGCAAACATGGAAGGTGATTTTCTAGACCGCTGGTGATAGGAAAAGCTGAAAATCTAAGGTGCTTCATAGGAGTGAGTAAAGATAAACTACCCACTACGTGGAAATCAAATAAGAAGGCTTGGATGACTACAGAGATAATGACAGAGTGGTTGCAGAAACTCGATTAAAAAATGGGACAGGAAAAAAGAAAGATTTTGCTGTTTCTTGACAATGCTCCTTGCCATCCCGATTTAAAGTTAAAAAATATCAAATTAATTTTTTTCCCTCCAAACACTACAAGTGTATTACAACCAATGGACCAAGGCATCATTCAAAATTTCAAAGTCCTCTAAAAAGACAGTTCATTTTAAAAAGCATGCTATCAAAAGTTGACCACGGGCATTCCCTCACTCGTGTGGGGAAGTCGATTACTGTTCTTGATGCAATATTTTGGATTGATTGAGCGATCAAAAACATAAAACGTTCAACCTTGTGTAATTGTTTTGTTAAATCGGGGTTCTGTAAAATTGAATTATCACCAGAGGTGGAAGATGTTACAGATGGCTTGCAGTTAAACATTTTGTTAAATGATGCTGGCGAAAGTACTGCATCTGTGAGCGTTGATTCTAATTTGTTGACCGTGGACCACGAGGTTGACACGGAAGAAATTATTAAAAGTACTCTTGACGAAGGAGACGACGAAATCAGTCAAAGTGATGACAGTGAGCCTGAGCCTATAGTGGAAGAGATGCTTGTGGTATCGTATGCATCAAATTGAACTGTTAAAAACATTTTGCATTTCAAAAGGCAACAGCGAGGCATTAAGTAGCCTTATTGATGTACATACAGTTAAATTTGGAAAAATAATTTGTTAAAAAAAGAAATAACAAACCAAAATCAATGATTTCTTTACGCCTACGTGAGCTACATATTTGTATGTATACATATTAAGATGTGTAAATGCTTCGAGAATTTTAAATGTATTATAGTAAATGCATTACGTTATTTTATTATTTCCAATTTATTTTTAATTATTCAGAAGTGATATTTGAAATAAAAGGATTTCTTTCAGCTGCCTTAAATTCCTACAGTATAATATTTGCGTGGTAAAATAAAGCGTAAAAATGATGTTTTCTTAGGGTCACCTCCAACTTACGGACACCTCTCACTTACGGACACATTTTCTAGGACCGTTACTGTCCGTAAGTGAGAGGTTTCACTGTAGTTGAAAATAAATTAATGCAAGTGAATAAAACGTAGGTAAATGGATAGGCCTGTTTAAGAAGATTACTGCTGGAAATTTCATTCCACCGTCTTTTTTTAGTGAATACTCCCCGGGAAAATATGTAAGCCACACAGCAGATGCATTTTTTCTTTACGCGGTATATTTCATCCGAGTAACACAATGATGGGTCGTATTCATAGAATATAGTGATGGGGTAAAATCTTCAGTCACATTTTCTGAGGGTCGCACTCACAGGAATGTATTTCTTACTATGCAATATTACATTTGCATTTCAGAAACAATCATAAGTGTGCAATTCAATTCCAAGAGGAGAAGGAGGGGATTCTCAAGTCCCCGGAGAGCTGAGTGACCTTAGTGTTCAACGTGAGTCATCAAGGAGGAGGGGATCATTCGCTCGCTTGTTTAGGGGGGATGCAGTCGCCTAAAACTTGACAAGGCGAGGATGTGATGTGTGATGTGGGGCACCAGCAATTGGCCATGCAGCAAGCCCAAACACCAGAATTTTTCACCCCCCTAACTCTTATATCTGTCATAGGACAACTTTGGGTGACTCAACAGAAACCTATGCTTAACAACCTGCCCTAAGCACCCTGTCAGTCACTTTCAGCAGTATTTGCAGCGTTTGCTTCGTAGATTACTGTTCTCCGGCAGCTTCTTTGGCTATTTACGAATTTGCACTGAGAATTCTGTGAATATTAACATCTGTGCATACGCTAGCATAGGTCAGGATTGTTCCAAAATGAACAAGGACAAAAAGTTGTAGTCTTTTACGGCAGTTGAAAGACTTAAAGTTATCAAAGACGCTGAGGAAGTAGGAAACCACGCAGCCAGATGAAAGCATGATGTGCTGGGATGATGCATTAGAATAAGAAGGAAGGACAAGGTTGCAGTATTCCATACCATTAGGGTCGATAGGGACAGAAGGTCTTTTTGGGGAAAATCTGCAAACTATTCCCTCCTTGAACAAAGGATGTCGGAATACATAAGGGGTAGACGACAATTTGGTTATGCAGAGTCAACGGTAATGTGGGTTTTGAAGGCGCTTAAAATTGCAAGAGCAATGAACATAAGCCATAGCGAGTTTAAGGCAAGTGCGTCATTATTTCGGTTTTATCGAAGGAATGGCTTTTCCATTAGAAAAAGACGACTATTTCTCCACGCCTTCCGAAATGTACGAAGAAAAATTGCTCAACTTTCAGCGTTATGTTATCGGCCTGAGACAAGAAAATTTGTACTTAATAGGCCAAATAGGGAACGTGGATCAAACACCAATTATTGCATCATTTCTTCTGCCGCAGGGTAATTTCGCAATGGATACATAATGCGCGTACATGCTGCCTTACTGCGACACCCGTCTCACAAGTCAGCCGTTTTTATGTAAATCATGCAATTTTTTTATTTTATCATTAATTGAAGATTTTTGTTGGGCCACACTGAAAATATAAATGCTTTAAATTCCATAGACAGTTATGATTTTTTTCAAATTGCCTTATTGTTTATTTTTTACTCGGCTGACGCTTGGGTATTTTGTATTTAATATGTTCGCATTCCTGCTCGTCATCGCTCACACCAAAATATAATTTGTAAAAGTTGAATACAGTTTAAAAGACCCATACTCACAGCAACTACGACTTGTGCATCAAGAAAATGGTGGGGGAAAACAGCATTAAAAATCAGAGCTCGGTGTGACTGTCCGAAAGGCTTGGATAATGGCCAAAAGTTCAAAGTTAGGTCCACAAAACCTCGTGATAGGAGAAAAAAAAGCCCCAAAATTTTTTCTTCAACTTCGACGCTTTAAAAGAGGGGTGTGCCTCTTACACGGGTCCGCCTCTTACACACGTTTATACGGTAAGTGATGTTGATGATACAGGCCAGTAATTTCCTGGTTCAATTCTATTTCCTTTTTTTAAATATTGGTGTGATGTCGGCTATTTTCCAGTCTTGGAGTACTTCTCCTCTGGAGAATGATTTGCTAAATATAATTTCTAAGAATGGAGCAATCTGTGGAGCTAACTCCATAAACATGTGTGCAGGTATCCCTTGTGGACTTGTTACTTTTAATCAAACACTGTTTAGTTATTCCATCACGTTGAATTGTTATGTCAGCCATCGGCTCATGTAAGTCATTAATGTCTAAATTGTGTATTGTGTCATCAATAGTGTATACATCTTCAAAATGCCGGTTTAGTAAGTTGGCTTTGTTGATGCTGTTGATGACTACTTCACCGTTTATGTCCAATAAAGACTTGACTGTCGAAGATTCACCCTGGAGCTCTCTTGCATAAGACCAGAATCACTTGGGGTTTTCATTGAGTAATTCACCGAGAATGTTTTTCTTGAAGTTTTGTAGAGTAGTGCACATTATTTCCTTCATTTTTGAGTGATGAAAACAAATTTCTCCTGTGCAAGTTCCATTCCTGCCTGGGTGGATTTTCCTCCACTCAGGACATGGGTGCTTGCATTCATCTATAGTTGTCGTCAATATACGACCAAGGGGCTGTTTCTCAGAGCTACAAGTCTACAAGTTACAAGTCACGTGACCATTATCACAAGGCAGATGGGTTACTCAGATATACCAAACAGATGACTTCTACTGGTCCAAAAAAAATTGCAGGCCTAATCAAGACCATACAAAACTCGTATGTCGATGATTACGATACATTTTGGACGTGCACCTTGCAGTATTTCCTATTCAAAAGTTAGTGCAATGTTTTTGAGTAAATACAAATGATTGAATATGGGCTGAAAAGTAATTTTATCTCACAACATACCTTAAAAGATCCCAAGCAAATGCGAGATTCTCGGTTCACCTAACATCATTTGAACGTATTTATTTCAACATATTTCTTATTGGATGAGCTCTAAATGGTAGTTATTAATAAACCTTACATTTCAAGATATCAGGGTTAATTGGTTTTGTCTTTATTGAACCACTATTAATGGCGTTACAACTAAATATCATAACGAAACTCCATGGTAACATACCGTATGATGGCGACAATAACATTTATTGTGACTTACAGTTCGTATTTCCTGTTATTAATGATTATATTACTCAACAGATACGAATTGGTAAGTAGTTGTTTATTACTATTAAGTTAAAGAGTGTGAAACATCAGGATGTTTAATTATTTTCTCTCGACTGCTGTGTCCTCGTGAATTGCACCCAAAAAACATTTAAAGCTCAAATTATGCGCTAGTTGATTTACATTTGTTTGATGACTTGTTTTCGGCCAAAATTCACGAGGACACAGCAGTCGAGAGAAAATAATTAAACATCCTGATGTTTCACACTCTTTAACTTAATAGTAATAAACAACTACTTACCAATTCGTTTCTGTTGAGTAATATAATCATTAATAACAGGAAATAAGACCTGTAAGTCACAATAAATGTTATTGTCGCCATCATACGGTATGTTACCATGGAGTTTCGTTATGATATTAACACGTTCAACGCTGACAGACGACGATCGTCGTCCGGCGCATTCTCTTTTGAAGGCCATATGCGAGAGACGCCAACCCTTAGCGCTTCCGTTTCGCTCGTCAGTCGTTCAATAGCCCTCAGAGCGTGTGGATCTCCAGCAGCCCGAGGATTCCATACTCAGGAGAGCCCTAGCTGCAGTTTCTTTTCCGTGGTAAGTTATACTTTTTTTTGTTAATGCTAACTCTTCTTTTGTTAATGCTAACTCTTCTTTTGTGCTTTTAATGTGTAACAGCTCTTTTTAATCGTAAAAATACTTTCGTACAGGGTACAAATGATTAGTTGAAAGTTTTTCTTTTTTTAATTTTTGAGCCCCCCCCCCCTTTTTTAACCCCCGCTCTTTCCTCGTACCCCGATTTCAATTTCATCAGATATTTTTTTTTTAATTTTCCTGTAATGTTTTTGCATACATTTAGTTTATTTAAGTAATTCTTAATTGTTTTTACAAAATAACTTCGTAAATGCGTAATTCTTCATAATATTTGTATTTTAAAACTGTGAAGTTAAGTTGTTGCATAGTAAAAAATTACATTATCTAAGTTGTGAAACTTATTCCGTTTGGATAGATTTGGATGGATTTGTCATTATTTTATTGTGGACTGATGCTAAGCGTTATAATGCATTCCTGACTGTATAATTATACTTTTCCATTTAATTATACCAGGGATATGTTATTAACAAACGTTTTTACTGGACTTTATTTTGGATAGCTGGTTACTTGGAATATTGTATTCCAGCTGTGTTTTCTTAAATAGTTGCCTAATAACATTTGCTAAATATTTACCATCATCTGCGTTTGTTGTTATTGTAAATTTAGTACACGTACTGCTATTAATTTAGATCAACTTTTATCTGCTGATATTGTTTCTTTTTCTCCTATTTATAGCAACAAGAGAAAGTAAAATCTTGAAGAAACTTTCAAGTCCTTTACATCCACGTGCTTTGGCAGTTAGGTACGTAATTTTGAAAACTTGAATCAATAATTTAATTACTTTCAATGTTTTTCTTTTCTTGTATACATAAAAACACATACTTCACAGCTCTAACAATGTGTATTTCTTTAAAAACATTTATGCTTTCAGAATGGTTAAAACACGCGGAGGTTCTAGCAGCCAGATGGATAGGAAAGGGAAGGGATTACCAGGCAAAGGGGTCCCAAAAAAAGGGCAGCGTGGCGCTAAAAGCCCCTTTATTGCCCCACCATCCTCTGACTCCCAACTTTTCCCACAACCATCCCTTCCAACCTCCCACGTTGATCCCAGTCCCTCAACGTCCAAAGAAAGCCGCCAGCCCCTTGACACCCCTTCTCGTGTCCCGAGTCCGCAGCCATCGACTTCCCGGTCACTCCTTCCACCACCGAGAAAGAGGAAAAGGGTGGAAGAAAAGCGTGCTGTTTCTCGAAGGGTGTTGTCGTCAGAGGAGTTGGCGCAACTTCTGTCCTTGGAGGATGAGGACAGCGAGGATTCTTCCTTCGGGGACACGGAGTGTGGTTCCTCGGCGGACGAAGAAGATGAAGGCGAGAAGGTGGGTGATCCCTCAGTTGGCGGGCAAAATATTTCTCCTTCCTCTTTTGGCCCTCTAGGGCGGCAGGAAAGACCTCAATCCCCTCCCCTCATGACGAGAACTGCGACAAGGACATACACGTGGACGGACAAAAGACCAACCCACCCAGAATTCCCTTTCACTGACACCCCAGGCCTCAAAACACAAGACCCAGGGGACGATCCCAGAAAATATTTTGACTTGCTCATGACAGATGACATGGTTGACTTGATAGTGACGGAGACAAATAGACAAGCAGACATTTTAATTTCTGCTAATGTATTTCCTAGAGCAAGAATAACGAAATGGAAGCCGCTCACATCGGTGGAATTTTTAACGTTTTTGGGGGTTCTCTTCCACATGGGCACATGCCCATTGAGTAGAATTTCTGATTATTAGAGTGTAGACCCCCTATTCAATTTTCCTTGCTTTAGGAAATGCATTAGCAGGGACAGGTACGCCGCGATCATGCAAGCTCTGCATTTTGCGAGTAATCCTGGTCGTGGTGAGCCGCAACCGTCTGATCGACTGTACAAAATTAGGCCCCTGATCGATATTTTTCATGCAACAATGGACAATATTGTGACTCCGACTCGAAGACTGTGCATAGATGAATCCATGGTTCTCTGGAGGGGTCGTCTTATCTTTCGTATGTATATGAAAGGTAAGCGACATAGGTATGGTATCAAAATTTACATGCTCTCTGAACCTTCCGGATTAGTTTTTCTCGTTTATACTGGGTCCTCCGATTCTGATGTAGGCGGACCGGGACATGTTGACAATGTTGTATGGAAATAGATGGAGGGAAGATTAGATTCTGGGCGATCAATCTTCATGGATAATTATTACAACAGTGTTGACTTGCCCCACCGCTTGCTTGAGCGGAGTACCTGTTGTACGGGAACTCTTAGATCTAATCGGAAGGGGAATCCACCTCACGTCCTTGCGAAAAAACTAAAACGGGGGGAGGTAGTGGATGTATTCAGTTCTGAAGGAGTCTGCGTGATGAAGTGGAAGGATAAACGGGATGTACTGATGATCAGCTCAGAATCTGAGGGTGGCTTGGTCGATGTCCGTCACCGGCGAGGAGGTGGCGTCACTTCCAAACCGGAGGCCATTGCTCGGTACAACGAGTCAATGAGTGGTATCGATCATCACGATCAAATGATGTCATATTATTCCATTGAGCGCAAGACTCTGAGATGGTATAAGAAACTGGGCATCCACATAGTTTTGGTTAATAGCTTTTTCCTCTTCTGCAAAACCCACCCTAAAATTCCTCTCCATGATTTCCGCCTGTCTGTCATTAGAACACTTCTTAGTCCTACCTATTCCGAACCTATTCCTCGTTCCTCTCCCAGCCTAACCTCCAGGTTCGTTGGATTGTCTAGGCATTTTCCGGAGACATATGACATAGACAAAAAAAGGAAACGTGTCCCTCAGCTACGATGCACGCATTGTAGGTCTAGAGGGTTCAGGAAGGACACGGCATATTTTTGCCCCGCCTGTGAGGGATGCCCATCTCTTTGTTTCAAGCCCTGCTTCATTGATTTCCATAAAAACATTCAATGTTAATTTAAGTATATGGAGAAATATTGTTAAAATGATTCCTGTAAATATTATTTATGAAATTTAATTATTTTTAGTACTTTAGGATATACATTTTAACCCGGTAAACAATTAAATCAATGCAGTGTTGATTTTCAATTTTTAATACAATATTCTAAAAATTTTATTATGACTTAACCATTAGTATTTCAATTAATATAACGTTAACGTGATTTTTGGTGTAATTTTGTAATTAATTATAGGAAATTATAGGAAATATAAATTTGTAATTAATTATAGGAAATAATGAAAATGTTAACAACATGTATGATGTAATAATGTTATTTTTTTTAATTGTACTTCTTTTTTGTGCATTATTGATGTTTATTTTAATGGTATAAAGAGTATTCCTTTCGTATCCAAATTAGTTCTTTTTTTATTTTCAATGTAAATAATACTATTGCTAAATTTGTGTTTTGTGTAATATTGTATATTTCATAAAATAAATGTTTTGTTCATGAAAACATTGATATACATTTCTTAGTTATTATGTTTTTCCAACTTCATTTTTGTAGGAATTCATTTTGGAAGGTAAAGAATGGAGTAACAAAAATTTTGGGGAAAATGGAGCTCATGGGATATGGTGGAGTCACGTAAGGGCAGCAGCAGGATGGATGGATGGGTGGATGTCTGCTTTCAACATGCGGGCCTCAAGTTCATGTGGATAAAATTATTTAAAAATTTGAATTTTCCATTTCTATTGGTCATAAATTCTCTTTTGTGCCTAGAATCAAAAGATTTTTTCCTTGCTGGGTCATTTTAATCGAAATTCAAAAAGTTGAATGAAAAAAGGTTATGCAATATAATTCTCGATCGACGACGAGGAAATTCGTATGCTCCAAAGCCATCAATGTTCTTGCTAATTTATATTTACAGTACCTACGCCTCAATTAATATTCAATTGACGTGACAGATTACAGATAAAACGTCGCAAGGGCAACTAGAAAAAGTCATCGCAAAATGGGAACGGGTATGCAACCACGCATTACACCACGGCAGTGCTATCCCGTGGCTGCAGACGACGATCGTCGTCAACTTTAAAATTGAAATTTTTTTTTGCACATTTTAATGAATAATTCGTACATAAGGAGACCAAAACAATCTAAAACAAAAGAAAAAAAATTCAGTCACCGGCAAAACTTAAAAAATTTACCGCCGCGTTGAAAGTGTTAAGTTGTAACGCCATTAATAGTGGTTCAATAAAGATAAAACCAACTAACCATGATATCTTTAAATGTAAGGTTTATTAATAACTACCATTTAGAGCTCATTCTATAAGAAATACGTCGAAATAAACGATTATATCTAATGATGTTAGGTCAACCCGAAAACTTTTTAAGGTATGTTGTGAGATAAAATTACTTTTCAGCCCATATTCAATCATTTGTATTTATTCAAAAACATTGCACTGACTTTTGAATAGGAAATATTGCAAGTTGCACGTCCAAAATGTATCGTAATCATCAAAATACGAGTTATGTATGGTCTTGATTAGGCCCACCATTTTTTGGGACCAGTAGAAGTCATCTGTTTGGTATATCTGAGTAACCCATCCGCCTTGTGATAATGGTCACGTGACTTGTAACTTGTAGACTTGTAGCTCTGAGAAACAGCCCCCTGATGTAAATTGGTCACAGCTGTATTTGGGGTAATGGTATTTAATCAGAATAAAATAAAATAGCCCTTCCTCTAACCAGGATGGCCACACAGCTGCTTACTTAATTTCTCTTTTTCTTTTGCGGTTATTTACCTATCAGCTATCATACAAAATCTATGGACCATAGCCATTATGACCCCTGGTGAGAAATATGGAGAAAGAGAATTCACACTCACCGAGGAATTGCTGAAAGTCCTCTGGCAGGAGTCACACTTGAGGTCACCAGGGTACGTAAGGTTGGGGCCGGCAGCAGACTCAGCTGACACCTCCTCCAATGAGCTATCTGCATCCTTGCCAGCTTTTTTCCCGGATACCCGGGCATTCCTAGAGTTCTCACACTTGACCCAAATGATATTTTCATACACCCCTGAAATAAAAATAAAATAATAGCATTAAATTGGCAGAGTAACAAATTCATGCCATTATTTTGTCTCAATTTTTTCATTAATAGTCATTATTTTGTTGGTATTAATTTTATACCTTCTTATTCCTTTTTTACAACAAAGATGAACGGAAGCAATATGGCGGACAATGCTGTTGCCTGTAAGATGTGCTCCGAGACTTTTGACGAAAATAGTGTAATTATCACTTGTGAAATTGGCTGCTATTTGCAGTTTCATTTTAATTGCATTGGCTTAAACAAAACTATTTCAACCGCCCTATGCAACTCCCGTGAAATAGTCTACCGATGTCGAAAATGTTGTGAGCTAGATGCTTGCCAAAATGATGATCTGCTAAATTTGATCAATTTATTGCTCAGTAACCAAGCCAAGTTGAGTTCTGATCTTTCAAAGTGTATCAAGATAATATCAGAACTATCTAATAATATCAATCTTGTTTGTAAAGAAGTTCGTGATCTTAAATAAAATGTGAGTGTAAATGTGAACCATACAAATTGTGTTCCTGTTGCGACTATGCTTAAGGATAGTGACATAAGTGGTAAATCAATATCGTACGCTAGCGTATGTGGTAATCGTGCTGATAAAACATCAAATACCAGTGGAAATAATACGGCTGGTGAGAGAACATCTGGCATGATTCGGGTCAACTATCATGCCTATAAAAAATTCGAACTGTGAAACACTTGATAAACCAGACTGTGAAATCTAAAGAACTGGCGGAAACGTCACAAATTGGCTGCCCATCAAGTGAAGAGGTAATTGATGGTCCTGGAATATTGGGTCCCGGAAATATGGTAGATGGTGATGGATTTCAAGTATACAACTGGAAGAATAAGCGAAGAATTACCAACTAGGTTTTCGGCACTGCCGTCACGAATTCTGGTTGTCCTCTATTAGCTGCAAAGAGACTTTCACATTAGCATGTGTGGAATCTTGATCCCAACACTAAAGTTGAGGATATTATTAACTATCTGAACCCAAAATTTAATACCAAAGTTAACATTGTCTCATTAAAAGCTAGAGGTCCTTATGCTTCCTTTAGAATTGATGTTGCATCTGATCTTTTTAGTAAAATTTCTGACCCAAAGTTGTGGCCTGTAGATGCTGCGATTAGACCATTAGTGTTTGGGAAACGTAATAACAAGGGTTCTTCTATCTCCAGCAATAATGGTGGTAGTACACTAAGCCCTAATTCAAGTTGACTACATGCTAATACCTATAAAATTAATAATATTCATAAATTTAATCATAATTTGCGGTTGATGCACATTAATATCCAATGTTTATGCAATAAGTTTTTGAACTTGAAGTGCTTGTTAAATTGCATATTCTTGATATTGAATGCATTAATGAGCACTGGCTGAAGTCAAATGAACTCAAATTGATTCATCTGCCTGTTAACGTCATTGCTGATATTATCTTTCGCATTACATTTAAAAATGGTGGGGTCATGATTTTTGTTCATGAAAGTATGGACGTGAAAACTGTTAACTTATCACTTAAACATCTTAATGAGGACAAATTGTTTGAATTGTGTGCTACAAGTGTGAATTTCTTGGGTACCGTATTACTTATTGTTTCGATCTACCAATCTCCTCTTGCCAATATTGATGTTTTTCTTTGTAAACTCACCTCCCTGCTGGAAACAATTAGTCGCTGTGATCTTTTCCCTGTGATAATCACTGGTGACTTCAACTGTTACCTTTCGGATAATTCTAAAGCCAACACTGAGTTTATAGATTTAATCTCTTCATTTAATTTCTCTGTTACCAACACTGAGCCTACTAGGATTAACCAGTGTTCTCAAACTCTTACTGGCTGTATTCTAACAAATATGGATGTTCAAAATATTATTACCTGAGTTATTCTGATATATCTGATCACTTCCCCAAAATCGCCTTGATAACTATAACAGGGAATCCTTCTGTACAAGTGAGATTCAAAAGAGTTTTCTCAGATGGTAATATCAAGTGGTTCAGACATCTGCTTCAAATGGAAGACTGGGGTGATGTTTTTAATGCCAACTCTTTTGAAGCAAGCTTTAGGTGTTTATATGAAGCTTTCCAGCATTACTTCGACCTCGCATTTCCCCTACTACCTAAGAAAATTTATAGTAAACAGCGATCTAAGTCTTGGGTCACAGATGACATTAAATGCTTTTCTTCTGTTCATAAAGAGTTAGCCCTATCTGTGAAACTGCACTGTGGTGATATTTGTTTATATAGAGATCTGAAAAAGCAATATCGTAAACTGCTTACCAGAGTTAAGAGAACACATAATGATAACAAAGTTGCTTCAGCCAGTAATAAAATAAAGACAGCTTGGGATATTATTAATAGTGCTAAAGGAATCAGCCCCCAACTTACTCTTCCACATATCAAGGGTACCTATCAAAATTCCATTTAAGTTATTCTTCCCTTGCTGATCTATTTAGTTCACATTTCACTGTATCTCCTAATTTTCCTTCTGTCTCAAATTCACCACTAATTAATACCAACTTTTCTACATCCTTCTTCATTCAACCATGCACTGAGCCCGAACTTAAGAGGCTGTTGACCATTCTTAGTCATAAACATAGTGTTGGTATTGATAAAATTCCTGCTTCAATAATTTCTATCTGTTTTGACCTTGTAAAATCCCCCCTTTTATTTCATATCAATGAGTCTCTGGCCCATGGTATATTCCCCCCAATGTTGAAAATATCTAAAGTAGTCCCTGTTTTTAAAAATAAAGGCTCTATCAACGATTTAAATAGCTATCAGCCCAGTGCAATTCAAAATACGCTCTCTAAAGTGTTTGAAAAAGTTATGTACACTAGGCTGGTTTCTTACCTGGATAAACATAACTTACTGTCTACCTGTCAGCATGGGTTCAGACATGGAAGATCTTCCATGTCTACAGTATATGAGGCTATTAATTCAATTTTGTATTCCTTAGATAATAAACACAAAACACTGGGGCTATTTTTTGACCTTACTAAGGCATTTGATCATGTAAACCAAGATATTTTGATTGCTAAATGTGAAAGCTTTGGTATTAGAGGGGTTGCTAATGATTGGCTAACATCTTACCTTCACAATCACTCACAAGTTGTGTCTTTTACTATAAATAACTATGAACACTCATCCAAACCCCTTCATACTGTGTTGATGGTCCCTCAGGGTTCCACTCTTGGGCCTCTTCTGTTTTTAATATATATAAATGATCTACCATTGACCTTAAATGGAGTTGACGGCATCAACATACTACTGTATGCAGATGATACCAATGTTATATTATCTTCACCGTCGAGAAATTTGCTAATTGAAAATGCTAGTCTAGCTGCTGCTAATATTAATAACTGGTGTAATGAAAACCACCTGTCCCTCAATGCTAACAAATCTCAAATGGTTTATTTCATAAAAATAATAAGTGTCTGGAAAGTCTGCTGATAAAAATCAATAAGAAATCAATAGAACAAGTGGCTAATTGTAAGTTTCTTATTGTGTAAAATAATGCAAACTTTTCATGATAACTTCAAATCAAGACCTTACGTCATAAACTTAATAGTACTTGTTTTCTACTCAGACAGTTACGCAATACAACAAGTATTAATATTCTTCTTACTCTTTATTATGGTGGTTTCTATTTTCATATTCTGAACATCATCATTCTATGGGGGTCCTCACACCACTTCCTGGATACATTGAAGATTCAAAAAAGAGCTGTAAGGATTATTGCTGGAAAACGACACAACTCATCCTCCAGACCTATTTTTTCTATGTTGCAACTGTTACCTGTTCCATGTATTTATATTTCATAAACACTAGTTTATGTCAAAACCAACTTGCATGATTTTTCTTTGAACTCTGATCTTCATGATCGCAATGCCAGGATTAGTAATCATCTGCACTACCAATCCATTCGCACTAAGACTGCTATGTTAGGACCCTGTGAAATGGGACTGCGACTGGATAATAAACTACCTATTGATTTGAAAAACATAAACAGCATTAATAGTTTTTAAGTAAAACTTAAAAACTTTTTAAGTGATAAATTGTATTACTCTATCAGTGAGTATTTTGAAGACATGTCTAGGGTTTAGTTTTTTTATTGTATCTGTCTTATTGTTTGTATCTGTATTTACATTTTCTTTTTTTAATAATTGCGTAGTTTTGATTCTGTACATGAATTGAAATTGAAGTGCCTTATATAAAATATTATTGTAATATTTTGATCCTTGGGCAAAAAAAAGGTACATGTACAAACCACCCTGCAAGCCGCCATATAGGCATGTGGCTGGCAGGTGTCAGGACATCAGCAGTGCACAAGGATGAGGTGAAATGGTGAAGTGCATAGCAAGGGATTCCGAAAATCCCCTCAAATCACCTTCGATGACCACCAAACATTTCCTCTAAGAATGACCAAGTGATTTCACCGAGGACCAGGCCTATGTTTTGTCATATTTTACATTACAGTATCAATATGGCGGACGCGAAAGATAATGCAATCTCAATTGTAAAAATTTTGATGAAAGTAGTGAAAATATAATGTGTGAATTCTACTGTCTATCTGAATTTCATCTACAATGTTCCAATGCTAATAAATCCACATTTAATGCTTTGAGGTCGAAAGAATTCGTCTACAGGTGTAAAAATTGTCAGCTCCTGTCTTCCCGCCAACTTCATCAAGTCCAGAATGTTTTGGGTTTAATACTTTCCACACAAAATGACTTGAGTGAGAAGGTCAATATCATTAGTGAAGATCTTCGGGATTTAAAAATCGTGTCGACCGGACATGTGAGCAATGGACTGGGTTCCATGAATACGGTCACGGGAAATGTCATAAAAGCTCCTTTGCCCAACATTCAGCAGGAAGTGAAACAGCATCTTGGTGCGATGAGATTATTAAAACAAGCAGACTGTGACAGAGAATGAAATTCTGACAGCAGGAGAAACCGTCGGTGATGTAATCACAGACATCTCCAATGTTAAGAATGCTCAAGAGGACGTTTCAGATCCACACACTAAGGATGGTGATACAGTTGAAAATGGGATTCCCAATGTGAACAATAGTGACAAAAAATCAAATCCTTAGGTAACAGTAAAAAGCAAGAAGAAAACAAGAGTTGAAAATCTAAATAAAGGGATTGACACGAGGAATGAAAAACGTGATATTAATGTAAATAATGACCGTGCATTCCCTTCAAGTGCAGTCACAGAAAAAGCAAACAGGTATCGCCGTGAAGTGGTTGTGGGAAAGAATTTTGGTGAAATGGGCTTTGTGGGAGTGAAAAATGCCTGGTTTCACGTTGGAAAAGCTGCCAGTGGAAATTCAATCGAAAGTGTGCAGTTTTCTCTGTAGAAGTTTTCCAGAAATTGACGTATCTGTTACTAAACTAGAGTCTAAAGGTGTGAATTCGAGTTTTAAAATTGGTGTGCCTTATCATCTACATGATGAGGTAATGAATAGTGATTTATGGCCATGTAGCATCACCTTAAAACGTTTCATATTCCATTGCAAAACCGGTGTCTGTACATCCCACTGCTTTTAATAGTGTTAGATCTAATGTTATGGCTTACTCATGTATAACTAAAAATTCCAGTGTTAGAGACACATCAGTTCTCTCCATCTTGTGTTTAAATGTACAGTATCTCAGGAACAAACATTCTGCTATTGTTGCATCAGTTTATGAACATAATTACAGGATTTTATGTTTTACGGAACACTGGTTACATGAGGATGAAGTCAATCTATTTAAAATTGAAGGATATGATCTTACAAATTGGTACTGAAGATTCTGGGCTAAAAATGGAGGCACCATAATTTATACTGCCCAGTACTTGCCTGTAAAGGAAATTAATGTTAGTAGATATACACATGAATCGCACTGTGAAATGAGTGTGGTTATGGAAGAAAATTATAAAGTGATTATTGTTTGTGTGTATTGATATCCAAATGGCAACTTTGATATTTCATGTGACTGTCTTGAACAAGTGTTAACCACTTAATATAGGTATAAATTGGATATCATAGTTTGTGGAGATCTAAATGTAGATATAAGATTTTCCAGTAGGGAATCAGTTGCTCTTACTTCCTTACTTCTTTCATTTGATCTGTATTGTTTGAATAGGGAACCTACCAGATTTGATTCTCGTCTTGATAATATTATTACTAACTTGCGTGAGGCACTTTTGGATGTCAACATCATTGACCTTGGTATCTCTGATCATTTAGCTCTAGAATGTTATTATAAAGCAAAAGACAACACGAATAATATTAATGGGCCCAATATTAACACTGGTTCAATCCTATGTCAGCCTGTTACTCTTAGTGGCACTGACAATTTTAAAATTTGTATTTATAATGTTTCCTGGCACCAGATACAAACCCAAATGGTGATGACAATTTTTCTTGCTTTTTTGATAATTATATGTTGTTCTTTGAACATTGTTTTCCAAAGAAATTGAGAAATTCAACTAAAAGTAAAAAGGCAAATAATGTTAGGTTTACTCCTGATCTAGCTAGCCTTAGGTCAGAAGTAGTTGCATTGCATGCTAAGTACAGGAACACTGGTGATAATGATCACAAACTCCTGTGGCTGAAGCTAAAGCAATACCATCCATAAAATTCATCTGGCAAAACTGAACGCCAACTGTTCTACAATAGAAAATTCAGATAATAAGGTCAAGATAGCACGGAGGGTTATTAATAGGGAACGTAGGTGTTCTGGTGTTTCTAAGGCGCTACCCTTTAACCCTGACTCCCTGAATAAACACTTTCTTAAAACAGTAAATGACCTTACCTCCATTAATCACAAGTCAGCCCTTGGCAACAGGGCTCCTAAATAATCATCCTGTTATCCCTTCCTCTTTTAAATGGAAATGGGTGACAGCACATGATATTCAGTTAATTATAAAAAAATTGAAAACTTCAAATTTGTACTGACATTTACGGGTTGTCAACTAAACTGATTAAAAATCTTGCTTATGTAATTGATGAGCCTCTTGCATTGATATGTAATTCGTGTTTACAGTCTGGTCGTTTCCCTAAATCTTTAAAGATATCAAAGGTTATTCCCATATATAAAAAAGGTGACTCAAGCTCAGCATCCAGTTATCGTCCAATTTCAATAACTCCTGTTTTTAGCAAAATGCTTGAGAAAGCGATCAAAAATCAACTCTATGACAATTTCATAATTTATAATTTATTCTCATTCTCACAGTTTGGATTTCACAAAGGCCAGTCCACCATATCTGCTGTGATCTATGCCATTGATATAATATAAAAGGCTTTTGAAGATAAAAACTCTACTGCCATAATTGCTTGTGACCTTTCAAAGGCATTTGATTGTGTGCCTCATTCCATTCTCCTGAATAAACCTAGTTATTATGGTGTCAAGGATATTGAACTAAAGATCCTTCAATCTTATCTGAATGATCGTTCACAGTGTATCTACATCAATGACAATATGTCCATGCCCATACATGTTGAACACAGGGTTCCAAAAGGATCTGCACTTGGCCCTCTATTGTTTCTGGTCATGATTAATGATCTTCCTGCAAATGTTTCTCGTGAATCAATACTGTATGCTGATGACACAACCTTCCTGTATAATCCTGATAATGCTTACCACTCTTTAAATCAATAATAACTGTTGTACATCAGTGGTTTACAGCAAATGGACTTGCCTTAAATAATGATAATAAACTCAAATGGCGAAATTTTCACTTAGCACAGCTCTAAACCATCCAGCAAATGTAAAGCTTTTATAAAGGTTTTGAACCAGATAGCAAATTGCTGTGGGATTCACATATCTCTTGTGTCCATGGCAAATTACCAAAGGCAATCTTCATGCTAAGAAAACTCAAAGAACTTATTCCCATGCACTATCTGAAACCAATTTACTATGCCTTTTTTCACAGCCATCTTAGCTATGGCATTGAGTTGTGGGGGCATGCTACTACTTCCAGTGAATTATTTACTTTACAAAAAAGAGCTATAATGATCATTTCCAATTCACCCCCAATGGAGCACTGCAAATCAATTTTCAAAGAGCTTGGTATTCCCACTCTCTTTACATTTATATCCCACAGTCTTTACATTTATAAATGTCTTTGCTGTGTGAAAGTAAATCTTTGTTCTTTTGCCACAGCGGCAGACATTTGTTTCGTTTCCAAATCCTCTTTATTTTCTTAAAGACACAGTTTCTTTTTTCCTCACTACTTCGAGCCACTTTCCCTTTTCTTCTCCCTCTCAACAATCCCCCCCTCTCCTCTCATCAACAACTCCCTAACAACATAAACATCAATAATTTAAATATCAAACACTACACCATCATCACAACACTAGAAGTAAAGAGAAACTTGTACTACCATAGCTGATCAAAGCCAAATTTGGCATTTCTTAAGTTGAACTCATTTGGCATTCTTAAGTTGAAACTTTTAAATATTCTACCACATGGGGCCAGACATGTTTCCATGTCAATGTTTAAGAGTTTAATTTATACTTGGCTTGTATCGAATGCATTTTATTCTATTGAAGAGTATTTAGAGTGTAAAAATATAGACATTATTATCTCCTAATTTTCCTTCTGTCTCAAATTCACCACTAATTAATACCAACTTTTCTACATCCTTCTTCATTCAACCATGCACTGAGCCCGAACTTAAGAGGCTGTTGACCATTCTTAGTCATAAACATAGTGTTGGTATTGATAAAATTCCTGCTTCAATAATTTCTATCTGTTTTGACCTTGTAAAATCCCCCCTTTTATTTCATATCAATGAGTCTCTGGCCCATGGTATATTCCCCCCAATGTTGAAAATATCTAAAGTAGTCCCTGTTTTTAAAAATAAAGGCTCTA
Organism: Ceriagrion tenellum; assembly: GCA_963169105.1. Taxonomy (NCBI): domain Eukaryota; kingdom Metazoa; phylum Arthropoda; class Insecta; order Odonata; family Coenagrionidae; genus Ceriagrion; species Ceriagrion tenellum. The sequence goes on from OY720639.1 coordinate 1,469,733, forward strand.
TCAACGATTTAAATAGCTATCAGCCAGTGCAATTCAAAATACCCTCTCTAAAGTGTTTGAAAAAGTTATGTACACTAGGCTGGTTTCTTACCTGGATAAACATAACTTACTGTCTACCTGTCAGCATGGGTTCAGACATGGAAGATCTTCCATGTCTACAGTATATGAGGCTATTAATTCAATTTTGTATTCCTTAGATAATAAACACAAAACACTGGGGCTCTGGTGAGATTCATGATGTTCCTCAATCATGTGTGTTTGAAATTCCACCCAAAATACATTGGCAGCGGCAGTTTTGGCGCAAAGTTGTTCTCCTTTAATAGTAACGCAAGTTCAGGAATGCTGTGTCCCTCTTTGGATATGATGAGTGACCCTGATGTAGAATTAAGCTTCAACTTCACATCCCAACTTAAGAAAAAACTTTGCCCTCTCTGTAACAACTGCACCACTAAGAAGTGTGCCTTCAGTTTGTCTCTGAGTAAACCATCGAAGCAAGGTAGAGTTGAACTCTTCGTATGAAGGGTTTGTGAAGGATTTGCACCATGAAGGTCCTGCATCGTTGTCACAATTTAGAGCATATTCCATGATTTAGGTTTTACTTTTTCTATGTCCCATACTGTTTGAATGCCATTGCCACAATCTACAGACAGTTGAATCACCAATGGGAGATCTGTATATCTTACTATATGACAGATCATGAGATATTTCCCTCCAATTCAAATGCCACTTACCAACAGCGAATAATTACATTGTGATCTATAAGGTATTCATGTCAGGGTAGTTAACCATTTCCCTGACAAATTAATTTGGTGTCCGTAGGGAGCAGGCTAGCTGCCTGCTAGTCCACAACCCAAAAATGGTCCATTACATCTCCAAATAACTTACACCTTTGCACAGCTGGTGACCTAACACCCCCTGCCACACGCCCAAGGAGCCGCTCTTTTGGATCTTATTTAAACAAACTAAATACACTCCTTTTAATTCATGTCTCCATTTCATCTCCAAATAACTTACACTTTTGCACGGCTGGCAACCTAACAACCCCTTATACAAGCCCAATATCGTTGTGCTGCAAAGTGTGTTCTATAGAGTTCCCCGAGAGCTATCTATTCCACATTGTAGCACTCAAAAAGCTCTCGAGTACAGCGAGATATAAAGGTTTTATTACTTACATACACTTTTTGCATAGGAAAAGTGAGGACAGACAGACAGACACGCTGTAGAAATAATTATATTAGATGTGTGGTCCAAAAAAACATCACATATTTTTCTTTAATATTCTTGTTATTTATTCACATACAAAAGAACTTGTGCAAATAATAGCACACTGAAACATTTTTAAAACTATTTTGTTTAAACTTTAAAATTTATGCACTATTTGTGCTGTAGACATAACTTCTCTTTATGTGGTGGTGAGCTCCTTGTACTACCCCTAAAATTTCTCGTGAACCTCCCAAATTTTGTCTAGTTTGGCATTCGGGTGGGCTTGGGGATCGTAACCAGCATTATAAACAAAATACAGATGCTGTCTTATTTTTCCAATCTCCAGTAAGGTATTGTCTGGCCAAACAATGGAGGTGAAAGCATTGATCGCGTCTTTCAAAAATACTCTGTACGTGGCTTTCGCACAGTGCTCTGTAATATTACAGGAGCCAAAAATACTCTAATCTCGGTCATGACATGCCACTGACTTTTGCCACCACTAATCCCCTAGTTTCTGGTCTGACCGTGCATCGTTACCCTGACTGCTTTTGGCCGGCACCCAGTGGCCGCGAGGGGCACAGTTCTGATTTCAACTGAGACAAGAGCAAGCCTAGAGTGGAATAACCCCATGCCACACACCCTAGGGGCGGCTTGCTCGGTATGTTGGCACTCAGACCTGCATTATTTTCCAATGAGGCACTAGAGTAATGATTGGTTTCACTAACTATAAACACAATGAGTTCATCATCAAAAAAAGTTCAAAATATTTCAAAGCACCTTACTCAGGGTCCAGATCAAAGTTCTATGAGGAAATCCTTCAAAAGGAAACCTTGGTGAAGATGGAGAAGGATTTGAAGCCGACATTTCACCCCATGCTCCAACTTGCAATGGTACAAGCGTGTCGTGCAATGGTGTCGCTCCATCTTCCGAGTCGGGGTAATTTCCCTGGAAAGGCTTGAGTCAGAACCGGAGTCTTCAACGTTCACATCCTCAGAGTCATAGCGGGTGAAATCAGATTCCTCTCCTAAATCCATCGCTGAAATATCCCTCACTACAGAACCATTGTCTGGTATTCAATGATCTGCCTGATAAGCTAAATATTATGTTACAACATGTACAAAACTCATGTGTACATTACATCTTTGGATTACGCCACCAAGATTATATTTCCCCCTACGGAGACCAATTAAAATGGCTAACCGTTAAAAATAGACAATTGTATTTGCAGTGTGTGTTTCCGCATCACCTGTTTTCATTCAAGGAGCCTGACTATCTGTCTCAATTGTTTAAGTCTGTACCTAGTTCACGTAGGGTCATAACTAGAAGCAACCCCTTAATGCTTTATTATCTTGCTCATCGCACCACCAAATTTAGTGATTCATTATGGAATTCATTGCCACTAAATGTTAAAAACATTAAATCAATCAAAAATTTTTAAAAGTAAAGTTTATGATTTTCTTCTAAATTTCTAATAGCACTTTTGTTGAAACCTATCGATGCATTTGCTGTTTAATTTTTCTTTTGTTTTTATGTCACAAATGAACATGTATGTATGTATACAAATGTTTGTATTTGTGCTCTTAAGGGCCTGTACCCAGAGCAATAATAAATTATTTACTTACTTACAACAAGAGCAACCCAAAGACTGAATCATGAATACATATTATGGACATGAATATATATTATGGACATGAATATATATTATGGATTGTTATCTCACCACCAAAAACTGTTGTCTAGAATTTCGTAAACAAACAACTTTATGGAAAGTGATGAAAGAAGTTGAAAGGCCTAATGATGAAAGCCGGAAGTTCAAATGTAAATACAGTTGATAGTTAGTAAATAAACACATCGTACCGGTTTTACCATGAAAATACATGGGTTTTACTTACAATTAATCATAATGCAGTGGATAAAAAAGTAGTACTACACGCAGGACGTAATTATACACTTTTTTAATATCCTCCAGTTACAGATATATTTAATTTCTCTCCAAATTTAATTACACAGATGCACAATTAACTACTTAGCACTTCATGAATATCGCTATTCGGAAATTTAATAATAATGCGAGGTGACTTCATGAGTATTCCCAATGGCCATCATTGCAGTGTAGGTAAAAAGGAATACACGTACCGCCGCCTCGAACAGATTCTTATTTTTCAAACCAAGTCTCCTATTTTGGGTCCTTGTAGACGCATACCCTGTTTTGCAGCCTGGTACGAAGGAAGTTCTGTTTAAACAAGGCATTCTAAATTCTTTATTTAAGCCAAATTGGCTTAATGCATTCAAATTAGAATCAGAGTCTGGCAAACATCGTTGTCTGCACATGGTGGACATTTCATAAACCTCTTACACATTTTCTGTAATAGATATTTCCTAATTAGCATTTACAAAGTAACTTTTAGATCACAAAAATAGCAAGGTATTATTCAGAGCATCAAGTAATTCATATCTCCTTGATCGTTATTGAATATTCACCACTGCCTCACGTTAGCAACAATTAACTACAACTATTTACCACAACAACTGAAAAGCCTTTAATCGAAGTGGCGCCAAGTACTGGGTGAACTAAAAGTGGAAATTTAGGCAACATGTAGCCAATGCAACAATTCCAAACATTTAAATTAGGGATGGACCGATACCGATATGAAGTATTGGCCGATATTTGTTCTATCGGAAGTATTGGTAATGGCAGTCACGTCAGTGTTTTTCAGATTTTTACCACCAATTCGGCCAATTAAACGAGGTGTCGAATTCTACCACTAGAGTGCTTCTTTCGATCACCAACTTAAATAATTTTGTTGTAATTGCATTAGAAAATAAAGAAATCATCAAGTAGGCGAATGCAGTTGCGCAAATCGATCTTGCACTCGAATCGAACTTTGTTCGGCTTTCCTCATAGCAGAGAGCCACCGATAGCCAGCGATAGACGGCTATCGGTGGCTCTCTGCTATTCCGCTAAATTGAAAGCACCGCGGCATGGCGATCGACATCTATCGCCGCAAATCGAAATCACCCATTGCCTACCTTACGAAAACGAAATTACTTCAATGCGTGATTCCATACAAGGAAGAGAAAAATTGCAAAAACAGCTTAATCACCAAAAGAAAAGCATATAGTCATAAGTTCATTCGCCTACTTGATGATTTTTTTATTTTCTAATGTAATTACAAAAAAATGTTGACTACTGAGAAATCACGGTGGCGTGGGAATAATTTGACAAAATCTCATTGTTTGTAACAACAGTCGAGGAAAAAAAAGAGTTATTATGTCCAATAAAAAACGTAGTAAAGTTTGGAGATATTTCAAAGAAGTTCAAAGTGATGTTCAATATGCTATTTGCACCTTGTGTAACATAAGGGTTTCAAGAGGGAGGAAACATACAAAGTGTTTTACAACAAGTAACATGCAGAAGCATATTACAGTAAACCATGCCCATATTCTGGTTCAAGGTAAGCGTAGGCCTGGTCCTACTCTTGAGCCTGAGTTAGGACACGACTCGGCTAAAAAGACACGGTCAGTGCCTACACCAGACGAGGAAGACTGTCTGCCGTTGGATGTGTTGCAGCCATGCGCAAGTGCTAGGCCAATGACTTTAAAATCATCACCTTCCTTTGAGAGCAATTTAAGCCCCGATTCTAGAAGTCTTTCAACTCCTGGAAGTGATAAAGGTAAGGCCGATATCAGGGCAACGAAGGTAGCCCCAAGGCTTAGGGAATACGCTCAGTAAAAATGAGGTTGCTCTTGATTACCTCATCCTAAATATTTTGTTTATTACATGCAAGACTGGTAAATACGGTAATAACCTACCACTGGAAATTTCAAGTAGTTTTTACCATTGGAAAAGAAGGGGAAAGAGCAAAGACGTGAAAAAAAAAACCAAAAGACCTACACCAAAAACTCAGTTATAATGACCAAATTCTATTTGTTCAAAAAAATTAATAAATATAAGAATTTCAAAAATGGCTCAATAATATGTATCATTTGGAACTAAAGGCAACTGCTACATAGTAAAATAATCCTGAGGTACGATATGGTCAGGGAAAACCTATAGCTAATTTTATCCCCATCATTAAAAAACACTTACCATTTACTTCACTGTTCGATTTCTGCGACTTCTTCCCACCGCCAGTGACTTCGATTGTGTTTCTTTCATCCTCCTTGCTGCCTGCCTTCCCAGCAGTAGCTTCATCATTTCCCTTCTTAGGCCCTGGTTTCCGACCTCTCTTCTTCACAGGTGCCACACCTTTCTCTGCATCTTTCTCAGGAACACTGGGATTATCTGTTACTGATGCCTGTACCTCTTCAATTTCCTGCTTCTTGGTTGCACGTGGCATTGCTTTAAAGTGATCAATCAGAGTTCTCTTACTCTTTGGGGCCTCTTTGGTGACTTCAGCGGCTGAAATTTCGGAGCCTGCAAAATTTCATGAAAAATTTTATGCCATTATTGTTTATTAATATACAAAATAGGGAAAAAGTGACACTTGGAAATGAAAAGCTTGATTCTCAGTTCATAAAATTGATATAATTCATCCAGGGAAAAGGAATAGAAGAATTTAGAATATATTAGAAAGCACAAATTACAGCTACACTGAGTGGTCAGATGGTAAGATACATAAATACATTAAATGATAGCGCAATAAACATATCCATGTAAAAATTAAACTAAGAAAAACTGTAAAACCATAGAGAACAATGGATTAGTTAGCAATTCACAGTAGAGGCTTCAAAGCCGCTAACAAAAAATAAGTTTTTTACAACAGGTTAAGGATGCCATTAGTTTCCCTCCAGCATCCTCATTCTATTACCACAATCTCAAAGTAATTTAACACTTGCACATATCCGTAATAAAGAAAAAAACTATTAGAAAATAAACAAAACTCTTAGAAACAATAATTGTTTGCTGATGTTTCAACAGTTACATACCTCCATTATCAACTTAAGGCCGCATCAGTTGGGTAATTTAGCATACTATTACACTTCTACAGCATGGGTCAAGTGCCATCTATTAGGCGGACACAGACTTTCCCCATTCCACCTCAAATTCATGGATTGCAAGTTCACAAGTTTCGCACAGTGTGAAGCCTGTGTCACTAAAATTATTGGAGACTGACAGGCTTCCCAATTTTTGAAGAACAGGCGCAGGTTGAGCATTTGTAGGGGAGACATAGCAACTTAATGGAATATCAAATGAATACCATTTTATCTATTCCCCCAGAAAATGTGGGAGGTAAAAGAAACTCTCCTAGTACCCCTCTAAATCAGCCCCTGTTGACTCCAACATGTCAATTCATTCAAATCTTTTCAATTCCAAAGAAACTAGTTAATTTTGTCAAATGGATTACTCTAATTTAAGAGAACTACAATGTATGGGCCTGCCCATAAGTTTTCTTGATAAGTAGATTATGTTCAGTCATATGTAGTATACTTTAATGAGATTGATATTATTCAATGAACTTATTTTGATATTTACCTTCATCTTTTTTGGTTAGTTCCAGACATTCTACAAGGTATTTCTAAAATTATTGCATCATACATCACATGATGACAACTGAACGTCCAAGCCTAAGAGACAATTTGAGTTCTCCTTTTCTGTCTTGTAAATTCTGACCTCACGTCATGCCAGTTGATAGATTTGTGGCAAATCTGTCAAATTTCCATGTGAGAGATAACAGTAAAATGAAATGTGATAATGATCCAGGCATTGATCCTTTGCATTAAGTGCGACCCTTGATAGACCATTTTTGGGCCAAATTTTTTAACACCATGTCAGGAGAAAATATTAATATTAACAAGAGGATCCATCCATTTCAGGAGTAAACCAATAGGAGAGTGTACAAGTATAAAAAATCCTATAAATAAGGGATAAAATTATTCCTGTGCAGTGAATCAGAGACTATGCGTGGAACCTTGAGGTTTATCACACGAGGGGACTTAATAACTCTGGTGGAGCAATAGTTAAGCAACTTCTTAATAGGCAGCTAAATCATGGGCATAATGTGTATTTGGCCTGGTTGCTTACCCATCTGCAACTTACATATGAACTCAAATTTCTCAACACTGGAATAGTTGGGACACACAAAAAAAATAGAAAGCTATTACCGAAGGCAACACACATCTCTAAAAAACTAGACCATAGAAGACTTATTCCTCACCAAAAAGAGGGTGTACTAGAGATCAGCCGCAAAATTTGGATGGTATCATCGAGACACAATAGCAATATGATAACTTATATGTAGACAAAAAAGACAACAAACAAAACCAGTTGTCATTGATGATAATAACAAAAAAAGTTGTAGATTTAGAGAATAGCATCTGTCATATGCCACCAATTCACACCAATGCATGAAATGATGGATGAAGTTAGCCTTTCGCCTAATATCAAGGAACATGGCAAATTGGGTTCAGTTTATTCAGGTTTTTTCTGCGTTGATTCATATTAACGGACAACAGTTTTACTAATGCAACAGCTAGCGTCGTCAGGTCCTGGATGAGCTGCAGAGATTCTTGTTCCTTTATGTATACCAAACGCTTAAGCAAGTCAGGCGCACGTTGACTGGCTGGCTGGACCTTTGAATACAATTGTTGGAAAAGACGTTTGGAGAGGATAGCAGTCTTCCCTGTTGCAATTTTCTATGTTTTAGGCTATTTCAATCGCCTCTTGTATCAGCCAAGGGAAATATTTATTTTCTCTGGCAATGATCTTCATCATCATCGGCGATACAGCCCATTGGCCTCCTTTACAACTTCCTTCCATTTTTCTTGGTCCTCCACTACTTTTCTCCACCTCCAGAACCCCCAGCTTCCTCAAATCCTCTTCTACATCCTCCACCCATCTTTTCCTGGGTCTTCCTCTACTTCTCCTTCCCTCTGGTTTTCCTTCTAAAACTTCTTTCACTTCTCTTTCCCCACCCATTCTTTGCACATGCCCTGCCCATCTAATTCTCGATTTCTTAATCTCTGATATTATTCCATCTTCCCCGTACAGCTGCTATAATTCCTCATTCCTTCCAATACTCCACTGTCCTTCACTGACTGGTCCATAGATCTTCCGAAGAATTTTTTTCCCCACCTCTGTAACAAATTCTCTTCTCTCCCCGTCAACGTCCAAGCCTCCGAACCATAGGTAACTAAAGGCCTGATGACTGTTTTATACATTCTTTTCTTTGTATTTCTGATAACGGTTTTTGCTTAGAATACTTTTTGTAAAGAATAGTATGCTCGATTTCCTGCAGCAATTCTTGCTTCAATCTCTTTTGCAATAGAGTTATCATTTGTGACTGTTGTCCCCAAATATTTAAGGTGCTCTACTATCTCTATTTGGCTGAATATTTTATGTCTTCTTCTCTTTCAACTTGTTTTTTGGACAACACCATACATTTGGTTTTTTCCTCGTTAATATTCAAACCCATTATTTCAGCTGCTTCAATGAGATGCACAAATGTCTCCTCATTTTCTCGACTATTTCTTGATAGTATCACCAGGTCATCAGCATATGCAATAAATTGATTCATCCTATTAAAAATTGTTCCTCCTGGATTATTTGTCACAGTCTGTCTAATGACCTTTTCTAATGCCAAATTAAAAAGCATTGTGGAAAGGACATCACCCTGCCTTAAGCCTCTTTTTATGCCAAATTCCTCCAAAAAGTCCCCATCAATCTTCACAACACTTTGAGTTTTTAAGTGTCATTCTCAACAACCTTCTTATTTTGTTTGGGATGCCAAAATCCTTCATGGCTTCCATAAGCTTTCCTCGAAACACTGAGTCATACTCTTGCTTAAAATCTATGGACATTTATATATATAAAGCTACAAAACTGACTGACTGACTGACTCATCAAAACCTCTAGGGTATTTCTAAGCAAGCTAGGTGGGTGAAATTTTCAGGATAGAATTGGAATCATGTATCGAGTAGGGAAAAAATCGAAAAAGTTAAAAAAGTCGATTAGGCTTCGATTTATTGCAATCGATAGCTTTACATGGGACTATATGAGAAAAACGAAAAATTTTAGTGTAGATCTTTTTTCTTTCGTTCATTAAAATATGAAATAATTGAGCTAAAAGACTGATTCTTTCACAAATATGAGGCTGAATGTTTGAAACATTTTATTCTTTCAATCGATTCTTTCCCACCTACCTTAAAACTGATATTTTTAAACTTTTACTTGGAATTTTAGAAATTTTTTCACTTTCGTTGCTATGGGTTTATTCCATTGTCGCCTAGCCGAGTGTCGATTCAGGTTTGGAACTAAGCTAGGCGGGCCAGTTTAGGGAAGGGTTATATTTATGTGTTGATTTGGGGTAAAATCGGAAAAGTTAAAAAAGTCGATTCGGCTTCGAGATATTGCAATCGATAGCTTTACATATATGTGTTAGGTAGCCTAAATGCATGTAATTTACTCTTCTCTATGCCATTTTTCGCACTGCTAAATACTGGGCATAATTTCTTCAAACTTTTCCTGGCCTCTACCATACCTTTGATGGCCAATTTCCATCAACCAAGCTTCATGATATTGTCGTTTTCATTTAAAAAAGATGCAGTCCATGTAGAAGATTGAAAGAGAAAAAAAATTGACCATGAAAATTAGTATATTAAAAATCTCGATTCCGATCGAACTTATATAGTAAAATTCTTCATGTGAGCTCTTATTAAGCATGCTGTACTGAAATGAAATATCAAACGTAGAAGAACGATTTATATGCCGTCAAATGAGGTTATGATAATCTTTCAGTGGTACCACGTTCGTTTCGGAGTACTGATTATAGTATTGTGAAAAGTCGTTAATAACCGGATGACATACAATATAAGTTTGTACAAGAACTGTCTGGTATCCATACCTCCTGAGGCGCGTATTTCATTTTCGAGAATTATATTTTTCTTTGCTTGCATGTAGCCCGCAGACTTAAGAGCTTTCATTTTATTTCCTTATTTAAAGAGTATCATCGTTTAGCACTCCCCCCACCCTTGCTTGCAAATTGCAAGCACCCATATAGGCATAATTAAATGGACAGGTGCTATTGATACATCGCTGCCAAGTACTGGGTATAATTTCTTCAACTTTTTCCTAACCTCTACCGTAGGTTTGATGACCAACTTTAACCAACCAATCTTCATGATATTTTAGTTTTCATTCTAAAGCATGTGCAATTCATGTAGAAGATTGAAAAAGAAAAATTTAACATAAAATTTAGCATATTAAAATTGTAGATTCGGATCGAAGTTCTATTATAAAGTTTTCATATTACACCTTATTAAGTATACTGTACTGAAAGGAATATCTAACTTACAAAGGCCATAAAATAAAGTTATGTTGAACTAAGAGTGGTTCCACGTTCCTTTCATTTCACTGAATATAGTATTTTGATGTCGTTAATTACCGGATGAGATATAATATAATTTGTACTAGAACTGTCAGGTATCCTTACCTCATGAAATTCATTTCGAGAATTCCATAATATTTTTATTTGCCTGTATGTAGCACGCACACTTGAGAGCTTTCATTGGTTTTGTAAGGATGATGCATTCATTTTTCGATACTTAAAGTGTAAAATAATGTACAAACCCCCCTTGCTTGCTGACAGCAAGCACCCATTTACTCGTTTATATATATAAAGCTACAAAACTGACTGACTCATCAAAACCTCTAGGGTATTTCTAAGCAAGCTAGGTGGGTGAAATTTTCAGGATAGAGTTGGAATCATGTGTCGAGTTGGGAAAAAATCGAAAAAGTTAAAAAAGTTGATTAGGCTTCGATTTATTGCAATCGATAGCTTTACATGGGATTATATGAGAAAAACGAAAAATTTTGGTGTAGACCTTTTTTCTTTCGTTCATTAAAATATGAAATAATTGAGCTACAAGACTGATTCTTTCACAAACATGAGGCTGAATGTTTGAAGAATCTTATTCTTGCAATCGATTCTTTCCCACTTACCGTAAAACTGATATTTTTAAACTTTTATTTGGGATTTTAGAATTTTTTTCACTTTCGTTGCTATGGATTTATTCCATTGTCGCCGGGCCGAGTGTCGATTCAAGGTTTGGAACTCAGCGAGGCGGGCCAGTTTCAATGGGAGGGTTATATTTATATGCTGATTTGGGGTAAAATCGGAAAAGTTAAAAAAGTCGATTCGGCTTCGAGATATTGCAATCGATAGCTTTACATATATGAGTTAGGTATCCTAAGTGCATGTTATTTAGTCTTCTCTATGCCATTTTTCGCACTGCTAAATACTGGGTATAATTTCTTCAAATTTTTCCTGGCATCTAACGTACTTTTGATGACCAATTTCCACCAACCAAGCTTCATGATATTGTCGTAATCATTAAAAAATATGCAGTCCATGTAGAAGATTGGAAGAGAAAAAAAATTGACCATGAAAATTAGTATATTAAAAATCTCGATTCCGATCGAACTTATATAGTAAAATTCTTCATGTGAGCTCTAATTAAGTATGCTGTACTGAAATGAAATATCTAACGTAGAAGAACGTCTTATATGCCGTCAAATGAGGTTATGATAATCTTTCAGTGGTTCCACGTTCGTTTCGGTCTACTGATTATAGTATTTTGAAATGTCTTTAAAAACCGGATGACATACAATATAAGTTTGTACTAGAACTGTCTGGTATCCATACCTCATGGGGCGCGTATTTCATTTTCGGAATTATATTTTTATTTGCTTGCATGTAGCACGCAGACTTGAGAGCTTTCATTTTTTTCCTAATTTAAAGAGTATCATCATCTAACACTCCCCCCACTGCTTGCAAATAGCAAGCACCCATATAGGCATCATTAAATGGACAGGTGCTATTAATACATCACTACTAAGTACTGGGTATAATTTCTTCCACTTCTTCCTGGCCTCTACCGTAGCTTTGATGACCAACTTTAACCAACCAATCTTCATGATATTTTAGTTTTCATTCAAAAGCATGTGGAATTCATGTAGAAGATTGAAAAAGTAAAATTAAACATGAAAATTAGCATATTAAAATTATTGATTCGGATCGTAGTTCTATTATAAAGTTTTCATGTTAGACCTTATTAAGTATGCTGTACTGAAAGGAATATCTAACGTAGAGAGGCCATCAAATAAAGTTATGTTGAACTTGCAGTGGTTCCACGTTCCTTTCATTTCACTGACTATAGTATTTTGAAATGTCGTTAATTACGGGTTGAGATATAATATGATTTGTAAAAGAACTGTCAGGTATCAATACCTCATGGACCGTGAAATTCATTTCGAGAATTCCATAATATTTTTCTTTGCCTGCATGTGGCACATATACTTGAGAGCTTTCATTGGTTTTGTAAGGATGATGCATTCATTTTTCGAAACTTAAAGTGTAAAATAATGTACAAACCCCCCTTGCTTGCTAACAGCAAGCACCCATTTACTCGTCTGACATATAACCACATTAAACTCGTAAGACTTTTCTAGAATTTGCCTTAGGGTAAAAATCTGATCTGTAGTTGATCTTCCCTGACGGAATCATCCTTGATATTCTCCCAGTAGATTTTCCACTTCTTGTCTCAATCTTTTCATCAGGACCTTGGCCAAAACTTTTTACCCTACACTCAGCAGTGTGATTCCTCTATAATTTCCACACACAGCTTTATCTTTCTATTTGTGTATGGGACATATGACCCCAAGTGTCCATTCCTCTGGCATCTCCTCTGATTTCCATTACTCCATAATTAGCTCATGTATTTTGGAAGTCAGTAACTCGCCTCCATTTTTAAGTAATTCAGCCGAAATTCCATCCTTTCCTGGGGCCTTGCTGTAATGCAATTCCTTAATGGCATTTCTGACCTCTACAAGCATTGGTTCTTCTATAATGCCACTGATCTCACAATTTTCAAAGTTTATGATGTGGCTGGGTTCTGACCAGGCGTGCTCTGCCACCGTGGAATGGCGAAAATTTTTCTTTTTAGTCGCCCTTTGGTGTTCCTCCATTCTACATTTTAGGGATCTCGATGTGTGGCCAATGAATGATTTTTTTGCAGCTACACGTTACTTCATACACTCCTTCGTAAATGTCAGATGGGTGTCAATGATTTTCAGTTTAAGTGAGGTCAGTAAAATACAGGAGAAGGCAAAGGCATATGCTCTTACCATACGTTGCTGGGACTTCACAGAGGATCGCAAGAGTTCTCCCCAAGCACGACGTCTTGACAAGATTTAGAAGTGATAAGAAGACCACTGACCTCCTTCAAACCAAAAAGATCGATGCCCATCTGACATTCATGAAGGAATGTACAAGTAACGTGTAGCTGCAGAGAAATGAGATTAAGCTATTTTTTTGATTCCTTAAATTACCACGTACTCACATGATTCACGAAGTTATAATTTATTAATGTTAATTTAAATTTGTATTCACGCCAACAGGGTGCATAAAGCTGAACACAGCAAGCTTGTCAGACGTTGATGCTTCTGATTTTCAGGATTTCCGTGTCGTTCCATCTTTTCGCAGTGGAAATCCCAAAAATCGGAAGAATCAACCTCCATCCATGCCACGTGGAAATCTTAACAACCAACTTTTCCTTTTATTCAATGAGTAAGAGATTAGGCATCTTTGCACAGTTTTTGCGAAGTTTGGACTATGCCTAGGAAGCTTCATAGCACATTTTTCTATGTCATTTCTTAACCAGAGAACTTGTAACTCTGGCGTGAGCAATGTATTGTGATACCAGTAATATTTTTTTATGCATACACTTAGGTGGTGAGTCATTTGTGTGATCATTTACACCAGATATAGAAATTACAGGAATGTATTTTCTGTAGAAGCTCCGTGTCGTGTGTGATTATACATGAACCGTATTGGCCTGAATATAAGATGGTTATTACTTCCACTTGGAAGAGGTAAAAAAATCGCTATTTGTCTTATTTCGTGCCCAATGAAAAAAAAAATAAATTTGGGACGCAACCCACACAACATTGGTGAGCTGTGTTACTACTGGTTCTCACCCGCTCGCTAGGCATATCACAACCACTGATGTTTGACAACGTCAACTTTTTATGACAGTTGCATAGTGTAGGAAGATTTAAACTACTTTTATGTAGATAATTCGACGCATGTGTCGGAGGTCATTCGCCTAAAATGGATTGTATACACTAATCTGGCACCTCCTTAACATAATTATACAATGAAGTTGAGGGGTTGTTAAGGGTGGGGAAGGGATTCAAGTTACCCAGAGTCGACAGTGTATTCCCATAATGGCCACGAGCATGGCATAGTTTACATTTTATGACTATATTTTGTAACACCCTGGAGCTGTTACGACGAGACGCACTCAGGAACTGGGGATGGATAAGTGAGGTATTAAGTTTCCTGTATCTGCTGTCTTTAGACTTGGCGTTCTACTGTACTTTGCAACAATTATTCATGCTTACGCCACACAGCGGTCACAGTAAAGTGAACCAATTTTTGTCAGTGGAATATTGAGAAACCTAATGACTGGTCACTTATGTTTGAAGTCTTATTGAGTTTGTCTATCATCAATGATGAGTAGGGTTGAAAAACGTAGTACACAAATTGGTCATGCTCCCAGAGGAGAGATAAAGAGTTACGATGCAAGTTTCAAACTACAAGCTATTTCAAAAGCAAAAAAGACATCAATCGCAGAGGCCTGTCGGCAATCCTGCGTGACTGAGTGCAATGTTCGTCGATGGATGAAAGAGGAAAAAATATTGAGAGCATGCAACTCAACAAGGAAGGCTCTAAGGGGGTCAGGAAAAAAAAGGAAGACTGAGCGAATAATTATGCCATGGAGCAAGTTGAGTGTAATCAGTCTGAAATTTTGAGAAAAAAGCTTCCTCGGGTGATATGCACGACTGAATTTACCACTCGAACGCCATGGTATCATCTCCAAACTCCAAACAAGTTTTTTGAGCACACACGCAGCAAATGATATCAGTAATAGGAATACTCATCATGGATTTATGTTTGGGAAACAGGTACGAAAAAATGCCAGGGATCATGAGAGTCTCAAGTAATTAGCAATTAGGTAGTCTCCCATGGGCGAGTATGTTCGTATTCGATTAATTCACGTTTTTTCACTATTTGTCGGTAACTATGGACTCTTGATAACAAATAATTTCATCCGATCGGTGCCATATGTTACAACTGAATATGGCTTTGATTAAAAGTTGTCCTTACTACTGCAGCATTGAAAAATATATTATCGTTCATCTAAGTCACATTCAGTGCTTAATGTATTCCGCAACCATTTTTATTTCACAGCCTCTAAGAGCACATATTTAGGCCCAAAAAAAAATTTTTGGTGAGTTAACTACTCTGCCATAAGGTGATAACTGTGAAAATATGAAGTAGAGTTCAAAAACTTTGTTAATTAATGACTAATGACATTATAGTGGCTAACATAGCTATGCAAGGATGATAGAAAATATTTCAATGTAATCTATGTACTTTAATAGACAAGAGGTAAAAATTCCATGGTGATATGTTCACTGGTTACTGAGCTATGAATGTTTACCTTGTGCCCTGTACTCTGAAAGTTGAATCCCACTACTGGCACTTCTGAGCTAACTTCCTCACTTTGACCCCTCATATCTTACAAACTATGAGAGTGAGAGAGGATATATGTTACATGGGTCATTAAATTGATGATAGTAGCTAGTGACAAAAATGTCATTAAACTCCAAGTCGGTGGGTGTCATGGTCAGGGCAGCAATAAAAGACAGACAGACCTAAATCTGAACCCTTGTTACTTAAAAGATATTATTGTTACAGGAGTATCTGACGTTGAATATTAGTTAAATGTAATGGATCTAGGACAGGGATGGCGAACCTATGGCAATTATTTTGGCACGCAGAGCTGGGAGGGTATGAAGGGATACCTCTATCTCACGATGGGTTGGCACGCGAGTCGATCAAGTATACTCTTATATCATAAACTTTGGCACTCAATGGCCAAAAGGTTCACCATCCCTGATCCAGGAGGAAGGTACAAGAATGCTGGGTTCATCACCCCACTTAATTCCTAATTCAATTTAGAAAATGGCATACAGCAAATTTCAGAAAACTTGCAAATATCAGTAACCATTGGCAGAAGAAGAACAAAAAAAAAAGTTAAAATACTTATAAGAAGAAGACCGTGATCTTTCATAAACACTATAAACCAATTACTTGCTGCATCACTGTATCCAACAAAGAAAGGTTACAAGCAATGGAAAGAAAACACCTCCAAGCATAGCATTAGGTAAGATTACTTCTGTCCCCTACATATTTGAACGTTTACTTGGTTTTTAGCCCCTGATGCCATTTGTGATTCCCGTGACATGTACGAAAAGTAATGCATTTTGAACTTTAATTTACTTATGGATTACAGTAATCAATTTACACATTCAAAACATTGATGATGCCTCTTAGAATGCTGTCTGGACACCTGTCTGCACTTTTGTGGCTCTCCTGATTCTAGATCAGAAATAGAATTGGTTTATAATATACCCAAGCAGAGTGTGGAACGCCAGCAGCACATCTTAAATAGAGGTAACATAATGAAACGCAATTCAATTATAAGTATAGCAAACGGCAGATGTTAAGGGGCAAAATTAACGGACACAATTTCTTATTTCGAGCACATAGTGGCACATGAATTAGTTGGTACAGTGGAACTTGGATAATTCGAACCCTAAGGGGCCAGTGACAAAGTCAAACTATCAAAAAATTCGAATTACAAAAGTTTTCCAGAAAGGATATAAAAAATACCAGATATAAATTTAAAAAAAAACTTTCAAGTTATGGTCCACTTATATTTTTACTGTTTACGACCTGGGTTTCGTCACGTTATGACATCTTCAGGTCTGAAGATGTCATTACGTGACGAAACCCGGGTCGTAAACAATATTAGAGGACCATTACTTGAAAGTTTTTGATTTCCCATATGGAGAGGTTCCACAAAGTGAAGCCTGAATTTATTAGTTATATTTTATTTTTAGGGCATTTCCATCTTCTGTAAGAATTCTATTCTCGACCAATAGGCTCCTGTAAAAATGTTTCAGATTCTTAATTATTTCCTGGTCCATTGGCTGAATAACTGAAGTCACGTTGGCGGGGAAATAGATCACTGTCAAGTATTCCATGAGTGGTATAGTGTTGTGTGCAGTGCAGTTGTCAATAATAACAGTAACTTTTCGTTTTTCTTTTTTAAATTTTTTGTCAAGATTTGATAGGCACTTCTCAAAAAGGTCACTTGTCATCCAAGCTCTTGCGCTATTCACATACTCCACTGGTTTTGATTTAATGCTTTTAAAACATTGAGGGTTAGCCATCTTGCCAACCATCAATTAAGGCAGCTTTTCCGAGCCATCCATGTTTGCCCTAACCACCAACGTAACTCGTTCCTTACTTAGCTTACCTCCATGGCATTTTTCATCTTTAAATGCAAGGGTTTTGTCAGGAGTGCACTTAGAGAATTGACCCGTCTCATTAACATTGAAAATGTTTTTGGGCTCTCTATCCTGAATCATTTATTTCAAGTCTTTCTTCCATTGCTCTGCTCTTTCACCACAAGTTGATTTGAAAGAAATCTTATTCCACTCCTTAAATCCGTCCAGCCATCCAGTGGGAGCCTTAAAATAATTTTTCCATAGCTGGGAGGCTAACTCCTCAGCCTTCGCCCTTAAAAGTTGGGCACTCGCCCTTAAAAGTGGGTGGAATTTACTTGTCTCGCACTTGTTTAAACCATTTCAATACACATTCGTCAACATCTGGATTATCTGGTGCCCTCACCCTTTTCCAGTCTTTTCCACTCTCACTTTCACCACCCATAATTTTTTCTTTATTCTTTAAATAAGTTAACAGTGTGTTCGGAGGAATTCCAAAGTCTTGGCAATCTCTGATTTTTTCTTGATTCCCTTCTCCGCTTCCTTAATTGCAGCGATTTTTTCCACCAATGTTAACGTTTTGTAAGTCCGTGGTTGAGACAACGACATTGTTAAACAATACACACTATGAGCGAATGAACAATAATTCAACACAAAATGAGGATCATGTAAAATGAATCACTACGCACACACACGCATCTAGACTGACAGGTCGACACTTGAACTAGAGCCTCGACTATGACTAATGAGTCACAAAATCAAAACAACTCGGGGTAGAGCGGCGAGGGATCGAGAGCGGAAGGGGGAGTACATTGACCTCCAAAGTCACGCAGTGGCATATGGGCATCGGACAATGGCCGCATCCCAACGCTGCACAACCTGATTCTGGGAAGTCAGTGTTTTGACAATGTGAAGAAAGGAAATGGTCGGGATCCTACTCGCCAACCTAATAACATCGGCCAAAGTGTGCACAGTGTTTTATTTATTTTTGTCTATATTTTGAAGCAAGCTAGTTGCTTGTTTTATGTTGCTGGTGATGAATTCCTTACTCAACGTTGTTCGATGGAACCTGTATCATTTTGGAAATAGTTTGAATTATCCAAGATAAATTTCGAATTAACCACTATTATTTGACATTGTGTATATACAAATGTCTAGGGACCAGAGAAAAAATTAAAATGAAAGAAGATTTCGAAAAAGAAGTTCGAATTAACCACATTCCACTGCATTATAAACTATGCAAGGCTAAACTAAATGATGCTACAGATAAGTCAGTATTTAAGAGCTAAGGTACAGGTGATATTAATGGGGAAAATACCATTTTATATGATGGTTTTATAATTCTAATACATTATAAGATCAATCCACACGTAACCAAGAATATCTCCTTATGGCTCTTGTGATCAGCATGCTCTTGAGATCACATTTGCAGATGAAATGATTCCTGTCTTACAGTTCCCTAGTAAATATACACCTGAGATTTCAGTCTTCTATCTTTAAGTATGTTAGAAAACAAAGATATAATCTCAGCTTATGGGCCTCTTGAATAAATATTACCTAAGATTTTTAAGGTATCATTTACTCCATTAACCTATTTCCGGCCTTTGGTGCATAAATGCACCACCTAAATTTTTTTAATAAAATTTTCAAGGCAATTATTAATGTATTTGCTTGTTTGGTAGGTATTTTATACTTAAATTCCCTATAATTTTTAATATTACATGCGTTTTTCATTATTTAAATTACAGAATTACTTACATCAAATTTGCCTTTTTTATACCTTTCGACACGCTCTCAGCAATGATTTTTTTTATTTTTGTGTTTTCCATTATTATTATATATATTCAGCTATATTTCAAAGTCAAGAGTTGTAATTATGATATCTCACCTGAATTATTTTTTTTATTTCACACCATTGCCGTTTTTTGAGGCCATGATTTTAGTAGTGTGTATTCGCACCACTGGCTGGATCTGTGAATTTTCTTCACCATTTTTACTCATGGGGTAAAACAAAGACATCTTGCTTGTATGCTGTTGAAACTATCTCACAGTGTACAACATGAATGTTTTAAACTGTTAAACTCCTATGTTGTTCATCAAATCTTCATTTTCCTTCAATGCATTTTACGTCGACACTATCCCTGATTACTCTCATTCTATACGGGTACAAATCCAACTTTGCACATTATCACTCCTTCACATTTCCATCACATCCAGCTTCTTTTCTAATCAATTTCTGAGAGCCATATCAACTCGCCTCATCATTCCTTCGGGCAAACTTGTAAGACAACATTGTCTCATGAGCATTTTTTTAAAATTATTATTATTATTATATTTTTATTTCATGCATAGCCTCCTTACCTTACCATCCCTCTAACACCCATTTCTGTCCTTTCCTCAGCCCCTCCGAAATCATACTCGCTCATTTTCCCCATAGTGAATGGAGCACCTTATTACCAATGTTCCATACGCAACAATTTTAAGACTAAGTAGCTAAAATATTCTGCCCCTTACCTATATCCAACGTTTTAACCCCTCTCTTATTAGTGTGTATTATGTTTCAACTGAAGATGAAGTGACTTGATGACAACATGTGGAATTAGCAACTTCGTAAGTAGTTTTGAGCCATACATTTCAAGGCTACAGTAGGAGTAGAATAGAACAGCAGGGTCAGTGAAAGATGCCACATTTCTAAATATTTCACCCACCAGCGATATTCTTCATAGCGTGAGACACATCAACGTGCTGCGCTGGGTTTTATAGAGAATATCCAGCAACACAACCTACTAACCTGTTTTACGCAGACAAAATTACACAAAGTAAGAGCATACTTGTATATTGTTATTAGGATTCCCCCTATGAATTTTGGATGATTTCCACCAACTCAAATACTATTCTCTTTTGCACATATTTAGGGAATAAGCAGATGGATGGGAGAAAAGACACCATGAACACTGCCTCGGAGACATTGGCCGCTCTAGAGGAAGAATCGGAGAACTCCAATACTGAAGAGCTAAATTGTGTTTACATTCCTCCAGAAGTTGATATGCTTACTGATGAAGAAAATATACACAACAACATAATGAGCGAGGGAAGTATCGAAAAGGAGGTTGCAGGAACTTTTGAAGTTCACGGGAGATCGAAGGATTTTAGTGAAGTGAACAGACCTGAAGAGGAGAAGAGGCCAGACAACGAGAGACAGAAAATAGGGGAGAAAAATATTGACAAGCTGCCAGTGTGGAGAAAAAATGGACTGGTTCTTTTCCCAGAAGTGCCCATCAGCAAGGAAGATGAATATGTGAAAGTATTGAGCAAAACTTAAAAGGTAAATCACTGATTGATGTATTTCTGTTGTTATTTAGCGAATAAATCATGGGTCATATTGTAGAGTTTACTAAGTCATATTTATTTATTTATTATAACCCCAAAAACAGCACAATGGCCTTTTACATTGGTTGATATATTACATAATATTAAATATTAACAGAATCTACAAAAACAAGTCACACAAAAATTAACATAAGGTTCTTAGGGAACAAAGTGTATTTATAAAACAACGGAGTTAAAGCTGGGAGGTGAAGAGAAAAGGTCGAGGGAGGGATTTTTTGCTGCAAGGGAATTGTATACAGAGGGTAGCCTGTAGAAAAGAGAGAGTGTTGGGATACAGAGAGACGGAATTTTGGCACATGTACGGGGTTGGTGTTACGGGTGGAACGAGGAGGCACTTGGTTTGAGAAAATGAAAGCAGGTCATTATTCCGAAAAGAACCACTAAGCCCATTAAATAATAGTCTCATGTCTGTAATCAAGCAGCGTTGACGAAGGTCGCGAATGCCAAGGATGAAAAAAACTTCTTCACAGGATAAATTCCTGAGGGGAGGGTTACGGATACGAAGAACAGCTAGGAAGAAATTGATGGGGCGGTTGAGGAGTTTCAATGTAGAGGGGCAGGCGGTTGACCAGATGGGGGAATAGTATTCCAGGATAGGGAGGATACAGCCGAAGAGAACAGTTCGCAAGGCAAGAGGGTCGCTTACATCCATAAGCCAAGCCATCCAAAGGAGGCCAACCACAGCCATTGCCTTTTGGGATTTTTTCTTATGTGGTCAACAAATGTGAGCTTATAATCGAAAATTACTCCCAGATCGGAGTGGGTTTTAACCGAAGGGATGGGGCATCAGTTGATGGAATAGGCTGTCGAAAAGAGGTTTCTTTTTAAAGAAAAAGTCAGAAAAGCCAATTTGGAAAGGTTCACGCATAACTGCTATTTGTCACACCAAAGACTAATCTCAGCTAGTGACGCTTGGAGGAAATGCAAATGGGTAGCATTGTCAACACACTTAAAAATTTTACAATCATCGGCATATAACAAAATATTGCAGTCATTTGGGATAGCACAATCAAGTATGTCATACACGTAGAGGGCAATCAGCAAGGGACCAATAACACTGCCCTGTGGTACCCCAGACAAGACAGGTAGATACTCGGATGATGACCCATCAATCAGTACACATTAAAAACGCAAGTTCAAGGTGGGGGTGTGGAAGTTCAAGGAGAACGAAACAGAAGGGTACGGGAATATTTGAGTGATTTATGGTCTGAAACAAATATGTATGTCCCTGCCCAGGACCACGGGAGAGATTCGAAGTGAGGCCAGAAGAAATCCAGCGTTGCCAACTTACGAGTGGGAAATAGGTTGCACTGCTCCAGGCCGAGGCCGTTAATAAAATGATCTACAAAAAAATCATCTAATGGCCTAAGTGGTCGAAGGCCAATGAATGGATAGATTAAAGTCACCAAACAAAATCACATTGCCAAGAGAGCACACCTAAAGGACTGATTCAAAGCACGATTCAAGAGCAGATAAATTACTATTGGGAGGCCGATAGTAGCAACCCACGAATACCTTAGATTTGGTTACAGAATTGTTATATCATTCCAAGGGTGCTTCAGCAAATATAATGATCAATAAATAAATATGCTTTTCAACGAAACATTCATAATTTTGAGTTATCTCTGGTTGAACTAAAAAAATTCATAGGCATTCTGATTTTATCTGGTTATCATACACTGCCACAATGTGATACGTACTGGTCTCTTGATGAGGACAAGGGATTATCTTTAGTCAGGAACAGCATGAGCCGCAACAGATTCCGTGCCATAAAGCAAAATCTGCATTTATCTCAAAATTATGACCTATTTTTGACATGCTGAATAGAAGCTATTTACAGTTCGGAATATTTTCTCATAATATATCTGTAGATGAGCAAATGGTCCCATACTATGGTCGTCATTCAGCAAAAATGTTTATCAAGAGAAAACCAGTAAGGTTTGGTTTCAAATTGGGGTGTTTATGCTCTTCAATATGGTATTTATATCAGTTTATTCCTTATGGTGGAGCATTGCCTAATTCTGGGAAGCAAACAAAATATGGTTTGGGAGCACGGGTAGTTCTAGATTAGTTCAGTGTTATAAAATATCCATCGGAGCACAGAGTATTTTTGGATAATTTTTTTCATCTCACACTCTCTTCCAACTTCCAACTGAGAGGGGTTATTTTGCCACCACAACAATTCGCGATAACCGAACTGGGAAGTGCCCCTTGGAAGATGCAAAAAGTATTAGAAAGGAAGAAAGAGGAAAATATGATTATGCATTTGATGAGAACTCAAAAATTCTTACTGTGAGATGGCATGATAATTCAGTGGTAACAGTAGCTAGCAATAACATAAAAGTACTGACATTGGTAAACACCAAAAGATACAGCTGTAAAGAACAAAGAGAAGTAATTATAACACAACCTCAAGTAATTTCAGAATACAATAAACACATGGGAGGGGTAGATTTACATGATAATACTGTTGCTAACTACCGCATCCATGTCAGAGGTAAAAAATGGTGGGAGCCTCTTTTTATCAATGCTATTGACTCTGCAGGGGTGAAATTAGCAAACAATAATCACATTTCACACATTGAATTTAGGTCTTATATTGCAGTTGCTTTAATGAAATGTGAATCGGAAGTCACTCCAGAAGAAAAGAAATGGGAGAGTTGTCTGCAAAATGTAGGGGTTAGTAAGTCATTACCACGTAAGATAAGAACAGATAGAATTGGACATCTCGTTCTAAAAATGAAAACATGAAGCGACATGAAAACTAAGCGAGAATAAGGTGCAGGCTCTGCCACAATCACACCATTTATGTGTGCCAGAAGTGGGAGGTTCATCTACACCTCAACTGTTTCCAGAGCTTCCATAAAATGACCTAGTGTGGATGCACTGCAGTGTAGCCTGATGTACACACTTTTGGTCAGCATATTTACATAGTTAAAATGGTGCACTAATGCACCATTTTAACTATGTAAATATTTATTAAAAAAATATCTGATACATAAAATGTCTACGTGAATCCATAGACAATAAATTTATTAATAAAAACTTTTAAAATATTGTTTATTTCTTTCACTGTTTGGCCAGAAATGGGTTAATAGCACTGATAGTTCCTTTCAGCCCACATCACAAAATTTTCCCTGCTGAAGGATGTGACATGAAGGGATTCAGGTTGTGAATAAATGTAAAATAAGTGAATGACATGAGGAGAAAGTACTGCAAATCTGTTGTTGGTCATATAATGTTGAATGGAATTAGTTAATTCTCTTCAGGTCTTAACTTCATCTTGTTCTATGGTATATCTGTACCCCATAGTAGGTACATAGTTCCTTCATCTGGCTGTATGTTGGGGACTACCGAACTACTGCCGAAAGTTATATTTAACCTGGCAAGAATAAACGGTAACAATGAGATAGACCAAGGTGTACCAAGAGCATGAGAGAACTTAAGAAAGGGTGTTTAGGAAGAGGTAAGAGTTTACAAAATGGGTAAATTAAGACTAAGAAGCGAGCAGAGAGCATGACAGAGAGATAGGGCAGTGTGAGGACAGTTTCTGTCCGTTTATTTTCACCATGACACAGAACTGGAAATAAATACATGACAGACCCAACGACATTGCGCATTCATGTTATTCATCAATAGTACTTATATGAACACTTTCAATGGCTGACACCAACTTTAAGATCAACGTGATACGACAAGTTTAATTAGAATTAATAAAAACGAATACCAAGCCAAAGAACTGTCGCATCCCTAAACTAAGAAGCTACTATATATCGAACATAAACAAAACTCACTGTTAGCCTTATTCCTGGGCGAAGACCTAGTGGGTGAAAGCAGAGCTTTTCCGACTGAAGTGCTTTTCCTTTCGCCTGAAATAAATTTCAATCGGTCAGAAAGCGTTTAAATCAAAGGGTTCCACAGAGTTCAAATCTGCCGAATATATTAAAAAATTATTACAAAACCAAAGGGCATATTGAGGCATAGATAAACCGTCATCAAAATGAAATGTCAACAAGAAACAAATATCAAATCATAAAAGTTAAATTACAACTTGAACATTACCGGGCATTTTCCTTTTTTCCGCCATCGCCTGATTTATTCAGATAAAGCTCACACCATAAAAACTCTGAAATAATAATACATAAATAAATATAAACAAATTTAGCATCAATAATGCTGCAATAACACACTTATGCAGTAACAGATCTTGAATCGTCAACGATAGACAACTTATAAAAGAAACCTTAAACTGTACGATGCTCGAGGAATCGCGATCCGCATGCCTACAACCCAACCATGCACGCATGTAATGATAGCTGCATAATTTACGTCATAGAAAAGAATCGCAAGCAGCTAGACCAAGAACGTGTATTAACAGATTCATGGAATGACGGGTGGTTTCAATGGTTGTGACAGAATTACTTACGCCAAAGAGGCGGTAATTGCCGCCAACATAAACGGGCGTCTCTATTAATTTTAATGTTCAGAGCGTTCGGTGTCCAACGAAAATACCAACACCATTTCCGAAACTAAGGTAAGAGAGAAATCATATTTACCTTCTGTAAATTCATATATCAAGAAACATGCTGCAGAATAGCCAATGTGTTTATATTACGAATACTAAGGACCGTTATCAAAGCCCCTGAAATATCGTCAACCTACGCGTCGCCTCTTGCACTATCAAGGACTACTTCCCAGGCGCAGAAAAAGCGGAGCAGGAGAGACTATTTTAAGTGTATTCCTACACCTAAACAAAAGACTGTAGATAAATCTTCTTTAGAGGTCGAAGGTTGCGTGAGTGATTATTATTCTCCATTTAAGTAAGCCGTAATTAAAAAATGAGGTGTATGCCTTGAAACTTGAAATTAAAACAATCAATGCTATAACCCCGGATTATTTTGTCTTGGTTGCCATGGCAACGAAATTATGTTGTGGCGGGAACCAGTCGTGAGGAACTAGGGGGTGGAATCTCAAGTAATAGTTGCATTGGTCTTAAGGTATTATATTTAGTCATGGGAGAAGAATTAAGACCAGCTGTGATCAAAAAGACTCAAGATACATTGGGAAAATACATTAAAAGGCCTCCGCTCACGGAGAAGCTGTTACGGAAACCGCCATTTCGATTTCTACATGATGTAGTAACTACGGCAAGTTTGGCTGCGAGTGTCGTGGAATATTAGTGTCATGCCGTCTTATGAATGAAAACTGAATGGGTGTCGTTACTTGCAGGTAGTACGAGAAACCAAGTTCCTTGATGGTCTTTTCACTGTCGAAGAAATGAATTCAGAATTTATCGTTGACAAGGAGAGCAAAATGGCATTTTTGCAAAAAGTGATCGACGTTGTCAGTGAGTGTTTGTGTAATTTTCAATATTTTCACGGCTTTGAGCGTCATTGGCTCTGCAGTATTAGTTTTTCCGGTAGATGTGCGCCAGTAACGTGTACCGGATAAATCCAACGGTTTTTCCTGTTCAGAATTAACCTGATGTCATACCGTAACCTTATGTAATGGTAATTCTATTGTCTCAATTGTCGTCCCGTAATTCTGTCTGTCTTCTCGTCATTCGGTAGACATACACTCTAAGATCGGATGCATGAATGACAGCCTTAGGTTAACCAATTGTGGGCATGTATCAAATGTAGTTGTAGCCTCGAATGCATTCTCTCATCCCGACTAGTTCTAGGTGTATGAAGCAATGCAAGCTAGAACCGCATTACTCATGCGTATGTAACCCGTCGTCAATCACTGTTGTATTTCATGCCTGTCTAATCCAAATTATCGCCGGCGTTCAAGACGTTCGCTCACTCACTCGAAAATGGTCATCTTTGTTAATTACATTCATGAGTCGCTCATTTCCAAACTATTTAAAAGCCTTATCCAACTTCTCCTAATAATGCTAATAATCCTTCTGGGACTCCATGTGCGAGCTGTGCTCATCCTCGGCTTCTTAGCACCGAAGTTGGAAGTGGAACACTCTTTATACTTTATCATTTTAATTTTTCTTGACTATAATTGACATGTCCAATGCAGGTTATATTACCCTTCAATCATTGCCTACAGCATACTTTGTCCTTTGTATCACTATTTAAACTTTCATGCTCATTCCATGATTCTTGTTTGCTGCAGTTTGCCCCAAATTGTCATTCATTCTTCACATTTTCTTAAAATTTTCTGCTTGTTTACCTATAAATCCCATTACATTGTTCTCTGTCACAAAAGTTATATTGATGATAAATTACGTAGATGCCATAGGTTTACTGACGTTCTTCGCATGGTGGGACGTTCATCAACTCACCTTCCAGTATGAGTACATACTAATAATTACTTACCTCTATAAGTCAGTTGATTCTGCTTTGTGCTTTCAGCTGATGAGGTATAGCTATTCATTGTGAAAGTTGTAGTCTGCAACATTCTAAGTAATGAAACGTAAAGGCCAGCAATGAGCACATAGGTTACACCAATGTTAGTAAATTTGCAGGTACCGAGGTAATGGTTCCCTCTGCTTCCCAGAAAAGGGCCATTGAATAGGCCATGGTACAGATAATGACTTCATTAATAGAATTTATTTGTATTTTTTATTTTCCATAGTATTCACCTTTGAGTCTGATTCAGGGTGACACTAAACATTTTGACAATATCTTCCTGGTGTCAAAAGAATTTGCCATACCATGCTCAATCACCATTCTTATATTTCCATCTCTACCTAAAATAAAGTGATCCTCTCATGGCCTCATTACAGAAGCAACAGTAATATTAAGACATCTGAGTTGGTGCAGTCCATGTGAATAAGCATAGTTGTTACTCAAGAGTGGTCTGATGTCATCAGCTACCTGGCCAAAAAGCTCCATTCCTATTTCTTGCAGATCAACTCCCAGAGACACGGACTATAGAAAATGGATGTTCAACTGGCCGCCTGAAAGTGATGCCAGACACTTACTCATAAAGAAACTGCCAGTAGATGGTGCTAAAGGCACCAAGGGTCTATCACTGGGAACTTACATTTGAGTTAAGGGGAGATTGAATCGCTCTTACTATGCAATTAAAATGATTAAATTAGGACGTGGCCAACCAGAATTAAATTTTGAACATTGAATACAAATAAAATCTTGCGATTGAGCTTCCTGGGGGAAAATTTTTCCATAGAATGACGAAAATTATACTATGCCACTCCGTCAGTATCTGCAAGGTGAAATTTTTAATTGCTACTACCACGCAATTTCTAAGAATTATTCGCGTAGTGGACATCATAAATGATCGACCAAACACTATTATTCATAAAGACCACACAAGTAAAATCTCTGGAGAAAGTGTGTCCCCGACAGACAGTCATGCTGTAGATGTATGTCTGCCTGACAGCTTACTCCTTCGAGCAAAGGAACGTTATAGTGCCGGCTGAGATCAAGTGTTGATTCCCTTTGGGCTAGAATAAGCAATTGAAATTTCACCCGTTGAGCATATAGGAGTGGTTCGACCATTTCAAATAGGTAATCCAAAGTAATGAGGAAAGGACTGGTGGATGGAAATAAAAGTTGATATTTAACAATTTAATTTATTATATTCAAACACCATTCTGGTGGTATGAATGATGGAATAGGATAGAACCACAAGCTACAATGAGTGTAAAAAAAAACTGGAGGATTACCCTCAACTGGAAATTTGGTTCCATAAAATGGCTTTTGCACATTGATGAATGAGTTCCTGGAAATAAAAGAAGATTGTTAGACATAATGAAAACTTGAAGGTGACAATGAACAACAAAAGAACAGTTTAAATATTAACTGATTGCATGAGCAAACTGTAAAATTGGTTGAGGTCATGTGGACCATTTTGTTCCAAAGCAGAGTAGATTCAATTTAAGAAGAGTATTGGGCCCTAAAAAGAACCTGTTGATGGGTACCAAGAAATGGAAAAACAATATTAAACAAGAGGAAATACAACATACACAACATACAAAAAATGTCATTGGAAATCATGATAAAATAAGAAAGGGAAAAACATACATTTACAAACATGCAAGGAAATTATCTACTCCCAAGGATTACACAACACTTGACGTCATAAAATGAGGTCAACCTGTCCACACACTAAAAACAATGCCAAAACCAACAATTAATCAAATCATAGAAAAAAAAATTAATTACATGAATAGCTAACAAGCAGCCATCAACTCAAATGTCTTGCAATTCATGTATTTACTGTCTTAACATGAGGAAAAAATACAAAATCCACTATCACTATGAATATCACTACACCAGACACAGGACAGAAACAACCGTGAGTTACTTTCTTGTATATCACACATGACAAAAACAACCACGAGTTACGATCTTGTATACCACACAACAAAAACAATCACAAGTCACTTCCTCATTGTCGGGTTCTGCCCACAGAGGGAGACACTATGTAATATGAATAACGATAATAAAGGAGCAGCGTAGAACATGGCGGAAGGATAGCAAGTATAGATATAGATGGAGTCCATTTTCCTGTTTTCACGCACTGCATGATTTGTTGGATCTCTGGGTCCAGAGCCGAGGCATGCTGTATTTGCTCCTTAGTCATGGCTTTTGGAATGGTGTCATCCACAAGTCTAGCAATTATTTTCTCTTCATGCACGACATGCTTTGGGACTTCTTTCTTCACGGCACCAAAGGGCAAAGGTTACAAACGAGACAATGGGTCAGCTAAATTAGATTTACCTGCCCTGAATTTAATAGTGAACTGGTACTCTTGCAACCGCAATGCCCCCCCTTCCACTCTCAAGCTAGCTGTCTAGAACTTGCTCCATTCTTGAGAATAAAGGTAACTGGCTTGTGATCTGTGATCAAGAAAAACTTTCTACCCAGCAGGTAGAATTGGAACTTCTCATATGCAAGAGACACTATGTAATATGAATATGCATTAATAACGATAATAAAGGAGCAGTGTTGAACGTGGCGGAAGGATAGCAAGTATAGATATAGATCAAGTCCATATATTATCCTAAATATAATTGGTAATCACGGATTCTACACTCATATACCACAAATCACAAAAACAACTATGAGTCACTTTTTTGATGAATTTTCGCTACTTCTTGGATTCCAAACAGCCAATCCACTTGCTACATAGAAAGAAAAAATCTTCATCAATATAGCAAACTTAGCTAGAGCTACTGATAATAGATTTCAGGTGAGTTTAAGAACAAGCTATATCATAAATACTTCAAGATAGCATGAAAACTAACCCAATCCTCACAGCTTCCCTTGTTTTCTCTGCAGTTTTGTGTACTCCTGTTGGGTGTACGCCTCAACATTGTCAGTAAAGCCAACTAGTGTAGTTTTTGCACTTACCACTGCCTTAAATAAACTCTTATATGGCACTCCCAACTTCGCGTTCAATTTTGTCTTGTTGTAACCGGTACAACAATTGGGCACAAAATAATTACGCGCTGTGCAAACCATCTTGATTATTTGTCAGAGAACTTGCGAATACTTAGTTCCCTGGTGTAGTCACCTCAAGGCCACATGCTGTAATGAACGAGTTTCCTCCATGATGGACCTCCAGCCACCACGATTGACCACTTCGAACCTCAAAACAAACGAATGACGGTGAAGGGGTAGGAATCATCAAATCTTGATTTTCAGCACCATGCTGACCATCCTATATTTCTATTTTCCGGGCCCAGATTTTAACTGTACCACCTTCATGTTGCATAATGCAAATATATTTTCTTGAAAAAATACAGATTTATGTATTGGGGAACCTCATCTCATTATAATTCTACTCGAAAGGTGAGCCATGAGATGTCATCATGCAAGAAGCTTTTAACATTTATAGTCCAGTCTGTGGAGAGAAAAAAGGGTCATTTATGACGTTGTCTTGATACAGGTTAAGAATAGTCAAAAGTTGTAGGAAAGGGAGAGTTATCTATACCTATATATTTTTAAACTTCGAACTAGACGTTATAAACAAATTACAGGGGTTCAAACTTGGCTAAAAACGATTTTTTAATTCTACAAGCCAAGGTATTCACTTTAGGAAAAAATGTTTCAAATGTTTTTTGTAGACAATTAAAAAACGCATAATTTGAGCTATGGTAAGTTTTTTTTCGATAATTATTTATTGCAAAAACTTTGAAAAACCCCCCAAAATGGCGTTTTTTTGCATATCAATTATTTATTGCAAAAATGACTTTTTAAATACTTTTTTGCTTTGTAATTAAGGCCCCCATTATGACAAAAAAAATTGGATTTATAAAGCCAATTTGGTTAATTTGCTGCTGAGTTATTCCATTTGTTTATTAAAAACATGTCTAATGTTCAATGCTGTAACTTTTTATTGGACCAACATACAGGGTCGCATAAAGGCTCATTCTCTTCGTAAAGGTCCAAAATTTAATAATATTTAAGAAAAATTGAAAAAAAATTATTTTCAACCCCTCAAATAACGCTTACAAAAAAGGGCGTTTTTTAAAAAATAATTTTACATTTATAGCATTTCAGCTGGAAGTATTAATATTTTTTACAAACTAACAATGTCATTGTTAATAAAATTTGAAGCTATCCCAGATTTAAAAAAAACATCAAAATTGGTTCAGAACTTTCCGAGATACGAGATATTTTTCCGAGCGCAGCAGATTTGAAGTAGCCAACTCAGTTTTCTCTCGCGCGCGGGAGAGCACGTCGCCCTACCCCCACCACCGCGGCCGGCCGGCCTTGTTTTTCTTCGCTATACTTCATTCATGTTTTTTAACACTTACAAGTCAATATTTTGTAAATCTGACAATAGATATTGAAAATATGTCTTTGAGGTCCAAATGCCGTCGGATTTATTTATTAATTGTTATAAACAACGGAGCAGTGATTAAAAAAAAAATTCTTATCTCGGTTGCTATTGGTCGAAAAACAACTTTTTTTTAAAATTCTTCGCTTCGACCTCAGCTACTCAAATCTTGAAGAAAACATTATCTACAGTTTATGGGGGTGGCCCAAGCTTCATTTATTTATAAAACAAAAACGCTCTTTTTTTGTAAGCGTTATTTGAGGGATTGAAAATAATTTTTTTTCAATTTTTCTTTAATATTATTAAATTTTGGACCTTTACGAAGAGAATGAGTCTCTATGCGACCCTGTATGTTGGTCCAATAAAAAGTTACAGCATTGAACATTAGACATGTTTTTAATAAACAAATGGAATAACTCAGCAGCAAATTAACCAAATTGGCTTTATAAATCCAATTTTTTTTGTCATAATGGGGGCCTTAATTACAAAGCAAAAAAGTATTTAAAAAGTCATTTTTGCAATAAATAATTGATATGCAAAAAAACGCCATTTTGGGGGGTTTTTCAAAGTTTTTGCAATAAATAATTATCGAAAAAAAACTTACCATAGCTCAAATTATGCGTTTTTTAATTGTCTACAAAAAACATTTGAAACATTTTTTCCTAAAGTGAATACCTTGGCTTGTAGAATTAAAAAATCGTTTTTAGCCAAGTTTGAACCCCTGTAATTTGTTTATAACGTCTAGTTCGAAGTTTAATAATATATAGGTATATATAACTCTCCTACAACTTTTGACTATTCTTAACCTGTATCACGAAAAAACCTTCAAATTTCCCTACAGACTGGACTATTAATAATGACTGTTGAAATGCATTCCTTGGTCAATCCATGTTAATTCATCCAGAAAAATGAAGTTTTGACACCGCTGTCTCAGTTTGATGAAACTCTCATTTAATCCTTGCATGTAGATATGATACCATGCAGGTTTTTCTCCTTTATCTCAACTCTTCTTTCTTTTACTTATAAAGTTTAGGTGACCTGGTAGTTTTTGCCATTCCTAAGGGCTCTGTGAATATGTAGTTGCAGAGTAAAACTGTCTACCATATTTCACACTCAATTCTTTTGTCAATCTGTACATTAATTGAAGAAATCATGAGAATTACAAAAAAAATAATTATATCTGATGTATCATAGATTCTCAAAACAATTTTGCTTCATAAGATTTAAGAAAATTTTTTACTAAAAAACCAGGCTTTTATGAAAAATTAATTATCTACCTAAGGCTGTGTATTAAGCAAACATAATTTTTTTCTTATAATCCTGAAGATATCCCCCCCCCCCTCCCCCCCTCTGGAACTAAAATTCATGGAATTCCAATTGGATTTCCAAAGCTCATGGAGATAAAATATATTGACCATCCTTAGTGATGTGCATTTCACATTTTTGAGGATTGCCATCAGGCCTACCAAAAATTACTTTAAGAGGAAACTAACAGTTCTGCATTCAATATTTTTGTCATGTTTTCATGATAAATTAGTTAAGATACGTGCTCTGTAAAATATTTGAAAACAGGTCCTGTTTGAATCCTGGAAAGTAAAAAAATTAAATAAAACATTCAGAATTTTAAGTGCAATTTTTCTGTTTATCTTCATTGCGGAAGAAAGTTGCCTTGCAGTTTTGTATAACATCTCAAAGTATAGGAAATTATGTAAGTAATATTTAATTTGAAAAAGTTGGAAATAAGTTTCAGAAATACATATCAATAAAATATGTACATGTGCCTAGCGTCTTTGTTGAAGAACATGAGATACCAAACACTATCATTAGGCCAGTATAGAATCACTTCTCAAACTCATTACGCATAGTTATCGAAGTTTGGTTCAATGTAGTCCAATCAGTCACGTGCTGTTGCCATCAAATGCCATGATAAATGACTTAGCACTTAGGATTAGTATTTGGCCAGCTAAATGCTTTGCTTTAGCTTAGCACTATCAACATTTTTACATTACATCGATAATTGGTAAAATTATATCGTACTTCACTTGCTCACATTCATGCTCGTGCAATTGAGTTCCCTGGCAATGTCTTCTAAGCTATGAAAAACTTCATGGCATATGCTGGCAACAAGTTTTAAGCAAAGTGAAACATCTGTCATTTGCTTAGGGTACTTGTGAGTCCTCTTCTAACCTAAAAAAGCATGCACCAAAGATGCATTAAATAAATTTTCACAAGTACGACAGTATCTGCAAAGAAATGGAGTAGTACTCAAAATACAATGTAAATATTTGTTGCCACTCATTCTGAGCCAAGTGCCATCTGTGAGGAAGAATGAAGTGAAGAGTATGTTAAGAGTGAAGCTATGGCAGCAGAATCATTTCCATCTGGATATTCGAGCAGTGCTGGTTCCTAGCCTTTGTACATTGTACGAGCAGTCCTCAATGGAGTCCATCTTCCACTTTGGAATGGAAAATGTTACAAAAAAATTTGGTTGAATCTTTTTTTCAAGGTGTACTTACTAATATTAATCTAAAAAATATGGACATTTATCCATTTTATAGTACATCTTATATATAAAGTAGAATGTGTGTATGCTAATACCACAGGAAATGCTGTGCAACTTTCAAATTTTGAGGATCATTGAATGTCTTTCCTGTGCAAATATGTAATAGGTTATTTTTTGTGTGGCTAAGTAATGGTCTCCAGGTTCGACCCCAGATTAGTAAAAGCGTTTTCATAAGAAATACATGTAGAGTTTATTTCCATTGCCTGCACACCATTTTTCTTTTGCATATTTAAATTTAAAAATGGTTTAACTGTCACAACGAAGACCAATGTATGATAATGAATAATAATTCTTATTCTTACAATTGATTTTTGTTTTCTAACTGATTTCCTGTAAATTTTGAAAAAAACGTCCATTAAGTTGCTGAAAATTCAGCGTTTTTTGAACTCTGTCCCCTTGATGTCAAATAGCATTGTGGATTATATGGATATAGAGAGTAAAGTTATCAAAATGCCATAAGTACTATGTGTGAAACAGTGTTCTGAACCTAATTGCCATTTTCATCTGCATCATTTGGACACCTTAAATTTGCATTTGGTTTTCAAATATTTACTTTTTTGATCGTAACACAACAGGATTTTCTCTTCTCACAATACGTAATGGTATGTAAAATTCTCTTCTGTAGAAACAGAACTGCAATATCATTTCAGAAAAATCCTTCCTGTTGGTAGACAAGGAGCATTATGACATTAATTGAAACTTAAAAGATGTCATATGGGTCAGTTTTACAGCGATTTCTCTGTCACCTTTAACTGAATTGTTTGTAAATGATTTGAGTATAGCATTACAAAGTCAACTTATTAAACCACTACTTTGAAAGTGTATTCACTAAGAATGGCACAATGAACAATTTAGACATCCCTGACGTTAACAAGCCAATGGCTGACATAACAATTCAATGTGATGGAATAACTAAACAACTGTGTTCGATTAAAAGTGACAAGTCCCCAGGTCCAGAAGGAATACCTGCACGCATGCTCAAGGAGTTAGTGCCACAGGTTGCACCATTCTTAGAAATTGTATCTAGCAAATCATTATCCAAAGGCAAGGTGCCCCGAGACTGGAAAATAGCCAACATCACACTGATATTTAAAAAAGGATATAAAAGTGATCCTGGAAATTATCAGCCTATCGTTAATATCACTTTTGTGCAAGATCCTCAAACACATTGTCATTAGCAATATTATGGCATTCCTGGACAATTGTCACTTCTTACGTAGCAGTCAGCATGGCTTCTGTAAGGGCAGGTCCTGCGAAACACAGCTTGCGCTCTTCCTTCATGATATCCTAAAATCAGGTGAATCGAAAAAGCAAATTGACCCAATATTCCTTGATTTCAAGAAAGTACTTGACTAGGTTCCACTCAAAAAGCACATTTATGAATTGCATTCATGCGGAGTTAATAAAAAAGAGTGAATTGGATAAGGGACTTTCTCAGTGATCGAAAACAAAAATTAAATTTTGACGGATTTTTACTCTGATAGGGGTGAAGCCTGAAATGATTGTGATGAGGCCCTCTATTATTCATTATTATAGTATGAATAACCTAAGTTCTCGAGTTAGCAGTTAGTTAAGATTATTTGCCGACAATACAGTAATCCACTGTGAAATAAGCGAAGACGCAGACTTTGAAGCTCTGTCATCGGACCTTAACAACATTCATTCATGGTGCTGGGAGTGGGGGTTAGAATTAACTTTTTAATGCTAAAAGTGCCAATATTAGCACATCGTTTGGTGCTTCTCACTGCCGAAAGTGCCATTATTGGCTCATTCATAACTGGAAAGGGCCAATTTAAATTTGGCAGGGAGGGACTTCAAATTACATTTAAATCCGGCGTTCAAAGGTTAAGTATTAGTATGTAAATGCACCACAGTTCACTTCCTGTGAAAGTCATCACACAAATTCCATACCTACACTGTGGGTGGAGTAAACATAAAATCTTCAGATACAGTAAAATACCTTAGATTTACCTTAATTTGTGATATACTGTGGGGAGCAAACATACAAAACATAAGTGGCACAGCATTAGAGAAACTAGGTTAGTTAAGCGTACAATAGGAAGTTCCTCGGATGACATAGAAAAAGAGAGATGCTACTTTACTCTGGTTAGGCCACAGCTCGAGTACACTGTGGGCATTTGAGACCCTGGTCATGAAAATTTAACCAATAAAATTATTAAAATACAAAGAAAAGCTGCACGCTTCTTATAAAAGTGCTACAGGTGAACATAGAGTGTTTCAAAAATTTAATTATTATTAGAGGGGATTAAGGTGTGAGCCATAGAGACTCGGAGGCTAAATGCTAGCCTTAGGTTGCTTGAGAAATTCAGAACTGGTGCATTCCATAGTGCTACAGTGAATATTCAGGATTTATAGGAACCTAGAAAAGTCAGGGAAAAATTGCTAAACAGTCAAATTTCAAAATTTAACACCTGAAAATGCCGAGAGATCAAAAACTTCACATAGGAGCTGAGGGCAAGGTAAAGGAGGGGATGACTGGCCTCAGGCTGGCTTCGCTGCAAAGGCAGCCCAGGGGCCCTATTCTGGGTCTTTTTGGCTACAGCCTGCATGATTTGGCGAAAAGATTGGTAAACGGTGTGCGCATTCATATTCTCATTTTCATTCGCTAGCGATTTCGCCAGGAATGCTTCGCTTCGTCACTCTGGTAATGAAAAAGTTATTCTTGTTCTGTCTGGCGAATATATAGCAAATGTAAACATTCGCCAAGAGAGACTTTGGCTAGCGACGATAATGAACTCGCTTTAGCAGCTTAGCGAAAGAATTGATAAGTCCCCGACTCACTATTTAATAACCGCTATACACAGTTATAATGTTACATTTTTCATCCCACTTAGTTTAATTTTAATGAAAATGTCTGGCATCCAACCTAGGTGTTGCTTTAGTTGTCTTGTCATGTTATGTAGTTCAATGAATGGGAATAGAAGTGTTCGCATTTGAATGAACAGGCATCTCTGTTCGAGCAAATGTTCCCAGACAGCAACATAGCAAAGAAAATGTGATTGGGCAAAGATAAAGTTGGCTATTCTCTTACCTTTGGATAAAATCCACATTTCTTTCAAAAATTCCTGAACATTGCCCATGAAGCAGACTTATTTGTGGCTTCATATGATGAGAGTCTGAACAAGATATCCAAGCTTCTGCGAATGGACGTAGAAATAACATTGTGGAGCAAAGCTACAAATGATGTACAGATACATTATTATTCCTCAGCGCTCCTTGATCATTTCCGGATGGTAGATCTATGCAAGGCCTTTCAACAAGTGCTGAAAGAGCTCTCACTTACCAAAATGCTTCAAGTTTCAATAGATGGCCCTAATGTCAACTTGGCTTTTCTCAAAGAGCTTCAGGCTTATCTACTTGAACAAAACGGACCCAATAGCCCTATTTTTCTTGGGTCCTGTGGCCTCCATACTGCCAATAATAGTTTTAAGGGTGGATTTAAGGCTGTTGATTGGAAACTGGTTGAATTCTTGCATGGAATTTACTGTGTGTTCAAATATGTACCTGCTAGAAGAAGTGGTTATATTAGGTTCCGTGAAGAAAGTGACCCTGTTTTTCCTGCAAAATTCTGCACAGTAATATGGCTAGAAAATGAGGAAGTGGCTGTAACTGCTCTTAAATCGCTTTCAAACTTAGCCAAATTTGTAGAAGGATGTGAGGAAGAAAAAGATCAAGATTGATTGAAAGAGCTACTTTAACATGACATCAGGTTTGAAGGAAAAGCTATTGCCTGCCTGGTTAGCCTTCTTTGCATATGTTTCTCAGCAATTAAAACCCTTTCTGAAGGCATATCAATGTAAGGAACTGCAGTTAAAGCCAGGCTGCGGAAACTTAAATTGAGTGCAGAGAAGTGGAAGAAATTCAAAACTGATTGCAAAGATGTGTTGCTTAAATTATGCCAAACGTTAATCTCCAAGTCACCTGTTAAGTACAAGTCATGTGTGAGTGTCACATTTTGTGACCCAGCCCTAATTGCTAGTCATCCTAATGTTAGTATTACTAGATTGTCCAATACTGTCAAGTTACTCCACGCGAAAAACTGGCTTTCAGCAGAAGTGTGTGATATCATTATAACGGAGTTTCGAAATCTCATATCCAAAACTGAAGTGATTGAAGCATGTAAAGCCTATCACAAAAGTGACAAGAGAATTGATCACTTTTGGAGAGGTCAACTTGAAGGTATGGAGAGCTTCCAAAACTTTTACACCTTAATCAAGAAGGTGCTAATCTTGAGCCATGGGCAGGCCTTTGTGGAGAGGGTTTTCTCCGTCAACAAAGAGCTTATAGTGGAGAACCAATTGGGACGTTCCCTGATCGCTCAAAGACGCATTTACGATACTATTGAGGCAGTCGGTGGGCGTCAGAATATGACCATTGACAAAAAGATGATACTGTCATTCAGAAATGCATGGTCACATTATGAAGATGCCCTGAATCAGAAGCGGCAAGAGGAAGAAGCAAAGAAATTTCATTTGGTTACCAAGAGGAGTCTCCTTCAACATATGGAGGAATTGAAAGTCAAACGAGCTAAATTAATGTCAGAGAAAGTTACTGAAATTCTTTCAATTGACGACGAAATCGTGAATCTGACATCAAAGTTAAACTAATTTTCATTTTATTTTGTGTACCCAAAGATTGTAACAATATCTATTTCTATGAAAAAGTGGCCAAACTTCCAGTTTTATTTCCTAATAACGGTAATTTTTATTTTGTTGACTTAAATTTGTTGATCTCTTATTACTGGAAGTTCATATGATTAATATGAAAATAAGCCTACAATTTTTCGTAAGTTTAGAATTCTTTGCTTCCTCAATACCACTTATAACTCTATGAATGACCAAAATCTTGGCGTTTTCAGGCCTCAAAAGTCAGGGAAAATCACTAATAATGGTCTGGAAATCCTGGAAAAGTCAGGGAAAATGAAAATAAAAAACTCTGATATTATCATGGCACCTCACTACATCTCTAGGTCTGACAGAAGCTATAAAATAAGAGAGATACATTGCCAAATGGATAGGTTCAAGAACTCATTCTTTCCTGGATGGTTATGTGAGTTTTTGACTCCATTTCTGAATCTGGGTCTAACCATGATATGTATATACATCTCTCTGCATCACTGGCAGAACCAAGGAACAATTTGGGGGTGGTGGGATTTGGAAGTTTTGAATGTGTGTGTGCACGAGTTTGCTTATTTGTTAAACATGGAGGGTATCTACATACTTAGAAAAGTCAAGAAAAATGAGAATTCAGGCTGGAAATTCTCCTTAAGGAGACAAAATCCAATTTTTTCTAATGTGAAAAGTAACATTTTAAGTATTTTTTGTTGATGTGTGGTCTAACTGCTTTCAGTGCCTTTCTCAAATGAGGCACCAGAGCTCATTTTTGGTCTTAAGCAATTAATTATGCCCAGAAATAAACACTCTGTTCTTAGTCTTTATACTCCCTCTGATGAAGTTGAAAATGTTTCTCTTCAGATTTCATGGACAGGTTTACTTGCTTGGTACTCCCAAGTCATGATAACCCAGATTGGATCAGTATCTTTGGTGAATAAGTGCCCCTTCTGCAGGAATGTGACATTCTAAGAGGCTGTGGATTTAGCCTTGGGAGCCTTTTTTCATGGTATGAAGTAAGGTGTTCATACTGCCAACTCCCAGATACATGTCATTTATGCCTATTTCATCATGGAGGGTTATCAACCCTACTGTCGGTGCAAAAATTATGTAGACTTGAGTGTGGACACTGATTATAAATGAACCGAGGTACCCACATGAATACGAGTTACACCATGTTTTATCTTGTTTTATTTTACGTTTAACTGTGGTTGCTGATTATTTTTACATTCTTTTTTATATTCTTGTAGTACTGTGTAGGAAAAATATTTAAATGTATCTTTAAACATTCAGTTTTTCTAAATTGCTATAAAAAAGCTATTAACAAGTTTATGAAACAACTTTTTCTTGGTTAAAAAAAGTAGCACAATCAAGATCTTGGTCTTGTTTTAAAGCTCCTTACAGTAGTATTTAATAACAATTACCATCGTAAACTCACATTGTGATATGGATTTTTTACGAGTTAATAAACAACCTCGTATTTTAGCGGGCTCGAGCTAGCGATGAGGCGGCCTTCTTCGCTTGAGGGGTGGTGAAAGTTTGAGTTCTGTTGCCATTGCGGGTTGCAGACCAAACCCGTTACACATATGCTCCTTCAATGTTTTGCAAAATTTAAAGTATAATTGAAGATTGATGCTCAAAGAGGAATATTCCATTTAGAGTTACCGGATTATGTCACCGGAGACGTTGCGGAGAAGGAATTTTCCTCCAAGCTCGATAAGAAGGCATTGTCCAAAATTGTTCTAATGATCAAACCTCGGATACTCGGTAGGCGAAAACTGCGAAAGAAGCCTAGGATTCTCTTCGTATCACGTTTGCACCTTCGGATGCCAGTGGAAAGAAATTACTTCTGAAGAAGTTGTACAGCTCTAAACTCTATGACTACGCAGACATAGTCTTAAGTCAGCGGCGTCATGTCATTAGTGCAGAAGTTGTCAGATATGAGCTACGAGACCGAAGATGAACTAATAGCTTATGCACTTATAAACGGGCTAAGTGAGTCATATGACGCGCTTGCAACTGCCCTGGACAATTGTGGAAAGACTTTATCGTCAGCATTTGTCAAGTCAAGGTTATTAGCAGAGGACGCCCGTCGAGAGGAAAACAAGGCAGAAGCAGCAGCTTTAACAGTGAAAAATTATGGGAAGCAGCAACACAGCCGAACCGAGCCACGACCACCTAAAGACCCTCGCAGAAGAATTCAACAAGTCCCAGAAGATACAAGTGCAACAAGTGCCGGAAATTTGGTCACAAAGGTTCCGAATGCCGTACCATCATGAGGAAGACCGACGAGTCTCGAGAAAGCAGCATCCAACATCCCTGGCAGTTCAAGCAGAAAGTTTCAGCTTTCCAGACAGCCTTGGGTGTATCTTCGAGAAAAATCGGTTGGTATTTGGACTCTGGTTGCACTGAACACATGTCCAACCAACGACATCTGCTTAAGAACTATAAGCCCAGAAATGATTTGACTGTAAGTGTTGCCAATAATAATAATAATTTAGCCTGTAAAGGAATTTGAACGTCAAATGTTCATATTGATGATGATACAAGTACAGTTAATAATGTATTGTTGGTGCCCGGACTTACAGCAAATTTATTATCAGTATCCCAACTGTCAAAGAAAAATTCCTGTCGCCACGTGCCATTCCTCCCGCCCCATTGCTCCCCCTTTTCGACCGACGTCGATCCCCGACTCACGGCTAGCCTGCTTTTGTGGTTGGCTTCATGCATTTGGAATCTCTGGACCAGTCTCCGTGATCACTAGCCCCTGTATTTCAAGATCCTCAGCTATCCGTCAAACTTAGTAGACTTTAGATAAAATTTCTCGAGTAAACGTTGAAGCATGTGTTTACTTTGTCGAAGTCATCGTCTGCCGTAATGAAGATGTTTACGTCGTCAGCATATGCGCTCACGACTAACCTTTTTTCACGGATTCCGGGCAAGGGTATGCCTTTTAGAGTATTCATCAATAGGATGAGAAAAGGCTCTAAAGATATAGAATTAAGCTGCCCAGAGAGAGGACAACCTTGTCTGATGCCTTTCTGGAAAGGGAAGGGGGCGGTCAGCGATTGTTTAACCCTCACCATGCACTTGGCGCAATTGTATAGTGTTCTTATGTATCCTATAAAGACGCTGCTGAATTTCATTTTCTCCATCAGGCTGAAGAGATATGTGTGATTAACACGATCAAACGCTTTATTCTGGTATAGCGTTAGGATTGCTAGTTCGGCATTTTCGTGGTTTTCCCATCGAATTACATCTCGCAGGAGGGAAAAGGAGTCGAAAATGGAACGTCCGGGAACGCAGTAGGCCTGCTCAGGAGAAATGACGGATGCCAGTACACATGATAACTTCATAGATAGAGTTTTGGCTATGATTTTGTAGTCAACATTTAATATAGAGATAGGCCGCCAGTTTTTAATGTTCAAGGCATCTCCTCCTTTACTTATGAGGGAAATAATTGATGTACCGGTAGTCCTTGGTAAATGACCATCAGTAAAGGCCTTAGCAGCCATTTCATAGAAGGGTCGTTTCAGCTCGGTCCAGAATTTTGCGTAGAACTCAGTTGTTAAACCGTCCGGGCCCGGTGCTTTCCTCCTGCTTAGCTTTTAAGTGCAGTTGAGAAGTCGTTGGCGTTAAGTGGGATGTTCAGATAGTCGACCTCTTCATCGTTTAGTGTTCTTAGATTTTCCGGCAGTCCCCTCTCTGGCGAAATGCTTTGGTTGTCTTGATGAATGACGGAAAAATGTGTTTTAAGAAAACTACTGAGGTCTGCTGTGTCTGTTAGTTCCACGCCGTCAACATTAAGTTTAGTCAGTGTTTTGGGTCGACACTTTATCGCCCATCTCCCCAGATGATTTGTGGTACTGCCGTCGGAGTCGGTTAACGTGTCCCATCCAAGTGTTGC
Organism: Ceriagrion tenellum; assembly: GCA_963169105.1. NCBI lineage: Eukaryota > Metazoa > Arthropoda > Insecta > Odonata > Coenagrionidae > Ceriagrion > Ceriagrion tenellum. Next base: position 1,512,548 of record OY720639.1, read on the forward strand.
CATTATTTTTTCCGCCAAGAAGGTTGTTTTTTGGGTGAAAGCGGGCGCTTTATTAATTTCTCTCAGCCATTGATTGTATCTTATTGAAAAATCTTTGGCTTCCCTTTTTAATGCCTCCCATTTAGCAGTGGCGTTGTAGTTTTCCGAGGATATAGTCATTATTAGCGCTTTCATGGATGTTACATATGTTTCATCTTCCAGCAATGAATTGTTGAACCGCCAGTATGAAGAGGTCGGAACTTTCCCCAGCACTTGAATCTGTAACATAACGCCTTTGTGATCAGAAAAGCTATCGTGGAGAGCCACGTAGTTGACGGCGGAAGCCTGATCGGCTGATACGTAGAACCGGTCCAGACGAGCCGATGAACGAGGCGTGGAAAAGGTATATCCTCGGTTGCTAGGGTTCAATAGGCGCCATGTATCTACGAGAGCGCTTCCATCCACTACCTTGCCTAGGGCACGCGCGTAGTGTGGGTGCCTCTCCACCTGACCCGATCTGTCCTCTTCGGGGTGCAGAGTGGTGTTAAAATCACCGCCCAAGATAATAACAGGAGAAGTGGCAGATGGCAAGCTCTTCAAGTAGTCGTGTAGTGAATCTGTCGCTTGGAGGGCAACATTTGCGTTTCTTGGTCCGTAAAAGCATATTAATATTATATTGGCAGTAGCAGCATTATTGAGACAGAGTTTTATAGCATTTACGTGCCCTTGGAAGACTATATCATGTTCTATTACGTAGTCCGACAAGAAGTTCCTGACAGCGATAGCCGTTCCTGTTTGCGGTGTTGATGGTGGGCAGAGGTAAATATGATAACCTGGAAGCCCAGCTGCAGGAATCGATGCGATGTTCGTCTCTTGGAGAAGGATGATATCTGGTTTCCACTCAGAAACATATGCCATTAGTCGGGCCCATTTGGGGAGGCTTCGTACGGATTTTACATTGAGAGATATAACCGTTAATTTATCCATTGCAAAAAAAGTGAGGACAGGTAAATGATAAATGAAAAACTACTTTTCAAGATGCGTGATCAGGCGGTGTATTCGAGCGCGCAGCTTTTCGGACACATGCGGTTTTATGTGCGCGAGTGTTTCACACAGACCTTCTATGTCCTTTGTGTACCTTTTTGCTATTGTTACCTGCTTTGGCACATTTCGATTGTGAGTCTCTTCGAGAAGGGAAATGAGTGTATTTGCCTCGAGTACGAAGTGGGAAGCGTTATCACGAACGGCGATTTCGATTGTGGCTTTGTCTAAATCATCAAGGCGGTGGCTACTTAATTTTTCATCTCCTCCTTCCTTGGTGGCTTTCTTCTTCTGGGCAGGGGTTGTTGCTGGAGAAATGTCGTCAGATTGTGGCCTTTTTGGTGGGCGGTAAGGTGCTAGGTCGTCGAATTGGTCGTCGAAGAAGAACGATTCCGTGTCGAATTGATAAATGGCACTCGATGTCGACTCCATATCGTCGCTCCTCTGCACCGTTGAGGCACTCGCGTCGATTGCAGTTGCTGAACAAGAGCTCTGAGGAGTACCTGAGATAGCTCTTGGGGAGGGTGGCGTGGTGGCAGTAATGGAGGGTTGGGCTATTTCAGATGGAATCTGTGGGGTAACTTGGAGGGGAGGGGGGAAAGGGGGAGCAGGGGTATTTGGAATCAGGTCGAAGGTTTGTGAATCATCCTCCTTATTTTCAATGGTTTGACGTGACTCCGTATTTTCTCCAACGTTGGAAGGTAGGGAAGGTTCTGGCAGTGGGAAAAATTAATGGGAACGGTTGAGGCCAGGTGGACAGAGGGCGTTAAAAAATCTGATGCAACATTGTTCTAATGTCTTCAGACTAATTATAGTGGCTGTGGGCGGGAGGGAAGCCAGAATGGCTACATTGTAGCAGTCATCAAATTTTACATTGTGGGAGGCAGCATGTTTGGGGACAGAGAAAGAGAAGTTGGTTGAAGAGGGATTGCAAGAAGCACGGTGATTATTAATTCTAATATTGAGGTGGGTACTACAGAGCCCAATGTAAAAAGCTGTACATAATTTACAAATAAGGATATATACTATATTTGTTGTGGCACAGGAAGGGGAGGTAACAGAAGGAAGATAACGATTAACGAATTTTTTGGGTAATCGGTCTGTAATTAGAATTAAACAAGTTTTGCACCTAGGCCGGTTACAACGGGTGGCTGGAGCTTTAGAAATATTCAAAGATTTAGGGAGGGGGTTAGTGGCTCTAAATATAGCAGACAGGTTCGGGGGACGATTGTATACAACAGAGGGACATTTAGGGAATAAATTAGTAGTGGCAGGATTGCTAGAAAGTATTGGGAATAATTCTTTGAGGAGATGTTTTAGGGACTGTACGCCTGGGAAGAAAGTGGTGCAAATAGAAATATTGTTGTACTTAGGACAAGAAGTTGATTTAGGTTGGTACGGTTTTCTAAGGATTTTTTTATTTAAAAGGGATTCAGGGTAGCCCCTGCGAAGAAGAGACTGGTGTAGCTTGGAAAGAAAGCAATCAAGGGACTCCGGGTTGTTACAAATTCGATGACCTCTGATAGAAAGTGAGTATGGGAGGGAACGTTTGGTATGTGCGGGATGACAACTGCTGAAGTGAAGGTATTGCTGTTTATTAGTGGGCTTTATATGAACAGAAGTACTGAATTTACGGTTGGATAAAGCTACGTCGACATCTAGAAAGGTTATATGGGTGGAAGATATAGTAGAGGTAAATGATACAGAAGAGGAGTCATAGAGAGGAAATGAAGGAGTTTAGGGAGTCGATGTCATGTGTCCAAAGTAGAAAAATCTCATCTATGTAACGGAGCCACAGAAGGGGTTTAAAAGGGGCTTGGGAGAGGTAATTCTCTTCCAGAAGACCTAGAAAAAGATTGGCATAAGAAGGGCTAAAACGACTTCCCATGGCACAGCCCTTTGTTTGGAGGTAGTGAAGATCGTTGAAGGAGAAGGCATTGTGGGTAAGAATAAATTCAGAAAGTTGTAAGAGGAAGTCGGTACTGGGTATATGAGGAGTGGGGCGTTGGGTGAGAAAATGACGGACGGAACGGAGACCTGAGTGGGGAATGGAAGTGTACAAGGAAGTGACATCTATAGTGGCCATCAAAAGTGGTGTATTATGTGGAAGTTTGACAGTTTTCAAATAATTTAGAAAGTGGTGTGTATCTTTAATAAATGAGGGCAGGGCATGAACGTGAGGCTGCAGATAGTGATCAACAAATACCGAGATGCGTTCAGTAGGGGAACTGCTGGAGGAAACAATTGGACGGCCGGGGATGTTAGGTTTATGAATTTTAGGAAGGATGTAGAAATGAGGGGTTTTGGGGTGAGGAGCAGAGAGAAGGGAAAGGTCACACTTAGCCAAACCTTCTGTTGGACCTTTTTGGAGAAGGAGAGATGTTAACTTATATACACACACACGAGACTTCGTCGAGAGCGGACGTGGTTTGCGGAGCTCCTCGTCGCTGCCGACCTGTGCTTTTGTCCGGAGGGTTACATCGATTCCTGCGGCGAGACCTATCCATACTTCTCATTACCTTGTTTTACCTACCCATTATTCATTTGAGCTACCCTATTTTTGGTTTATCCCTCGTTTTTCTGCTATTATCCTTATTTTTTTAACTATTGAATACCGCCTGCCTTGATTGTACATAAGTCCGTGGCACACCCCCTCCCCCGGGCCGTCGCCAGCGTCCGCGGCGATGGCCTTGGAGGCGGGCCGGGGAGGCCTTTCCCCTCCACGCGGCCCCTCTCCCCTCTCCTCCCCCTCCCGTAAGGCTACGGATTCCGGCGATTTATCAAAAAGCCGTTCGTCATTCTCTACCGACCGGTCTAATAAGTTTGACCCAACCCCCGAACCGACTCCCGAACTGACGTCCTCACCAACCATCCTGCGAAGGGTGGCCGGCACTCTTACCTTGACGCCTGGTAATCATCAGCCCATCGATACCGTGCGAGATAACGCAGCTGACTACCGCCCCGCTCCCGCGACGACGTACGCTGCTGCCGTCAACGGGAAGGCCGCCACAGCCGCCGCGGTAACCGCCCCTCCCAATGAACATTCATTTTTCAATCATTCAAGATCACCCCCTTGGCCCACGCCTCATCAAAGAAAACCGGCATAATTCTATCTTGCATAGAAAATACCTCCATTCTGGAGTATGTGTACGCCGTGGGAGACGCGATTGGGGGCGGAATGCATATTACGCACGCCTCCAAAATATCTAACGATCGAGTTGCCATTTATTTCAAGAGTGAAGAACTCGTTAATAGATTTATGGACGAATTTGGAGGCATCACCCTTAAAGATCGGTTATCCGAAGCCCGAACAATGGCCACTAGAGTAGAAAGACTCATTATATCCAATGTTCCACCTGAAGTGCCAGACTCGGATTTGATTGACATCATCCAGCAAGCCGTCATTGTGAGTGGTCCCATTAAGCACTTTACAATAGGGGCTAGGAAAGAAGGGTATGATCATATCCTATCCTTCCGACGAGCAATACCAGTTATGAAAAGACCTAATACTGTCTTGCCGGACTCCTTTCTGCTTGACATACACGGTTCCCTGCAGAGGATCTACTTATCCTTTGAGGAACCGCGATGTTAAAAGTGCAAGATGGAAGGTCATGTTGCGAGGTTTTGTCACTACAGACAACCTGATAATGATCCCACTGGAACTGCATCCGACTCTAGACCGCAAGCCTTAGGCAATCTCTCAAACCGCCTAGAGACTCTTCCCGCCGATAAAGTCATCATCCCATCAGAGTCAACCAGTGGAATACCACTTCAGAAGTAATTTCTTGATACGAAGAGAATCCTAGGCTTCTTTCGCAGTTTTCGCCTACCGAGTATCCGAGGTTTGATCATTAGAACAATTTTGGACAATGCCTTCTTATCGAGCTTGGAGGAAAATTCCTTCTCCGCAACGTCTCCGGTGACATAATCCCATAAGTCTTCATGCACTAAGTATGTTTGCAATGCATAAGCCCACGAGTTATAATCATTTATACCCGATAGCTTCCCTATCGCTGGCGTCGCAGAGTAATTCCTCACCATGGTTGAATGCAGCTAATCGCTTCACTCGTGACCTCTCGCAAGTTAATAACCGGTTTACGATCACTTGCGTGCTGGGCCCATATAACCTGTTGATGTTAGGGAACAAAGTGAACGCAGGAGTTAAAGATTACACACGTTTATTCACCGACTGAACAGGACAAGATACACTTGTGTGTGCACGAACAACGTGACAAAAGAATAACGAAAATGTCACTGGAGTACATATTGTAACACTAAATAAACCACACTTCAAACTAGTGCACGTGAATTCATTTGAGAGAAATTTTCTTTTCAATATGCGTAGCTCTAGATCATACTGACCACTCGTTTCAATGGCGGTGATTTTCAGAGCCCTATTGTCCAGATTGTGGGCCCCAGGTGGGAGAGATATCTCCAGGATCGAAACTGAAGGGAAAAAATGGCATCAAAACGCCGCAACGAAAGGGAAACATGTTTACCAAACGTGATACAACGCCATCTACAGGCCGGACAGCGAACTACTTCGAAGAGAGCCGGAACAGTAGTGACCCCTTGTGGCCACGTATCGAACTACTTGGGAAATAGATAATACTTCTGCCAAATGGAGGTTGATTCCCTTTTTCTGGTTTTCCGCCGTGTTAAGGACAATATTTCGCTGGCTATCCTGCTGGCTTCTTCATGTCCATGTTTGGTTACATGGACCTGAGGAAGCCAGCAGGACAGCCGGCGAAATATTGTCATCAACATGAACCAACACGGCAGTAAACCAAAAAAAGGGAATCAACCTCCATCTAAGCCCCATCCTAACCTCCGTCTGAGATGTAATGAGCGATAATATGAATGATAATGAAAAGTGATGGTAAATGAAGGATGATTGTCCTAAAAAGAACAGTTTAGAACGACAAGCGTTGTAAAGAATCGTGAAAGCGCAGGATGCAAGATGGTGTCTAGGCATGAACCGAAGGAACAGCAGAGTGACGAACGGGATTGCACGTGAGGACGATTGTGAAGTTGTGTGAAGTTACCCAGCGTTCAATGCGCGCCGGACGCAGCGAAACATCGGCCCGAACAGACGAGATAGATACGGATTATTAAAACGCATGTTTACATGCGTTATATTCCGTGAAAAGTATCAAGGTATAATAATGAAAGACTTCATTATGTGAATCATAGAACAAACCAGAATGCGAATATTTTGTTAGTGAACGGAAAACACTTGAACGCACTCCACTGAAAGCACATTGGAAGTTGAAATACGTTTATTGTCCATGAATAATTGCACTGCTCAGCCGAATATACGATAATCTCAATACATTATGCATGAATTATGACGAAATTGAGCCCAAATACAATTATTAGAGGACGATACGGTCGGGAGTAGGGGTAGATCAACCACTGCTCAACGGGTTTATGTAAAAAAAATACCTCAACGCTGCGTCAACAGTTTCCGTCAACGCTGTTTCCTTAGCGTTGACTTATTTTTTATATAAACGAATCCGGGTGTGCTAGCTAGGTAAGACAATATGTTGAATGCTTGAAAAATATAAGCTCAGAGATTGTCTTGAATGTTCATTATACAAGAACTTTGTTATCAATAAAGATAAAGTTCCGTTTAAAATTGGAAAATTCAAAACGAAACATAAGGATTGTACGTAACATTAAGGTAGTAACGAATAATTTAATCATTAGCAAAACTTTTCACTTATAAGTTAAACGTTACAGCCATTAAAAAAGTAACAAATAAGTTGAAACGCTAACGAAACCTGTCTCGGTTAAATTTAATCGTTAATCCCAATTATGTTAAGCGAATACACAGTTGGCCACGGGCCATGAATGAAGATGGTACTGAGATGAGGATCGTGATTGCCTCCGCCACACGTTCGAAGAAAGTGTCTGTCGTCCCGCTGTCTTGTGCTCCAAGACAACGAGAAGGATTGGTGCCTATGCGATTCCTTGTCGCGAGAGAGTTCTATGCGGAGGAATTTGTTCACGCGCTCATGGCAAGGGTAGAATCTTTCAATCCATGGACCGAGCGCGAAAGGGTAAAAAAACACGGGTAGCATACGATAACAACAATTGTAATTATAATTTATTAAAAATCGTCATTCTTGTTTTGAACTACATTGTTTGCTGTTATTATGACCTGGCTTGGATCTTCAATTCAATTTATTTAATGGTAAAACCAAACTGTGTTTATCAACTTCCGCTCAACAACGCGCGCCGGTGAGATGATACGCTTTTTTGGAGGACCCAAGCGAGCGTTATCTCTTCACTCGGAACAGCGGAGGGGGTTTATCTTTCAAGGTCAAGGTTGCAGCGCAACTGTCCGAGGGTAAATAAGTAAACACCTTGAACCCATAACTTTTCGTGCTGAAAAACGGGACAGTAAAATAATAGATTATACAATTAAAATGCCACATATTGTCTTGGTCCAGTTGAATTTCGCGGTGGTACGGAATTATCATGAAGATTTTCGTTAAATATGGGCAGGAATTTGGCCGATATTGCTGAAATTTCTTTAAGTTCTGTTATTTCATTTCATAAAATCAATTCGATACCTCCACCGGGTACCGAAAGAGCCGTGCGTAAAATTTTAACTTATTTATGTAAAGTCAAATAATGATTTCATAATGAGGTCAAATAATAATTCCATATTGCTGAAGGAATCGGGCGGAACCACTCACTAACTTGCGTGAAATCAAATTTTCCATAAAATCGATATGCTTAAATTCGGAATTCTACTGTATTAATTTTACCGCATAGTAATTGTACAGGCAGCCGAGCAGTTTTTCCGTGGAATTAATCTCCCAGCTGAATTAATTTCCCGGCTTGCGATGATTACTACAAAAAATAGCCTGATGCATGATTTTCGACCAACAAATTAGACTGTTTGATTTCACATCTTTGCGCATAATTTGATTGTTATTTACATGTCTGATATTGTTGTGTCCCTGGCTGCCGCGTTCAATCTTCTAAATCGCGCCCCTCTTTTAGTACGCTCTAAAGTTCACTTGTACCCGCGTACGCGCGCACTCGGGATGACCTCGGAGGGTACAGGCAACCGGTCTCCTTGACTCGCCCTCTGGACATCTGCAAGTCACTCACGCGCAGCTGAGTGATATCACAAGCGGACGCGCGGTTTCCGCCGAGGTACGCAGTTTCGTTGGCACGCTCGCAGATGTCCCAAACCAGTGTCAAAACAGGATACGCTCCTACTATAAAAGGGAAAGCCTTTTCCCATACAATGGTCAGTCTTTGGCCCAACGTTGGAACGCACCCTCAGGACACTAGTCGCCTGAGTAGAGAGAAGAGGAAACTCTTTTCTTGAGAGACCCGGCGTGGCAACCTTCTTCGCATGTCACGTCCGATCTCTCCATCATAGAGGGACTTGGAGAGCACTCTGTCTGTGTACGTTACGGTAAATAAATCCGTTATGTACTTTGAATCTGCTTTTTGACTTCTCTCGATCCACCCAGTTGTAACCGCACGGTCCGCGATCCCTTGAGAGGGTTCTTGGTCGCCGCGGGATGCGACGATATCATTTCACAGCACGGCTGTAACACATAAAAGGTTAAACAGGTCAAAAGAGAGCAAATGGATATTTTTTGCGATGTTTATATGAAAAACTACGTTGATACGAACAACGTTATTACGAACCGCCGATTTTTTGGCCCCATGAACTTCGTAATAACGAGAGTCGACTGTATTTACAATAAAAGCACCTTAACCAAATGTGGAAATGAATTAAATGGTACCTTCAAGGTATACACTGGTATAATTATACACCTCATCAGTTGAAAAAGCTTTTTTTTTAACTTTCTTTAAAGAGAAACCAATGTAGGGATTTTATATGTTTAGGGAGGGGATTATTCAGGTGAGGGCCCTTCATCTCAGGTCCAGGATGATTATTCTTGTCTTCCATAACTAGAGCCCTAGTTGTTGAAAATTGTAGTGAAATGTGTTCATCACGGCACTTAGAAAGCTAATGAAGTCATTAAATACAATGTGTAAATATCAGCTCAGTGTTGAAGTGGCTATTGGCACAAATTGGTGAGAATGGCACAGGCCTGTGCCCTCAGCTGTATGCTCATCATTCACCCTGCCCTAATCTGCACTCACAGCCATTTTTTATCCGTTGCACATATTTTTGGACCTTTTATCCTGTTTCACACCTTTTTTGCACATAAATATGTCGTGAATTAACAAAAAAGTGAGAACACAACCATCTTGTCTCAGATATTTCATGTGGAGTGTCCCTGAGTGTACGACCAGCAAAAATCGTGGCTGGTTATGAGCCTGAGAAGACAAATGAACTTCTGCAATTAATTGGAAAGGCCATTGAAAAGAAGGTGAGCTGACCTGTTTTATTCTCTATTTTACTAAAAATACTCTTCAAACTTGATGTATGGCTTTGTTCAATGACTTTCTTGTCCAAAATCAGCCTCCTGGCATTAGCAATTTCATTATAAAGCCGTATGTCACTACTGTAGCTACTATTACCTATCCTAAAACCTCGATTTTGTACACCTTAATTTTCTGATTTATTGTGCTTTTCTTAATGCCCCCTCCTAGCACATGTTCAAGAGTGTTGGGTATGCCCAAAAATGCCACATAATGATTGACTATGGTAAATACAAGAATTAAAATGGTCATAAAATAAATTTTTAACACTCATCCATGCATTGTGATGAGAAATAGTAAATTCAACTCATATCTACCTACTTTATTTAAGGAAACAATGCCTACAAAAAATCATGCTTGAAAAGGACTTTGAGCTCCTGATAACTTAGGTCTGCTAGAGTGAACAAGCAAGCTGTGGTGGAATTCCACAGTGGACAGTTTGGCAAGTTGTTTGTGAATGTGTATAGGGGTTAGGTCCACTCAATGCCTCTGGGCTCTGACTACTCAAAATT